>JAMPIT010000624.1:23801875-24429062 GCA_026261815.1 Monarcha castaneiventris obscurior | reverse complement strand
ACATTTTCTTGGGGAAAAAAAGCCCAAAACAAACAATTAAATAGCTGTGAAAAAATAAGCTACAAAAAACCACCCCAAATAAATAAGCTAAAGTTACCTGATGTCTTTTGATCTCATTAGATTGAGGTTGAGTAGTTTGGGTCAATTCTTCTTTTATCAGCATGGTTCACAGGTTGCTACGAAACATGACTTAATACAGTGTATTTACAAATTCTCTCTCTCTAAAACAGAAAAGCAAAGAAAAGCTGTTAGAATGAGCTTATTCTTACTGCATGCACACCAGTCCCACTTCAGCAAAGAAAAGCCTTATTGTTTAACAGATTGAGACATACTAAAGCAAAATCAAGTGACTTGCTGTCTGTTGGACAAACTATTGACTGGAACATTATAATTTATGCTGATTTCAAAAGGCCAAATCTTACAAAATCTAAATGAAATTCTGCTACAGTGCATTCAAGTGTGATTGAATGTAATAAGAATTGGGGATAGTGGTTGTCCTACAGCTTAAAGCCTTAACTGTCTTGCAGCAATTACGAAAATCAAAAATTGCCCACTCTTTTCAGTTTCTGTATGAATGTCCAAATGTGGGGAATGGAAGGGGGAATATTTCCCTTTCAGACTGTGGATTTTGAAGGGGAGAAACTGTGAAATACAGCTTTTTCTCTAGCAATAATTTACTTCATCAGATCACCACACTCCTTAATTCATGATTCAGGAGCCACAGCACCATTCACAGGACAGGGGGAAGTCCAAAGGGAACAAATGTGAGGTAGAATAGGGAAGGGAAGGGAAGGGAAGGGAAGGGAAGGGAAGGGAAGGGAAGGGAAGGGAAGGGAAGGGAAGGGAAGGGAAGGGAAGGGAAGGGAAGGGAAGGGAAGGGAAGGGACGGGAAGGGAAGGGAAGGGAAGGGAAGGGAAGGGAAGGGAAGGGAAGGGAAGGGAAGGGAAGGGAAGGGAAGGGAAGGGAAGGGAAGGGAAGGGAAGGGAAGGGAAGGGAAGGGAAGGGAAGGGAAGGGAAAATTAATAGATTCAGATCAAGAAGATGCTGGATGACTATGGAGATTTGAGTTCTTTCAATCAGTTTGCTGCATTCCTTCCACCTAAATTTTCATCTTATTTCATGTAGGCATTGGTACCATCAGTCACTCACCCGAGTCATTCTGCCCTAGAAGCTCCTCAGTGTGAAAGCAAAATCTGTGCAATGAGGCATCTGCAACCTGCTCCTTTTTCACTAGTGGCTCTGCTTAACCCTGTTTATATGAAAGGAATGACAGAGCACCCTGAGGAAATGGCCCTTTGTCATGCAGAATGAGAACTCATTCTTACCTAGCTGAATGGAAGAGACCACAGAATGGACTTCAGTTTTGTCTATATATAAATTCATAGATGCAATACGTAAGTATTTTTAAATTACACTCATACAGAAATACATTTTATTATACTACATAATAATTTTAATATATAATATGTATTATATGGTATTAATTATAAGCAATATTTACATAGATGTAATATAATTTTAAAATACCCAATTAATAAAGATAAATAATGATACAAACTACTTTTTGTATATTGAAACTCAGCTTCAGACAGTTTTTTCTCAACACAGGTCTGGAACTTGTAAGCTATTTCCAACATGGCATGGGCCAGAAATGGGACCAAAACAGCATTACTCCTGAAGGCTCCTGGTGTGAAATGGCCAGCCAAGTGCTTTTTAAGTTGCTCTGATAGTATGGTTTATTTTTTATTTTCATTTATTTCTGACATTTAGGATATTTTGCAGAGGAATACTGAGTTGCAAAACAATGATGTATATTATTAAAACCATTTAAAACTTTTAAAATCCACTGCTCTTAAAGAATATAATTTCTGAGAGGCCTAGAAATTACATAAAACTAGTTTCTTCCTCTGTCCATCAATGAAAGTTGACTTTGGACATAGGTACACAAAAAAAATGGTGATGGCATGGAACAAATTAACATTTTTTCACTGGAAAAGTACTCAGCCAGGCCTGCATTCCTTTCAGTGGCCATATAAGCCCGCAGCAGCTGAATGAAATAAGATTACAACACAGTAGTTAGAGTTGTGCTTACAACATGTCTCAGCTTTTGTAGCGCAGTTCAGCTTCAGCACCAAAAATAACAAACAAGTCAGGCCTCCAAAACACACAGAGGTTGTTTAAAAACTCTGAACTTTAAAAAAAACCCCACATCTGAAAATACTTTATTGCATTTTGTCATTTTACAGTTTCACTGTATAATCGTAAGAGACATAAATATGAAGTTTAAACCAGGGGCAGAAGAAAACACTCCAGAAGATGAGGTCTTAAAAACAACCCTGAAACTACAAAACTTTTGTTAAAATATGAGAGGAGAAAGCAGTACAGTACAAGCTGGAAAGATGTCATGTTTGAATGTATGAAATTCTTGAATGTGTTGACTGGGAATTGTGCATTGCAATGGGAGGTGGGACAAGTGACAGAGTAGCAACAAAAAAAGGGACCATGGAATGTATTGGGCTATGAGAAGGAAGGAGAGAGTGCTCTGCATTCCTCTCTCTTTGTCTAATTTCACTCTTTTTTAAAAATGAATTCATCTTTACACTTCCACTGTTTCACCAGCTCCCCTTCATGAAGCTGTTCATTCTGAGTATGGAAGGGGGATTTGTTATAATTAACCTACCATATTTAATAGATCAGGAAATGTGTGTTGCAATAATCTCGATCAAACACTAAGAACAAATAATCTGCAACAATATTCCTTTACAATAGCATTTCCTATTGCAAGAAACACCATACTGGGTTATAGACAAGAGGACATCATACCTCCACCTCACGAAGGTACTGAGGTTGCCCTTGCAGCACATTTTTTTTGTGTGAAACCATCTAAAGGTTGGATTGGGGGCATGTAGCAAAACTGAGCTGAAGCACATCCTCTTAGGACTCTCCTAAACTCCACAGCCCTTCACACAGTGGTGCTCACCTGGGTGTGCCAGTGCTGGCTTCAGGTAAGAAGATGCTTTGAGACCCCGAAGAGAGGCTTTGCAGAGTGACTGCAGCCTGAGGATCCTTGGAGAGAGAATTCTTGCTCTGGAGTACTTGAAATGAGGGCCAAACACTGGAGATGAATCAACATGGGCAGCTCACTAGAGTGGCACAGGCACCTTCCTAACAAAAGTTCAAGGCTACGACTATCAACAAAAAAGATTTGTTCCTGGCAATATTTCCACTACTTGTCTGGACTGAGCATAAATAAATAAATAAATATATTCACAAAATGAACAACAGCAATAAACCCAACAGGACTGTACAAAACATCAGTGTGGATCAGAAAGGATCACTGTTGACACTGTCTCACTCAGTTTGGTTTTATAAACCAGAAAACCATGCTTACCAAACCAGTAAATTTAAACTTTTGAAAAAGCTTCTATCTCTTTTTCATCTTATAAATCTGAAGAACGATTTCTTGCTCTGAAGTATAGTAATAGAGTGTGTAATATAATGCAGTGTTTGATGTAACTAAAAATATTATTGCTTTAAAGAAAGCCTTCAGAAAATATACTGTATGTTTTTCTTGAACTGATATTCCAAGGTATACAGGGAGCATCTAAAATGACAAACAATACCTCAGTTTATGAGATTTTTATGTGATCTTTTATCAGAGAAAGACCATAGAAGGAAAATTATTTGTTTTCATTTACCCTTAATAGATTCTTTTCTGAGTCCAGTTGCTGAAGTAGATTATTATATTTTGCTTTCCTTTCAAAAGCTGGGTTAAAACCTGCTTAGGTTCTGTGAGAAATTGGTTTTGCAATATTAGGTCAGTTGCAGCTAAAGTTCATAGACGACATTTGTACAAAAAACCCACAAAGAATTCAATTAGAAAAGAGCTGAGGCCTTGTCTGAAGAATAGCAGGAGGCTGCTGTCTCATGAGATAGGACATACTGTACTTGATCCTAAAACTATTCAACAATTCCAATATATTAATTTTACTTCAGTACTCAGAAGGACCCCAGTCCTAGACATATCCAGAATTTATTATGCTGCTATATACAAAGATAGACAAAAGTCCTCCTGTCCTCCTCCCAAAGAACTTGCAACCCAAGTTCACATTTTAATAGGATTAGCATATGAATAGATATGTTCTACCTTATTATCTTTAAATATATAAAATGTCTTTGAATGTATAAAATATCTGTTTGCACACATGCTTATTTTATTTCCTGTGTTTAATGTCCTTGTTCAAGGCCCATGGAAATCAGTGGGAATGTAAATTATTACATTTATTTTCTTAGCCTTTGTGTCAGGCTAAAAGTAGGGTACCGCTCTCTTGATTTCTGGTGACAACTCTTCCTTCTGTATTTGACCTACATGTTTTGGTCACTGTTTTAAACCAAAAAACAGTTCTCAGGCAATGGGTGTAGGGCACCACTCATCTGATCAATGATCAGTGTCTGCTTTGGAATGAGATTAATCACTCCTTGGGCTCCACAGCCTGGGCAGATTGGGTCTTCATTAACTGTTAGGAACTAAGACATCCTTCCTGCAGAAACCTAAAGCTCTGTGTGCTGAAACCCACCTGAGGGTATTTAAGGAATCTAAGAACTGTGAACCAGTTGCTTCCCCTGTTATTCTATTATATATGCACGAAGTAACACAAATTGTCAATTATAAAACCTGCATATTTGCATGGGCAAGGATTTCCCAAAAAGGTGAAGGACAGAGTGCTGCCACCTCCCACCAGCTCCCTCTCTTTCAAACTGACAGTGCTTGTTGCAAACCTCCAGCCTACAGAAGCACCAAACCTTTCCCAGCTCTTCTTGCTGGAGAAATAAGCTGTGTTGCTCTGCAGCAGCTGAGGCATACGTCATAATTTGCTGTTTGAGCTTCTTACCCAGCTTGTGCACAATGGTGCATGCCCAGCGCCTCTCTCATTTGGGACTGCTCATTTATGCAGGTGCACACACAGCCTCACGCTCACATGCCAGTGCACAAACCTGTTCATTTCCATCCTAACTAAGATCCTGTTCGCTGAACAAAGACTGGGATAAAGTTCCAAGCCTTTATTTATTCAGAATACAATTTTGCAAGAGTTGCATGTGTAATTCGTCATGGGTGATGGGGCTGCAACATCGGGCATGAACCAGTCAACCTATAGAGACCCAGCTTGAAGGAATTCATGTACTGCTACACCGCTGGCTACAGAGGAACAGGCTGCAGGGATTTTTGGCTATTTTTGTGGGAGGAGAGAGTGAAATATATGATTTCTAGGGCATTATGTCTATCAAGGCCAAATCTTACAGATGATATCAAAGATATTCTGCTGGTAACTATTAGCTGTGCCAGGGTAACACAGAGATGAGCATACACCAAACACTTGAGTTCCACTGATACTGAATGGATTTTTTCACATGTAATTTTAAACCTACCATTACACTGCTTTTCATTGCATATAAAGATATATCTCCACAAGCACCCTGAAAAAAAAAAAAAAAAACCAAACCGTCTCAAACCCTACACACTCTTGGGATAGGTATGTGACGGCTCAAGCTGGAAATCCAGCTCTGCTTTTCAGCTGGAAGCCACATATCATTTGTTGTGTCCCCATGATTAAATCCCAGGAAGCAAACACATTTCAAGCTACCATTATGACACTGTTTTCATCTTTGCTTTGTCGATTAAAAAAATTAGTGTTAGATCCCTAGCAAAACTGTAACATCAAATAAATGTTATGTAAGGGCAGTACATAAATAGGTTATGGAAGGGCAGGATAACATCATAAAGGGAAAGTATTTGTGACTCATTTTTTCTAATTCTTTTAGGAGTTTTCCTAATGTGCAGTGCACAATTGAAATAAATGGAAATTTTAAGAAATATTCTACATAAGGCAGGGTCCAAAAATGCAGAAGGTTATGCAAGGCTAACTGTAAAAATAAGCAGACGAGTCTTCTAAAATAATATTGCAACATTTTTTGGCTTCCATTTATTGGTTGCCATAGGATTTTTAGTCAGTGAGCAACTGCTAAACACAAGGCTGCCTCATACCATAGCTTGGCTTTTAAGAGAAGAAAAACATTAACATTGTTTAATGAACACACTTGTCTGGAGAAGTACTAGCAAATGCTAGGAACTCATTTTCCTACTGCCTAAAACCAGAGATATTTGCAAGTGTTGTGTTTATGATGCTGTGCCCAATTTGAATCTTCATCTCTGACAACACGCAAATCTCTTTCCCAAATAAAAAGCAACTTGTTTTTGAAGGAAGTTGTTAGAGGAGAAAGTCCAAGAGCAAACAGGTTAAAGTGCCATGTACACAACAGAAAGGATCACAAGGCACTCTTAATGAGCTATTTGAGTTACACCAGCTGCTTCTGGGGCCAGAGAGAACATCCACTGGTGGACACTAAAGGGAAGAAATGGAAAATGCTTTTCTAAAGCACTTAATTTCACTGCTGAACAGGTGGTTAAGTCTGCTCCATGTAGCACATCCTACATGAAGGGGTAACAAGAGGAAAATAAAATACTGACATGCTATAAAAAGTAAATAAATGCATTTGTTCTTGATCTTTTATCCAGTCTCCTGGTGTATCTTGAGGTATCAACATTCATCATTACTATTTTTTATGATGCTGATTTATGCTCTCTCTGCATTTGGGTTTATTTCTGTATTTTGTCCAGTGACTGCTAGATGTAGAAGGCTTAAAGCAGCCATGTGTATCCATGGCTGAGCACTTACATGTTATATAAGGGTCAAGCTCTTTTGGCCTGAAACCCTTCTGGGCCAACGATATTTGCAAGCTTGTTTCACAAGTGACCGTTTCCAAAGAGGGAAGGAAAGCATTTTCCCATATAAATTACACGTGTTTACATTTTTTTAAACACCCAAGGGCTGGCACCTAGGAAACTCTCAAGCTAACAAGAGAATCCTGTTCTGAGACTTAGGTTTATAAAAGTTAAAGTCTTCTGGACCACCATACACGGAGGTCTATACAGATGTGTCCACTCACTGCTATTTGAGATGCTTGAGGGCACCCCACCACATCTCCATCTGTCCCTTCACAAGAGGTCCTTCTTCCATAGCTTCTGTGTCTCATCTGCAAGTCTTG
This sequence comes from Monarcha castaneiventris obscurior, assembly GCA_026261815.1. Lineage (NCBI taxonomy): Eukaryota > Metazoa > Chordata > Aves > Passeriformes > Monarchidae > Monarcha > Monarcha castaneiventris. Next base: position 24,421,958 of record JAMPIT010000624.1, on the reverse strand, counting down.
TGTGGATGTCTTGGATACCTGGTGTACCTCAAAGGAAAAAAGACTTTTCTCTGTATGCAAACAACTTGGGCTCTGGCAAGCAGGGAGGATTATTCCCATTAAACTTGAGACATCTATGCCTGAGCTAGTCATGCTGAGCTCCTTTTATAGCCAGCAGAGAGAAATATAGTTGTCAACATTTAGCTGGACAAATCCTACCCCCAGATTCCACTTGTGTAAGTCCATTACTTCCAGCTTCAAGAGCATTAGATAGTCTGAATCTTGTCTTTGTCCCCCCTGTTACATGTAAAGCTGTAGTGAGTTTCTCTGCAAGGAACTTGATTTAAGAGCTGAGCAGAACAAAGCTTGGGCTTGACTATACTGACTTCAGAAGCACAGTCAATCTCCCCTGCTGTGCTCTGACAGGGCAACCTTTTCTTGTGGAAACAATCTTGGAACAAGCTTTAAAACTGCCCTAAATATCAGTCTTTGGTCTAGTTCTGCAGCAAGAGCATGATGATTCCAACCCAGACAATGAAGCCTATAGCCTATCTACTAACCTCCTGAAAGAAGGTCTTTCCCAGGTCTCTGGGGATTATATCTGTTATTGATTCAGCTGACTTGAACTCACAGTAAATTGATGGTGTCAAGAAGTTGCAAAGAAGTATAAAAAAATGTGGTTTAGACACTTCTTTCCACTTCCCTGAACAATTGGCATCCAACAGCTTCAGTGCTGGAAACATTACTTATGGACGGGAGCAGCAACATTCAGAGTCTCTTAATCCCATCTACTATTAGAAAAAAGATGAGAAGCCTTCTACCCTTTAAAAAAGTCTGGTGTTTCTGAGATAGATAGCCTTTGGATATAATACATAACACACACATTTCTCTCTTACTTCTATGGTGTGCTCACCATGGTGGCCTCCAAATGCACTTTGAGTGACCTGGCAGCATAAACCCCATGGTAGCAAGTGTCACTTACAATTGCAGTTGACCTAAATAAAAGCAAAGTGTATTGGCAGTGTGGAAAATATCAGAAGATAAAACTATTTAAACAGAATGACCAAGGGATTTTAATTTTTGTTTTGTAATTTTAGAAAACAGATTACCAAATATCTATGATTGCTTGCATAAAATACCCTGTATTTGTCATGGTTTTTAGCTTTGAGACTTATTTATAGGCAAGACTATCCAAAACTTAAAAACTTAGTTTCCCCAAAAATTACTAACTACAGAAAATGGTGATGATGCTGTTGAAACAGAACTGTGGAAGAAGGAGCATATATTGTTAAATCATGGCATTTTTTCAAAATCTGTTGTACAATCCCAGCATGCTTGATGGAAAATATAAAGAACAGCCCCACCTAGCTCAAATAGCAAATAAGTAGAACACAAAATACCACTTGGCCCTTGACAGGTTGGCATGACTATTATTCTGGAACAGCTCAACAATGTTTCTACTACACAAGGGGCAAAGTGCATTATCTCCCCTACCTTTACCTATGCAGAAAGACCACTCGTAAGTAGGAAAAAAAAAGAGGAATAGCACAATCACTCTGCATCTCATATGCTCTGGGGACATAAATGCAACCTTGACCTTGTCCTGGCTTTCTACACAAAGCTAAATTTATCCAGGAAAAATTTAATCCTGCAGGAAAATGTGGGTTATCCTCATGGCCTGATCAATCAGCAGGGATGAAATCAGGCAACGTTGACTACTCCAGTTTTATCAGCTGCAGACAATAGCAAAATGTCACTGGATTTCTCTGAATCATGCATTTCATGTTGCTGATGTTCCTTTTTTAAATTAAAGACAGCACATTGCGAACTTTCTGACAAATCTCACTGCTGTCCTGAGGTTACATGAGATCACTGGTTATTCATGTTAGCAGCTCCTCAGACAGGGCAAAGACTTGATAATCTACACAGTACCAAGAAAACGGATTTGTCAACATTTCTCGTCAAATTGAATAGAAAAAAAGGGAAAAAAAAAGATTTTTTTCTCTTCCATAAATTCTCTGTTGCAATCAGGCTATTGCTCTTCCAAGATACGTTCCTTTGACTGCATTAGAGAGTTTTTAAAAAGTAACAACTGGTAAAATATGCATGTACTTACTCATCTTGAGCATCTTGATTTGATTGGCCTTGATTTGAGCTACCAAGGAGAGTAGGCATGTTATATAAGTTTTGAAGAAACGTTTATTCTAATAAAAAGTTTGCATGTAGTAAAGTCCTTTTACCCTAATGCAGCTGGAGCCCTGTCAGAAACTCAGTACCCAGAAGAGCTGCAATTTTTACCCACAGATGCACTCCATCTTACAGCAACTCTAAAGGCTGTTTGCATGGATCAGACACATTTTTGCTAATGTGAAAACTAAAATTAGTAATTACAAACACTTAGAAATTACCAATAATCTTCTGTCGTGGTGATTACACATAGGAGGAAGTAGAAATCAACACAATATGAAGGAATAAAATGACCATTGATGACCAGTAAGCCAGAACTCTCCTCTTCTAGCAGGCAGATACTGAGCTTTTAAAATTAAACTACAAATGCATGGAATTGGATACCTTTTTCAACCTATGATATTCTGGCTGATTGTCTAATTTTTTTCCTTGTTTCCAGGGACTGAATTAGACCAGATTTTAACCCTACACTGTTAGGAGAGAAACAATGAACTCATTTGGAATTAAAAGAAAGTCTCAGCATGAGTAGAAATCAGACACTTAGCCAGTTCTGCCCCATACATTGAAGAAATTGTCTTGATCCATAGAGCACACTATTTCTAGGTGTCCTCTTACTTGGTCTGTTCAGCCTGGAGGAGACTGAGAGGAGGCCTTATTGCAGTTACAGCTTCCTTGTGAGGAGAAGAAGAGGGGCAGACCCTGATCTCTTCTCTGTGATCAGTGACAGGACCTGAGGGAATGGTATAAAGTTGTGTCAAGGTACGTTTAGGTTGGATATCAGGAAAAGGTTCTTCACCCAGAGGATGGCTGCCCCAGAGAAATGATTGCAGCACCAGGCCTGTCAGAGGTCAAGAAGTGTTAGGACAATGCTCTCAGGCACAGGGTGTGACTCTTGGGGACAGTGCTCTGCAGGGCCAGGAGTTGGACTCAATGATCCTTGTGGGTCCCTTCCAGTTCAGCACATTCTGTGATTCGCGGTTATGGGTGGAAGTCTGTGTTCCTAAGGGTACGTTTGGTCACAGCTGAAGGAAGATATTTGCTTTCTCTTGCTTTACTCCACATCTATAGCACATCCCAGCAGATGGGGGAAACAGAGGCAGCATGGCTTGGTGTCCCATGGCAGCAGCCGGTGCTGTCTGTGTGTTCTGCAGGGTCAGCAGATGAGGCAACTGCTGGGAAAATGAGCAGGGGCTGCAGGCAGGGCAACAGCCAGAGCCAGCAGCCTCCCTCCAGCCAGCCAGCCAGCAGCAATCCTCTGCTGACCAACGGCCCACACAGAGGTGAGCAGGCAGAGGAGGAATGTTTATACTCTGTGCCATAGCATCCCTTCTTATTTCGTCACTTTGATGGGCTTTGAGAATGCCAGAAGTTCAGAGACCTGGACTCCCCTGCAAGGAGGGGCTGCCCAGCACCCACCTGCAATAAATTGTGTACTCAACACTGATGCTTGGAAATTTAGATGGAAAAAAGTCCCGCCCAATGGTAGCACCACAGATTTTTACAGGAGCCTTATCAACATGTTTCAGTCTTTCCAGGACTGACTCTGATGTCAGGGCGAGTGGGAAGCATGGACAAACAGTTTTCTTGTGTGCTGCTCTCTCAGTACACGTTTTGCCAGCCTAATCAGATGGAGATAAACACCTTGCAATAGACTGTGCCACTGACGTCAGCTTTTTGTGTGCTTGGAATGATGTCAGCACCAGCTTTGCAGTGCTTTAACCTCCCAAGCAGAAATAAGCACAGTAGCAACTAACCTATTACCTTCCACAAGCTGCCGCACCAAGGTTATTTCCTTTTGCCCTGCCAGCTACAAATGCTGGGTGAAGGAGGCAGGAGAATCAGAACAATGGGATCCACTCCTGTACTGAGCCAGTTTTTGAGAGGACTCTAAACAAATTTGAGTAATATAAAGAATAAATGACACCTCTCAGCACAGAAGTCAGGCCTATCTAGGCCCTTAAGAAACAGATTCCGCTCATTTATATCAGCACAAATAATATCAAATTAATATCTCAGAATTTATACTACCATTACTCTAAACGTATTTTTCCACACATTTGCACACACTCACCAACATACGTAAAACTTTACAAGTCAAATATGGCCTAGAGTTTCAAACTCGTATAGAGACCTCTGGTGAGGCATCCCTAGAGGATCAAAATTTCACTCTAATAACTTACATTTGCTTAATTCAGATGTCAAAAAAGCCAAAATGAGGCACAGAAACTGGTATCAAGAACATAACTTAAAAAGATTGGAAAAGCAAAAGTCAGTGACAGGACTGGCCTGATTTAAAGGTCTTTTTGGTTTCTTGTTTGGGTTTTCTTAAGAAATTTTCCTCAGCTGTTTCTCCTGTTCCAGGGGAATTACACCATATTACAGGTCATTTATACCCCACTTTTCTTACACTTTGATTTCAATTTGTCTCATCGTGTTACCAATTTTCAACATTTGCTTCTACTGAAAGAATAGGAAAGTTACAAGCTAGTTGTTCGCTAGACTGTCACTTATTAAATTAGCAAGTTTTTCATAGAAATCTTAGCCAAAATTTTAAGAATAAAGAACTGATTATTACTAATTCTTTTGGTATTCATTATGCTATTAGTCACAGAGCTCACTCATACATTTCCAAATTTCAACACAATCATTTCAGGATGGAGTATTATTTTTTTCCCTTCTTAATAATTTTTCCTTGGCATCACATTTCATCCCCATCCTCTCCAATTGCCAGGAAAGCACAGTTTGGGATTCAAGAGTCTTGGGTTGGGCTCTTTCAGTTGATTCTTTCTTTCCAGAAACACAAGTTTACTAGGGTTATTTCATCTACAAGAGAATGCATTAATTGACTTGTTTATCTCCATAACACATGCACACCTCAGCAAGGCTAAGGGATCAGGTTATATGACATCATGGTGCCAAAGGAATAATTGTCACTTGTCTGTACAGTCCTGAAGAAAATCCTGTAGCTTGAAAGCACACACAGTGCTCCACCAACAGAATACATTTTGCAGTAAATAAAACCCCAAATTTTTTTTTCAGCTGAGAGGGGTAGAGGAGAAGGAGGGGCTGGAGGGCTTCCAAAGCCTGCCATGGCGTCATATTCTGTGAAATGGTTTTGTTTGTAGACATGGCTTTTCACGCTGCACAGTTGTGAGATGATCATCCTTTTCCCCAGGACTGAGAGGCAGCTAAGACTGACAGTCTGCTCAGCAAAATCCTGACTCCCACTGCAGTTGCTACCCAAACTGAGGGTTGGAGCAGCACTAAGAAAGCTGCCTCAAGCATTTCTGCAGCAAGCAGTGCTGTACCTGTGTACTCAACTAGAAGTACCCATGAAGCAGAAATAAAAAACAAAGAGCCAGGAATCAGAATCACAAGTCCTGCTCTTGGGTTTAGATTTAGGAACAAGGAAGTTCCAAAAACAAGATTCCCTTCAGCATTTTACAAAACTGACTTCAGCTGCCAAAGGGTTCCTCTGCAACAAAACCAAGAAAGCTTTATCCTCAAATAAAAAATTCACTGCAAACGAGCAATCATTAGTCAGCTGCATTTTCCATATAATTACTGGCAGTGAAAAAGCAAGCATGCAGGTTGCTGAAAAATAAGGTCTAACTACTTCCACCCAAACAGAACAGAAGCTGTTCACATAAGTTTTAGTGGAGGAGACGGAAATCCTCAGTGCTCCCCTTCTCTCTGTGACTGATTACAATCTGGTTTTATTCTATAAAGCACATTTATTGTGGGAGTTTGATTTGAAAGAATTTCAAGTAATTTAAACTTTGGCTGCAGGCATACAGATCATTTAAAAACTGATCTTCCAGTGTTTCTACATGTTAATAACAATTTCTGGTTGGTGCTGTAATCAACAGTTTGAATTCTCAACCTACCAGCTCAAACACATGCCAGGAATTACCTAGGATGAAATCATGTAGTTCAGACTTAGCCAGGCTGACAGTAAACGCTGTGCTTGATGTTTTGGTGCAATAATCTTTATTTTGCAATGGGGAGTCTTGGGGCTGGGGAGTTTCTTTAAGGGTGACTGTCAGCCACCAACAGCTTTTTCAAACGACAGAGGTGCTGAAAACAGCCTGCACTGGGGTTCAAATCAAAGCCTAGTTCAAACTGTCCTTTTTTAATAGACCAGGATTCATTTGTCCTGCCTCACATTCCCAAAGCACCTTAGTACTCCACATGCTGTTATATGTGATGGCTCTACCTGCATCTGTTAATTATTAAGGTGAATTACAGAAACAGAATCTTGCCTTAAATAACAGACATTAAATCAGAGGTGCTAATTCAGATCCATCCCGTCTGGAACTGAGGTGCAAATGCAAGATGCACATTGCCCTGGGATTTTGGAAAGTGCAAATACCAGCTCACTCCATTTTGGTATCTCTCTTCATCAGCCAAAGAGCCTCCCACCACCAAAGTTCTCACCACATTTCAATATCCTTCTCAAAAAAGGTAAATGGACTTGGTAAAAGGCATGGACGAGCCAAAAGAAAATAAAATAAAAGCCAGTTTTATCCATAGCAAATGGTAAAATTTTTGATGAAAAGGCTTACAGTGTTACCTTGTAAATAAATATAAGTGCTAAGTTTTCTCAGCTCATGGGACTGGCAACAGCTTGTCAGCAACACAGAAATACCAGCTGAATGATCCTAATGGACCAAACTCCTGCAGCACCTCAGACATTCAGTAAGAATACTGTTCACCACTGAAGTTTAGTTAAATATGCACAATTTTATTTATTGAAGAGATTAGGACAAAAACATTAAACCAAATACATGACAAAGCACCAGAGGCAGTAAAACCCCACCATGCACATCACCAATCTTTCCTCCTATAAGGTACTTATAAAATAAAAAAAAAGTCCTTCTTGACACAGCACCATCTTCAGAGTGTAAAAACATTACTCCTTTATATTCTTAGTTACCAAAATAGAACCAAGGCAGGTCAGCTGCAGCTAGCTTTGTCTCTTGATAAAGAACTGTGAAACATCCTCTTGAGAGTGGGACCATAACTTTCCTGCAAGGCAGGCAAATAGCATCCATACGTCAAATGCCAAGTAGCTGTACGCACATGCCACATACTATAATTAAGCACAAATTCAAGTAACATTTACATACTACAGAGTCCACATGTACCTACCCAAAAAACATGACCACTTCACAAAACGTATACAGGCAGTAATATCAGAACAACTGAGGTACTGGAAACACAAATATTTATGCCAAGAGATTTCAATATCATACAGCAATATAAAAGCAGTAATAAAAACATTTGCCAGTCTAAATCAAATAAAGCTATCTAGAAAAAAAAAAGAAGCTAAATAAAAAGTTATTTAGGGACAGAAATACCTGAACAGAAAAGAAGTGTGTTAACTACAGCATGTAACATGTCATCCCAAGTCAACCCGTAATTGAAGTACTGGCTTAATACATCACTACTGTGACATTTTCTTCAATAAATAGAATAAGTCTTGACAATACAAAAGGTGCATATTACTGTGTATGTTTCAAGAGGAATATCTGTAATATAAATGTTCAGCTTATTAATACCCTCTTATTTCTTAGTCTGGACATAAACAAAAATCAAAACCAAACAATTCTTTTCCCAAGTTTAAAGGAATTCAAAGAAAAAACCCACAATACTCTTCCTCAATAATAAAGAGCCCTCTATTTACACATGGGCCAGTCAGTAAAGAAGAGATTGGTTCTCAGATGAAGACACTGTTAAGGGCTGTCTGCCCTCTCTAGTCATATACGTGCAGCATGGCAGATATGGAAGCCAGTATCTCATATCTTTAAAAAAAAAAATTATACAGTTTTCTTCTTTTCTTTTTTTCCCCCTATTATAGCAGTAATGCATCTGGAAGTTCGAGTTATAATAGCTTCCTGCAACAAACCATTTGACACAAAACAGAACAGCCTTTTAAATGACAGTTACTTCCCCTTAAGGGAACAAAGCATTAAAATGTCATTTCCTGACAAGAATATTAAGTAGTTTATTTAGAAGAAATGACTTGAAAATAGCTATCAAGAGACATGAACTGAAATTTTGCTTGTTTTTAGCACCCACTTTTCATGTCCATCTTTGTGCACCTAATTTTTTTCTTGTATTAATCCCATTAATTATTAGACATCTGATTAAAAAAGTTAGCCAATTGTATTTTCCCTGAATAATGGCTGAAGTTAAATATCTAACAGTGCGATGCCAAGATGTGAGCTGAGGCAAAAGTTTCTATTTGTTTTGAGTTACCACTGTTTTTAATGGAACAGAAACAGGAGTGATACAGCTGCACCAGAATTGGCATGTGCAGTCTCCTTGGCTCCAAAAAGGTGAGAAGCTACAATTGCTCCATGCTGCCTTTTCTCCTCAAAATCAATCTAACCTGATAGCAAGCTCCCCCCGCCCCCCCAATCTGTCCCCATGCTACATTTGTTATATTAGCTCCTTGAGGAGGTTCCTTCTCAATCCAAGGACCTCTGAGTGTCTTTTGCTACCAAGCTAGGCTGATGCAGGATGTGATTGAACGCGGTCAGGAAGGGCTCCTTCATGTGTCCATCTCCAGGTTGTGTACCTTCTGAACACCAGTCTTTGTGCTCAGTTAAAGAATGGGTCCAAGTCTTCTTCCATGTTGACATCAGGCACCAGCTGATCTGATACTTCCTTAGCACCATATCCTGAATTCGATACATTAAAATCTGTAGAAAACCATGGATGGTCCAGAATTTCCTGTGAAGTCAGCCTTTCTGATGGCTCTCGACGCAGTATGCTACGTATGAGGCATTTTGCCTTAGGGGATAGAGTTTCTGGAATGTTAAACTGCCCACGACGGATCTTGCTGAAGAGGGAACTAGGCTCAATGTCATGGAAAGGATAGCGTCCAACTAGCATGGTATAAAGCATGACACCTAGACTCCACACGTCCGCTGCTTTGCCAGAGTAGCTGCCATTTGTGTTCAAGATCTCTGGACTCACATAGGCTGGGCATCCATGCTTATCAGAAAGAGAGTCATCATTTCCTCTTAAAATATAAGCATCTTCTAGGCTTTCCAATTTCACTCTAGTCCTGCAGGAAAAAAAAAAGCAATACTATCAAGGTAAGCAAATGTCAAACACAAATTCTGGCTGTTGCAATTACATGGTTATAATAGTCATACTCTAAAAAATTTGACAACTGCAGAAGTGAATCAGTTTAAAATCTCACTCTCAGCAGTTGCAACAGATAATTGATACTGTCTCCTCCATACTGGTTAGAGACATTAGAGACATATACATAGGGAATACTGCCACACAGACAGATACAAGATTTCAAATACAGTTATATCCAGCAAACTCATTAAAAAGTTTCTCTCTTAAAAAGAGAAAAGGAAATGCCATATTCATGCTTTTGGTTAATTTTACATAGACATGATTTCCAAAAGGAGATATAAACCTGAAGACCTTTTTTGTGCTGGCTGCACTCTAATGTACCCATGTAAGATTCATGCCCAAATACAAACCCCAGTCCTAACGACATAGGGTTACTTTGATACCTTCACCCTGGCAAAGCCGCTTCATACACCTGTAATTCCACAAGGTTTAACAATAATAAAATGGTCTCTCTGGCTCTAAATGATTCCTCTGACCAACATTTTCCTTTACCCCAGCAATTTTAAGTGAAATTAAGAAAGAGCACTTTTAACAGATTTCAGTCTTCCTAAATAGACTTTTGGGCAAAGGGAGATCAGGCGAGCTGAAGGCCAAGATTAACAGCAAGCTTATCTACCCAGGCAAGCCAAAGGAGCTTCTCACACTGGAATGAACAGAGAAGCTGGCAAAGGAGTTGCAGAGATGACAGGGATGCCTTATCTAGATTGCGAACTCCTGCTGCCTGCAAAGCACTGTGAACTTGTCATTGTGCTGCAGTAATTATCTCTGCAAGAGAATTTTCTTCTCTTATGGATATCACACAGGAGCAGAAAAAATGATGCAGAGCTGCTTGTCATAGCACTAGATGAACATAACCTTTCTTTCCTTTCAATTCTCACTGCTAGGGTCCTTATCTATATTTAAAAATCTGTCCCTGTTGGAGGCATCCAAAGGATTACCAAGTAACCTTTAGACTATTTCCCAGCAAAGGATGGTTTTGAGAACAGAATCTCTACAATGCAACAGGGCTTGTCCAGTGCCTTGGGATGGCAGAGCGACCTAGCAGTAGTGCAGACTTTCCTTTCAACAATTTGGGGTCATAACTCAGCTTTGGGTATTACTGCCCTCATCCCTCAACCCCACAGATCTGTTAAAATCACTCTCAGCCCTGTGTCATGGCCATGCTCCCAATACCACAGACATCCACAGGCAGGGACTGAAGGACTGAATTTCATCCCAGAAAGCAGAACTTGCTTGACTAAAGCACGTAATTTAACAGGCATTAAAATAGACAAGGAGAGCCTTGTTTCTTAAATGTTTACCGAAGACAACATCGCTTAAGCTTGAGCTGCAAAAGACATCTGGGCCAGCTTTAGCTTAGACTTGGTTCCAGGGCAGCTCAGCCCTATCTTCTTTGAACCAACAGAAGAGCATTTTACTCCGTGGAGTACTCCAGAGGCAACTGTGCCATAAACTTTCATGACACTTGGACCTTTTCAACAGCTAGATACGTTTACTAGCAGAGGTGAAAGCCCCTCTGGCAACGTGCCCCAATTGAGGAAGTCATAAATGCAGAACTCCAAATACCTGGCTCCCAAGCACAGTGTGTCAGGGCAGCTCCTCTCCTGAAATAGGCCAGTGTTTGCTCCTCCAATTCGGTTCTGATGAGCTTTGCTCAACACACCTGCTCCCTCAGTAATTCCCACTGCCAGTGGGAACAGTACTTCTGGCCATGGACAACCCCCTCATTAGCACTCAAACAATACTTTACAGCAGCAATGCCTCACACAGGAAGCAGGCTGCAAAGAGAAACTGAACTACAATTACCAAGACCACAGAAATTTCCCTCTGTACACGAAGCAGAAGATCCACAACAGGAGAGTGACTTGAGAAGAGTCCTTTCACAGTGCTCAGCTTTGACACATTCCCGCACCTGCACAGCATAGGGAGAGCAGCAAGGAGAAACGCCCAGAGGAAAAAAACATGCCAAAGAGGGCAGAGAACAGAGAAGAGGAAATGAAAGGGAAGGCAGGGACATGAGTTGTGGTTCCATTTGCATTGCCCACCTCAGTTTTTCCATAGAAAAGCATGTGTAGCAATAAAACAGTGAGGCCAGCTACTCAAACATGCATTAAGTCACTGAACTGCCAGACAGGAAAGCATCGACTCACTTCTGCTAACTAACAGAAGCAGAACACACACACAGGGAGTGGGGCAGAGCAGGCTATTTATAAACAACTTCCAGGAGGGAATTCACCCCCACACACACACACTCGCCTGCCATCCCAGTGTCAACAGCACAGGGAAATGTTGTTTACTTTCCCATCCTATTTTACATTTCTGGGACTTGCCAAAGACTTTAGAAAAACAGTTCAATAAGAAGCTTTTATATTACATAAAATTATTGGAATTCCCTAATCTCTCATTTCCTACAACAGACACAGTACAAAACCACAGGGCGCAGACTGCAAGGTGTGTCAAAAATTCGTACTTTTTTCCAAGAGAAGAAATAACTTCTTGATAATAAAACAGAAGCAGCACACAAAAGCCATATTCCCGTCTTGCTCTCCTTGCAAGGTGCTGCAGCCTCCACACGATACAGAGGGTTTTGTTTAAGCAAGCAAATGGAACAACAGCTGGCCCTTATCTGCCTGCTCCTCTGTAAGCTGTGGGCAAATGACGAAAACACTCAAGCCGGGTTTTTCATGCTGCTAAGCTGACAGGCTTTGAGGAAACAAAAGGTCCTGAATTAAATAAAAACACAACCTTCAGTCCTCTTCCTCCTGGTCAGCCCCCAAACCCTCACAACCAGGAACACCCTTGTGTGCAAGGTGCAAGTGGTGAAATGGCTCCTCTGCAAGCAGGCAGCATTCCTGCAGCACATTTCTCTGGCAGACTGCAGGGCCTGCATCCCCTGAGCACACACTGCCAGCTGCATGGCCTCAGTATGGCTTTCTCCTGTCCCAGTTATACCCAGACACAACTCGGGTGGTTCCCAGTCTCATTTGTAAAGCCCGGTGTCTTTGTAGGAGATGAGAACACAGGTTTTCCAACCGTGCAGAAGGAGAGCACAGGAGTACGGGAAGGGCTGTCTGACTTAACACAGCTGGCAATAGAAAGAGCTCACAGGGTGATTCTTCCAGCACCCCTCACCAAGAGCCGGGACTGGGGCTGGGCAGACCCACTGCAGCCCATTTTCAGTGACAGACGACTTCACCCACCTCAGCCTCGCAGACAGAGCGCAGTCTGTGCAGTGCTACCACTGGGTACTGCTCAGGTGTACATGGCAACTCTCACTCCCCTTTTATCAGGCAGTTCACGTCTTTTCAGGCAATCAAAAAGGAGCAGCCTGGCTCAGGAGCTGCTATTTCCCAGTGCACAGCACCCCATCCCTGCAAGAAACAGCTTCCAGCTCTGCTGGTCTTCCGTTTCTCCGCATTTCAAGCATTGCCTAAAAGAGCTCTGTTTTCTGCAAGTGAGTTTTTGGGTTTTTTGGGTTTTTTTTGGGAGGGAACAGCAGGCAGAGAGTCTGGAGAGGAATGGGAAAAAGGGGAGTCAAGGTCTAAGTACACAGAAATGCAGAAACACACTGAATGAGAAGCAGTCTCTCTCTCCCCCACACTCTCCCTCTCAGAAAGCACTGAAATCAAATACCCAGGAAAATGAATAAAAGCCAACAACAACAGACCCTGAAAACTACAAGTCGATTCTGAGAATACAGAACCTCCACAGTAAAGGGTGGGGAGTGCATCCAACTGCAGAGTAACTGGACAACCTGAAATTTGACATTTGTTAAGGCAAAACTAAACATGAGATGTGAAATCACCAACTTTGAAGTGCCTCCCATCACAGAGATGAAAAAGGAAAGACAAAAATAATTCTCTACAAAACTCTCATTCTCTAAGTAATTAACTTGCATCAGCCAACTAAAGGATCCCCACAAGAGAAAAAAGTTTTCCAAAAGCACCAGCATTTGAGCACAACAAACAGTTGCAACAAAATTAATCCCTGAAGTTCAAATGTAAGCTACTGCCACAGCCGGATGAGAATCACTTTGTACACATACTGTAGGGCAACAAAGACTTGCCAACGCTTACGTAATTACAATACATAATTTCAAGTTTTAATGCAGACCCCAAATAAGCACTTGGAAAAAGAGCATTATGAGTCTATCAGATCATTGATAAAACACTGCATTAGTTTAATGCATTAAAAAAAATACAGCCTTGAATCATGGCTATTTAAAAAGGGGAAGCTATTCTGCCTATGAATGCTTTCCCATTACTGGTGAATGAAACCACAGAAGTGCAATCAGAGGGCAGCAGCAGCACTCGGACGGGAAATGCGTCTTTGTCCCCATAGAAACCGTCAGGGAAACCCATGAAAAACAATACCACTCTGAGTTTCTTATCAATATGCCATTCATTACTTGACTGCATTCAGACTTTGCTCTTCAGTAATGTAACAAAACCTAATCAATTAAATGTCTTCCAGAAGATTCTTCAGTGCAACCTCCTGAGTTAGCACTCACCTCTGCCTTTGTTGCACATCCCACACTTTTTTCTGACAGATTCACATTCTTCTTCCCTGCAGAGCTTGGGGACTACTGGCAAATTGCTATCCTGCCTTTTGACACCGAAGCCAGGGCTGTAAGAATCCAGCATTCACATTTGCTCTCCAAAAGCAAACAATTTCCATACCAAAATCAGTGGAATTATTCAGAGGGCTCTAAACATGTAAGGCAGGAGAGAAAAAAAATCTAGAACATTTAAAGCAGAGATAACAACTGATATTCTGAGTGTTTCAGAGGAAAATATCTTCACTGCAGTGAATAAGCAGTCACTAGTAAAGGAGCCTGCACCTGAAACAATGAAAGCAATTGCCTCTAGTCCGTCCCCAAAGCCACCTGTATGAGAAATAATACCTGAACAACAGCTCAGCCACCCTTCCCATTTTGGGAACACTAACTGCAGATCAGACTCACAATTTCTGCACAGCAACACTCCCCATATGACAGCCAAATAAGCTACTTTGGGAAGAGACTGAAGGAGCCATCCTGTTATGGACACTCTAGATACAGCATCACACCATCCAACTGTTACTTAGGCTGGGTCAAATTAGAAGAACCAGATTCACAGATTCTATGCAGCAGACTCCAGTGATCAGGACACAACCATCTTTGCCATCTAAATTGCCATTTTATTAATAAAACTGCAGGTAAATATGAAATGGCAATTTCTAAAGGTGTTTCACAATATTCCTCCAACAGTAAAAACTGAAAGCACCCAAGCAATATTATCTCATATTTCAATATTACTCTGACTGAGGCCAGCAAAGCCTTTCCCTAGGTAGAGGCACTCAAGCCACTGACTGCCCAGTAGACCAGGGATTGCTCCTATGTGGCCAATAATTTACATGTCATTTAATCGAGGTCAGTTGTTTGCACCCCATCATAAAGATGAGAAGAGCATGCACACAATTAGAGTCACAAGGAGGCAAAAAAAAAAATAAAAGGGAAGCTCGACATTGGAAGCAGTTATCTTTTACTAATTGATTTTTTTTTAAACTAAGGGAATCTCTCCTAAATAATGCAGAAGTAGGCTGCCATCAGGGAGCCAGTGAGACAGGGAAGGCGGTAACGAAACCCCGGGCAGATGATTTGCAGCTTGGTGCAAAGACTCATTCTGAACTCACAACTACCTGATCTCCTTGGGGGCAGAGGCACACAGGAGCAGGGGGAATATGTTATGCCATCAATTTAAATCCTGCTCCTTTCACCAATAGATCCCTTTTCAGTTTCTAACAGCAAAGAGCATGGGAGTTCACCATACAACATCCTACACAACTTCGGGGAAGAAAAAAACAAACTCTGCACAAAGGCTGTTAGACAAACAGTGTCTTGCATAACGAAACAGGCTCAAGGATATGTTTCGAAAGACAACTGGGACTTGCAGACAGCACAGGTTTACAGGATGAACCTTGTTCCTAAGGGAAGACTCCTTCACTGGTACTTCCGCACAATAAGGAAGCCTCTAAAAATTACATCTCCCCCACCCTTCCTCCACAGGGATGCTAACAGCACAGTCAGCCCTGCCTGCACCCCCTCCTGACCTGCAGTACCCAGCAACTTAAAGCTTTTAACTTGTTTTAAGCTGGTTTGGGTTTTTTTCCTACAGAATTCCACTTAAAAATGCTCTGACTCACCTCCAGGAAGGGCTGGTGCCCCAAAGACCTCAGCTTTACGACACTCAAATAAGATTCCTGGAAACAGCTTGTCCTGTATGCCATGTACTTCATTTCTTCCATGCCCGTATTGCCTAAGTGCAAAACATGCTCCCCAGAGAGCAGGTAGGTAGTGATGCATGTGTTGGGGTGCAGGCTGTGAAATCCAGTGCAGACCCTTCCACAGAGGAGCTCGGTTACACTACCCTGAGAAATCAATTTTTTTATAAGAATCTGGCTCAGGGCAGCTACTTCACCGCCTCATTTTAAAATTTTTAGATCACATTGATGATCGGAGTTTTAAAAGGCTGTGTTGCCAACCACGTGCTGTACTCCCCATCTTCTCTAGGTCTTTTCATACAATGCATGATGAAGCTCCACAGGGAAAGGAGACCACAATTTTATTCTGTTAACATAACTGCATGTTGTGAAAACAGCCCTGCACTTCTGAGCCTATGACGGGTACTCAGCATCTCTAAGGCAGAGCCATGCCATTATTTCACAACCTTACTGAAAACCTTTTGCTTAGATATCTGCAATCCTGTCTTCAAGCAATACACATCTACCAAAAAAGCAGGTGCATAAGAGTGAATTTGCCCCAGGTTGGCTCCTGTTTACAATCTCCACCTTTCTTCTCCCTCCCAAGCCTGAAGTAATCTCCCAGTGTGATAATAAGGACAATTAGAAGAGAAGGCAGCAGAAGAATTTCACTCTGACAATCCACTGCAGCTGTGGCTAGCTGGGCTCCTGCCTCCCTTCCTCACCCCCAGCATAGACATCCACAGATACTACCCTCAGTCTCCACTCATAAGTCAACATGGACCATTTTCCAGCAAGTTTATGGATGGAGGTTTTCAAGTCTTCAAAAGGACCAGCTGTTGAACTCAATTTGAGATGTCCTCAGACACATCTACTTCCAGGGAGTACAAAGCACCTTTCATTAGAGATCAATCCCATGATGGGCATCTCAGGAGAGGCACCACCCATGACTGGCGTGACAGCCAGCACATACTGCAGCATCCTGCCTGAACAGGGAGAGTGAAGACAAGGCCCTACTATGAACCACAGACAGTCCAGGGATAAAACCTCCTGCAAACTCCAGCACTGGGTACAACAGGAAAGGTTCTCAACACTCAGGGTCTCACTGAAGGGCCTTGAGCTGACTCAGGGTCCATTTGAGTACCCATCCTCATCCCAGGGCCAGCCAGCAGCCAAATCTTCCCTGGGTTTTGCTTTAATTTATAACCTTAGGTGCAACAATTAACCTCTATGACTACCTATGCCCTCAGGAGGAGATTTACGCACTTCACGGGGCGGGTGTGATGCTCACCATCTGCAGCCAGCTTCCCTCTTTCCTCCTGCTGGGAAGGGCACCACACACCCAACAAATTCAGTGTTGCTCCCAGGAACATGGTGAGAGAACACAAACCACATAAAGGCAAAGGGGGGCACGAACCCTTCTGTGGAAAACAGTTGTGCAACCACTTCATCTTCTGCCCCAAGCCTGACAGCAAAGATTTGCTGCCCATGAAGAAATTCGCCTTCCTCCCATATTCTAAGAACAATAATTTCTGGTTTGAAATCTGAACTGTGATTCTCCACTATTGAAGAACTAGTGCCCTGTGGCCCCATTCAGGGTAGTGTAAATTGCTTAAATGACAAAACAGATGAAGACTGTTTTTATTTAAAAATCTTCAGGTACTTTAAGAGCATTCACATTTTGTTTGATTTTTCTTCCACTTCAAGACTCTTTCTAGAACTTAGGGAAAGCATTACCTTGCATGTTCTCTATGGAATTCTACAGGTAACAGCAAGGTCTAACACATTGATGAAAAAGATGCTGACCACATTACAATTTGACAAATGCTGGGAGAGAAAAATTACTACTAACTATAAAGAAATGAAAGGTCTATATGCAAAAAGGTTGGTATATGCATTTTTATTTTTTTATGAGATGAGGTTTCTATCATGAGGATTGCAAACCACATAACTCAGTCATGTTAAAGCATCATCCACTGAAAGCTGAGAAATTACAGAGGAAAAATAATATTCTAAGAGCACCAAGTAAATATGTTATGCTAACACAGGCTTTCTAAATTAGTGTATTGTACTGGCTGCATTCCTCTGGCATAGAGCAAAAAGTGTCAAATCCTATTTATTTTTATTGAATCCCACCTGCCTCATATTTACTCAAAGAATACAGGAAAATTACAATATCTAAATACCAAAATTATTTTAATTTTCCCTTCAACAAGTATGATGAATGTACAAGGTCTTTAAGCTTCAAATATTACGACAGCTAATATTTTAATATAATTAAAGGCTTAAAAATGCACTAAAGAAATTAATAATTCCCTGACAGCAGAAATGTTCTTGTATTAAGCAAACCATTGAAACAACCAACACAGAAATGCTTCATTTAATTCTGAGATCTTTCAGATGGCTCTTTCTCAAAGCATCTGCTATGGATCAGACTGATGAACTGCTTTATTAGCTATACACTGTGTG
Organism: Monarcha castaneiventris obscurior; assembly: GCA_026261815.1. Classification (NCBI taxonomy): domain Eukaryota; kingdom Metazoa; phylum Chordata; class Aves; order Passeriformes; family Monarchidae; genus Monarcha; species Monarcha castaneiventris. The sequence continues at coordinate 24,403,925 of JAMPIT010000624.1, read as the reverse complement.
TATAGCACTATTTTTAGCACAACCCAAAAAACCTGCCTGTTCTGCAACATCGTTATGGGACATCAGCTAGGAGAAGGGCACAGTTGCTCTGCCCAAGGGCCTACTATGAGGACAGGCTGTACATGGAAAACAGTAAATACCATGCCATGAACACAGATAAAATACTCAAAAGCAAGAGCCTCACAACATCAACACCAACCTGGCTTAATACCCACAACAAAAAATACTTAACAACATGGATGAAAACAGAAAACATACAAGACCACATGTTTTATTGTAGGTCATCCACTGTTTTAGATTCAAGTTTCCTTCTGAAGTGTAAGGACACAGTTTTTGAAGTATTCAAGTATCTTAGAGGTACTTCAGAAAGTCTGTTGAGACTCAACATGGCAAGTCAGTGCTGTTTTCCATATTTTCAGCACTCTGGAAGCCACTGCGCTCATTTAATAGATGTGCTGCTGCTTCCTAACCCAGTCCCACAAAACATTTCTAGCCATGCTGTAATGTCTTAGAACTTCTGCTTCATCAAAATCAGCTGCAGGTTTATGGAGTTTAACTCTGAAATTTCAATACTACGAGACTGGCTATTTCACCTGTAGTTTACAAAGGGATCCACAGACACATCTCCCCCTAAAAACCACAACTGCACTACCTTTTACACAAAACAAAAAACCCATGTTGCAACAGCACAAACCATTTTTATGGAATGTGATTTACCCTATCTTCAAACTCCTGCAGTTCAGGATTTAAAGAAATTATAAATTACCTTGAAACATAGACAAATTGTTTCTGTTTGTTTCCACACTGGAATTCTGAGTTTCATTTTAAGTGCTGATGTATGTACACACACAAAGACCATAGTGCAAGACATGATCACAGTCTGGCTTTGATTTAGCACATTAAGAGAACACCTCTACTACCATTAGGGCCCCTACAAAATGCTCAGCGCTACAGTGTACAACAATACTTTATTCCACCTTCTTACCTCCCAGCTCATTACAAACTTCCCAAGGCACTGTGATTTGCAACATCCAAATAGCATGCATTTTTAGCAGGGACATCAGTTTAAACAAAGAGCACTCATGGTGCTGCTAGATCAGGAGGTCAACCTTTGCAAATTCCAGTTACATTTAGGTAATGGGAACAGGGCAGAAAAGAGTTTCAACACTGTGTGCATCCTGTATTGCAGAACTTCAGGAGCTCTGTTTTCCTATGGAACTACCAGAGCCTCATTAGGATCAATGGAAGAAAATGTACTAAGAAATGCTTAAATTGATTTTCTTTTTTAAACAAATGGAACTGCTTCCATCTAACCTTCACATTCCCTCTGGCTCCTCCAGTCAGGCAGCTCTCAGCTAACAGCAGACAAGCATCTTACTAAAAAAAAATAAAACCAGCAAGTTTTCCATTCATGTATTGCTTGCATGCTGGATTTCCCATCTTTTCTTCTACCAAAATAAAAGCCATGATAGTCTTCAAGAAAGAGGAAGTTTCAAAGTGGTAGGTACTTAAAATGAACTGCAGAGAAACAGCCTTGAAGAAATAGGAAAAGAACTACTAAGAAAGAGCTCCACTGAAGAGCAGGTGAATGCACAGCAGCAGAGTTCACACACATTTCTCAAAACATTTTTATGTCTTCTCTCCCTCTTTGGTTCATTATGAGTACAAAAGAGCAAGAGATGGGGCAGCACCCATGTGTCAGGCACTGCTGCTGAAGGCAGCTCCTCAAGGACTGCTCAGCACACAGGCATCCCCAGCAGCAGCCCCAGACACACGGGAGCTTGGACGGGTGCAAGCAACACACAGACGCCTCCATGAACTCAGGAGGACCAGGAAGATTTTTCAGTTCTAAATATAGCAGCAGATTGAAAGTGATGACTGATTATAGTATGATGATCAGAGGATGTGAAAAAAGGCAGTCACTGCTGTTTGGTTCTATTTCTATCGCACATTATTTCATCTCTGTTTATTTTGCAGAGAAAGGATTACAATACCTTCCTACTTACAAACCAACATTACATCCAGAAGAAAACCGCATTATGATTATCTTAAAAATAACCAGCAAGTCCTATACGACCTTTAAAGTGAATTATTGTATAATTAAAAGACAATGCTCAAAAGTGAGTAACAGTGTCATTTTGCAGACAACAGCTAAGTTAAAAACATTCATAAAAGCCAACACTGCTATTACAGTACACACCACTTTTCTTGGGTGGCTGAAGGATTTGGCCCTGTGCCTCCTGTGTTGCATTCAGTTCCTAGTAAGCAGCAGGGTAGGAGCTCAGCAGCATTCAGCACAGGCCTACGTCTGCTCCCACTGCACTGCTCCGAGCTCACGCTGCCTTCTCTTGAAGGAGCTTTTCCATGTTCTCTTCCTCATGCAAAACCCCACAGGTTTACATATATCCCCAGGAAGAAAAATCCACTTTAACATTAGGACGATATCAGCTACAACAGAAAACAATCCCCCTCTCAGCTATTTTGCACAAGTTTCCTTCTTATCTGCATCAGAGGTGCTACAGTGGTGTTTAATTATTAAACTGGGAGTAGAAGTTGTGGAAGTGCAGTTTATATCTACCTGTTCTGCATTTCTCTATGAATGAACATTAAGCTAGTTTAATTTTAGGCTTTTTTATTTGAAAAGGATGAGGGGGCAGTCGGACATCGGGGCTGTGGTAGAAAAATAAGGAATAGCTATTTCCTTTGCGGACAACTGTCTGAACCGAATTAAGAAGTGAAAATATGTCTTATTTTTCAGGATGTAAATAGATTAAAAGGAGAAGCCTATTTTGCAAAACTCAGGTTGCAATAAAATTCAAGTAGAGAATATTTAAACAGGATAGATGATCATTTTTATAATGTCATTTTTATCTTAAGACCAGGAACTTCTCTTTCCCAAATGAATTGTGTATTAGTTTTCTCTAATTTTTGGATCACCAACTTCCTGAGCCTGTAGAGAACTTCAAGAACTTGGCTGTTGCTTGCAATTCCCCCAAACAGAACTGATATTCACTGGTTATTTTTAACAAAGCTCTCCAGAACACCCATTTCACTCTGCAGCAGTTTAACAAGTTTTCAGACAATTTTTAGGATTTAATTAAAAGGGCAAAACATCTTCCCATCCTCTACTAAGACAGGAAGAAGCACAAAAGCAGGCTCTGCTCCCATTTAGATGTTTGGTTTTTTTAATGGTCTTCTTCCAATTTAATCACTCTGTGAAAGCCTGACATTATTCTGACAGTACTTATTGCTCTTATACCTTATGTGGAAGTTGCAAATAAATTCATCATTCAAGACAAAGAAGACTGGTAAACACAAGGAAAGAGATGAAATTTCCACAGGTACAACAGTATAGCTATCGCTCCTCATCAGAAAGAGCATTTCAACAACATACCCAGAGCATCCAGGGCTTTTTCTTTCCCTGTCTTCCCATACTCCTTCCCCAAATCATTTACACAGGAGGGTGTGTAGGAAGGAGATATTATTAAAAAAAAAAAGTAGCTCCCCAAGTACCACAGCAGCTGATACTACACACAAGCACCCACAGAGCAAGGCAGTTATAGTCTGAGTACGATTAGTGATCACATAATACCCTTACAAGCAGCCTCCAGACCCTTCCAGCATGGAAAACAAGATGTCCTCAGAACAGTCCTACAGAAAACACTTGACTATTTTTCCTCTTTATGCCTCCTCACTGGAATGAGCCATTTCAGTCCCCAGTTCTCTTTAACATACTGCATCCTCTTTCCTCTTTTAACACCAGCAGCTTTTATGATAGTACAGCTCTTACACCAGACACACTTTCAGAGCTTTCCTGCAGCAGATGTCTCCCCATGAGGAATGAGAAAACTCCTCTAGGTGGAGATGAAGACGCCAAGCACAGATGCAAACAGTGCTCTACACTTATTTTACTCCAAAACTTAAGCCAGAAGATAAAATGGCACATCCACCCCACAATCAGGTTGCAAAGGAGAATAAAGTGCACCACAAAAAAATGGTACAGTGACAACAAAGGGCACAATGTCCTGCAACTCCAACTATCTGACCTCAGGCACCCCCAGCCATAAAGTGAGGGAGACTTACAGTGAGACTCACCTTTCTTCATCCTTGAAAATAAACTTTCGCAGCTTGAGATCTCGCAGTACCAGTCCACCATCATGGCAGTGTGCAACGGCAGAAGCTATTTGATAGAAGAGTTTGGCTGCCTCCTCTTCTTTAAGCTTCTTGCAGGTACGAACAAACGAATGCATGTCCCCATAGCTCCTTTCAAAGAACACATACGCTTTTGTCTCCCCAAGAATTATTTCAGTAATTTGGTTGATATTTTTATGCGCAGGCAGACAAAAACATGGTGCTAATAACTCCTGGTAGCAGCCAATATCAAACACCTGCAGGAACAATGACAGTAAAGCCAGGGTTAGTGACATGAAGGACAGTGAAGTCATGGTACGTCTGATTCTGTTAACAAACCCATCTCTAAGTACAATTTATGTTGCTGCTGAAAGCTACACTGATGTAAACAGGATGTTACAAGCTCACGGCACTGAAGACAAAACAAAGCAGACTGTACAACCCCACTTAGAAGACACATATAACCTTAACAGGAAAGGCTAGTCTTCAAAACTGATAGCAAGCATAGTTAGATTAGCGAACAGCTGATCAAATCTAGAATGTAATCTAAATTAAGATGTGAAGACCAGTGATGTATAAGGGCCATACTCAGAAGGAAACGTGTTTATCTTCTATTTTCCATCCAAATAAACTCATAAAAAATACAGCCAGTAGTTTTGTATTGAGAGAAGCTGTCACATTAAATCCACCCTGATACACATGCCTGACTCTTCTGATTTTATTAACCCATTAAAGCCTTAAGGATTTTCAGGCTTAAAGTATCATCTATTGCTATTCCTATTTACTTCCTGCCTTTCTTTCATCTCTGAAAAACAGCAAAGTCACTTTCACTTTCCAAGTCCCAGTTCCACAATGGCTGTTTATAAGATCAGAAGAACAACCCGGGAAATAGCTCTGCCTGTTGGAGCACAGACAAACACCCTTCAAAAGGCAAAGACAAAACCACCCTGAACTCTCTGCATTTCAATCAAGTGCTCCATTAAAAGCAAAGTGTCCCTTTACTACTAAGTATGTTATCACTGATCTTATGAATGAGCTGTAAGAACTAAAAAAGCTGCTGGGAAATCCAAATATAAAAAGTTACTATAATCTAGTGATGACGAATGAATCAGTATTTGAGTCAATTGAGAAAAGACCACATTACAAGAAAATGAAAGACTTCATTGAGAATAACAGAAGTCGGTGTGTGCTGAAAGAGACTATGAGCAAAGTATTGATAGGAGTGATTTTTATTTTTAATTATACCTGCTGCAGAGGACTACAAAGCAAGGATTAGCATTTCCACCAGCATAAAAATTCAATTAATATGTAACTTGCTCGTGGGTGTTCTGTTACTTTGGTAAAAACAATTTAAGGTAGACAAGTGTCCTTTGAACGAAATATAAAAATGAAGAAAACTAGTCTAGTTCTCTAACCACTGTTTTAAACTTCAATTGTTTTTTTCCCTTTCTGTGTTCTAGCATTTGTGTTCTGATAGTGGGTATTTGTATCCTCTCTGAGAAGCAAATATCCCCCTGCTTTCTCTAAAGCTTTAAAAATTGAGTGAGAAAGATACAGCTCAATCAAAATTTACCTGAGGCTTCAAAACCTGCATCATTTAATGCTTCAGAGCACAATCCTAATAAACTCCTTCCACAGAAAAGGACCCAAATCCCAAGAAACTGGGACATCCCCTCCTCACGCAACTCCTTTTCCCCTCGCCCCATACCTGCACTGCCATACCCCGGCACAGGGAAAAACAACCTTAAAGGCAGACTGCCAAACAGACCCAGCACATTTTACGGGGGGAGGATTAGCACCGAAGCATTCTGGTGACATGGTGCACCAGGGAAGCAGAACCAGGGCAGGGAGGGGGTGTTGCTAAAATCCCTGGTGTGCAATTCATTCCAGAGGAGAATTCATTGACATTTGGATCTCAAAACTTGTAACTACTATATTGTAAGTGAATGTCTCTTCTGCAAGCAGCTGCTTGTAGAAGAAATAAAATTTAAAATAAAATTTAAGCAGGAATATTCATGTAGCTCAAACCTTCATGTGAAAAAAAAGGTCTTTCCAGAATTCTCCCGTAAACCATATTATCATAATGTAAATTAGTTACATTTTATGGTTCTCAGACTATGTTAAATAAGTAGTTCTGGATATGTACCAGTACTGTGCTTGAAAGGGGATAAATAGGAAGCACTATCATCCTGCTACAGTCTCAAATACCTTCTATAAAGGGCTTCTTTGTATCCCGGCTTTTAAGATCCCTGGCCTCAATTCAGCAAATGTCCAATAAGCTGCAGTTTGATTTAGTTCTCGCTGGGAATTGCAAGTGAGAAGTTACCATTGTTTGGATGCCACAGAGCCTTGAAGCAAATAACGGCATCTGTACAGTCGGTGGGTGCAGCCAAATGAATCTTGAGAATCATCAGTATGTGTCTGTTATCCAACCCAGCGTTTCTGCAAGCAATCTCTAAGAGCATCTTCAGTAAGATACCAGAGAGCAGGTCTCTTTGCCGGAAGGCTACTTGACAAATAGTTGTCATGATACTGCAGGCATTTTAAAGCACACATTAAATTAAGCCGAGTTCAGGACTGACAACTCCACACTCACAAACTAGCAATCCAGGCTAAGATCATGTTTTTGGAGCACAGCTAGTAGTGCCTCGCACATATGGAAAAACTGATACTATTCAAATGTCAGGATCAGCTCAAAAACATACAGCTTAAATGGAAGGGGAAAAAAAATAACAACCCAGTCTTTGTGAGCTGCAGTTATACTGTTCATACTGTTATCAAAACAGTGCCTTAATCCTGCAAACCAAACAGGAAACAAAGAAGCGCATAGCCCTGGCTTTACCACTTGCTATGCAAGTTCACCTAGAATTTCATGCAGAGCAGCAGCTTTGTGGGATCTGTTTATTTCATGAAAAGATGCCAATGTCCTAGAGTGCAGCACTGCACTACTGCATCGAGCTGGGCTTTCATTCTCGAAATTCTCATGTTCTGTTTTGGTTTAGTAACAAAGCATCCAGTTCAGCATGCAATATTAGTTCTTTGCAAAGCCATGGGCCTTTTTTCCCCTAATAATCACATGAAGTCCCAGGCTGCCGTAATATCAGGTTTTGTAACTCAAATCAGTAAGCACATTTAAATTGCCCTCTGAACTCCAATCTTCACAAATAGCAAGGAGGAGCAGTTATTTTCACTTCTCTGCTACAGCCTAGTCCATAACTTTTTATGAATCAAGTACGAGAAAGTATGAAACAGTCAGCAACACTATTATTAATCCCTGGAATACTAGTAAGCTATAATAGATCTACTTTTCCATCTAGAAATTTGCCGAATGGCATAATTCCGTGTTTTGGGAATAATACAAACACTGCAGCATGTGTTGCAAGGTTGCAATTTGCTACGTCGTTATAAAAACTACTACTGGGTACTGCTTCAGTTTCCTGGACATAAGTCTGTCTCACTACAGACAATAAGAAACGCAATTTGGGAACAAAGGATAATATCCCCTCAGCTCAAAAAGAGAAAAACTTCCCTCCACAGACGTGCACGCATGTGGATTTCTTTTTCCCACAGCTCACCTTTTAATAGTAGGAGCAAATTGGGAGGAGGCAGAGAAAACCCGGCAGGCTACAAAGAGTGGGATAGCTATTTTGTCTGCACTTCTAAAAACCGTAGGTGTGCAGGTTTTATTCTTGCTCAGTTGGGTAATGGGGGAGGATGCTGTTTGCAAACAATCTCCACCGTGAGGGAGCTCAGGCTGATTAATTAGATGTGGTTCTTTTTTTTAAACCACTTTTAAAGACAAAGCTGATGGCAGTCTGCCCCCACCCCCCGCTTCTCCATCCTCTTTCGTACCCCAACGCACAGAACTGGGGGCAGTAAAAACCGAGGAAGCCAGCAGGTCCCAACACCTGAAAATTAGCTGGGGATTCCCTACTCCATTTTGAAAAGTAAGAGTGGGGAAGATGAGGCTTTCTCCTGATCTGAACTCACGTTAAAACCTACTTCAAGAACGGCTCTTTCCAGAACAATATCCCCCTGCCAATAGAAGGCAGACCTGGCTCTGGGCCACCGCTATAACGTGGCCATTGTCTGGAGAGAAGGAAAAGTTACAGGATGCGCCTTTAATCCTGTCTCCCCGCCTTTTGTTTCTCCACTGTTCAATAAATGAGATACACGGCCGTGCTCGCCCTCCCGCAAGACACGGGAAACCCAGGCGCGACAGGGGAGAGCTCGGGGTGGGGGAGAACAAGGAGAGGCATTACCTTGCAAACCAGCTCCTCGCCGCTGTGCAGATGTACGGCTCGGAAAACGTGGTCTCCCTCGAGAGGCTCCAACAATAAGTATTTCCCGATGCAAGAAACGCAATGCGACAAGTTCGGGGTCTCCGGCGGGCTCGGCGAGCCTAGATTCGGGCTAAAACTCTGGCTTGGCTCGATGGACCGTATGGACGAGAGCTCTTCAAAATCCTGGGTTTTATTCCGCGGTCTCCCATATCGTGCTATCGTGATAGGGGTTGACCTTTGTATGTTCATGAGTATGGAGAAGACCAGCCGAGACGCTGCACCGGAGCCCTGGCGTGGAGCGCGGTCCCTCGCCCGTCCAGCTGCGGCTGCCTTTGTGTGGCGGGGGGGGCGGGAGCGGGAGCGCGGCGGCAGCGGCGGGCGACCAGCCTCAGCGCCGCGTCCTGGGCACAGGGAGAGAGCGCTCAGCCCGCGGCCCTTTGTTCCCGCCGCCGGCCGGGCGCGCAGCGGCGCGGAGCAGCGCGGCGGCGGCGGGGCAGCGGCGCCCGGGGCCGGGGAGCGGAGGAGCGGGCGGAGGGGCGGGCGGCGGCGCGGCCAGGGCTGGGCGGCCGCCGCTCCCGCGGGGCGCGCAGCGCGGGCGGCAACAAAAGGTCGGGAACGCGGTGTGCGCAGCGGGACCGTCCTTCCGCTCCCCTACGGCCCGGCAGCGCCGCGCTGCCGCGGCCCGGCTGTAGATGGCGCGGGAGCCTCGCCGCTAGCGCCCGGGGCGCTCCGAGAATGCCCCGCGAAACAGCGAGGGAGCATTTAACTTGGGGCCGACAAAGGAGTGGGACCGCGGCGGGAGGCTCGGGGGAGCCGCACCGGCACCAGGGGAGCGCGGCGGAGCGCGGGGCAGCGTGCACCGCTCCGCGCCGGCGGAAAGGAACGCGCTGTCGCTGTCGCGACAGAACAAAAAGTGCAACCAGGGAATAGCGAGCGCTCCCACGCTCCCCCTGCACAGCGGATCTGTGAGCGGGGGCTCGTCGCCTTCGCCGCGTTTAATGGAGTTCACGCACAAAGAAAAGAAAAACCGGCGCGGCGAGAAGGGGCCGAGTTCTTACTGCAGGGACTGGGAGGGCGATAAGCGGAAGGCCATAGGGAGCAATCAACTGGAATCGCTTAAAAAAATAAATGCAGGGAGCAAATTTTGTTTGATGATTTTTTTTTTCCCTTGGGGATGGGACAAGGGGAGGAGAGGGGTAGCCGCGCCGCTCCCCTCCACCGAGGCACCGTCTCCCCCCGGCGTATCAGTAACTACTTACGTGGCGGGGACGCTGGCTGCCTCCGTGCTCGCTGCCGGCCGCCGCACGCCCGCACGGTGCCCAGCGCGCAGCCCGACTGCCCCGCCGCCACCGCCCGCCCCGGCCCGGCCCGGCCCGGCCCCGCCGCCCACCGCGCCCGCCCCGCCCCGCCCCGCCCCGGCCGCCCCGCCCCGCCCCGCCCCGCCCCGCCGCCTCCCCCCGCGCCGGCCGCGCTCGGGGTAAACAAGGTGAGGCGTCCTTCCGCAGCCCTGCTGAGCCGCGCCGGGGGCTCGGGGGCGGCCCGGCGGGTCGGGGCCCCGGGGGTGTGCCGGTGTGCGCCGGTGTGGCTGTGTGATCACCGGTGTGAGCAGCGCTGTGCGGCGGTGGGATGCTGACCGCGGCTCCCCGGCTGACAGAGCTCCGGCAGGTCCAGTCTCTCGGGGGGACTGCCCTTGCGGCTGGGGGTGAGATGTTGTTATTAATTTTAACATCAAATAAAATAAATAATAATAATTATTAATAATAATAATAATAATAATAATAATAATAATAATAATAATGGCTTAAGCGCCTCTAAAAGCAGCGTCCGCCCCGCTGCCGGGCCCGGGGCCGGTGCGATATCGCGTGTGCTGGCCGGCTTTTTTTCTCAATGAAGCAGGCGTGTTTTTCCGGGCACCGCGGGGCCCCGCATACTTAGGGGAGTACAGGCGGTTGTACCCCGGTGCTGTCGGGTGAGAGGAGTTCTCCCGACTCCACACTTGTCTTGATCCGTCCCAAAATTAAAAACGGGGGGGGAGGAGGGTGGGCGGGGGAAGGGAAAACGGGGAAAACGTAAACCTTTTCACAGAGAAAGCCATGAATGAGGTCGGTCTGTCTCCGCCCAGCACCACTGCGGGCTGTCGGATTTTTTTTTGGTTTTTTTTTTAATCGGTCACCTTTTGTTTAAATAACAGGAGTTTGGGTATATATTGAAGTTTGATGAGCGGTTCCCTAAACTCCTAATGAGCCTGATATATACTCCCTAGTTTTTATCTGGCTGTTGGTGGTGAATTTCTTTAAAACAACGACCGAAAAAAACCCAACCCAAACCAAATACTCATACCTCTTCCCCCACTTCGCCCCCGCCCCCCCCACCCCGAAAAAAAAAAAGGGGAAAAAAAAAAACCAAGCCGACAGTAAGAAGAGAACAGGGCTGCGGGGAGAGCACAGCTCTGTCCCAGAGCTGCAGCCTTTGCAGGGCAATGCCAAGGGACCGTCTGTGTCTTTGCGTTTCCTTTCCCCACATCAGCACAGGGGAGGATCAGAAATGGGAGAAGGGTTGTTTTGGGGTGAACACCTGCAAGTTTGGGTGATGCCTGTTTTCAGGGTGTAGAAAGAAGTGAATATGACAATAATGAAATAACCAAAGGGGGAGTCAGTCCCAAAGGTGCCTGCTTTGAGACAAAGAGAAATAATCTCTGAACAGGGCTCCAAAGAGACTAGGGATGCTTCAGTCAGGGTCTAGTCTTGACAGGGAAGGCTTCAGAAGTGGCTCTGTCCACAGCACTGCACCTGCCTCGTGTCTTGTTCTCCATACTAGGAGCTGTACATGCCCTGTTTTGCAGTTCTAACATAAATACCATGAGAAGAGGATTGTCATGATCTTAAATTTGGCAGGGAGAAGATGAGCTTCTGGCAACAGAGGAGATTTGACCTGGCGAATGTCACTTGGGTAGTGAGGAAGGACATAAATCCAGTGATCTGCAACAACCTGTAGGACAGCCTGCAGATCCAGTGCTTGCTATTTGCTGTAAAATGAAAAGGTGCTTTTCCTGCCTTTCCTCACTTATTCCCATCACCTCTGAATATTTTGTAACTTTTCAATACCATTTTTAGAAATGAGATGAGCAGTGCCGGATACTGAATCATTGCAAATAAGGACAAGCCATAAAGTTATGCAATACATTCTCCAATATCACATCCTGTGATCCAAATCAAACATTCTTTTCTTAGTAGATGGCTTTTTACACAATTTCTCCCTTCCTCTCCCCCTGCATACTCCTTCTGACTATGACAAAGACCTAGGCTCTTGCATCAACCTTTGTTCTGTAAATAAATGTTTTCTGTTTAACTTTCTTGGTTACCCAGCATCAGCTGGAGCCACAGTCCCTAGCAGCTCTGGAAAGGCTACCCAGAGCCTCCAAGCCCAACAGGAGAAAGGAGCAACAGGGGAAAGGAGTGAAAGGAGAAAGAGATGAAAAGTCTGATTCATCCTGGTTGGAAACTCCTGATTTTTATCGGAACTGGGATCTAAATCTGAAGAAGGGATTCAATATTCAAGTTTGGAATGAAGAGATTATAAATTTTGGGTTCTGAATTAAATCTACACTATAAGGCATAGAAGGATACATGTAGTGTGGAATGACACAGTTACCTATGCATCAGATGAGTTTTACTCTTTCAGAATATTTTAATTATTTCACTCCCTTTGCTATGGAATCCCTCCCCAAACCTAACACTTTTTAAACTTTGCTTTTGCTCTCAGGTATGTCAATGAAGATACTGCCATTTCAGTCCAGTGTTAAAGTAATAAGCTCTGAATGAGCAAACCCCTTTACGTGCCTCATAGAGACATTAGGTGTACATAATTCTCTGCCTCTTGTTTGTCTGTGTCAGTCAGCTGAAGTTGTAGAGGAAGATCAAATTATAACATGTGAGATGTGAAAATTAATGAGATCATAAAAGTCAGATCAAAGTCTGAATACCAAGTCAGCATTGAAGTTTTGCCTAACTGTGGCCAGTCTCCCATAGCTGTGCTTAACCAAATGAGAGAGGTGTGACTTGAAACACATCAGCCAGAATGTCAGGGCTAAAGGGATGCCATTGGCTGCTCCAAGCTTAAATGTTATGTTCACAATACTTAGAAACTCCAGTTTGGAATAAACTGTGTTGGTAGTGGCAAATATTGTTTCATTATATTTTCTCATCAAATTGAATGAGAGAAATTTTCTGAGTATGTATTATAAAACAGTTACTGAATCAATGGCACCTACCAAAGAAGTAGCCAGCAGATTAGCATATGACAAAACTCTCATATCTCTGCATGATCTTTCTGGAGACACATCAGAATGAAGTGAGTTGGGAAGGATTCCTTTTAGGACTGTTTACTGACCAACTTTTGCTCTTCGGACTTCATTGTGCTGATCTACCTTGTCTGGAAACTGTCACAAAGAGAGACAATCCAATTAGAAGTTTCTTTATCTTTTAAACTGATCCTACAATTATCTACTTCTTTGATGATGTTGTCCAGTACTATAGTGCTGAGTTCCTTCTCTGGAATTGCTCTTTCTGCAGGAAATGCAGCTGCAAGGGGGGGAGGCAAGGAATTGGTTGGGGTGGGGGGGGGGGGGATGTTTTCGCTGGAGCCTTTTTCCTATTTTAAGTATCCCAGAAGAGTCTATGGAGAACGCCTTGCATTTTCATGCTATGGAAATCAACCACCAAACTTTCCCCTGTTCCATATCCAAGGTTTATCTGCAGGTAAACAGCAAAAACAGGCGAAACAGGTGTAGAAATAGGAGTTTCCTGTTTCAGGGACTAAGAAAAAATTACTAAGTGAAAAGTGTGTCATAAATCTGACCTTGTGCAAAGAAAAGTATCTTTTCCTCTGATTTTCTAACTCTGATTTTCAATCTGTTTTATCTTTTAACATCTGCTTTTGCAAATATGGACTCTGTGTGGACAGGAGCCAACCCTCCCCTCCAAGCCAATAGCAGTCTTTCTTCCACTGATGTCAATGAGCTTAGATCAGAGCACAAGCCTTGTGAATGATCAAAGACAGTTCTACATTTAAGAGACTTCCTTTTCCAGGTCAGACTGCTCCGTGTCCCTTTACAGAAAATATATTATCAGTGTACAAACACAAGCTAGAACAAAAAGGATAATAATTTTTGAAGTGGTAAAAGAAAGACCTTAATTTGATTTTTTTGCTGATTTACAAAGTGCAGAGCTGAGCCTACTGGGAACATTAAACAACTATTAAGTGCTGAGAACTGTCATATTGAGAAGACAGTCTTATTTCAGCAAAATTAATCCAAGTAGCTAGCTCAAAATATGCTTGCAAGTACCTCCCCACCAGTTGTCAAGGCTGGATCCCCATGCCAACTTGAATATGTTTTTCTATTTTTTGTAGTTGTTTCTGCTTATCATTTACACTACAATTCTAATATGTTAGTAAGGAAGGCTAAGGAAATTGATAAACCATGGGACAGTAAAGGGAAAAGTCTTTTCTCCATACATCAAAAAGGCGATTCAAAGACATGGAGACAAGCATCTCTTTAAAAAAATCTCATGATTTTGACTTTTGGTATGTGCATCCATTTTTTTTTTTTTTAATGAGCTGCTGTCAAGAGGTAACTTGACAAGAAATGTACCCATTTGCATGAACTGCACGTGTGGGGCTTACGTGTGTGTGAAATAAGGATACAATAAAGTATGGAAGGATAAATACCTATGTGCCATATCTGCAATCAGAATCAAGCTTTAGGCTTCATTCTTCACTCAGACAACAAAAAGAAAAGGTGTTATTGAATAACTCAGTGCAAGATTTACAACTGACTGCAGTGCAATAAAAAATAAAAAACCACTCTAAAATATAATTTATGTACAGAAGCCACTTAAATGAGGTAGAGAGAATCAGGTCCAACATTTCTGAAAACTGCCTTCTTGTTATATTGTACAATAATTGCAAAGAAAAAAGCTATTAACCAAAGTGCTTTGAGGTTTGCCATTATATGTTTATTAATCTGGGACCCAGAAAGTGTCTTAGTTGTCTTCAGAACAAATTTGTGTGTATGGAAGAATGGTCTGCCTAGGAAGCAAAGCAGTCCTCAGCTCAAGAGTCAGTGATCTTTCTGGTTCTGGATCCCAGTTAAGTATTAGGTATTTCCAAGCAATAGTATTATATCCCCAGGTAACAACCACAGTATGTTCCCAGCCTAATCATTCCTGGTAGTTTACAAATCTCTGTCTGTATGTTGAATGCATTGCTGATGGGTTTCAGCATGAGCAAAAGCAAATTGACCTTCTAAATCACAACACTGCCCTCCAAATCTGACTGTCAAGGCTGTGGGCTGTTGGCTCCCGCAGTAAGACCGTACATTTCTCTGATACCACTAACTCTCATTATTCACAGATGGCACCATTCCCAGAAATTAAAAAGTGGTTGTGTTATGTATATCCATACCAATCTTATCCCTTGCTAATTGAAATCAATCTTACATGGTACAATTCTCTTCTGAACATGCCCCTCTTTTAGCTTTATGAAATAACCTGAGGAAATAACCACTTCCTCACTGGTCAGACATAAGTGGCATTCATTTTACATTTTCCACATTTTAAGTTATACTGGTATTGCTAAGAGAAAGAAAAGGGGGTCGGGGGGGGGAGCATATTTCTTTTTATTTCTTTTGTAATGGGCCAGGTGAGTAGAGCACAGCCATGGATATAAGATCAGGAAAAAAAGTGCTATGTTTGCACATTCCAGGGAGACCCTTATATGCAAGAGAAGATATGAAATGCTGTGACTAGTTATTCCTAACCTTTTAAGATTGAACACACTCCAGCCAGTTGCCATTAAGGTCTCTTTTCTTTTAGGGATGTATAACATTCATTTTTCACTTCAGGAATAAGCTTCCTTGGGAAGTTGTTTTCCAGACAAGTGCATGACCTGAACCAAATTCCTCTTAATCAGGTTTTGCTTCCTCAGTTGCACCCATCAGCATGATTCTGGTGGAGGCGAATGTGAGATGGAAACATGACAACTGGATGTGCTTCTAGGAGCTGTTCTCCAGAACCTCATTGTAATCCATTGTGTTGCCAGCTTTTTGGGTAGCAGTGAAAAATAAGCAGGCTCCCAAAGCAGAGCTAGAAAGAAACACCACCCCCATCATTCACAAAGCTCCTCTTGACGTGCACAAGAAACTCCCATTAGCTAAATTTGGATCCCATTCTTCACTCAAAAACATCTTTTTTATTTATTTATTTACTTAAAAATATATGTTACAGCTGCATTCACAGATGTAAAGGAATAAACCACCTTAAGACCATTTCTGACTCTTCAGCATGGGTTATTAACTTACCTGGAATTGATTCCAGTTGAACAAGAGCAGGACTGAGAAGGGCTGCATAGAAACGACGTCCAGCTTTATAACAGGGAGTGGTAGATGTTTGCAGTAGTTACCTATCCTTACTGTAACTGAAATGATGTGCCTTCAACTTTCCATTGGACTTCCTTGTATATTTTTATACCAGAGCAAAACCTCCCCTATTAGGCAGTGTCCGTTCCACATGAAAGCACTTACAAACCATAATCAAGTTACTCCTTAGCTTTTGCTTTGATATACTAAATCTAAATAGACTTACCCTGTAGAGTCATTCCATTTTACTGCCAATTTTTTAAATCATATTCTTGTGGTTCTTCTCTGAACTACCTCCAATTTGCCAACATCCCTCCTGAGCTGCTCTTATCAGGACCGACATTACTCCAATACCTTTATCGATGTCAAATGCAGAAGTAACAGAAGCCCTTTGCTGCCCTTTGATGGATAGCATCTCTGCACACAGAAAAAGATTGCACTGGCCTTCTTGGCATCATGATTTCAGAGGGCTCTGGGGCTCCTGTGGGGGTCTCTCAGGACCCACAGTTCATTCTTCAGTCTCAGCTTCCTAAAAAAGAGCTCTTATGTGAAGTAAGACCTAAGATACTTGTTCTTGAGTAGATCCTTTATGTTGGGTGATGTGGAAACACCTGGTATTTCTTTTGCACCTGCTCCTCAAGCAATGCCAAAAAGGCATTGCCCACTTCTGCCCTCTTCCAAATTTTGTTTCCTTGAAAAGTAGTATTAGCAAAGGCACTGCTTCCTCCTGTAATGCTGGAATCGTTGTTAATTAACACAGGGCTGATAAGCAGTCCCTGCAGAACCCAGTCTCTAAGCCTCACTTTAGGTTAGGCTGTTGGATCCCATGCTAACCAGCTTTAAAACAAGTTGGTTGTCTAGGAGAGTTCATCATGTTAGTTCTAATTTCCATCGGAATCACTCATAGTACTGTATGGCAAATGCATCCAAAGTCAAAGAATAAAATATTACCACAATTCCTTTTATCCACCAAATTTGTAGTCTTATAAAAATAGCACATTAATTTGATAAGATCTTTCTTCCATTAATCTGTGTTGATTGCCATTAATTAAATTGCACTGTTTTAATACTTTATTAATTGACTTTCCTATCAGCAGCTCCATCACTCTGCCTGGAATAGACGTCAAACTGACAGGCCTATAATTACCTGGTTGCCCTATTTTGTCTACAGACGCATTGGCAAAATATTAACTTTCTTCCAGTCCTTCCTCAGATGAATGTTGGTATTAGCCACTGTGCATCTCTCTCAATTGTGGCTTTTTGAAGATCTAATGAAATTTTTTGAGTTGCTGTAAATTATTATTCACATTTTTGTTGGTTTAAATTTTCTCCTCCAGGCTGGCTGATACATCTCTTAATTTTTTTAACTTTGTACAACAGGATTTCAGGGCAATGATGTAAATTTTACTGGTTAGGACTTTATCCTGCTTGCGTGTAAAACGTAAATCGCATTTTAAAAGCATAGAAAACAAAGTCGTTGCAACAAAGTCATTATGACTTCCACCTAAACAAACTCTAAATTTTGTGATTAATACTTCCCTGTCAGGATGAGGTCTAATGTAGAAGTTTCCCATGCCAGATACAGCTCTCTTTGAGTCAGGAAGTTGTTTTGTGTATTTTTTCTTGAAAATCCAAGAATGCCTTAGTACTTGCATCATGAGACATCCCTTTGCTCCCCCTTCAGATTTATCTTGCCAAGACTGAAAGTGCCATATATAGTGAAAGGCTTTTAAAAGGCTAATCATGAAGGTCACCCTACACCCAGAGGTAGGGCTGGTTAGATGAGCCAGTTCTGTGTTGTTTGGAACAAAGCCTTGCTTCATGCTACGCTATCAGTGTAACCATGCTGCTAGCACTGAAGACTGAAGTCTGTGAGAGGACTAAAATCAGAGTTTTCCTTGAGTGCTGACCTGGGTATCATCAGAACATTCGCCAGAGAGAGTTACTGTCATGATTCTGGCAGTTCTGTGCTGCTGCTGCCCAGGTGTGTCACAGTCTTTAAATGATAAGCATCAGATCTGCCCCTATCTGGAGAAGAAAAAAAAAAAAAATGATCATTTCATTGTCCTTCTGCATCTGTGCTCTGGCTGAATGTAGCAGAGGTCTCTTTCAGGTCCCATGGAGCATGAAGAGTAGCAGCTCTGCAGGCACCAGCCTGTACCTCTTTGTTTGCAAAGTGCTCCCTGATTGGATTTCCATGGACATTTTTTTACCCTCCATTTACTTAAGTGATGACATTGACCAGGCAAAAAGGTATATGATCTTACTTAAAATGAGCTTTTTTTCTCTTCAATCATAGAAGTTTTGTAGGTACACTAAAACCATAAAACAACCTTACAAAGTCAGGCCAGTGGTCCATCTCACACAATGTTTCCTCTCACACACAGGGCAACAGCAAATGTCCATGGCAGAGGACAAGAACAGTGCCAGCACATGATCACACAGCCTCAGAGCGGTCTCTCCAGCTCCTCTCCCAATGACTTGCAGCCCACTTGCTTGCTGAACCAGCAGCAGTCTTTCTGTTTGATAGCCTTCAGTGGATTTCTGTACAGCAAATCCTTCTGATTTGCTTTTGAGCCCTCATGTGCTCTGAGAAACTGCAGCATCCTGTGGTCAGGCATTCTATAACTTAATTGTATATATGAAGAAGTTACTCTTTGTTTGAACTTGTGTCATTCAAACCTCCTAATTTCATTTGATACCCCGTTGTTACTGTGTTAGAAGAAATAGCAAACAGTCATTCTGTACTTACGTTCTCCTTCTCATTCATTTTATAGGCTCTGTATTATATCCCATTGCTTTTCCCAGGTGAAAAATCTCAGTCTATTTAATAATTCCTTTTATAAAAGATCTCATTTCTGCTTCTGTGATACCCTTTGGGATGGGAAACCAGAATCCTCCTCAATATTCAGAATACGGCAAGTGTATAGATTTATAGTGACACACTGTTTGTTCTGTGTTTCTTTCTAATAGTTGTTGATACTGACTTGCATTTCTACTACTAATTGCTATGCTGAATGTGACAGTCTGTGCCTATGGCTGTATTAATGATTCCAGTGTTTCTGTATCCCTTCCATGTTCAGTGCCCATTGTTGGGTCACGCAGTTCAGGTTATTTTCCCTCTTGTGAGCTGCTTTGCATTTATCAATGTTGGATTTTCTCTGCCATTTTATTACCCAGTCATTCTGTAGCATAAGGCCCCTATGCATCTCCTCAGAGTCAGTTTTCCTTTTTATTACCCCATATGAGCAAACAGTGCAGGCACATTACTTACTCCCATTTCCTGATCATTTTGAGCATTGCCTACAGGACAATATACGTTCGGTATTGAGAGCAGCTGGCACCACAGAGTAATGCCAGAGCCCACCCCCAAGGAGATGCAGTCTGTGAAAAAAAAGGCCAGACTAGAAAGAGTGAGCTCAGCCTTTCTGCAAGCTTTTTGGAGGTTCAGAGGTAGCCTTGTCTCATTTTCTTCTTGAAAATGAAGTATGTAAGCACCTAAGTGGAAATCAGAGTCACCTTAGGCTTCGTCAGTAGCCAGCAATAGCCCTCCTTAAGTTAAATACTAGGTGAGCTGAAAGAAAGTTTTCTTTCTGTCAACAATAGGTGAAAATTCTCTATTGTTAAGCACCTGATTTAAGTATCTACAATGCGATGGGATAATTCCAGACTTCAGTTTGTAGGCTTTCTTTGGTGAATTGTAGACTGTGTAGTTTTGCAAGCAGAGGGAAAGCAGAGTTATATAGTATCACCTAGGCTGGAACACTGGCTATTTGAAGCATGTTATAGCTGATCTATAATTCACTTGCCTATTTTGACAGGCTGGCTCTTGTTAGTTTTCAATGGGTGTGGGAGGAAATAGCAGTGCATAAAACTTGCACATTACTAATACCACTGCCATATAAAACAAATATTTGAATAGGAAGTTTCAGAAATGATTCAGTGCTCTAACTACAGAATATCCTACAGGAATTTTTTATAGTAACAGAATTAATGAAAAGCAAATCCTATTTCACCATGGGCATAGGGTGGTCCCAATGCAGCAGAGCCAATGTGATACTCCATCTCAGGGAGAGAAAAAGCAGCCCCTACAGATTGGTGGCCCCCTGGGTGACTGAAGCTTGCTTTGAAAGGACTCCTTGAGCTGAGAGGTTGCTATATGCTTTTTAAGTGACTGCACCAGATCGTGTGTGGGTGCAGCAGACAGGGGCTAAAAGCCCTGAGTTGCAATACAGAAGCAATTGAAAGACACTCTGTTGTTGCTGCTCTACCAACTGCAAAGGAAAACTCTCTTCCCACCCCTGCAGTGCAGACTATATATTCTAACCACATCCTTTGAAGGTACTGAAGTTATTCACTCACTTAGCCCACAGTTTTCTCAACATTAAGTCATAACTTGAAAGCTATGGGGTGAGGAGATAATTGTTACGTCAGTAACAACATTTCATTCAGACGCTGTCATAAGCAAAGGATTTCTAGGTGCTGAAAATGTCATATGACCGCCAAACAAAGAAGCCAAAATATAACTTTAAAAATAACCACCTTTGCACCATGGATTTTTAGTTCACTGGGAACAATTTGCACGACGCTTAGTCTCAGTTCTCTTTCTTATCTGCAGTATGACTGTTCCTCTGTAGTTAGGAACAGCCTGCGAAGTTTGACACAGATGCTGTGTCTTCTTGTGTTTTGTGCTGACTTTATCACAAAATAACTTGGAGCTTTCTCAGTTTGCATCTCAGATCTCTGTTGGAAAATGGGGGAGAAGCACTCATTAACTCCTGGAGAACTCTGATGGTTTCAGATGCAACAGTAAAAAGGAGACACATGAATTTGTGAAGCTGAAACAAATTTGATACATCCCTGGCACGGCTCTGGCAACCCTTACTATGTGCAGTGACACAACATTGTCTGTGAACTTCAACAGCTTGGCCAAGGAAAATTTCTATTATTTTCAATTTCCAGTAACTTTTAAAATGTTGATGAGTGTATTATAGGTTTTCAACTCTGGAAAATCCACCTCAGACTGAAGAATGCCCTTCTTTTTGAAAGAGGAAAAGCCTGCGTATCATGTCTGCTTTGTTCTTAGAATCACTTTTAGACTGAAATGTATACTGCTATTTTTTTCTTGTATCTATTTTAATGATCACATATATATGATACTGCAACAGGTGGGGTTATTTATACACATGGAAAAAGATGTTAGGTCTCTAAGTTGTTCAAGATCTTAAAATAACTTGTGTACTGAAGGAATCCTTTCTGTTAACCTTGGAAAAGGGTGGAGGTGTGAGGAGGAAATGAACATAAAGTTGTTTTATTTGTCTCACAAGGCATGAATGAATAATATGTGGGTCTCCAGTCTGTTACTTCCTGGGATTTCATGTTGGGTTTTTTTTTTTTCCTGGCTTCCTCAGCTAAGATGGACAAATGGTTATTGAACAGAGAAGTTTTACATTTTAAAAGTGCAATAGACTTGAGAAGTGAATATTTTTTCCCAGTCTTATGTATGTGGAAATTACTGAAAACAATACTAAGACTAAAGTAAAGAGCTGTCCCTTAAAACCTTGTAACATCCTGCAGCGGTGATGCAACAGTTCACAAGACTGACTGAATAGCCAAGTGTAATTCTGATCCCCCTACTTTACCAGGCTGTGACACTGGCAGACTTCCAGAATAAGCCAATTTCAGAAGAGTGGAGCCTCCAAATATGATGATCTGTCAGTCACAGAGATTTCAGCTCCAGGAAAGGAAAGATTCATCTGGCAGATTATAATCACTACTGTACGAGATGGTGAAAGAAGTGATCTTTCCCTAAGCAGGGTGCCAGCTACTCTGGGACCAGTCAACACCTTGAACTGTGCTGGGAAGCTGCGGTGACTTAACTCAAGTATCACCATGTCTCATCCCACTCTTGTGATGCAAACCACTGTTTTTTCAATAGGCGCTACAACAGCAACTCCCAACCTGTGCTGAAACAATTGAAATGCTTCAGAGTTTCCAGAGCCATCCCCATTCTGGGCTTTCACAGAGAGAAATCAGCAGTGAGGCTGACAGTCACATCTGATTTTTGGGCTCTTACTGCAGGACAGACCAGCCAGCCATCCCCAGACCAATTCCTAGGGAATGCTCTGCTCTCTCCATCTCATTGTGGGGTAATAGCTAGAGGTTTCCATGGCTCAGTCTGGACAGTGTGTTGCAGTACATCAAGCCTTCAGCTTGCAAAGTCGTGGTCAGAGGGAAAGTTTATAACCAAGAGGTGCAGTAACATCTCGCAGCTCCCCTGCTGTTTCTATCTCCATGGGATTCAGTGCCAGCTTGCAGAAAGAGGAGAGTTTGGGAAAAAGTTGGTTTTTAATTACCATGGGAAGTTCCTCAACATAAATTGTGGGACTGAGAACCAGAATGTCTGCATTAAATCAAATAACCCTGATATGCAGGCTAGCTGTAATAATAAATAGACCTGAATGTATTTAAAAAGAACTAAAAGACTGTTGTTATTTAGGTAGAGTGATCTTCATAACCTTTTTCTAACCTGACTAATCAACCTCTCACATTTTCTCTCCTTTCTAATTTTAGAAAATCATATAAAGGAGTATACTGTGTCTATGACAAACCTGAGTCACTTGGGTGGTCCTGATAATGGGATA
Organism: Monarcha castaneiventris obscurior; assembly: GCA_026261815.1. Taxonomy (NCBI): domain Eukaryota; kingdom Metazoa; phylum Chordata; class Aves; order Passeriformes; family Monarchidae; genus Monarcha; species Monarcha castaneiventris. The sequence goes on along the minus strand of JAMPIT010000624.1, from coordinate 24,381,453 downwards.
TTTTGTTAGACATGAGCTTTAGTTTTGGTGCATTCTGTGGCTCCTGCCAACACCTTAAGAAGATTACCATTTCTGGTAAGGGCTCAAAACATTAAAGGAAAACTAAAAAGAGAGCAAGTTCTTTCAAGAGAATAAAGCTGATGCTGTGGGCAATTGAAATGAACTACATCAGCTTTCAGAGATTAAAGAGAAAAACTGCAAAGAAGATTTACCAGTTGAAACTCTGTGTCATTAGAGATCCCCTTTTTGCCATCAAAATAAAATTAATTTAAAACATGAAGCTGTATGTGTGTTTGCTTAGGAGTAGGAACAAGCAACCATTCCTCCACCTACCGCTCAGCTGCTGCTTTATATAATGAATGACTACTCGTTTTTAACATTTTTGGTATCTTACCTAAATTAAAAAATGAAAGGGCAATATTCATTCAAAGAAACAGCTGCCCATCTTGATACCTGTAATTATCTATTATAACTTAAGATTATGGGCAAAAATGTAATAGTCTGGCACTCAGTAGTTCCTTATTACAGTTATGAGCAAAGTTAGTTGAGTGTCTGTGTTAGTCAAGAGGAATGTTGTTTTTTGTTGTTTATAACCTTATCAGACTCCAACCAACTGAATTGAAAATACCTCTGCCAGGAATCTGTCTCGGCCTCATTTTATGTATTTCCTTTAGGAAAATTTCAGTTCAAATGGTGCTTTGGCCAAAAAACAAAAAAAAAGACAACGGACTCTGTGTTTGGCCTCGTGTGTCATTCGTGGTTCTTTAATCCCTGTGCTTAAACAGCAAAAAACGCAAGAGAGAGAATTCTTTTTTTCCTACCACTGGAGAAATATTTTTGGTGGCCCCATGAAACAAACCTACCTGTACCTTTAGTACTACTAAAATATGAGACCTAAGTTCACTGCAGAGGTCTCTGCAATGACCATGTTCTGCCAAGAGCTACTGAGGCTAAGCAGGGTTTTCTGCACATTACAGGGGATGTTGTCGAAGCACCAGGCAGGAACCATTCCTGCTTCTCCCTTCTGGGCTCTCCTGTCATTCTACATTATCAGATAGGTATAAAATGACAGTAAAGGTGCATATTTCTCTTGCTTATTAAAGTGTTCAAGTTACTGAAGTGTCGATCTTCCTCTGCATTTTTCTCAATGTCTCTTGCATGATTTTCTATGAAGAGATAACAACAAAGAGGTCAAAATGAGTTTAGTACAAATTCTATGCAAAGTACAGATTTAAGGTAATTTGTTAATAAAACTGAAGTCCTTACTTTGAACAAAAGGGCTAAAAACAGCTAACCTGCACAGCTGGCACCCTGTACAAAATGGAATTATTAAGGGAGTAAAAAAGCTAGAAACGAGTAGAATTAGTATTAAAATTGCTAACATTTATATATGATAAAACAGTATTCTTAAAAGGTTTATCTCTTGGGGCTTTTAGTGACTAGCAAAGTTATCTGCAGATGTGACTTGCCTGGCTCACTGTGAAGAGTGTTCAACTTCGTGCCCTTAAAGAAGAGGTCACTATTTCAGTGACAAAGAAATGATACCATGTACTAAAAGTTCAAAATATTTATTGTATTTACCAGTGGGTAGGAGGAAAATAGTACATATAGCAGTTAGACACAAAATGTCCCCTTCAAATTTAATGACACACCTCTCTCAAATTAAAGGGTCATATACCAGAATATATGCCAGGAAAAGTTTGGATAAAAGATCGAATCTAGGGCAGATTGATCAATAATAGCAAAGAACTTGCAGTGAAAATTGCAGTGCTTTAACAACTCAAAGGCTACTTGGGGAATAAGGTAAATATTCTGAAAGGGTGGGTTTTTTTTAGAAGGGAATAAAGGAGATTTTGAAAGTTAAGTCTCTCAGCTTTCTTATTACATCGTGTTTACATAATCATATCCAGATGCTTTAGGCAATAGTCGCTTCCTGTGCTTACAGTTTGCTGTTGTCTCATCATTCCTTTATTAATCTTTGTGAGGATTAGCAAAACAAACAAGATAACTGTGAAGCTGAAAACAATTTCATGCTGCTTCCTATGAGAAACTGTTTCCAAGGAGCAGTGTTATCTTTTTACATAACCTGGATTTCCTCACAAAGTGCGTTGGGAATTTTTTGCTATAGGTATACCTTTCAGTCTCAGACGTAGCAAGGCATTCCTCTTTCCTCACTCTCAAGCCTAGTTAGGATTCTGCATGCCCTCAGGTCACAGCAGGAGCAAGGCATTGGCTTTTTAATGTCTTCCATCCAGCCATTGTATGCAAGACCATGCACTCCCACAGTGGCCTGTAAAGAACAGCACCTTTTACATTATTGTCTAGCTAAAAATAGGCCATACACTTACTATAACATGACATTTACCAAGCAGCTATTTCCCTTGCATGTCAGCAGAATAAAATATACATAAATAAAGTGTCTTCTACACACTGAAAATAGCACTCTATAATGATCCTAGTGCACAGGACAGAGTTATTGTGCAATGACAGCACACCTTGTTGAGTGATAGTACAGAGCTTTTGCCCTTTGCGTAGCAACATACCAAAGCATGGGATCAGAGTCTACACCCTGCCTTATTGCTCAATTAGGAACTGGCAAATGTCCCTCGATGTTACCCTGGCCTATATCCACATATTTTGCTAACATATGTAACTTCAGGTTGATGTTGTTAAGGATAGACATGGTTATGTGTCTTCATGGACTGAGGCTGTTTGTATCATGGGTTTTCTTGCAGGAATCAGAGCCATCAAAGGAAGAGAGGCTTTCGTGTCTAATGCAGCACTGGTAGCATTTAACAAAAAGTCTTAACTGTTGAATCAAATAAATTAAGTTGAATATTGCCACCAAAGAGTTGCAAACTAAAGAAGAAGTTGCAATAACCCCTGCAATCTCCTTGATAAACTATCCTAAATATTATAAAAGTAAATTACATTTTAAATTGAAAATATGTATTCAAAGCATAATAGTTTTATCTTTAGAAAAACCTGGCTTTTTTGTTTTACTGTAAGTGTATGCAAATGAAAGGCAGTGATTTTAAAGAATTGTCATCCCAAGACTAAAATTATTCAGGATTATAATTATTCAGGATTAGGTGGTCACTCAGAGTCCCGGGGAAGTAGGATCACTGCCTTTGTTCTTGTCATGGGAGCCACCATCTCATTTCATTTGAGCCAGAGGAATGACCACCTTGAATCCAACCTCTGTGTTAAACATGCAGCTGCTGGGAATTTCCTCCGCTTTAAGAGCAATTCAACAGTAAAGCATATCTCATTTTTGTGAAACAGTAGTCACACAGAGTAAGGAATGGAAAAATATCTAAAAATGCTCTAATGTATAAAAACATTAAATTGCCACTTCTTCTAAGGTTTATCCTTAATTAGTATTTCTAAAAATGGCTTGAAATAATTTTAGTCATTTCCTGGTAAGATTTTACCAGTAATTAAGGTGATACTTCCTCTGTCTTAGGAGTCAGAAGTATCTAATTGTACGCTCGGGATTTTGAAGTGAATTGGACAAGATTTGGAAAAACAGAACTCCAATCTAGTCCCTTCTTCTCTCCAAACTGAAAGGTTGTTTCTCCCAGTAAGAGCAGAAGCTCAACATTATGAAAATGTCTCCAGAGATATTCTCTTGTATTTCAGAAGACCTAATTGTAAAAGATTTTTTAATTGCCTTTTTTATGGTTTCCACTGAATGATGTTACAAGGCCTGGCAGGACCATCAACAGAAGTCCCAGAGTTCAGCTATGGCCAGTTCAGCCATACCTTTGCCCTGGATAGCACTCAAAGCTGGAGTGGTGCCTGTGTTTCCCTAGGACTGGGTGACAACCTTCCTGAGTACTGAAAAATGTTGATGTTTTCCTAAAACATGCATTGCAGGAGACCCCAAATTCCTTAAACAAGGTCCGTCACATTCACGGGACAGAAATGTGTAACAGACAAAGTTGTATACAATCAAAATGAACCTAAAATTAGCATCTTTACAAAATTATGGAATATTTTCTAACAGTAAACAGGAAATAGAGGAAAACTTTTCAAATGAATTCCACTGAAATTTCAGCCCTTGCTACAGCTCAGTGAAACCATGCCAGTGAGGCGCTAACTGATAAATAGATTCTCTAGCATCAACTAAGGCACAATCTCACAGTGAAATATTTGCAATGGTTGTGACACTTTTGTTTTGTGGATGCTCTGTTGTGTAGTCAGGAGGGAGTTCGTATTTCATCCTCACTCCCATTGGGAACAGCTGACTAGCTAGCTCTGTCCCACGCAGTTCCATATTTTCAAAACACTTCTAGCAATATGATAACTATGAAATTTCTATTTCTCTGAAATTTTTCAAGAGATCCAAAATGTCTTTGTGAAGTCAGGCAGACAGAATGATAGTAAGACTGATGGACAGTTAAGTGCATCATGGTTACATTAGCCCTTAGTCCTAGAAAACTAGATTTAACAGTAAAAAGAAATTATGAAATAATAAATATTATTTCACAGCAGCTTTAAAGCTTTAATGAAGAGCAGAATTATGCCTTCTTGTGAAAAAGTAATACTTAGCAATACCTAAAAGTTGTTCCTAAAAGAAACCTAGATTTTAAGAAATTTGAATAGGGTGCTATTTAAGAGCCTGTTCCTACAATCCTGTATGAACAGACTGAGCTTGCACAGGTACAATCATTACCTTTTATATGTTTGAATAAAGGCTTCTCCTGAAAAATAGCACGTGATATTTCCTTAACAAAAGCAAACCTCCACACTCTGGAGGATTTGAGTGCTTATGTGTTTACATTCCACAAGACCATCACTCTCATGGATGTACCTTTACTTCAGCTTGTGGAAGATGGAACTTCTACACCTGTCTTATCAAGGGGATTGCAAAAAGTTGGTGATGTGCAGAGAGGGAAACTGTAACTGCATCCAAAAAGTTTGGACAATAAAAATTACTTTCCTATGTTGCAATTAGTTTTTCACTTGAGACCAGAAAAAAAATAAATTACAGGCTTACACATACACTCATTAGAGCTGTGCATGACAGTCAAAAAGCCTTTCCTAGTCTCATTAGAGTACAACATAGAGTGTTGTGGCCAGACCTTTCAAAGCAAGGCTTTCAAATGCAAATTACCCAAGTCACTGAGAAACATGATCCTCAGAAGCTCTAAGCACCTCTGACTTCCATCAAAACATTGAAACTGCCAGATATTAAGATTGTAAGGCTTTGCAGCATAGGATTTTCCATCAAATTTAAACAATTTCAGAGTCAGCATCAGTTGCACCACCATTACCACTCCTGTCATCAGTGCACAGCTAATCAAGGCTCTTACACAGGAGTAGACATAATATCCTTGTTTGAAAATCTTCAGAAAAAGGAGGGAGAACAAAAGGACCAGCATCTTAGGAGAGAGAACAGACTCTGCAAACAGCTGTATCCCCTTTGGTGTGTACTAGATGGGCAGCTGGGACATTGCCCTAGAATTCACAAACACACCTTCTAAGAGCCCATGTTTGCTTAAGTGTCAGGGTTTATCTGCCTCACACTGACTCATGAGTGCCAGTTCAGGCTCCATTGGCTTGGACTACCATAATTTTCTAGAAAGCAACAGTAGTGCAACCCCTGGTTTTACAGACCCAGATGTAATAGTACCAAAAAGGAATGTATTCCCTGTAGGCTACATTCTCACACACATCTCCAGCATAAACAAGCCATCTGAGGGCCATTTGGTCCTGCCAGGAGATGCTTGCCCTGTATGTTGAGGCAAAGTCTAGAACTGCTTTGTGCATCTTATTAATAGAAGAAACTTATTCTAGCAAGGAATGTTCCATGTTGACACAACTGGTTGTTATGATAGCCCTAGTTCCAGATCCATCCTTTAGACAGGTGCAGATTTAGCTGTAAGATAGCTGTGTGCAGGTGGGCTCTCCGTTGGCATTACATGTTTCTGCCTCATGTTGTGATGGTTTCACTGTCCCTATCTTCCTTCTTTGACTTTGCATCTCTGTCTTCTAATAAATACTGAATATTTACAATACCACTCAGTTAAGTCAGTTAAGAATGATATATAAATTCTGTAGCCAGCTGAACATGGAGGTTACCACAATTGTAAGTCACCCCCATGAGTTCAATGCTACTATTCACTTTTTTGAGTAATCCTGCCATGTGCACACATTTGCAGTATCATGGCTTTAAATAGGATCTTTGTCACATATTAAAGAGAGCAAACTCTTTCAACCTTCATACTTAGCTTGATCTTAAAAAGAATAGAGTGCTGTAAGGGAAAAATTTACTCAATTACCAGACATTCAAGACTTCCAGGACTGCTTCACGCTGCTGAAGTGCACAAGTGGATAAAGGGGTAAGTGCTGGTGTTTTTCCATTTCATTGTAAGCACAAACTCTTTCTGAAGGCATGTTGCAGTTGTTTATGCTCTGAAGAGAGCAATATTTTTAGCTTTACCACTTACAGTACTGGGATGTATTGCAAACTTTTTGATTAAGCATCATAGGCTACAAGAAAAGCTTGGAGCTGTAATGCCTCTAGCACATTTTTAGGAAGTTACCATGCCAACCGTAAAAATTATGAGCAGAATGAATACAAGAAGTCTTTTTGAAAATAAAATAGTGCAAAGTTAATGCAGAGCCCAAAGTTTTGGAACATGGTATTACATTGTTGGAAGATTTATCATGATCCATATATAAACCTACTGGTTGTATCAGGAGCTCATCAACTGTCACTAACTTAGTCTGCAGACCTGCAGAGCTTTCACTCAAAGAATAAAGCATCTGTTTTAGCCTTTGCAGAGTTTGGAATTACTGCAGAACCATGAGCAAACTTTCAAGCAAAGAACCACTCCAAACTTGAAAACCGTATGTTTAGACACATGTTAAGTAGTGCATAGGAATTGTGGGATTCCGTTGACATTCCCAGATAAGATCTCCATAATGCTGGATGAAAGTTAGTATGCACAGAGAAGCACAGATGCAAGCTGTAAGGTGAGGACAGGGGGAAATCACTCACCAGTTACCTTCATGGGCAAAACACACTCTGCTTGGGGAAATTAGCTTAATTTATTGCCAGTGAAATCAGAGTAGGATAATGAGAATTAAAACCAAACCTTAAAACACCTTCCCCTCACCCCTTCCTTCTTCATAGTTTCAGCTTTACTCCTGATCTTATTTCCCTCCTCCCCTCAAGAGGTACTGTGGGAAGGTTGCAATCAGTTCATCATACATTGTCTCTGCCATTTCTTCCTTCTCTGGGAGAGGGAGGACTCCTCAAGCCCATCCCCTGCTCCAGTATGGAATGCTCCGGGAGCTGTGGGTGGATATCTGGTACTGCATGGACCTCCATGGGCTGCAGGGGCACAACTGCCTCTCCGTGGGCTGCACCAGGGGCTGCAGGGGAATCTCTGCTCCAGTGCCTGAAGTACCTCCTGCCCCTCTTTCTGATCTGACTTTGGGGTCTGCAGGGCTGCTGCTTTCACATATTCTCCATCCTATCTCTCTCTGTGGCTGATGTCTGGTTGGTTTTTATTCCTTTTTCTAGCTATGCTATCTCAGAGGTGCTACCACCATCACTGATGAGCTTGACCTTGGTCAGCAGTGAGTCTGTCCTGGAGCCATCTGGCATTGGCTCTACCAGACATGAAGGAAGCTTCTGGCAGCTTCTCAGAGGCCAGCCTGTAGCCCCACTCCTACAAAAACTTGTCACCCAAACCCAAAAAAGTGGGCTACCATATTTTACAAGTGAATTGTTTTCAGAAATTTGGGATAGAAGGGTGAAAAAAAATCCTTCTCAAAGAATGTTTGCTAATGGCAGATCTGCAACTTCATTCCCCTGGAAAACAGTGAGTTTTGTATAACTAATTTGAAAAAAAAAGAATCTACTTGTGGCATTCTCTGTGAAAGCACAGTCAACTCCAAGTTCCTGCCGTTTAGGAACACAAATGCATATATATATATATAAGACCTATTCTATTCTATTCTATTCTATTCTATTCTATTCTATTCTATTCTATTCTATTCTATTTTGAAGACAGAAATAATTATTAATGTCAGGAAAAAGTAATCAGGTCCTAGTTCTGCATTCCTTGTTTGCAGCAAGCCCTTGTTGGTAGCTGAGAGAGAAAATCTCAGTGAATTTTGGCTGTGTTAGTGGTTCAGAGCAGTTGGGTGTGCACCTTTCTGGTCAGTGCAATCCACATATCTTCATCTGGAGACTAGAAATTAATTTGTCAAACAATCAAATATAAAAGAATGCTAGCTCTTCTGGTCACACCAGAGACTGATCTAGGCAAAGAGGAGAGGAGCAGAAGAAACATATTGTGATATTTTGCCCTGTTTCTTGTATTTCTATTTCAGGGTCAGTTTCAGCTAAAGGTGACAGTTTTGTGTTTGTTAAGATCCTTACTAAGGACTGATTGGAAAGGGACAATCAGGGAATGGGATGTGCCTTTGCTTTGGTAAACTGGACCCAACCCTACGGCTTGGGTTTGATATTCCTCTCACAAAGCCCTCTTACAAAGGTACTTAAAAAGGAAAGATATAAAGTCAATGATTCTTAAAAAGCTGTGCTCTAAAATTAATTTAAACTTACACATGTACTAATTTGCCTATATGTTCTTGGGCATTTCAGTCTGAGTCAAAGACAAAAGTGGAAATGCTGTACTTTCCATATATTTTCATAGTATGTTGTTCAAAAATCTGTTATATTCATGCTTTAAGACCAGTCTTTATGAAATCTCTGAAGGAGCTCCTATAATAGATCTAGAAATCTTTGAATGTTGACTAAAAATATTTTTATAGATTTTTTTCTTCAAAAAAAAATTTCTAGGTATAATTTCCTAATAAACTTCCTAATAAATTTAAGGGATAAAAAAGATGTAATTTGCTAATATAAGATATAATTTCCTAATAAATTTAAGGGATAACTGTTCCCTGCAATGGTAGTAAACAAGAACTTCAAGTATTCTGCTGTGTTTACTTCAAAACGAAGACTTCAGCTCCTACTAAACAGAAAGGCACCTTTGATGTTACTTTATCTTTTCAGTTTTGATATGGGATATTTTATTTTGGATACTGGTCAATGAGATTACTTAGGATTCCTTCTATGTGATCAATTCCAACCTACTGGCAAGGCCTAGCCTTGTGTGGGCTGTTTTGGAGTAAATTTACATAGTTGTTAAATATGTAAAGTGGCAGAAAATCCAGCTGCCTTTCTTTATTCATAGCTTGAGGTGGAACTGGAAGAAGAGGAGGCAGTGGTGGTAAGTGCAGGACACTGAATTTTGCAATAGGTTTAGGAAGACAGCCAACATAAAGAGGAAAAAAATGCGAGCAGCAGCCAACACACAGGCTACTTTACTCAAGTTAGATGAATGTTGATCTCTGTCTTGCACCAGGTCATGTAAAGCAGGAACAAGAGTGACATTTCCAGCTATACCCTAATGTAAAATAATTATGGTTTAACAATCCACACAACATATGTGACAATAATTAATTAACAGTTAGCCCTTTGTAGTGCCCACAACTCAATGCTTCTAAGTGTGGGCTTGGAGCCCTCTGTGCATTCATTTACCAAAGCCTCTGCACTTGAAATTCAAAATAATCAGTTTACCCTTTGATAAGTTAATCCTCCTGCTTCCTTCCACCTCCTCCCTCCCAGACCTCACAAAGCCTCAGAAATTTGGGTTATGGAAAATTGCCAAATTGAACCCATTTAGGCGTCAATTACCAAAGTGATTGTATCCTAGGATTATCCTGGAATATGAGCTGTTCCCCTCTTGTCACACCACATTGCACCTACTGTGAGTCTGTGGCTCCATTGGTCTAAGCTAAATTTTACTCAATGACATAGCCTAGTAGAAATGAGAGGAGATTCTGGCCCTGCTTTTAAATATTTGAACAGGGTAAAAGCCAAGAAGGGTTGGAAATTATTTAGCCTGCTATTAGGAGTTATAATTAGACATACTTGGGTATAATTAGACTTGAATTAAATAAGGGGGGAAAAAAGCAGCATGCAAAAACAGCCTTGCTAACAGTAAAATCCCTTATACATGGGAATAGGGTGAAAATGTGTGAAAACCACAGTGGGAATGAAGTAGGTGACAGCATAGTTCTTTTATCTCTGGTATTATAGAGGGTCAGTTTATACCCTTTGTGTGCTGAGCCAGGAAGAAAGAGTGACACTGGTAAGCCACAAGCACAGGCCAGAGTTTGTGCTTAGGGATGCCATCATACCTGAGGTACCCCCATCTGGCCAGGGGTTGTTGAACGGGATGCGTCATCTTTCTCCAGACCCATGTGGGTTTCCTTGTGTAAGGCACAGTGTTATATTAGGTAAGATCTACAATGAGCCTTTTTTACTCCTTCAGCAAAGGTGAGGTTGTTTCTCAGAAGGCTCTGTTAGGAGAATGGCATAGGAAAGAATGATGTTGCTGCATCAAGCAATGACCCAGAGGAGAAAATCCTGAGACTCTTATGGGGATATACTGAGAATTAAGACTTTTTAGCTCCACACAGCAAGCCATTCACAACTTAAGCCACAATTTTGCAGTTCTAGTAACTGAGGTTTACAAAGGTCCACCACAGATATTTCTTCAGAAGTTTAGCAAAAATAAAAACAAAACTGCATAAAGAAGATTACTAAGGTGGAAAATCAAGCGCACAAAATTTAGTGAATTCAAGTAACTTAAATTCAACTGTGTGCGATCCTAATTCTACACTTTTGTGTGTTTTGATACAGTCTTTAATTGCATAATCACATATTATTTGGTGAATAATTCCAGACCCAGGGCTGATTTGGGATTGTGTGAAGTAAATAAGGCATGAGACCACACACAGTGAATGAAGTGGAAAAAAAGGAATATTGAACAGCTGCCTTGTTTACTGAGTACCACCCACTAAATGAGGCAGTGATTCTAAAGAATTAAAAAAAAAATTGTACATGATCAATATAATTAAATACTCAATCATAATGCTTAAGAACGAGGAAGAGAAGAGAGGCTGTATGGGCAAATCAAGCCCCCTTCCCTACATCTGCCATTTAGTCAAACCACACTTGTTTTGCTATTTTTCACAGGTGCCAAGAATGCCTGCTCTTACTCTCTCCTCCCAGTGACCGCAGTGCACTTCTGATTCAGTTAAACTAAATCCAACCTACCCTCATTATAAGAGCTGGAATTGCTTTCTCAGTCTGTTTTCCTTTTATACGGTGTTATAGCAAGGGTGAAGTTCCATGACTTCATGACTAAGGCTATGTATATGCCATATATAGAACGAAGTGCATTTGATCTGACTTTCAGATAGTGAATGTCACTCAGCACAAGTAGCTTTTGTATTAGAATGTTGGCATATCATTGACTGTCAAACCATTTCTTTTCCATCTTCTAAACTAACATAAATCTTAGGATGCATCATCTTCATACACAGTATGATATATCACTCAAACATATCATAGGAAATTTTCATAATTCTATGGGGACAGGGATGTTCAGGGAGGAGCTGGAAATGTTTGCAAACTTCCTACCAAAGGTGTGGGTTTTCTGAAAGCCTTCCACTTCAAAAGCACAGAAACATAAATACAAGAAAATCAACACAAAAAAAATTATAATCAAAATATTTTGAATCTATATGTTTATAATTTTCAAAATCTTAGTCCCAGGCCTGACAACTTTTTAAAAAATAAAGAATAAATCCTAGATCAGAGCTTCCAGCATTAAGATTAATGCATATCTTTGCCTAGATTCAAAAGGGAGTGCATAATTCTCTCTATAAGGTATATGAGAGAAAGTATAACCCAGTGTTAGAAGTGGGAGCCAGGAAGCCAGCAAGGTGTTCCTGTTTGTGCCAGGCTTTTTTTTTTTTTTTGTTAGCTTTTGGAAATCACATCATCTGTTTTTGCATAACGTTCTCCCTTTTAACACAGAAGCAATGTGCTTCATAACTTTTATAATGCGTTTTGAACTCTCATGAAAGTCATTGCAAAATTGCAAAGTATTCTTAAAATTTGTCTGTAGTTGAAAACCCATCCATGTTGTCTGATATTTTCTTCAGATTTCACTGGGACTGAAGAATCCATTTATCTTGATTTCCTAAAATATTTGGTTCTTCAAGGTTCAAAAGTGAAACTTTTAATCACCTGTTATTTTAAGAACTTGTAACTTCAATAAATTTACACATCTAATTTAAGCACAAATATTGAGTATTTTTCTTGACCTATTGTGCAGCACCTTTCCAGATCAATGTATTAAGCTCTTTAAGAATAATCTTGAGGTACATTGCATCTCAGAAGTTTCTATCCTCTGCTTCAGAGATTCATACACGTTCTAGGACATGAAAAAAATCTCAGGGTACCTCTTGCCTTCCTCACAGAGGTGTTGTAAGCCTTAATGTGGTATTCTTTGAGCTGCTTGGATGAAAGATGTTCAGTGAAGGTATTTTTATGTCTCATTAAGCATGAAAAGAAGGATAAAGTGAAACTAGAAAACAAAGAAAAGAAGAAAATGTGGCTTTAAAGGGTATATGAGTCAGTAGTGTCAGTCATGCCAGTTTGTTGGGTAACTGAGAGCATCTTCATGCTCTGGAACTTTGCTACACAGCAAGGAGGTGCTTAAACATATACTGTACCTACCATAAGAGTACGCATGGTGCTTGAAATCCCCTGTCTTTGCTCAGTACCCTCACATACAATACATCTTTGAACTGTTGCTGAATGAATAATCTATATTTCATAATTCAGACTGTCAGTATTTCCTTTGCATAATTATAACAGCAGGAAATATATAAGGCCTTTGTGGAACTTGAAAACTCTATTGCCTTGGGCCATATTTAATGTGTAATAAATTATTCAGCAACAAAGCACTCTTCATTCTATTTACAGTAAGTTAGAGCTAAGTGTGTGAGGTATACATAACTAACATGAAACAGAATTCACTGTTGCTGCCAAGGCTGAAGTTTTTTCTGAAGCCATTAGTCTCATATTCAGTGAGCCAAATCCCCATCAGGTGAAAACTGACATAACCTCATTGAATTAACCTTGGAAGTGTGAAGGGTGACCTCTCTGATCTCCATCTGAGAATCAGAAAGCGATAGGTGGTGTGGAATTGCCCATTTAAGTAAATTATAGGGTATTCCTTGTGTTTAGCTCTTTGTTCATCTGCATACAGCGCTCTTCAACAGCAGTCTGTCAACAACGTTGCTGGAAAAATAATACTAGTTTCTCTGACTGGATCCACCAGTCTTTTTTAGCATATGCCTCAGCTCTGTTTATGGATAGTAACCAGAACAGGTGATGCACCATATCCAGCCTTTGCTCTTGATAAAAAGAGTTTTTATGTTCCATGGAACTTGTTTATCAAGATCTACATTTCAGAGACCCATTTGATCCACATAGGTCTTCACATGCTCACACTGGGCCTGAAACAACATATATATTTATATCATAGCTTTCTTCTAATGAACGAGCCATCCACCAGCTACCTTGATGTTGCTCTAGATACAGCTATCAAGGTATGTGTGCTACAAAATAGTGATGTAACAGGTGAAAATTTGCTTTATTGAGTAAGAGTTCAAGGTAAAATTACAGACGTCAGAATTAGATTTAGGTATGTGTATATCAGCAATTTTAAGAATGGCAAAGTTTTTGTGACAGATCAAAGAGAAAATAAGACATCTGTGGGTTTTTTTGTCTTAAATATACCAAATATTTGTTAATTTCTTTGTTCCCTGTGTCTCATAAAAGAAGAAGATAAAAGTCCTCCTCGTATATGTTTCTAGAGCCACAGTTTCCCTCAATTCTTTTCTGACACCCAGCACTATCCCTGATTTTTCAGTCTTTGAATTTCTGCAGAAACAAAAGCAGTCTATTTTACCTCTGACTGGTACCAGGAGTAGGGTAAAACATTCTTAGCAGCAATCACATTTCCTTTACAGTTTCAGCATATTATTGTGCCTGACTGTCTTCATTACTGGGCATGGGAAGCACTTAGCTTTGCCAGGAGAACTCCTGCAGGCATTCCACCCAAACCCTCATGCTTTATGAGGCAATTTGATGTTCCTGATCATTAAAAAGATGAGTTATAAGCAAAACTGTTGGCTTGTAGAAAGGAAAAGAGGCAAGTTTAATGTGTGAAATGGTCAATTCTTAGAGGTTTCAGTGGACCATGAAGTAACTTGATTTTTGCCAGATCCTGAATAAGAAAAGGAGTCAGCTTAGGTGAGAAAAAACAATTATCTTCTTGTGTTCAGTGGAGTCAGCTTTTCCATGTGCATGGTCAATAGGCCGGGTTCCTTAGACAGTGGAGGCAGCCTGGGTTGTAGTCCTTGCTCAAAGAACAATTTCATATTTTTGTAATAAGAACTAAGTTCATGTCTTCACACTAGAAAGTAATTTTACTCAATTGTCTTTAATGGATCTGGGCCCACTGGAGTAGCAAACTGACGAGGAGAGAGGTGTCTGCTATGCACCCACACCATGGCAGTCTGCAGGTGGGTGTTGAGTGTTCTTCCCTAGTAAGCAAAGGTGTGGATTTCAGCTCCTTCTGCAAGCAAAGGAACTCTGCTTGTTTAGTTGAAGAATAAGCTACTGAGGAAAAATGAAGTCTCTGCCTCTTGTAGAAGGAAAGAGCAATCTCTTGGGAGACAGAAAAGGGTTTGTTTAGGTCATGTATCACTGTAGGCTGAGTCCTGAGCTAGGTATTGACCTGCTTAGCACTTGGAGAAAGGGATGTGGCTGAGCATGGATGGAAACAGAATTGGCCACAGCTGAATCTATCACTGGCTCCTACCTCAGTGAGTGTGGTCTTGGGTTTTCCACTTAAGTCACACTTCTGGATCTTTCTCTCTGGTGCAGCCCAAAACAGCTTCCCATGAGCCCTTTTTTTCAGACTGTCTGCTTTCTCAGAGCTTATGTGGCATGAGAGGCAAGTTTTAGGATAAGTTCACTCCTTAAAACTTAATTTTAAAAATTCCAAATTAAACATTTTGTTTTCCATGGAATTCTGATGGTGTGTAACTTGACTGTCAGCAGAAAGGAGCCATTCAGCATTGAGTCTGTAGGTGAAATTCTTGCAAAAATTTTATTACTAAAGAAGGATTTGCTAGTGTAATATGTGTAGGAGCAGATCCACTAAAATAATAAAAATAATAAGCATACATTTTGCTTTTATTTGGTCTTACATATCTGTATAAGTTCGTTGGAATCAGCTCAGCAAGTTTTAAATGTACTTATGGAAACAAAAGTCTCTGCCTACCAAGTTCATGGTGGAAAATGAGAATCCTTTGCAGCTGTTGCTGTGTTATTTACAATACAAATTTGGATCAAAAGATGGGTTTTAAAGAATTCCTAATGCTTTACTCTGCTGCCAAATATGTTCAGCTTTTAACAATGTTGAAACAGGCATTTCTACAGTGGCAGTTCCTCTAGGGTGATAAATCCCAGTTTATGTTTCACAGGCGGAAGGTCTCCATGATCATTCTGCCTGTGTTCATAAGCCAGGATTCAAAAAAATTACACAAAAACAAAGACTAAAGTCATATGTAGTATTTGCCCTGAGCCCCTTTTACTCTCTCTAATTAAAGAATAGGCATTCTTTCATTAAATATCTTCTGTTAAACAATTCATTTTCATTACTAAATGCTACTAACCTTTCCACTCACAGGCTTGGTATCAATGATAGCTGTAGCCAGTCATTATGATCCTTGTTTCTTGTGATTTTTGCATACTGAATCCTTTCTTGCCCTTCTAAATTGCTCAGTTTGTTTCTGTCTGACTTTGACAGTGCCTTGCAAGAAGTTCATGTGCTGGATAGTGTGATTGCTAAACTGAGATTTTGTATGCAGCTCTCTGAGCTGTTAAAGTGCCACTTTCTAATTCAAATAGAAACACATCAAAGCACTGTGTGTACTATTGTTTTTCTTCTCTACAGCTAATCCCTGTGTCTCAGCGGTGCCTTTCTATTACACTGATTACAAAACACAGTTTTAAGTCAAACGAGATTAAAAAACATAGCACTATGACTCCCAACCTAATTCCTGACAAATCTGTGATGCACCAGATGCTCCTTCCCTCGGGATGAAATGATACACGGCTCTCTTTGGTTTATCACTGCACAGACATGTTTGCTCCACCCAACTTGCTCACATGGGGTAGAAGAAAAGGCTGTTAAAGGAGGTGTACTTTCAAACGCCTTTGGGAATGAAAAGGGGAGAAGTCAGAATTCTTACTTCACCTTTTGGTGCCCTTGTTCACATCTATTTTATTTCAGTAGTTTGGAGGAAGGAAGGAAGTGGGTATGTTGAGGTTTTAGCAGTTAAATTGTTGGAGCTAATGCTCATTCTGTGAGCCAGTCAGGAGAGCCTTCCCTGCACATAAAAGAAGGGCAAGAGATGTCAAACATCATGATCTAAAAATACAATGAAAACTTCAGCTTTTGTCCTGTGAACTTCTCAAAGAAGACAGGAAGAAAGCAAGTATAATTTCAAAACAAAAGTATAATCCTTTCCAAGCCACCTTTTCAACTCCAATTGGAGGAAATTATAATTATATATAGACTTCATTCAATTAAAATCTGTGAAGTCCCTTAACCTTTGGTAAGCTAAAGCAGATCAGGAGTGCCAAGGTGATTTCTTTTCCACATAAACAGCTCCTGAAGGGTCAGGGATTGGCAGGGACACCATGTGGCATTCTGCAACTCATAGTCTAGCTAATATTTCAGGAAATGGGATACATGTGAGCTACAGGCCCGGTCCTGCACCTTTCAATGTTAGTGGCAACATTACTAATGATTTCATTAGGAGCAGGACCAAGCCTGCTTCCAGCATTAGACACTCTCAGTGCTTAAAGGTGTGCAGAGATTGGGACTCAAGAGGCAGATCTGTGTCAAGAGGAAGAGTGAACCCACTTGGGTGTCTGTCCATGTTTGTACTGGGAGGTTGTCATTTGCCTCTCTGTGGGCACAGGGACCCAGACAGACCCATTGCATACAGGCAGTGATTTGCCCTTTCTGCCTGCAGCCAGTGTGAGCTGCCTTTGCTCACACCCCAGTGCTGACTGTCGAGCCTGAGGACGGCGTTGGTGCAGCAGCTCTATGGCACGTTACCAGTGACTGATAAAAGAATAAGCCCCCACTGCAGATATGGCCCAAGGCTGTTTGTGTGACCTTCCAGGATGATCTTTAATATTTATTGCTGACTATAAGCTAAGTAGGCACCAGAATCCTCGCAAAGGTTTGTTCACCTAATCTACCTGTTACAGCTCCACAGCCTGAGGCTCTTTCAATAAAAGCCTGAGCCTGAACACCACTAAGTGGAGTAATCATACAAACAAGCTCTGTTATCCCCCTCATTAGTTAGGAACAAAATAAGCTGCAGCAAAATTTTCTTCTGTGCAAGCTCCTCTGCAACCTCAGGTTTCATTCAGTCAACACTGATCATAGAAAAAATATTTTAGAATGGGAATAATGTTTTTTAAGACTTTAAGGTCCATGATGATTTCATCAGTAAAATAATCTTTAACACTAAGTATTAAAAAAGAAAAAATAGGAGAGGAGTCTGTTAGGCTGTTGTTGAAACCTAAGTGCTATCAATGCATGTCCAAAACTGTTTAAAATGCCAGTATTAAATTCTCCTCTTCCTTGAGTAACTCTTCACCCTTTTCCTTTTTTGACTATACATGCTTATTCTACATTTTAAGTTACAGCTGAAAGAATCCTTTTGTTTAAATCTTTTCTTTGTGCTGATTGCTATTTTTTGATTTAATTTCAGGTCCTAATCTCAATCTAGCAACTGTGTTCTAGGTCTTTGCTGAAAAGTGGTTGAAAATTCAAGATCCCCTGAATCAGCAGCAGTAGAAGGGTACTTCAGTTAATTTAGCCAACATAATTGCTTCAGCAAAGGTCATGAAAAGTGTGCCTCTGGAACTTTAGATTGAGCCAAAACCTAAATGTATTCATCTGTACAAATACTAGTGGGGAAAAAAAATCCTCTTCATACAGTAATGTCATCTCCCAAGACTAAACAGCTACTGGATCATTTAGAATCATCAAAATAAAAGCAAGGGAGCTAAAAAAAACCCCCTTAAGCTCTATAGAAAGAAATGTTAGAATTTAATATGAATTAGTGATGTATTGCACAGAATAATATGGTGACAGCAAGCTAGAAAGGGAGAGAAACTTAAAGAAAGCAGTGCTTCTACACTGCTGTTCTGTATTCCTGGTATATCCTTTCTTAACATAAGTGTTAACACTAAATAGAATGCAACATGGTGCCAAATGCCTCAGAGTTGATATGGACTGTGAGTAGGCTCTGTATGTAAATGTATCATTGCAAGGATATGTGAGAACAAACCGCTCCGCCTACAGAGAGAGGTGTAAATAGATGCATATACTCCACACAGGACCTGATGATAGCATGACTTTCATCTATAATCATTAAATGTTCTCAACCCTGATTTCAAATGGACTTGTCCATTCTTTCTGAATTTTCAGTAAAGATATTGAAAGTGTCTATACAAACTGCCTGCGACAATTTTGCAAAATGTGAGCACAACACTTTAAATCTTGTATGGAATGTTCGGGGGAGTATCGCACAGAGTTTGAATAAACCTTCAGAGTCACTGATGACACATAATGGTAGGAAGGGATGGATTGCACTATAGGTTAAACAAGTGTATTTCAGTTGGAAAAAACCCAGCAATTAGAAAACACTTTCCTTCACATTATTGAAAATGTGTGTCTGCCTGCCTTTTAATTACAGTGTGTGGAGACACTCTGCTGAATCACCCAACCTGGTATGTTCTAGAGAGCTTATTGTCATCATCTTCCTCCATGGACTCCATCTCTCTCCTGATAAGGGAGAACAAAAACAAGAGCTATGATCTGAGGCTGACTCATTAAAAATTTCACAGACAGACAATGCATTATAGATTTTCAAATCATTAGCCTAAGCAAATATTAGGTTGCACACCAAAACAAACAACAAAATAGACCTACCATCAGATGATTGGTCTCAGCTTTAAGTCAAGCCCTTGGAAATCATACTCAGCCAAAACTCTGTCCCCTTTGTGGGAATCATTTGCTAGGAGTTTGTCCTTAATACATGCAAAATTGAGTGGGTTTGGAATGTGACCTTCTGTGAACAAAGTCACAGGCAAACTCTTCAGTTCATGAAAGATAACAAGTGTGATTTTAAACTAGATTAACAGCATTGATTTGAAGAGCATAATGTGACTGTGTTGTATCTATGCTGCAAGATGAATAGTACCTTACGTGTGGAGAAATGGTTCTGGTATTTTTACTTTAAAAAGTAAGTGAGTAGCAATGATGGTGTTTGAATTGTCTGTTCAAGAACTGCTTTCTGCCTGTCTTTGAAGTCTCATCTTTCTATGTTCATGTTTACTCATGGCCATCTCTAAAATTTCAGTGGCAAATTAATAAATTGTACTAATATATCTAGAACTGTAATGTCATAAATGTATCCTCTCTAATCTGCTTCATTTCTTAATACTGAAAAACTTTGAAACACAGATGAATTCCAGTACACTCTAAGAAGACTGAAAGACATGTGCCAAAATTAAAGAGAACTGAGACAAAATTTGCATATTACTAGAAGTGAATAGCATAAGTAGCAACATGTTATTTAAAACAATGGGTACCTCCTTTTCATAAGTCAATGTATATTTTCATCTGCAAAAATGCAAGTGATATGGGATTGATTCCTGTGAAAAACTGGAAATTACCCATACCCTGATACTTTTCCTTTCAGGTCAAGATTCTAAAATGCACACAGAGCATTCTGGTTTTCAAATTTTTGAAATTGTGTCCTTTCCCTAGAGGATTTGAGAGTTTCTTGTGCTCCTTGGGAGTTTCCATTGTTATACTTTAAAAATATACAGTAGGCATTTTTATTTTTTGGAAACAAAATCTTTTTTGTACTTGAGCATCCTGAGCCATACACAGTGGAAGTGGTCTCTACAATGTATAGAAGGTGTATACCTGTACTACCTTGCTACTATTACTTCAGTTTGGAAGTGATCCAGTACTTGATTCAAGTACATTTTTGAGGGCTGAAGGAACATGATCATACCTGTTGACTCCACTGATTTTCCTAGCAACCATTGCTCCTTGTTTTTCCCCTTGTATTTTTTTACACACCATGTTTCCTCAGTTTCCAGTAAACTGAAAAAGTTTCCTTTTTTGGGAACTAATGACACCTAAAGCATTAAATATGAGTGGTGGCACAGATGCTGCTCTTCGGGCTTGTATCAATAAGATGCAAGTCACAGAGCAGTTACAGATAGGCTGTGGGGAGGAACTAGTCAGATTCAAAGCACATTCGTTGGTTATGTTGCCCCTTCACATGATAAAAACCTGATTTTGATGTTACGTTATACTGACCTTTAAGTCTATTGACTAAAGAGAAAAATTATGCAACTGGGATCAGCTAAACCAAACAGAGCAAGAATGTGAAGACATGGAATCCAGACCTAGAAAAGTGCTAGTAGAGAAATACAAACTGCTGCTCAAAAATTTCGCTGAAGGACCAGTTTATTACAGTGTTAAAATGTTTTGCATTAAAAGAGATCCTCCAAGTATGATGTAGCTCCTTTTAGTCTTCTGTGTTAACAAGATAACTTCTTACTTGTTTTGTTAGAAAGAGAAACTAAATGGTCCATGAGGATGTGAGAACAGATGGGCAGAGGCATGTATTAGTGCTTTGTTTCTTTTTTTAAATTTACTTTAAATACCATCAGGTGTAATATGCTTTTAAGTAGAGCAGGCCCTGATTAGCTGAAAATAGCTAATGCTATTTAAAAACATGGCCCTTCAAAGAGCAGGTAGTTCTGGAAGGGCTCCCAGGCTAGAGTGGGAAGGAGGTCTAGGCACAGCTAAATAGCTGTCTCTGAAACCACATAAGAGCAGTCCGGGTTGGGTCCGGGATTTCCTGGTGGTTGAGTATGTTCCTAAAAAGTTCTTTATGCAATGATTGCAAGAGGAAGAGGGCTGAGGACAGGAAAGAGGTATGGAGGTGGTTGTAAGATCTAGCTGAACACAGAAGAGTCCTCCTTTTAACAGGGGAAGTTGAGAGGCAGAACAGTGTGGGACCACTGCAAAGGTAGCCCATGTCACCTAAGAGCAGTCATGGGGAATCTGCATGGTCCTTCTCTTGTGATCAAGCTTGTTTTCATCTTCCAAAGGCTCATTATCTCCAATACCCTGACCTCTCTGTAATATTCTTCCTTTTTTTAATCCTATTTTCAACTACCAGCTACTTGCTATTTTTTTTCCACTGCTGTTCAGTGTTTTTAGGTTGAAACCCTTAAGGTAAGAGTGATTTGAGCCTTAGTGGGCTGAAAGACCCCTATAAGTGAGGCTATGGTGGGAGAGCAAGTGTTACTGAGGGAACTCAAGCCTCTCTCCTGGAACTAGCTGTACACATACTGCACAGTCTGCTTCAGGACATCATCCTGGAAAGCTGCCACCCAGCTACCTGTAGAGCTTAGCTGACTTAGCCTTGCTAGGAATCATCCTTTTGGTTCCCAATTTATTTGCTTTTTTTTCCACCTGGGACAATTCTGTGCTGCAGCTCAAGCTCAGAGCAGAGGCTGCCCACTGAGAAAAAAGGAGGTCAGAGGTCTGATTCTGGGGAGTCCAGAATTTCACCTAGAAGGATTTTTACTACCATATGCAATTAAGTGGAATTTATTTTTATTGAAGAAGAATGTAAAGGGGTTTGAAGCGTCCTTTCTGCAAGAGAGCATTAGGCTGTGACAGACAAGCTTCTCTGAGTTCCATGAGTACTCAAAACTATGAAGAGCTCCTAGGCTTTTGTTTTGTCATTTGAGTTATAAAGGTCAGGCCATGGGAAGGAGGAATGAACATGCAGTGCATGTTCCACCCAGAGAAGAGTGGGAATGCACTTGTTTACATCTTCTCTCCTCAGCTTCCTTTTGAATAGTAAGCAGTGTGCCTCAGAGACCATCTCTTGGACTGCATTAGGGATTTTGCTCTCTGGCAAGACGGCAGTCATTTAAAAGCCATTTGTTTGTTTTGAGTTTTTTTATTTAGAGAATTCAAATCTAACACTGGACTAATGCCCAAGAACTAGGAAAGGAAGAAGCATTGAATTAGTCTTGAACCCCAGACAGAAATGCTATGAAATGTAATAGTTTTGTGTTGTTTTATAGAAGCCAGTTGCTGCCATCCAGCAGCAACACAAGTAGTGTGTGTTGCAGGTATTCTTGTACCCTCCTCCAAAGTCTTTCCCAGCCCCAGGAATGCTCTAGTCCATAAGTTGTCATTTCTAGTACAATCTGTATAATTTAAATATGCTAACATTTTTAGAACAGACTGAAAAAAATCAAGTCTAATGTTGTACCTACACCATTTTGGCTACATATCATTTCTACATGTTATTTTGGGCCATTTTCATTGTTCTGTATTTGCTATTCTATCAACTGCCTTGACTTGCACATATGCTTCACTACCTATTGATTGTATCTAATGTTTTCCCTGTTCTTTTCCAAAGTTTCTGTTTTTCCACTTCATATTCCTTTCCTCCATTTACTTGATTCTTGTCTTCAGACCTTACATCCTTCCTGATATCATCAGATTGCTTTTCTACTGAAGGATAGGAACTGTCAGGGCCTTAATGATTATCTCACTGCTTTCAAAAAAAAAAAAAAAGTTGGATTTGCTTGTAGTTCTCGCCCACTTCTTTTGTCTACACATCAGTCATGGATCAACAAAGTCAACATGAGGAGCCAGTAATGTTAATTTGATTTTGCTTTAAAATCAAACCTTCTTGTCTAGCTCCTTCAGAGTTTCCATCTCTAGCGCTGTCTCTTGCTCAGTTGCTTGTTATGACTCCTCTGTAGACATTTATAAGAGTTAAAACACTAGATATTTTTCCTGAAACAAAAACTTGCTTACATGCCAAGGAAAATAACCATTAGGACTACGTGTAACAATGCCATCTGGTGACTCCTGCCATAACAAGCTTCTTCCTCTGTCTTTGTCTCCCACTGCCTCCCCCCTCCCTTTGCCATTCATGTCATCACTCATTCCCTAACTCTTCTTTTCCTTGTCTTTCCTCCTCCTCAATCACAGTGTTTTTGAGAGCTTTAATCACCTTTTACTGTAATAGGATCTCACAATCACAGAATAGACTGGTTGGAAGGGACCTAAAGGATCATACAGTTTCAAACCTCCTGCCATACCGTCTCTTTTTTTACTCATGGTATCTATCTGTGATTATGCTCTTCCACCACCACCAAAATATAGGCTTAATGCTTGATCCTCGTTCTCGTTTTAGTCTGGATTTGCTCTCCAAGTTTGAAACTTTCCCAAGGTTTTGTACTCAGTGTTCATCTCTAAAGTGGCTGTGCTGTGTATCACCTTGTAGCCCCTACTGACAGGACAAATCTATGTATTGACTTCTATTTCTGTTTATAACAGCAACCACTTTCTACTGCTTCTCCTTTCCCATTACTCATGTCCTCTGGAGTCCAATGCAGAAGATACCTTATTACCAGGAAATAAAAATAGCAAGGAAAGGCTGTTGGTACAATACTGGAGCCAGTGAGTCATCATCTTCTCAAAACTTATGCTTAACCAGAAAGAATCGAAAAGAGCTATAGTTTTTTTTTTAATATATATATATGAAGGATGACTACAATGGAAGATTTAGATCTCTTGCCTCCCTTATTTTAAAATACATATTAAAAAAAGTTGTTTCATTGTGTCTTATGAGGACCTAATTGGAAGATTTTTCTGGCAATAGATGGCTGAGAAAGAAATGGCAAGTTCAGACTGCAAAAATTTAGCAAAATTTTATTCCTAAAGAAAAGTAGCCAGCGGAATAACTGAAGTTAGGGAGTTGAAGGCCTTAATTATCACTTCTGAAAAAATATGATGCAGTTGAAAATTCAGGCCTGTAGTGTTGAGGATGTATTCCTGACAGAAGTCAAACAAATGATGATCTACATGGTCCACCCTAGCCCTGAACTTGTCCTAGAACTAAGGGGGCTTGATGTAGTCATGGCACGTGTACGCAGACACTGCATCTCAATGAAAATCCTGTTGCAGAAATTGAAGAAGGAATAAAGGATCTTTCAAGAAAGGGTCTTGCAAGCCAAAGTGTAAAAGAAATCAAAATATGAAGTTATGAGTGAAGTCTTTAGTTTTAAAAGTTTGCATGTAAGAGAACTCATATCTTGGGATTTCTCTGTACTCGGTGGGGCACTTTCTAACTCAGTAACTGATCTTCCCCCAGTGATATCCTGAGTGAATCTGATTGTTGTTGTCTTCTAAGGGCTCTGCCAAATAGTAATTCTGCTGCCACACCTTTGTTCCTCTCCTATTCCAATCTTTTCTACTTGTGTGATTCAGCTCTGTAGTGATACCTCTAAAACAGGCTTCTTCATGTCTTTGATGTCTTTTGTTTTTCTTTTCATTCTAACTCTTTACTCAACTTACCATCCCTCACTTCTGTCACTATAACAAGGTGAAATAAGTGGGACCAAATAAGACTTTCTTCCACCTTTCCTTCCAAAGCTCACTGGATGAGATCATCAGCTGGTGAAAGTCATCATAGTTCCAAAATTACAAAATTCAAAATTGCAATTTTTTAATAAATGTTATCACTGAAACTCTGATGATTCCCTCACTCTCTTTCTTTTCCCCCCTGTTTGCCTCCGTGACTGAAAACATTGCCATTCTTTTCATTGCTCAGCGCTGAACTTCCCTTTCCCTTGTTGGAAGTGAAATGCAATGGAGACAGACTATGCAATGCTAAGGAGGGGAAAGTGCTTTTCATTTTTTTGGCAGATTCCCAAATCAACACTGGTGGGCACAGGATGTGATTTTTGGGGCCATCCTGTGCAAGGCCAGGAGTTGCACTTCAATGATCCTTGAGGGTCCCTTCCAACTCAGGATATGGAGTCTATGATTCTATGAAATAGAACTCCCTGTGAAGGATGACCAACCACCCACTTTGAAAATTGATAACAATTTGCTGTGCTTGGCTTTGTTTTGCAATTTAACTTAACTGCTCTGCATCGTAAGTGCTAAAAAGCATAAAAGACAAGAGGATATTACAAGTATCCAATGCTATACATTACATTTCTATGCATACCAGGGTATAAATATGCAGGGCACGTGCCTGGACTATTAATCAAATTCTTTATTAAGCTCTTAAAACAGTATGCATCTATGAATAATGCATTATTTCATAGCATATTGTTCACCTTATTTAAAAACATGGAGCTATCCTGCATATGTAGAATTTTATCCCTTGCATGTAGAATTTTGGGGGTGGTTTTCACAGGAGATTTATTAGAGTGTCTGAAACAATTCTAATAAGCAGTGAGCCATTGAATCTGCCACTTCATGAATAGAACTGGTAGTAAAGCATCCGCACAGCTGCAGGATCTATCTACAGCAATAATTTTAGATCAAGTGTTTTGTATTTGCTTACAAAGCACCCTCTGCTGTTTGAGCTGCTACATGCTTTGTAGATAATGCTGCATTTTGAAAAGATCAAAAACCTTTTTGTGGGGCCCTATAAGAGCCACAAAAATATGCAGAGAGAATCTTATCAATCTTGCACCTATAATACACATTGTTTGACTTGCAGTTAGAAGTGTCACGGGGCTAGGAAACGTTGCCATATCAGTAGCTTGTTTTCTTATCCAACTAAGAACAAAGTTGAAACACACCTAACATTAAGGTTAACAAATTCATTAGATGGGATAAAGCCTTCCATGTTTGATTGCTAGATTGGCAGAAGGACAATGGAATCTCCCCCACTGCAAATGCAATTCCTCATTTGACACTTGTATCTCACATGAGAGGACAATGTAGAGTAGACATCCGCTGTTTAACATAATCGATATTTCATGGTTATGGCATGAGGGTTTAAGTTTTGCATGGAGCTTTCTTTGGAAGTCTGGAGATGAACTAAAGCAGAGGTTTTCCTATGCCTTCTCAAGGAGTGTAAGTGCTGGTGTGTACAGTTTTTTTCAAAGCCTCCATGAAGTATCGTGCTGTGCACCTTTCTTCACTTCTGTATCTATTCCTGTGACTGCCAGGAGAATCAGTGGGACACTGTGCTAGAGTACAGGTTCCAAATGAGAACAAAACCCAAGATAACTTACACATAAGATGCCAGGGTTGAATTAGCCCATTTACACTGACTGAAAATGAAGTGCAAAGTATAGCTGAAAACTGAAAGAGGAAATCTGAAAAAACTTGGAAGAGGAGATCTGCTATGACTGGATAACATGCCGGGAAGGAACCATATCAGCCCCTGAAGTTGGCAACTATCTGGTATATGTTGAATGTCACTGCAATGAAAGGAGCAAATCATTTACTTGTTTTAAAAATAACTCACTCTCCATGTGGACTTCAAGGGCACTTGCAATACATGTTGATATTCCTTGGTGTGATTGAGCATGTCTAATTAATAGAGTTGCTTGGGAGTTTTTCTCAGAAAAATCACTTCAAAAGAAAAAGCAATTTCTGCAGAAATTGTAATATTCCATGAAAGAAATGAAAGAATTGAAACAAAATACATTGTTGAAGGCTATTGAAAATCAAAGCACTTCAGTTCCTTGAACTGAACACAAATGCAACTTCAGTTTATCTCAGATACTGGGCAATACCATAGCAAATAGTTTGCTAAGGTTTAACTGTTCAAATTTGATTTGTGACTTTTGGCTACGAGACTTATACTGAATCTGGTAATCTCCAGGTTGAACACGTGTCCCAGAAGATGGACCTTATTACGGAGCCTTATGCTTGACACCTGAAACCACAAATGATTCCTGACAATTTGGGTCAGCACATATTAGAGATTGGGTTGTCAGAAATACTCAGTACTGATCTAGCTCTGCTCCCACTGACGTCACTGGGACCAAGTCAATTTGACTTCAATTGGAACCAAGGCTGATGCTGAGTTGTTTTGAGATCTCCACCCTGTATCTTCCTCATTGCATTAATTAATTATTGCTGAAGTTGCAGCTTAATTTAATAATGTCTCCCAAAACATGATGACCTTTGCTGTATTTCCTTCTTTACCATCTCTCTGTCAGTTTACCAGCAATGTGAAAACATAGCGGTGTCAGAGTAACAATTTTCCATATTTTTTTCCCCTAGAATTCACTTTTGTGCAATGCAGTGTCAGGTGTTTATATGAGAAACATTGAAATAACCTTATGTATATCTCATTTAGTCTACAGGTGTCTCTCTGCAGGTCACTTTCTGTGTATTTTGAGCAACCGGAACAATCACATAACTTGGTTGCTAATACTGTGTTCCTGATTCAAGCAGTGTTCTGTAGGTAGAATATATCAGGGAGCAAGTAATAATAAAAGGGGAAGGAAGATAAAGAAAGAATATGAAATGACAATATTTACAGAGACTCTCTTACCAATGTACCTCTGTTTACTTGAAAAAAACAAAACCACACACACACAAACCAGTTACCAGGGATGCCCATGTCAGTTTTGAGTGGTGGGTGAGCTTCTTTTTTTCCTGAGCATTGTTTACAGTAGATGTCTCTGTCTTTCAATCAGTGAAATGAAAACCTCATCCTCCTTTGCACACCAACCTAGAGAAGTCAAGTTTTTAAAAATCGACACTGTTTAAGACACCAGTGATGGGAAATGGTCATTTCTACTATTGTTATCTTGACCCTAGAGCAGTTTTGGCAGAGGCCAACTTGCACTCAGCCAAACAGTTCCCAGGCATGACTCAGGAGCCAGCACAGGCCAAAAGTTGACAAAGGGAAGTATAGGTGGCATCAGCCAGTTCTGGAGGCTGAGAGATCTTAGAGTATGGCTGCCAAGTTCAGCAGCTGGACTCAGGAACAGAGCATGGCCTGCAACTGCTTAGTTACCTGGTGCAGACATGGACTAAGATAAGCAAATAGCTGAAAGGATGGAAAGTATAACAGAGTCAGCACAGGGGACGGTGTCCCACAGCCTTGTGAAAGGCCCTGAGCTGTGATTAATTTTTGTGATGCAGAAAGAACACATTATTGTGGTGGCCAATTGATCAGTGGTGCAGGAGACAGAGAGAGTTCCTGGTGAGACAGTCTCTGGTGCCAAAGATCTGTTGGTTATGGTGAGGGAAAGGGGCCTCTCCCAGGATGCCTGTTTGGTGGTGATGATGTACCCCAGTTCTGATTCCCTGCTTGGCTGCTAACCTCTATTCTTTGTCACTCCCCCTGAGTTCCCCTGTTGGTCCCTGTTCCCTAATCCCGCCTTTTCCCTTGCCCCAGGAAAAAGCCTGAGTTCACCACTGTTCTCGTATCTGCCGCTGCTACCTTCAACAGTGAAGATGCAATAAATCCTCCTGCTGGAATGAAAGCAAATATCTTTCCTGACTCGTTTGCTACTGACTAATACTGAACCTGCCCAGGCCTCTGTGGAGGCAGGTGGGACCCCAGGGAGCCAGGCAGGGACGGTATTACATTATCACTGCAACAAAACTCAACAATGTATGTGACAATCACAGCATTGCATAGGCTGGGAGCGAGGGACCCTGGGGGGATCGCCACTCTCATCTCTTGCTCCTACCAGCACAGCAGAGTGCTTAGGGGCCCATATACCTAAGGTGTGATAACCTCCAATGATGGAGTTCCCACAGCCTCTCTGGGCCACCTGCTCCAATATTTGACTAGCCTCATCTTAGTTTTCCCTTCTATCAGGTTGGAGTTGCCTGTATCCTAGCTAGTAACTGCTGCCTCTCCTCCTTCCAGTCTGCACCTCTGGGTCTGTCCTTTCTACATGCTACTAATAGATTGTTGCAGAGAGCAAAAGGATCCCCCTTGGCCATGTCTTCTTAAGGTTAAATAAACCCCATTCCCTCAGCTGTTTCTTGTATTCTGTGCTACACCTTGATGGTCTGTCACTGGAACTGATACACTATGGCAACCCTCTTCTTGAGGAGCTGCAAAAAGGACAAAATATCCAAATGTGGTCTCAAATGTGCCAAACAGCAGGGCAGGATCACTGCTCTGGAGCTGCTGGCTACATTTTTCTCTACCCTGATGCAGACCAGGATGGCTGCCCTTGCTGCAAAGTCACCCTGCTGATTCCTGCAGTTTGCTGACAACCAGGGCTCACAGGGCTTTTCTGCAAAGCTGCTTCCTTTAGAAATCTTCTTTCTTAAGAATCTCAGCTTGTAAGGGTAACATTAAAATCTGCATTCCCCAGAGTCTGTACTTAGCTGCTCGTTTCCCCCAAAGATTTGGGCATTAGTGACCACATCCTGCTTCACTGGGATACCCAGTACACAGAAATACCACACCCGGTGAGTCTGCAAATTACAATATACAGAATCACTCTGATATATGACCAACCATCTTACCAATCTTTCCCTTCACTCAAGCAGCCCTTGAATGAATGAGGTGAATCATTCCTGTGCTACAACATATGGAGCAATTCTCAGAGTAAGCGTTCATTGATGTGGTCCATCATTCATAAAGCTTCCGAGTAGAGAAGATGCTTGGTCAGTGAAATCAAAATTGATGATCTGTGTTCTGCAGCAGAGATTAGATTGATCTCAGCCTCAGCATAATCAAATTACCATTGCACTGGGTTTAAAATGGGTAGAAGAGAGCCTAGTATAATAAGGCTTTTCTTGTACACTTCAGGCTATTGATCATGCTAGTGCAAAGAGAGAAGACTGGTGTAAAATTGTAGTAAATCAGAATAGTGGTATCTTCCATGAGTTTTGATAACACAGGATTCTCTACAACTGAGGTTGGACTCCTTACATTTTATTTATTAAGGTGGAAACAACTGACAGAGAAACTGATTTTCTAGTTTCCTACAACACTAAAGACTTACAGCCTTAAAAAAGAATATGTGTGAGGAAAGGCTAGTCGTGAAATTGTATGATTATAGGTATACCATGGCTAAACATCACCCTTTGTTCCCTTCCCCAAAAAAAAGGAAACCCAGACTCTCACCACAAAGTATTTTACCCAGGCATCTCAAAGATGCTTTGTGTGCTTCCTATCTCCCTGGGAACAGCTGGTTTCTCTGGGACACCCAACTAAAAATAACACTGAGAATATTTTTTACTTCAGGGATAATAGTATGTAGGCTTCTTGAATTTTACATTGCTCTCTTGTGAAAGGATGAATTAAATTTCTTAGGACTGTGGATGTTAGCAATATTGGAAATGTTGGTGAGCATAGCTAGAAAATGATACTATCTAATCATAACCCACAATCCTAACTGCAATCAACAGAAAACAGCTTCTCTGCCATGGGGCCAAATTTTGAGGACCTTATTTAGATCAGTGTTGGATTAAGTCCCATTTTATTACCTAAAACTTAGAAGTTTAAGGGCATCAGGATTTATATCCTTGATTCAAAGGAGATGCTGTCAATAAAATGGACAAGAAAAATCCTTAAGTGTCCCTCTAGGTTCTATGACCCTTAATCGGCAAAATGAATCATACATTCACACCTGCACAACCTAAACATGTGGAAAAGTTTTTATCTGACTCTATAAGCAATCCCAATTGATTCCCAGGATATAGGGATGGATGGTGCATAGGTTGAATGCAAAGGAAATCTTTTTGCTCTTGGAAGGAAGTCAGAAATTACCTCAGGCTGGATCAGCAGGTAATGGGATGGCAGCATAGTTTCCAAACAAAGGCAGATATGCCTAAAATCTTTGACTGTTGCTGCTCTGAGAAAAGTGGCTTTAGATCTTTGATATGACTTATAAGAATATTTTACAGAGAGAAGGTGCTAAAGGGGACAAAATGTCTTTTTGCAGTTCTAAGAGACATTCAGAGACGAAAAGATGGGGGATCTTCCCAGGCAGGGTCAGCACCAGCTGGAACAACCACCCAGAGATGGAGGGACAGGAGGTGTGGTGCTCCTGTTCAAAAGGCAATGTCCTGCCCAGCTGTCATGCTCTTGCTGTTAACTAATGATGTAAAAGGAAGGCCATTCTGGTATTTCTACTTTATTTTCCATTATTGGATACCTAACAGCTGAGAGAGAGATATTCTGGTCTTAAGAGTGCTATGGTATAAAAAAGCTGCCAAAAGACATCATGGTTACACTGAGTTTGATTGAACAATCCAAAATATTTGCAGTTCAGTATTGCCAATTAAAAATACTTGCCAATTATCAACTGCTCATAGCAGGGAAAATGTTCATTAGCTTAAAAATCAAATTGTGTGTTATATACAAATAAGTTTGTATTAACAGATTAGAAGCAAATTATTATCCTCCTTACCTTTGGGATAGTTTGCTTAAAATGCTATTAATAACAATAAAAAGTCATAAAGATCTTCAAATAATGGACACACAGTAAGTAGAAATCATGATGTGCTCTCCCACTTTCTTACACTTGCAAAAACCTCCAGGGTAAGGAGGTTTACCTAGCAAACAATAAAATAATACACATATAGACAAGGTAGAATGATTTAATTTCATTACTTTAGACCCAAGGGGGTTTGTTACAGTGATAAAATCTTCATTGAGAGGATGTTATATTTCCGTTATTTCATATTTGCACAAACACCAAGAGTGAAATTTTGTTCACCATTCTGTTTTTCAAAATGAATTTTAAATCTATAGATTTCTGCTGCAATTGAAACAGGAAAGAATACAGCAAAACTATCAAACAGAACAACAAGCCATTATCACCACAAATAGATCATTTTAGTTGCCATGGGTAACCAGTGCCAGTAAGGTATTCAGGCACTGCAGCCACCAGCACGGATACCCTGCTCTGAAAGTGCTGACTGTGCGTCACATCGCAAACTTCAATAATTATTATGTGTAGGAGGGTGGTGGCACCAACAGGATATATACTTGTAATGAGTCATTCTTTAAATAGCCTAATTTATCATCATCAAATAAAGGGGGAGGGATTTATCCAGTACAAGGCAGTTTGAAAAGCCTGAATTATTAATAAACTGAAATAACAGCAAGGCAGGAAAAACTGGACAAATACATACACACAGGCACACACGCATAATATAAAAGCTTAATGATAATAAGACTGAAGGAAAGTGCTTCTGCAAAAGGACAAAGCATTCAGCAAGTAACATACAGAAGTATTGTCACAAGTTTGCAGCCATAATCCCTGTACTCATGAATGTGTAAATGTAAATAGGTGGCAGATAAGGTGTCAGTACCTGCAACTCAAGGACATCCAGACTTTCACAGATCACTGACACTGGATGTGCTCAGCACTGTAGTTTCAAATAGGCAGTGTGTTTTTTCTTTCACGGGAAAAAGCACAAGATAACCAAGACTAAGGAGAGTCATGGCGTGAAGAGAAAGCATCCTGAGCAAAATTTGATCTTATACTCCTTATTCTGGGGTAAAATTGAATAACACGTTGTTGTCCCCACACACACAAACACATAAGGTAGCAAAAAGGTGGATGTGCACTGTGGGACATGCTCAGTCATTCATTGATGGAATTGCACAGTTCTTGTTAGTTTGACTTCAAGGCAGAATTACAGCAGGAATCATAGAATTTCAGGATGAAAGGCTCCTTCCAAGCTGAGCACCCCAAAACATCAAACAAGGAAAAAGAGCAGGTGGACCAACAGTTCCCGTGCCATCTCCTGCTGAGGTGCAGGGGAGGAGAATCAAGGGCACGAAGAGAAGGGAACAGCTGAGACCTTGTTCCAGGTTCCCAGCTGAAGCTGTAGAAGACCGAAAACCTTAGGGTGCAGTGTGCTTCACATGAATGTCTATGATTAGGTATCTATATCTAAAAAAACCCCAAACAAGACAAAAAATACCTAGTTCATCATATTGAGGCAGACAAACATAGGAGGACAAGAAAACCAAAAAATTTTCAACAGACATCCATATACAGGGATGAAGAGTCTATAGACCACTTGGTTCCCAGGGCCTCCCAAAAGGACCAAGAATAAATTACTAAGAATGGATGTTTTTCCCCCTGTACACTTCTTCGTCTTCTCTGCTGAACATACCCCCTTAGTCTCTCTATAGGGGCACGTGAAACAAGGGTTTTCTATCCCCTTGCCAGTCTCCTTTATGGCTGAAGTCTTTCCTTCCAGGTTGCTCATCAGGCTTTTCTAGAGATTCAACTCCCTCTCCCAACAGCCTTTCTTTGAGTATTTTCTAAACTTTTGTTTGCTGCTGTTCTTTCAGATATCCCTATGCTGCATTTGCATGCATTTGTGAAAGTCCAGTGCTGCATGTCGTGTTTAAGCAGCTGCACCAAATAGAACAGCTCTCCTATCTGATATTCAACATTCTTAACATATCCAGAAGATTCACCTTTTTCTCCCATGACATTGTGTTGATTTCTGTTTCATTTGTGAGCTATTACAAGTATCTACACTGCTATACTGCTAACAGTTGTGATACACATTCTTTGTACTTGTCTTAATTTCAAATTATTATTTGCTGAGGCAATTTTGTTGCCTTTTTATTGTCTTCTGAAAACTTCTATCCCTTTACATTATGGGGGGTTTTTTTTGAGTGTCATACTTAAATTTTATATGTGAATTCTTTTTTTCCAAAATCTAGTTGACATCATTGACTAGGACTTGTGTAAAACAGATTATCCAGTGACCTCCCCTGCACACACACACACCATAGCAAGCTGGTATATGGTAAATTATAAATGCACCTGATGAAGATTAAGTGTAAAACATAATTCTTTATCTTGTATATGGGGATGATGCATAAGACAAAATAAAAAGTATTTTTAAATTTAAATGGATCCAACCTGTGCCTTCCATCATGCCAGTTAGGCCAGTTAACATACTAAATTAAAAAAAAAAAAATTCTACTTGTATGGTCCGTGTCTGCTACATCAATATTTGCTGCTTTAGTCCCTTTGCTGCCTTCTAGGTCAACCTCTCCATAGCTTCCAACACTCTATGTAAAAAATTATCAGAGGTTTTAAATTACACCGGTCTATAATTTCTGAGGTTTACCATGGTCACATTTTTAAGTACAGGTATATTGCTTGCCTTTCTCCAGTCTTCTGGGACTTTCCCTACCTTATCCTCTCCTTGAAAAGGTCACTGTCTCAGAGACTGCTTCAAGGCCATCCTGAAGTGCTCTCCAGTGACACATTAGGGGATGCTGAGTTTAACTCAACCATCTTATCAAAAATATCTTAATTTTGGTCATCTCTAGCCCATAATATCAATATTGAGGAAGCAGTGTGCTGTGGCAACACAATCATTTGTTCTCATTGTCCTCAGTTTTATTTATGTTCAAAATTACCATAGATGGAATGTTTTGTAGCCAAGAATTTTGCCACAAGCTATGGAGTGGAAAGCAAGGATTTAATCTTTTCTTTTTGAACTCTTGACTGGCCTCCTCTCTTCAGAAATGACAGTGAGTGTATTATTTATCTAATTAAGACTTAGCCTGATTTTTAATTCCTGTTATTATTATTTTTAAATGGTGCTCATAAGGAGTGGAGTGCTGTAGCTTTCTCTGCATCACTCAGTTTTATCATTTTCCATGTAGAACTGGATAGTTACTTTCTTTTTGTTCTTCTCTTATTTCTGGTACAATTTTACTCTACAAGCAATTTCCTACCTTCTTCTTTTCTTCTTTCTGTTTGGTTTTGGGTTTTTTTTTTTTTAGTTTCACTTATTATCCCCATTTTACACTTGCCCTTCATTGTATTTTTTTCTAATTTTTAGGTGATGCTTTATAAAACATTCAGATAACAATGAGTTGCTAATGTAGCTTTATAAGTCTGTTTTTATGATTAGTCTCTCTTATATGTTTATTTTGGGACAGTTCACCATTGTACAGCAATAGCCTGATCTCATATGGTTTACTAATTTTCACATTACCTTATTAAGAAGCCCTACCTGCAAGTCCTGTGGTTTTGGGTTTTTCTATGATTATAGAATTAATTTTCTATATTCTAACAATTTTCCTAAGCATATTTTTTTATTTCTCCATGATAATTTCTAGCAAAAATGTTTCTCCTCATTTCACATTCGTGACCAATCATCTCATCATGGGCCTGTATCTAGGCTTTTGTAGCCATGTGGAGGAGAATTCGGCAGACTCCATGCAGACACTACTGAGAGGTGAACCTTAGAGGTGACAGGATAGTTTTAGAGTTAGGACCCAGTCATTTCAAATAGTCCCATTCTCCAGGCATGCTTTTCACTGAATAGAATTCTTGAACTGGAATTATAGATACCCACATATATACACACATATAAACTTCCTTTCTCAGTGGAGACCATACAGTATAAAAATACCTCATAAGTTTTTGGGTTTAAACACAGCAATTACTTTAAGGAGGCTGTTGAACGACTGTTATCTGTTGCATTATTTACCTTTGATATCTACAGATGCTTTTGAAATGCAAACTATTCAGAGACAGGCATTGAAGTTCAATACATTTTCTTTTCAATATAATTTGAGAACCATGCACCATAAGCACACATAAGCAAGAAAAATGTAGCTTATTTCTAGTTGGAGACATATGGGAAATGCAGCCCAACATACACTGGGGCAGTTGCTAGTCCTGCTTGCCCTACTGGCCAGTACCTCCATTGTTTTTTCTGCATAAGGAAGAGATTCCTCCCCATTTTTCGGGGTGTAACCTGGACTCTGATAAGATATTACAACTTTGAAAGAGATTTTATCTCTTTTTTTCTAAGAGTTTGAAGGATGTTTTCTCTCCTTCTATATTTCCTTTCCTATTAACAAGTGTTGACACATCTTTCTATTTCTTCCAGCTACAATCCTTAATATGCTTTAAAAAAAAGAGTTTTGATTAGGTGATCCATGATGGACATTTAGCTTGATAACTCTCCTTTTTTAAGCATTTGTCTTTACTTAAAGATTTTCAGCAAATCCTCTTCTTGTATCCTCTTGAGCTTCATAATTACTATGTATAATCTTAATTAGATGACATGACATTTCATCCCATTTCTTCTATCTGTATTTGTTAAGCAAGCCATGCTTTCCTGTAACAGTTCTAGTGTTCTGTATCACCATGTCCTGGTGTCATGTATATCATAGCTTTACAGACTCTCTAAAGCTTGTAGTTCTTCCTGTTAGCTTTCATGCTCCTGACATTTCTGCATAAACATATTCGTTTTTCCAATTATTCTTCCTCTCAATTATCACAGCTGTAGTCTCCTACTCCTACTTCTCCCTTTCCCACTCCAAGTCTGTATGTAGGAATCCATCTTTTGATTCTCCATGCATATTTATCCCTGGTCCTCTCCAAATCAAATTTAAAGCTTTCCTCCATTTGATTCAATTGCCGTCTAAACATAGTTTGAGTTCCATCTCATCTTTCATAAGATTGATACCTATTTTAAAGTTCTTAAACAGTGAGTTAGTTTGGGTCAAGTACTCAGGAATTGTTCTATGTTGAACTTATACTTGTTTTCTTACTTTCTTTATGCACATATTTTACTCCCTTTATGCCTATATTCACTTCAAATCACTTTCAGTGTTTTCTAGATTGTCTTTATAATTAAAGAAGACTGTTTGGAAACTTGTTATTGAGTCTGTGTGAGGAAGTAGGTTTAAAGGCTAAAGAAGAAAAAAAGAGATTTTAATAAGAAATGGCATTTGCCATTTAACATAGAACAGAACGAATGCACAATATCAAGGAAGGAAGAAATATATATTAGAGTCACAGCTGACAAGTGAAACAAAAAATAATTGTTTCAATGTATTTAACAAATGAAAGAATTGCAAGGCTCTGGACTGGTAAATTATGGCAGCTAGCTATTGAGGCAAAATGGTAAATAGCTTCATAGACTCTTGGGAAATAATTTGTTTTAATTGTGTGCAGTCATATTCAAATCAATATCAGAAAAATCCATTGGGATGCAGAGAACTGGAGTAAATCAGAATTTCAGAGCAACTCAGATAACTGAGTATTCTTTAAGGCTGACAGGAGATAAGACTTTCACATTTACATACGTTTTTGTTTCTTCTATTATGAAATTTGCTCATATTATAACAGTTTAGTTTACCATAATGATGAAAAGGCGCTTAACATTTAAAACAGGTACAAGAAAAGACTGTTAATATTGGTGCTTGTGCTTTGTCTAAGTCATCTTTACTATTTCCATGGGTAATGGTCATCAGAATTTCAACACATCCCACTCTCTGTATCTCAGTCATTGAAATTCCTTGCAAAAAATGTATAGGCCAGGCAATTACAGACCTAAAGTAGAATAACATTTACCAACACAGTAAACCTGGAGAAGAGCAATGAGGACACTGGAAAAATCTTCTTGTACTTTGACAGATGTACCAGATAGACAGAGATTTGCTTAACATACCCTGAATCATTTTTTGAAGAATAAATATGTATGCACCTCATGAGCAGCACCAGGAGGAAGAAATCTAGGAGCATGTTGACACAAACTCAAGCATGCACCCACCAGAAAGCTCCAACTAAGCACCCTTGGGTTTGTGATGTTCACATGTGTGGTATATGTTTGATGTTTTTTATAAATAAGATATCTGAGGGAGAGATGGCTAAACTCATCTTTCATGGCTAATGAACTTGTAGAGCACATTCATGAAATATGCTAGTCAAGTTTCTTTTTAAGGAATCTATTAAGATAATGGTATCTTATTTTGCATGGGCCACTCGATTTATCCAATATAAAGTTTTACAAAACTTAAAGTATTATTTGTGAAATATTTTCCTGGGACTTATTTTTCAGTATTTTACATGTTTCCTTTAGGCATGACTGTGAATTAAATTTAGCATGAAAGATATGTTTGGCAATCAGAATTGTGTGCCCTTATTTCATAGGTAAGTTGCTTGTCCTATCTACACCTCTGATACCTATCCCCCAGACAGGGATAAGGAAATATGTCCTGTCATGTAGGACTATTTCCAGGCTTAATTAAATGTTTATAAAGTAATGTATAATTAGCAGGTATCATTAAAGACAGTCAGAAGACAGGGAAACAAAACACAGTCCATTGGGCTCTTAAAAGCAAGGAAGAACAAGGTCCTGACTTGATAAAAAGCCTCAATAAATACTAGGAGAAAGACAATCTGCTTGTAAATGGACAAATATTGTCAGACATTCTATCTAATTTCAGTCACCATTATAAGTTAATTCACAAATATTTGATTTAGGTACTCTTATGTCTATAACACACAGGAAGTAAAAACAGTGGGAAATATCAGGGACAAGTACAGTGCTTTTATCCTGTTCTGACAAGTATCACCAATCACAAAGCATGAAAAATGTACTTTTGCCCTAACAGAGCAATTTACAGGGAACATGGTGGAGTATTAGGACCTCATTGAATAAAATAAAACTGAGAGCTATTTAAATGTGAATACTTTGCCTACCAAGAGAAAAACTGAAGAGAGTTAGGTTGTTTACCCCAGCTGCCTTCTGATTGGCTTGCCAAACCTTCATGGTATCACATATGTGAAGAACTTCACATTACATGCAGAGTATGTTGCCCAAACCTCCTTGATTACTTTAATATCAGGGGGTCAGGCTAATGAAAATCTCATTATAATGACTGGCAAGTAGGTGGAAAAGACTGTGAATGCTAAAAGATGTTCTAGTACACTTAAATTATGGGGGGGAAAAATTATGATATGGGAAGGCTGATGTGTCTATTTACCTTTCCTATGTTTATTTTTATTGTCTCTGCCATTAGAGAAACTGAGCATGTGACTTAGCAAAGCCAAGCCCCACATTTCTGGCTGTAGTTTGTCAGAGATGAGCTATTTTCTCAAGTTTCTATCAACCAAATCAGTGTACTAACAATTAAAAAATCCACATAAATTAGACCTGTAAATTCCAGGCACATCATTTCCCATTCAGTTGGAACTGAAACAATGGCATGATAATAAAAGGACTTTTCATTTTAAACAGAGTAGCATTTGAAGTCTCCCTAGACTGTCAAGTGATGAGTGCAGTATCATGAATGCCAACGCTTTTCTGTTGCTGATTTCATTACTTGTCTTCACTTGGGGATTATCAGGCCCTAAATTCACAAATTACCCAAAGCCCCTTCAAAATATTTTCTGTTTGACTGAAGCAAAGCAACCTTCTACAGGACTGGTGCAAGGTGTTTAGGGCAACTGCATGTTGTCCTAAACATGCCTGCATGCCCGTACCTGTTAAATATCTTCCTGATGATAATTCCTTATTTCTATTGAGT
The DNA here is from genome assembly GCA_026261815.1 of Monarcha castaneiventris obscurior. Taxonomy (NCBI): domain Eukaryota; kingdom Metazoa; phylum Chordata; class Aves; order Passeriformes; family Monarchidae; genus Monarcha; species Monarcha castaneiventris. The sequence goes on along the minus strand of JAMPIT010000624.1, from coordinate 24,342,294 downwards.
AAATACTTTTTAATCTATTTTTGTGGTGCTCCTAGTTAGGAATTTTGGCTTTTTTTTTTGTTGGTTTGGGATTTTTTTAAATTTAAAATAGGAGTGACAAATCACAAATAGAAATAAGTGTCCAAGAGATGGAACATTCCATTAGTCTCAAGAGATTAATTATAGAATCTTTATCCTAGTTGTCTATTAATGAAAGTATGCTAATTTACATATCAATTCCTTGTGGTTTTAGACATATTTTCCTAATGCTTTATTTTTTTTTCTGTGATTATAATGTGGCTCTATCTTGTCTTTTTCATATTTAGTTACTTTTAGAATTTTAATAAAATAAACATAGGTATCATATTTTCCTTTTTTCAGTGTGAGTCCCTCATCTGCCCAGGTATTAGCTTATACTGAAATTACTAAGATTTATCATTATTCATTGGACAGATTGTTTGGAAAAGGGTCTTTTAACCTCCCTTCTCTGTACAGTTCAAAATCAACTGCAAGTACAGACAGCTTTCCAGAAAAATCAGATGTATGCACATTTCTTCATTATCATTTAAAATGGCATAGATCTCTCACTTTACATCTAGATGAATCTTTTTTGACATGGAAATTTAGCAATGTACATTTATTTTTTAAATTATTCACATCACCACTGTGGCAATGTGAAACTCTGGCTCTCAACGTGGTAATTAGTCCATGGTCTTTCACAGCTTCTTGCACTGCTGGTTTTCTGAAACATTCATTTTGTCTCTGGGTTCCCCATTTTGACTATTTATCTGTAGGGGTGTTTTCACCATGGCCTCCATTATTATGGTATGTCAGCACCTGCATCCCACACCCAAACCATAGGTCAAACATTGTAACTCATCCTTTAAAAGATCATGAGGGAGTAATGTTTTCATATGAAAGGAGGAGTAAAATATACATTCCTTTTAGATTATTTTTATTTTCGATTATGGAAACTAACCAGCAAGGAAAGAAGACAAAACACATGGAATTTGATCTCTGAATTAATGAGTACCACCTGTCTCTCGTGCTGTAATTTCAGCACCTTTCAAGAACTCTAGATTCTATCTATGGCTCATGTTCTCTCCCTTAATTTTGTCAATGTGTAGCACTTTTTCTCAGAGATAGGCTTTTTGGATCACAGATGCATTATCATAATTCAAGAAAACTTAGAAATCATAAGAGATTCGAAAAGGTCACAGGATTATACTTCATGTCATTGTTGTTGGTTTAATCTTGTTAATTGACAATGCTATAAAAAAAATTACTGGAGGAAAATTACTTGTGCAAACCAAGTCCTTAAGTGTTGCTTTTGGGGAACTGTGCTGTAGTCAGTGATTACTTTGTTGTTCCCTGGGTGCTGAGGGGAGCTAAGTGCTGCCCTGCATTTGCCTGCTGGCAGCTCATGCTCTCTGTGCAGTGTCATGGCTTTTCTCATGCACCCTTGCACCACTTCTCAGGCACACGTGTCCCCTTGGCAGCATTGGCTGCTCTCAGTAGTATGAATGAACACAGCTGTGCCAAAATGGTTTGGGGACTGTTATCTGCTAAAGACTGGACTGATCAGCCCTCTTGCATTCAATAAAGATCATGTAACTTTTACAGGTGATGTGAACCAAAACACCACAATATAGCAAATTTGGGTAAATGCTTAACCAGGTGTACCAGGCAGTTTCCGTGACAGGCAAGAAACAAGCCTGAGAAGTGTAAATACAAGGTAGAGAAGCACACTGAAGTATACTGAGGGCTCTTGGAGCAATTAGCAAAGAAAATTTACTCTCTTGGGCTGCCTGCGTCCGGAGGTGGGGAGCTTTGCACATCAAAAGTGTCAGGCTTCACAATCTGTTTTTCTTTCTAAGGAAGAGAAGACTACTGACCCCAGCTTCTCATTAAACAAGTGGTTCAAGAAAAAGTAGCATTGTTTTATAGGCTATTTAGAAAGGAGCAAGCTGGCATGCTGTTGCCTCACTTGAATCTCTACATTATATCCATTGTGAAACTAAAACTAACACATAAATCCCTTTAGAATATGTTTGTTTGCTTTTTCCATGAAGAAACAGTGGAGACTCAGGAACAACGAGTTCCTTTATAGAGCTTTGACAAACAAAATTATTGAATTTAAATGGGGAAAAAACCCCAGCTTCTGAAAAAGAACACTGTATTATTCCTTCTTATTCATGTAGGATCACTCATGCTTTTTCCAATTTGTCTAATAAATGGGTAAAAATAAATAAATCCTTTAGTGTTCTGGTTTGCTACAGATTTGTTCAAATGTTGCTTTCAACTCATGAGCAATTTCAAGGCTGTAATGGAATAGCTGAATCAGCTGTGAAATGTAACTTTTGACTTAATTATATTAATTGACATACCTATGTATAATTTTTTTGAGTATTTGGTATAATTGCTTCAAATGACATTTAATTTGTCACTTGAAGTACAATAATTAGAAACAGTTCATGAAAGAAAGTAATTTCAACTTCAAATGAAGTATTTCAAAGGTATAATTATTTTGAATGTTATAACACTGAATAGCTACACTCACAGGGCTGGGGAGCCGACGCTGTCAGTGTTAATGCCTGTGGACCAGTGGGTTCTCCTCTGCTACATAGGCCAAATACTCACTTATATGCAAGATTTGCAGGAATAACACTATGTGAAAAGGAGAAACCACGTTAGTTTCTCCTCTCCGTAGGCTCTCTGCAGAAATGCTTGTCATCCAGATCTCATTAGAAATCAATGGAAAACTTTCCATCAGTCTCGATGGGAGCTGAATTGATCCACGAGTTTATTTTTGGCTCCACTGGAGATGTTCAAGAGGCGAGTATCTGGCTGATGGAACAGCTGCTTGATTTGAATAGTCCCCACTGAAATACTCCAGTGCAGAGCTGGGGTGGCTCCCAATGCTCTGCACAGCACCAGCCTCTGCTCCTTGGGGAAAGCCTCCACCCCCATCTCACCTCACAAAGAGACAGGAATGCAAGACAGAGGGAAGAAATTAGCAGCAGCCTTAATAATGTCAACTGGCAAGAACAGTGACATAGCTAGGAAGGTATTGCTCAACATTGCACAATACCTCTCACATAAAAATAAATAAATCAAAGCCACAGAAAATTAAAGCAAGGAAAAGGAAGGTGAATTTCCTCTCCTGCTCCAGCCAAAAGACTCCAAAGGGGGAGGCTCCACTCCTTTGCAAGAAAAGCAACTGTAGCCTGTGGCATGCCAGCTGGGAACCAGTTCCCCAGGCTCTGGCCTGAAACTGTCTTCTTAAAACACTTGATCAGACCTCTGAATGGAGCCTGTCCCTTGGAAATCTGAGTGAGGAGTGGCTTTCTCAGCTTCTCAGCCTCAAGCACCCAGAAGATCAGGTGCTGAAATGTGATGGGGCAGTGCCATGGGTCATCTGCCTGAGCTCTGCAAGCTCCTGAAGGACCTAACCCATACCAACCCAGTGAGTGTCAGGGACACAGCTGGAGTGAGGGATTTCAGCACTAGGAACATGCAAACAATTTAAAGTTTATTGAATTGCTAAACACAGCATTTTTGTGAAGTTTATGCTTCAGCTGGAGGTACAAGAGAGGCAACTCTTAAAAAATATAAATCAGGTATAGCTGTGTTTTAATGTTATCAATCTGAATGTTGGCCTAAAACTTTAAAGAAACTACTAGCATTGAAACCATACCTAGAGACTTGAAAACCCTAAATACACCCAGGATGAATTTTAAAACTCTATGCCCACCTTCTGAGAGGGATTTTTCTTTGGATGAAAAATCAAGTCAGAAACTGTGCTGCAGGCAGGAGAGCTAGTTTTTAGGACCCAGAAAACTCAGGTCAGGTCTTGGGCTTTTCCCATCAGTCTTATTCAAACTCCTTTTCGCTGTCACTAAGTAACCACCTTCTTCAGTTCTGTACCATAGGAGTTATTGGCACAGGGAAGGAGGAGTGAAAGGGTTTCCTGGAAGTCCTCTGACCAATGCTGCACTCTAAAGGAGTGTGCTTGTTCCCTCACCTCCTGTCAGCTCTGGCTAAGGCCACCGATATCCCATTAGGTGCCTAACAGATCCAGACTGACGTGTAAATACAGATCTGTTCCTATACAATACTATATGTCTTGTTTCCTTCAATGAATTTGTAATAAGAATCAAGGTTAATGCTTTATGCTATGTGCAGTCTGCTACGTATCTTTTGCATAGCAAATATTTGACAATAATATGTTTTTTTTTTTTGCATCCACACCAAACTTTCCCTATTAATCTTTGTTCCAGAGGAGCAGACTCCTGCTGTGTGAGAAAAGGAGAACAGGAACAGCAAATTTGGGGAGTTTTTTCTTCTGAATAGCTTAGTAATCTCAGAAAAGCCTAGTAATTGAACCTTCATCAGAATTGCTCACATAAAAGCCAACATTGGTCTGGAGAAGCAAAGTGCAGTTATAGCTAAAGGCCAAAGTAGCCAGGCAAGCTCAGATTTACATCACTGCGTTCCAACAGCACAGCTGCATCAAATTGCTCTCTTCAGAACAGGAAGGACTGGAAGCTTGATTACTAGTGCTAGAGACACAGGGAAACACAATCTCATCTGTACATTGTGTATGAAATCTCTTTTTCCCCTCAGAGAAATTATTAGTGGAAGAAACTACTCCACACTGGAGAGGTCCTGGTCCTCTGCAAACAGGTCTGGCTGTTTGTTTGTCAATATGATTGGGCAAAACAAACTGCGTTTTCAGAAAATGGTGAGCTAGAAGCAAAACAGTTTTATTTTTGTTCATGAAAGTTGAAGTGTGTCACTCAGCTTTCAGACAACAAGTGGGAATAACCTATATACAATGCTTCAGGATCTTGTCCCTCCAGCCTCTGACCTGCCTGAGATGATTCCTATATTTGCATATTGATGACATAACTTTAATTGGTCCTTGTAGAGGTGGATGTCCTATCCAGTAGGACAACAGGTTCAAGGCGTTTGTGTTTTTCTTTTCTAATAAATTAAGCCTCTACCTCACATAAAATTTTTTTAAAATTAATTTTTTCATTAATTCATTTTTTCCACTGATTTTCCATTTTAAGGGGGTATCACAAAGGACTTTCAAAAGCTAAAATATTCAGGACTTTCACTGAGCTAAATATTATTTAACTGTGTTAGTTTAAAAGCAAAATACTACACTGGCATAATCAAACTGAATTTGGGCAGTTGAATCTGACTTGATTTTTATTAGCCATTGTTAGTTTGGATTGTTATTATATTTTTGTTAGATTTTTGAGCAGTTGCCTAAGATTTCATTGTTTGTGCAGCATCTGAGTGTGAATAAAAACAGAAGGTTAAAAATGAACTTTAGAAAATTAAACAACCCAACAAAACATAGGGGCACATTAAAATGGACAGTCTCAGAAATGCTTTTTCCTTTGCATACCTACCAAGTATGTGATAATTTTAAATGTTTATGTTTGATTTAGTTTTTTATCTTTCCTTTTCTCTTTTCTTCTTTTCTTTTCTCTTTTCTTTTTTCTTTTCTTTTCTTTTCTTTTCTTTTCTTTTCTTTTCTTTTCTTTTCTTTTCTTTTCTTTTCTTTTCTTTTCTTTTCTTTTCTTTTCCTTTTCTTTTCTCTTTCCCCTTCCCTTCCCTTCCCTTCCCTTCCCTTCCCTTCCCTTCCCTTCCCTTCCCTTCCCTTCCCTTCCCTTCCCTTCCCTTCCCTTCCCTTCCCTCCCTTCCCTTCCCTTCCCTTCCCTTCCCTTCCCTTCCCTTCCCTTCCCTTCCCTTCCCTTCCCTTCCCTTCCCTTCCCTTCCCTTCCCTTCCCTTTGCCTGTCATTCCTGCAAAGCCAGCCAGAGAAGGATATAACATCAGTCAACAGGGAAGCCCATGGAGCTCCAGCTAGGTCATCACTAAACACAAAAGCTAAGACTAAGACATCTCTGTTTTGTGATTGGAGTGGGGACACAAGCAAAGTGCCACGCCAGAGCACTGTGACTAGTGCCTCGTCTCACTCCGTATTGATCTTAAAGGCTGTGATATTTGCTCTCATACAGAAAATAAACATATTTAAAATAGCTGACTTTCAACAATTCACACTGCAAGTATTTTGCTAGCATTCAACACTCTCACTCTCCATTTTTTTTAAAATCCCATGCCTTTACTACGTCCTGATAGTATTTCTCCTATAAAGATGCAGAATTTGCCAAGGCAAAAGAGTTTATTGCTGTGAGTTGGCTATGCTCAGCAGAGGTCTGCACAGTACACCACTGTACTTCATGTACTATAAGCCTTTTAGAGTGGAAATTTACTGCGGTATCTCACCTTGAGAAGAGAACCAAAACAAACTTATTGGAACAGTAATTTAAAGACTGAACTTTAAAAAGAGGGGAGAGAAATAAACCTCCTACCACTCCTTCTCTTGAATGGTCAGGATCATGTGAAAATCAATAGGCTGACCCCTTTCTTCCTTTTTTTCTTAACACTGTAAAAAGTCCAGCTGCAACTTTGTGCAGTTGATTTTAGCCAGAAACCGTTGTAGGAAAAGCGACCACATGTGTGATGGGATGGGGTCAGTGGGCAGACCCCACCCTGGAGGGCAGTGAGCTGCATCCAGCAGCTCTGAATGGCACAGCTACCGCCAGTGCAGGATTCCTGAGGCCACCAGCTCCATCCTGCCCTCTCCGGGTCTCTATCTGCTGGCACAGTCTTTGCTTACCTGAAGCATGGGCAGGAATAGCTGGAGCTTGCTCGCTGGCCCTGTGGAGCAATTCTGAGCAAGGGAAACACGATCTGCGAGGAGGAATTTCCTGCCTGCTGCACAGACTTGCTTTATACGTAGACTTATAATGCAATGTTGAATAAAATTTCCTAAAGACTCCATTTTCTGATCTCTTCTTTAAAAATTATATACATAAGAAGAAATCCAAGTTATCCAGAGACCTCACTGCAAAATTTGGAGCTTGTCTCTATTACCATAAGTACCAGTAGTCTATCCAAAAAACATAACATGGAGCTGCTATCTTTACAAAGTCTGGAGGGCTTGTCAAATAACAGACCACAGCTGAGCCTGCAAAAAGCAAAAAGTTAAAGCAAAAGTGCTGTGATGACAAGAGATACTGAAATGGGGGAAAGAAGCAGAGGTTTAGGGTTTAGGTAAGGAAACTGCAGAGTCCAAAGGCAGCCTGGCCAACTGAGAAGACCTAAAATAAGCTTGCCAGTTGGGAAGGGGACTGTGCTGCACTGGTATGTCCCTGTGTGGAAAAAGAGGTTTCCCTGAGCTTGGATGATCTTGAACAGGGTTATTCATTCATGGCTGAGTATGTATGACTGGACCTGTACATTTGCCAGCAACTGTTTTTAAACCAATTTTCTTAATAAATAATTCACTGACATTGAAACTCTCCCCAAGAATGTAGCAATAGTGATGCAAGTCAGGAGTCATGTGCCAGTTTTGGGATAGTATTTCTGGATGAAATTTTGGGGAATGAGACTCCTGAATGTGGTTAGCCAGTGTAAAGAACATTTTCTGAGATATATAAGAACAAATTCACCAAATCCTAAGGGAAATTTGAAGTTACGCTTCTGTGTCCCAGAAAATTGAAATATTTGCCAACATGGGAATTACTCCATTGAGGAAAAATTGTGCAGAAGTGGGTTTTGGTCCAGCCTAAACCCGAACATTAAAAAAAAAAAAAAAAAAAAAAAATTACAAGTTTGGTACAGATAGGGAGTTGTTTTTCTACTCAGTTTATCTGTATGTAGGTATCACTGATGTGCTGCCAGTGCATCCTATGGAGGCTGTGTGTGAAAAGCATCGTTCTACCAGTCTTACTAAACAAACAGCAGCAAATTTTGAGATTTCATATTTTAGAGAAACTGCAAGGGCTGTTTCCTTATTCTTCCTTTCTCCCTAGAAGTCATTAAAGTCTAAAGTGGTAGATCTGGGCAGAACAGTGTGACTCAGTCCAGAGAGTACCTTGTTGATATGCTCCAAGTTCTATGCAAAGCTGGCAGAAATACTTCTTGAATCCCTCTGTAAGTTTTATAGTACCCAAACACATTTTTTACATTTCAAGATTGATACAAATTTTCAATTAAACCAACACTTGTGCAAGAAATAACTGGAAAGCTGCTATTTAAGAGGAAAATGAATGGCCTATAAGGGTTTCTATTGAAATGTATGTTACTGTGGCTCTGGGTATTACTTTTTTAAAAGGAAAGCTAAAATAAAATTTTACACTTATTTTTAGCTGCTCCCATGAATTAATGTCCAAGTGTAAGACCAAGGTGTTAACAGTCACAAAACAAAGGAGCTGTTCACACCTTTGGGAAGCTGACATGCTCTATGGTACCTCCCTGAGAACAAAGGTGTGGGTTTGGGTTTGTTAAATACTTTTATTCAGAAACTTAAATGAGTGAACATTTTTAAAGAAAACCACTGAGCAAAATAACAAACTAAGTCTCCTCACAGGGCCACAGGAAAATGTCTACTTTAATAAGAAGCAAACATAAACCACTTATTATGTTCTTTCATGTCTTTGTAATGTTTCTGAATGCCAAAAATTACTTAAAAACTGTTTCCTGAAGTAAAAGAAAATGTGACATCAGAAGCATCACTCTCATTTCTGCTAAAAAGCAGCAGCTGCTGGCATGTTGTTGGCACGTCTTATATTTATGTTCAGTTTGTTGATAGCACTGAGGAAAAGGATGTATTTTCAAATAGTAAGGGAGAAAAAGTTAGTGCTACTGCAGTTTGTGAGTCGCACAAACAGTGGTTAGTGGAAGTAGTCTGTGTGCTGCCTTGGCTTGTTATTGCCACTGGGAGGCTGCGGTATAACTGTGTGTTGGGAGAAGGATTACTCCAAACCATAATGGATCCCTGGTGGAAAGCTGGACATTTTGTAAGGAACGAGAATTGGGCTCCAAATATGTAACAGAGAGAGCTTAGATCATAAACAGTATATAACCAGTGCAAACATTAGAAATGAAAGAATATTTTAAAAAAAGAAAAAAAAAAAAAAGAAAGGAAAAAAAAGATTATTCCATTTGTATAAAGCTGAGCTCAATAACAGTAATAAGCAAGCATTCTATATTAGAGCAGTTTATACTTGGGTTATACAGAATATTTACCTGTTTGTTTTCTGGTTAGTTCTTCCAGCTATTTGGTTTGCTTAGTTTGATTCTTTAGGACAGGGTTTGTGGGATTTATTGCCCCAGAATCTGGATTCCCTGGAGGTGAAGAAAGGGAGACACTGAATCCCCCGTTAGAGCTGGGAGGATTATTAATATCATTCACTTACTATTGGTACTGCTTCTGCCTGCACAACCAAGGGATCCTCCAAGTCATGCCTTTGGATAAGACAGTAAAAAGAGGAGAAATAATAGTGTTGTTTTGAGCACTGGATCTGGGAGCATCACTGTGCTGTCGTGTTCCCCAGGGAGCTGCTGTGGAACAGAGCGATGTCATGAAACCATCAGCCTCCACTGCTGCAGGACTGCACACTTCCAAACCATTAGGAACTTCTTTTTCCTCAGCTTATTTCCTTAGTAAATTAAATTGTAATTGTGGTTTACAGATGGATGGCAGCACTTATATTTGCCTGCTTGCCTTCATGACTGTATGTTGGTTCAGCTATAGGGCTGTGGCTGGGCAGCAAGCAAGAAACTGCCTTCCTTCTGTGTCCTGGGTGCTTATTCTGGGGAAGGTGAAACCTCTGCAACAGGGACTGGGTCAGCCAAAGGCATCCAAACCTGGTCAGCAGGGAGAAGCCTGCAGCAGTGGGGAATGTCCCTGTCCTTTCCTGCAGTGCAACAGGAAATGCCTGAGAAGAACAGAGAGTGATGTCTTCACTGCAGGGGTGACAGAGACAACCCGTTCCTATGGGCCAGGAAGGGACTGGGTAATTTATTGAAACTTAGGAAACTCACAGAAATTGATGGATGGAGCAAAGACTGGAGAGAAAGAGCTCTTCTCCAGTAAGCTAGAGAGGACACTTAATTTTGAGTCTTGCAATTTCTTTTGCTGAATATCCCATGTCTCAGTGGTTGTTTGTGGTCTTAAAACATATCTGTAGTAACTGGATGTCCTGTTGTGTGCTTTCTTGAGGACAAGCATTGGACAGGCAAGTCCAACAAGAGGACACACCACACACAGCATCACTAGCACAGGAACAACTTCCAGCAGGTCAGAGCAAGGCAACCACCTGTCAGCCAGATGTAGGACCTATAATGGAGGAGTGTGCTGCCTTTTTTAGCATCAACAAGCCTTTTCTGAAGTCTCTTTAAATGTAGATGTAGACCATGTCTAAGCAGATTAACACACAAACACAAGGTCGGGTGTCTTTAAGACCCTGCTGTTCATCTGGAGAAAGCTCATGGAGAAAAGATCTGAGGGAAGGGAGCAGTTAAATACATGAGCTGATATTTATCTTACTTAATAAAAATGAGCCTAGAAAAAAGTGGGAAGTAACTACTAGAAACAGGAAGATCTGGTGAGGAAGGAAATCACCTGCCCCTTGGGAAAAATATCTGTTGGTTTATGCATTGTGTTTTGTTTTGGACTTTGTTGATTCCACTGTTAGGTAGTGTTTGGATGAAGACCCTGAAAAGATTAAAGCAGTGATGTTTAACATTTCCAGGGAGATTCAGAGAAGCTAGCAATCCAGAGACCATTCCTGCAGTAGCAGGGACAGTGTTACCCTTCAAAAACTGAATTTATGCCCAGAAAGAACTGAAAACTGTGGCTTGGAGAGATCAATAGCAAATAAGGTCACAGGGAATAAAGTTCTCAAAAGCTTCCTGTTCTTACTTGCTCGAACCTCTCACTTGCCTGAGGCCTACTCCATCAGCATTTTCTCAGGATGGTGAAGCTATGAGCAGCACACTGTAAGACAGTTCTGCTGTGATTAGATGTAAGGAAATACAGGGCCGTCGGTTGTCAAGGCACTGCTGGTATTTTAATTTGAAGTGTCACTCAGACTCCTTGAGTGGCTTTGCATTGATATTGAACAAAATTGGAGAGGAATGAGTTTTGTGAATAGAGAGAATTTGCCCAGTAGGCTGGAAGAGGAAAGGTTTCAGAAGCAGGCATTGGGTTCAGGGGACCCAGCCTGACCTTGCTACCCTGAGCAGATTTACCTATCTGCAATGTCCCTCCACCCTCACCTCCCTAAAACTATCCTTGTTGCACCAATGCAATTGCCTGTGCAAGGACTGGCACAGTTTGATTCCCAATGAATCACATAAAAACCGATTTAATGAAGTGTTCCTTGATCTTATGTGTATTACTGAGGAAGGGTTTTTCCACTTGCCTGAGGCTTTCTGAAAAGGCTCAATTGCTTTTCCACCTGAATTCCTTTCTAGCTTATTCTCCTAGCATTGGTTTCTAATGAACCTTTGACATTTATCCTCATATCTTTCCACCCTCAAATTCCTAACTTCCTCTCTTTCCTGAGGTGAAATTTTATCATTTTCTTTATGAGGTAAAAGAGAAAAAAAAAAAAAAAAAAGAGAGAAATGCTGCAAGAGCTAGCAGCTTCTTCTAATTCTTTCTGTTATGACAATATGACAGATTCTTGCACTTCCCTGGCTCCCAGTGGAAATATCAGGCTCTGAGGAGACAGGAAAAGGGGTATAAAGACAGAAGGCATTTACTCTTAGCAGTGATTTTTCTAATGAGAGTTTTTAGTGGTGACATTAACAAACTGTTCTCCTGAAGATTTTCCTGGGGGCTTCAGTGTCACTACATGCGGCATCAGGTAGGTGACAAGCTCTCACCGCCGCTCCACTCACTGCAGAAACAGCATCCTCAGCAGGAGTGGGTCTGCACTCTCATTTCTGGCAGAGAGATAGTGAACGCTCAGTGAAGTGAGCAGCACAACAGCTTTCTTATAGGTGTTTGTTTACATCTTTTACTTGTTATTTTCAGTGCAGGGGACATTAAAAAGGAGAGAAAAAAAAACCCAGTCTCATATTAAGAGATTTAAACATTTTTGCAGAGCTTAATTAAACTTCTAAATCTCTATTTTAGACAGTTAAGCCTTGCAATAGGTAAGATGAAGTGTAGAGAAGTCAAGGGATTAATCCAAGGTCAATGACAGAGTCAGAAGCAGCCCCCAGGGGGTTCACTCCACTCCTCTGCTGGTGGTAAATCATTGACAGTAATTCCAGTCTGGCCAGAACATTTTCCCCAGTCTGAGACCAGGGAGAATAAGGAACTGACTTTGATTCTCAGCCATCTTTTTCTGGTCAGCAGAAAGCCTTTAGCTCCTGATGATAATTGCTTCATGTGTTTAATTATCATAACCCTTTTTTATCTCAACAACTAGGATAATGCTGATTTGGTTGAGGAAGCACAAAGAGAAGCAAGAAAAGTCAATACATAAAAATAATAGCTGTGGAAATGTGCCAACAGACTGTCAATCTACCTGCCTGGAACCTCTTTGTAGGAGCTGCATTAGGAAAAAAATATTAAATAAAAATATGCCAGGTTCAGATACTTGGAAAACCTGTTTGTAAAAACCAAGGGCCCCGTGAATTTGTCATACATCCTCTCACAACAGTCTGTGGCCTGTCCATTGGTGAAATCAGCTAAACAGTCTGCATCCTTACACAGGTATAGCTCTTGCACAGCGCCACCACAGGAGAAGCCCCTCAAGCAGTGTCCCAGCTTGCCCTGGGGACTGGGGCACACGCACGCACTGGAGTTCTGCAGGAGATGATATTGTAGCTAGCCCTTGGCACTTGAATTTTGGGAGCTATCTATAATTTGAATTCTGGTAAGTTGTTTGGTTTTGTTTTTTGGTTGTTTTTTTTTTAAGAGCTTCCAAGTTCTATTTTGCTTTCTACCCCAATCTTGGAAGTATCAGACCTTCAAAGTCTGAGAAACTCATTTTCCATCTTGCTTATTCGTGATGCTTATTATAAACCATACATTAACAAGTGATTAAAATTGCACTACAGCAAGTATGTAAGTGTAAATCTGAATGATGCATGATTACTGTGAGCCAGCAGACATGTAGAAATAATTGGCCTTTAAAGTTCATTAGTCAGTTTTATTACAAATAGTGCATTTGCATGATGTTTGTAAATTTATGCACCAGCGGCCAAAAGTGATGACAGCATTCCACTGACTAGGCAAAGCAATTACAAAAAGCGCATCCATTATTTGAAATGTCTATGCAAAACACTTGTTTTAATAATTGGTCATAGTGTTTCAGTTCTTGGAGTGAGAGCTGCTAAACTCTTTATTTACAGCAAGTGGCATAGCCAGACAAAGTGTCCTGACATGCTGAACTATTGCTTCCAAATTGTTTTTATTGTTGATTCACCCCCATTCTCAGTACATCTGAATTAGAAATACAGAGCTTTTGAACGGGATGCTGTTAGATTAACCTGTCTTTGGTGGCTAAAAACCCTCTCTGTGACTGTCACAGAGGATTTAGCTGTATACTGCTGTTCTCTATACATGAATCCAGTGAGAACTGAAAGATAACTGGGGAGATTGTAGAGGTTATAGTGTCATTAGCACTGATCCGTTCCTCTCTGGGCTTGATGAGAAGAGTGGTAGTGGTGGTAAAGAGGAAAACAGTTTGAGGAATAACATGGATTAGTTAGTGAGAGAAGCTCAACCCCATCTCCAACATATTTTCTTAGCTATTACTGCTATTTTTAATCTAGCGCATTTACTTTTCAAATTCTAGAAAGTGACTAGAAATTTCTGGGTCACTTAAAAGTTAAAAAAAAGATTAAGGTCTATGTGTGATTACACTGAAGTTCTGCATGTCTGAGCTGCCTCCAGATAAGGACAGCTTCAGCATCTTTTCCATTTCCAGGTTATCTGTGATTCCCAGCTAAGCAGCCACATACTTTGGGGTACCACCACAGATACATTATTGTCAGCTTGAATGTGTTTCCTAATCACTTGCTCATCTCAGCTCCAGTGTGAGACAATTAACACACCATATGCTGCACTCTCCATTAGCCAGTGTGTTTGACAGTGCTCCCGAATGCTGTGCCTGGCATCGCTCTCTACGTGCTCGTGCACAGCTGCATTAATAAATCTGAGGAGGCAGGTGTGTGTATGTGCATCTATAGATGTATGCAGGCGTGCGTGGCAGCTCAGTTATAGAAATAGTAAACACTCACAGCAGGAACAAACCGATGACGGGTGAACCATAAATGCTTCACGTGAGAGAAACTTATAAAGACCTGAAGGGTTCTTTGAAAGCGGATTATATGCTCCTAAGATTTCCATTATTTCACTTTAATGGAAAAAAATCTTACATTAGATTAAAGATCTAGTAGCATTCTGCACTGTGAGGAGAATATCTCACATTATTAAATCAAATACAGCCCTTCCAGTTAAATTGCTTCATTGCTTATATTCATTAAAAATTGAATTTTAACACAGAAAACTTCCAAAAGCTGGAAACCTGAGCTTCAAGAGAGAATTATTAAATTTGTGATAATAGCAAAAATATGGGAGAAACTGCTCTGTGCTACATTTTGTTCCCTTCTTGCTATGCATGCCACGGCTTAATTGTCAGGTAGACTGTAACAGGTAAGAGTCATGCAAGGCATAAATGCCACCTGCACTGCAAAGCACTCATCCAACCAAGTGGGTAAAGTGCTGCTGGCCACACAGCACCCAAAAAGCTACATCTGTTACTTGAAATGATTACCTTTGAAGTAGTTTCTTGTCCATTGATGCCTTGACTAATGAAGATGTTAGAAATAAATTCTTTACTCAGAAAGTGGAACAGTTTCTCCATAGAAATTCTGGATACCCTATCCCTGGAACTGTTCAAGACCAGGTTCAATGGGATTTTGAGGAAGATATCCCTGCCAATGGCAGGGGGATTGGAAGTAAAGGATCTTTAAGGTCCTTTCCAACCTTAACCCTTCTGGTTCTGTGATTCCAAGGCACTCTGCAGTGCATGCTGCAGTGGCTCTCCCAGCATCATGGGCACTTGTATGTCCATGTCACCTTCTGACCTGTGTTTTATGTTTCCATATGCCCTATAAAGAACTGGTAGGATTTCTCACTTTCTGAGCAAACGTGTTAGGAGTATCTGATATCAGAGTTGCTTCTAGTTTGTCAAATTTGCCAAAGCTAAGCTCACTTGAGGTTAAGGATTATGTATTTTAAACAAAATAAACCAACTCCCTTCAGAATGTCCCATGGGTAGTCACTTTTCAGTACAAGGGTGAACTTTTCAGTCTCATCCTGAGCTTGTCAAGTCAAATTTGATCTTCTCAAGTCTTCTTCCTAGTCCAGCTACTGCCTAGTCACAAATGCTCCAAGTGATAAATGCCCCATGTATAGAAGTGATGGAAAGGTCCTGGGCTGAGTGATCCAGTACTGACGGATCACAGTGTGGACAGCTGCACTGTGCTGCCTGCAGTGCCTTTTGGATAAGCAGGCTTGATAAATTGATGCTTAAACCTGATGACCATTCATTTAATAACTAGGTGGGGTACAGAAAACGAATGCTGTCTCTTTTGCAAAAGGAAACACTTTATTTGGGCATGAGCCACGACTGTTGTGGCTAAAGGATGACATTACATATTACTGTACATTTTGTGTTTTCACCACAAGGGAACAGATGAGTATCTGAACAAACACAAACACAGCTGAAAAATGCAGGCTCTCATTTCAGATGCTTCGAGTGCATTCACTGGGTAGCTGCCACAAGCAATGAAAATCTTCTCCCTTTTTTACCTTACAAGGTTTTCCTGAAACATGACCTTGTTTTAATTGCATGGAGGCTCTTATCATAGGAAAAGATTGATATAGATACAGTGATCATTTTAAGCTGATGTTGAAGTCATCATCTCTTAAGTTACTAACAAAATTCCCCTTGCAAAATTGCTATGGCTGTTTGTCTTTTTGTCTCACTTTTATAGTAGGCTGCTCTTCTCACTTAATTCTCTCATGTAATAGCTGTTTTCTAATCTTGGCTTTTCAGTAGAGGGAAAAGACTGTTCTCCAGGTGAAGGATTTTGTCTTGTGAAAGCACAATGAGCATCATAAACTCGTTTTTTGCATAGATAAATTTTTATCAGGCTTGAATTGAATTGACTTTCTGCCGTGTAGATGATTGTTTGGGCATTCTTTGTCTTTCTGGGGTTTTTTTTTGGTTTTTTTGGGTTTTTTTATGGTAAGCATTCTCTGAAAAGTATCTTCAAATAATACAGCAGATACAAGACAAAAAGAGAGATTAAAGGGACATGCTTTATTATCCAAAGGTTAGACTGAATTTAGGACAATTTGTGAAGGCTGCATTTTATCACAGAAAACTTCTATATACACTTGTTGCAGTGGCTAAGTCCACTTTACGCCCCCCAAGTTACCCTAAAAGTGGTCTCTCCCTACAACACTGTGCTAGAAAGTTCTCCCGTCGTCCAGATCCTGCTGGTCACTGGCCCTCTCCACCCTCCCATCCCTTTTCCTATTGGCCCCATTATGTCACTCAACCTTGCCCCTGCCCCCTGGCCCTCAGACTATTGGTTTTGGATCCTCTGCCTATCTCTGGGAGCTCTCGGGATGAAACAGGAGTGGGCTTTTGGTTCGAGGTTCTTCTTGCCTCTGTTACCCTTCGAGTGTGTTAGTTTCATTAAATGCCTTGGAGTTGCATGCAGAGAACCCCTCTCACCCCTTCGTCTCCGGTTTGTGCTTGGGCTGTGTGTGAGGGGCTGTTGGTGACTGTCTGTGAAGGTGAGATGGTGTGCATGAGTGGGTGCTGGCAGAGCGCCGCCTGAGCGCGTCCACGAGGGACCCTGTGGAAAAAACATGGCACCGATCCACCAAAGCTCTGATACAATATACGCTGATCTATTTAAGAAGGTTTTTCATGGAACAGGTGTCACGGTTTAGGAATGACACTCCCCAGTTTTGTGATTCCCCCATCCCAACTCTCCAAAACCAGCCACTTGCTCCCCCTGCTTTCTCCTTCCCCTTCCCACTCCAGGTCTGGACCTGAGAACTGGAGACACAAAAGGGTGTAAATTACGGGTTGAGATAGGAATTTACTGGAAACAGCAACAAGGCAAGAAAATGAACAGTAACAGCAGCAATATTGATAACAAAAGTGTACAAGAAAAAAAGAGGGTGATTTACATGCAAAGTGGTCACTGAGCCTGACCAGACAATACAGGGCATGGCCACAGCTGGTGGCACCTACTCTGATGGCTCCATCCACCACTCCTATTCCCGAGTGGAAACCATGCCCCTTCTCCAAAGTTACAAGGACTCCTTTTCCCCTTCCTCTGGCTGTGACATAAGATGACATCGAATAACAGAATGTCTTGACCACACGCCCTCCTGCTGATCTGGGCCAGAACTGGAACAACAGCTCATACACTGTGCCAGTAACAACTTACCAGGTTTTGGTAGGATGTCTGGAAGGCAAAGCCAATACTTATTAGTAGAAATATGAATATGAAAATGGAGTAGCCCATTAAATCATATTTTCTGTGAAATTTCTGTTTAGACCACTAGTTGTAGCATTCCTGATAGATTTGGATACTGCATCTGCTGTTCAGGAGAAAAGGTTTTTTTCTTCCTGCAGTCTTCAGCACACTTTATTTCCTGCTGTGTAATAATGACACCCTAAAATACCTCATTAATCTGGATGGATACTTATAGTTCTCAGAGAACTATTTCTTTAGCAACCACAACTAAAAAAATACCTTCATTTACTGCTATCATCCCTGTTTAAAGGAGCTTTTAATGTCTTCACAGTTGCTCTATGAAGACTGTCGGGAATTTTCAAAGCTGTAAGCTGCTTTACCTTTACTTGTCAAATTGGAAATAAACACACAAATCATTTTAGTGAGTTTGTCATGTCTTTTTCAAATAAAACCCTGGTATGTGCTACATTCCCAACCACCTTAATCACAACTGTTGGGCAGGCGGTCACTGTGTGCTCTTGCCTGCAGCCTTTTTGGAGCATCACACTGTGTGTCAGTTCACCGTGTCCTGACCAAGGCCGTTAGGTCAATTGATAGGACTGCCAGACATAAAATAAAACAGCCACCCTGCAACTTGGCTTTTGTAGAGAAAACCAAAGCAAAGGCAACTTGGTTTTCTTTTCCTTAAATACTTTAATTTGAGGTGGGAGTCTGGGGAGAGGAGCTGGGGTGGAAGGAGGAAGTGGGGGGATGTAGGTCCAAACCCAGAGCCTGGACCTTACGGGCATCTTGCAGCAAGGAGAGCTTCTCTCTTCTTGGCAGGTGACCTCACTGCAACCAAAGTCCAGTGATATTTCGAGCTCACACCACACTACTTCATCCTAATGTTATGCAGATCCCTTTCTTTATTTCTTTTGTTGTACATGAACTTTGTTTATAGTGATTGCACACACACAAAAACTTCATTATTGTTTGAGATTTTTTCTTTTTAAATTCCTGCACTGCTGTCCAGAAAACCCTATAGGAACAGAAGGCGAACCTCTGGGCCTTGCTCCAGACTGGCAGCCTGGTTATAAAAGGGTGAAGGAAAGGGTTTTTAAAAACTTCGGTAAACAGTTACTTTAGTTAATAATCTGAGTCTTGAGTATTCATCCCACTGTGACTTACACTGTTTTTTGGGAGGGTTGTATTATATCCAGACTGAAGGCAGGAGGTTATGTTTCTGCTGAACTCAACAAAAGGTGGATTGTGCACTTGTAGTACAGTTGCTTTGAATAGAATCTGGACCCATATGTTGAAACTGTTCTAGTCTCTAATTAAAGACTCGTATCTCTGCACTGCACACTGAGCTATTTTGAGGCAGTGAGAATGCCACAGCAGGGAGTGTACTTGGAGAGTTGGTACTGAAGGCCTTGTTACACCCTGCATTAAAGATATGTGAGTAACTGTGAAAGCTTCAACTTCACCTGAAACTGTTCCTTTCTGCTCCTTTATTCTCTTTTTTTTTTTTAAGGACAAAAAAACCCCCACAAAACCAACCAAAAAACACCAACAACACCACAAAAAAAAAAAAACCCAACCAAACAACAACAAAAAACTAAACCCCAAACATTTTCAATAATTAAATCTTGTGTTGGGTTTGAAGCCTCTTTAACTTCTCATTGAAATAAAGCATATAAAATATAGGAACAAGGCTTTCAAGGATATCTAGATGATGCCTGCAGTAGAGGAGCTAATTGTGCTGATGCCTCTGTCTAAAGCAGAAGGTGTCATTGGTTTATATTTTCTGTCTTCCAGAAAATTTTTTACCTTTCCTGATTTCGCTATCACTGTAGTCACTTGCACAGTCTTTCATGTGGATCATTTGTAAATAGGACCAGTGTTAGAACAAGTAAAGATCTTCTGGTCTGACTTCCCTTCTCTAACAGGCTACTTCAAGCCTCTAGGACTCTAACAGGCCAAATAAAAGAAAGACTTTTGTAGTTACATCCTCCAGGATACTTTTAGTTTGAATCATGTGGACATTGAGCTTGGTTAGCTCTAGCCAGTGAAAGGGAGTATGGTCAAATCCAGCATCAAATGCAGAGACTGCAGAGTACTTCATCTCATGTACCTCTAAACGTGACAAAGTTTTCAGGTCTCTGTATCAGATGGCTAATGCTATTTGAGCTAAATACAAAGGGATCAAATAATTTGTTCCCACAGTGACAATCATGAAAAAAGACTGCATTTAATTTTAAATTTGTATTCATCATGATTAAACTATGAGTTTCTGGTTCTAGTCAAGCCTTTTGCTGAATAGATCCAAGAATATTTCATTATTTAGCTTTATAGGAAAAAAACATCCTTTTCACAATATGTCTGGTCTTCTTTCAGTCTTCGTTTTGAAAAGCTTAGCCAAAATCTTTATATAAGGCAAGTTGCTCTGTACTTGAAGTACTTTGTCTGAGCAGGTTAGGATGGAATGGAGCAACATGCCATTTTGAAGGCAGCCCCCCTATCAGCGGTGCTTGCTCTGTAGGTTCACAGGGTACTGGTGATGTGTGCCAGATCACCCATGAAGAAATTTAAGTGGAAGATCTGCTCCAGTTGCAGATGAAATATTCATTTAAGAAAAGCCTTCTTAAGGGACATCAGGTTCAGACTAATCCTTCAGACACCTTCAAATCACATGAAAGTTAAGGATAATTTAAGAAATCTTGAATTTAGTCCTAAGTAGATGATCACAGAGATAGTGACATTAGAAAGAACAATTTTGATCTACTGACCCGCTACTGTTGTACAGAACTTCTCACCACTGCAGCCATTGCCTTTGTGGCTCTCCTGTATATCTTTTCAGCTTTCAGCATAATTTTTAGTCTGCATTCTTTTAGAAAGCAAGGCCAGCTGAGACATAAACAAGTGATGTATAGGCTTACTTCATAGTTGAAACCAGGATTGGTCACACCTGTACAAAAGTGTCAATGGTTGTTTAATCATTGTTTTGATTTGCATTTTCTGTTTGTTTGTTTGTTTTTTTAACTTGAACAGTGAGAAAGTTTCCACAGTCTCATGCAGATAAGAAGCAAGGACACTAGAAATGTGTTTTGCATTCCTGTACTTGTCCTTCTAATCCTAGTTCTTTCTCCTTCTTTCATTATTCATGACATTACAAAGTCCTATTAATTATACTTGTCACTGTATTGTACTAAGAGCTTGTGATGAATTTTTGTCCACTGCCTCACCAGGCTTCACTTTGTTTATCTCATTCTGCACGCAGAGCCTGCAAAATGGGCATTTTATTAAAAGGGATTGAACTTACCCCACTGTGCAGGTACCTATATTTTCACTTTGCTCCCACTCCTGTTCTACACCTGATGTTGTACTGTCAATACACTTTTCCTGAAGAAACCATTTTTACCAACCACCAGATGCTTGATAACAAGGTGAAATACTATGTGAGAGAGGACTAATGTCTATGCAGTTTACATTAAAGACACACAGTCAAGGAATGTCTACACATTACGGTCTTTAGGTTTCTTGGTTTAGAAAATTGCATGTCTTATGAAAGAACTAGCAGAAGATTTATTTTTATAAGTTTTTTGCTGTTTACCAGAGTTTATGAATTACTCTTAGGAGGCCATGAGAAGTCTTCTGCTTGGAAATATCACACGATGAGAAATATGTCATCTTTAGACAGCCTGAGTTACCTCACTACATATGGGCTAAAACCTATGTAAAGGAGAAACTGCATTTAAAATTAAAATACACAGCTAAAATTTTTCTTCTTCTAGTTAAAAGATTAATCATCCTTTTTTGTCAGGGTGTTTTAACACACTGATATTAATATTGTCCTTGTGTAAGAGAAATCTGGATCCAACAGTAGTAGAATGCTCCATCTCTCATCTTCATCATTGCATCTCTAAGTACTCTAATCTGCTAGGAATAATACTGTTCTTTCAGGATTTCTTAATTTTTTTTTTTAATTTTTAATTCTGTGGATTATTTACTAGTGTTCTGCACTTCAGTGTGTTTCAGGACTACCCTGTGTGTCTCAACCTGCCAATAGCAAGAAATGAAGAAGATTCTGTGTTCATTGATGCAAGTTTATTTTGTTCTCTTCATTTTCACCAGGACTGTTCTGGTTTGAATGCTGTGTTTCTGGGACAGTTGCAAGATGGATTTAGATAGATAAAACAAAGCTGATTTTCTATTGTTTTGCTTTATCCTTCTCTCTTTTGTCATTTGAATCAAAAAATTTGAACCTGGAAATAGTAAATCTTGAATATTTAGATTAGGTTGTGTTTGGGTTTATTTTTTCATAGAACTCGTCTGGTTTTCCATGACCTTACAGTAATCCCTGGAAGTGATACTGAGTCATCTCTGTCTAAGTCTATAGTAAGGGAATAAAATTTAATTACAGGCAGTCATTCATAAATCTGCGGCTTCTTAGCTGTATAATTTCCCACAACAGCAAATTGTATCTTTCATGACCATATATTCTTTTATATGGTTCTGTTTTTTCTAGGCTTGAAAATATTACTTGTGCATACAGAAGGTACTGTGGTCCCATTTCATCAAGCTGCTTGTTCTAGGTGTGTGGTAGTTATCAGAAAAATGGATGGCATTTCATGGAATAAGGCAGTGTGCTGATGCATACTTAAATGTGTTGCTGAATTAGGGCCTCAGGAGACAAGGTCATGCTTAAAGGATTTTCCATTGCAACCGAAATAGTTGATAAAAACAATGGTGAGGGAGGAATGTGACTCATTGAACAGCCATCTGGGCAGATAACTTGAATGCTTAGGAAGAGGAGGGATGGAACTAATAAGATAATTTGCTAAAAGCTTTTCTTATGTCTCTTCTGTTTGTGAATCATTTGAGGGGATCTGAGATTTGAAAAGATGATTCAGAGAAGATGGTAGACTTGATGTACACCTGGATGAATTCCCTGGAAATATATGTCAAGTCCCAGTCCATGGATTCTCTTAGTGGTAGGTCTATGCATGTAGAGCAGGGCTAAGCAGTAGCCTGACATCTATTGTAATGAGATTTGTGGAAAGAACACAGCTTTCTTACAAGGGAGGAAAAGGAGGCTCAAGATCCAAAAATAAAAAATATAGAACCATAGAAACAAAAGGTTGAACAACTTAAAACAAAAGTCAACAGTGGGCAGCACATCCTTTAGAGCACCCCACCTTGAGGGCATCCCAGGACCTTTGGATACTGCCCAACAGGGCTCAACAAGCTGGAATTCTTCCTAGAAAGCTTCCTCCTCCTGGTACTGTCCCAACAGTTTGGCTGCAGCCAAGGGCAGGTCAACCAGGATTCTCCACCTCTTGGGACCAGGTGCTGAGTTAGAGGACAACTTGACTGGAGCCAGTGTAAATGTTGCACTTTTTGTACCCTCCACAGCTCGGTGAGAGCATCGTCTGACCTGCCAAGGGCACAGGGTGCAGTGCACAGGCAGCTGCTTTCAAAGACCCTCCCCGAAATAAGCAACATTCTCCCTGGTGCTATTGAGGAGAGCACAACTTGCAATTTGTAGGACATAGAGGGCTATTTTCACTACTTCAATATATCTTGAGTAGAAGAGTAAAGACTGCTTTGGGCTGCAGAAGCACAAGTTTTCACCTCATTCGTGCTAAAAAGGCAGTTCAGCCACAGGTCGAGTACCTGCATACAAGGAGACAAAGTGAAGGCATTGAACATGAACTCTACATAATATTTTCTGTTTATGTTGGGCATATACATGGCTGTGCTAGCCTCAAAAAAAGAGGGCCCCAAGTCTAAATTTACTGAAGGCATCAAAAACATAGGGAAGTAGTAAGCTGACTATATAGTTAGCAGGAACAGTAAAGATCTCTAGATAATTGGAAAAAAAACCCAAAAAAACCTTAAAATATAATTGTATAAAAAAATTCTAGCCTTTTTCTTTTCCTCTACATTGTCACATCTGCCCCAAAGTTTGAATATTCAAAAGGGAAGCTAAAAATGGTAGAATTTTTGCAAGCATTAGCAATCCAGAACAACTTTGCTTTTAGGGATGATCAGTTCCATCAATGCTTCCTTGAAGACACAGTACTAAGACCTGGGCTGTTTGTTTTGTTTTGTTTTGTTGTGTTTTGGTTTTTGTTTTGTTTTGTTTTGTTTTGTTTTGTTTTGTTTTGTTTAACTATGCTGGTAAAATAATGATTCGGGGTTGTATATTTATATAATTTTGTATGTATGTAAAATGCATAGACCTTTACTGGAAAATATTGCAAATAAGATTCTAGAAGTTAAGTAGGAGAGGCCAAGCTGAAATGTGAAATCCAGCTTGCCTTTACTAGCTTTTGTTGGAAGTATCTGGGACCTCCCAGAGTGAAATAGTTAAACATTAGCCACTCAGGTACTAGGGACAGTTAAAAATATCCTGACTGTAATAACTGATGAAGAAAGAGCACATTTCAACTGTTGACATATTGCATAACAAATGTTTAAGACAGTATTTCATTTTCACAGGTAACTGGAATCACCACTTTTTAATTAAGAGCTTATTTGTTAAACTACTTACTTTGAATGTTTTTTCTGTTTTAGGGTACTTTGCTGCTCACCTGGCAAATGCATTATAATAATTCCCCTCATTTCTATACCAGTTCTATTTGAAACTACGTTTGTAAATTCTTGCAAAAAGCTAG
This sequence comes from Monarcha castaneiventris obscurior, assembly GCA_026261815.1. NCBI lineage: Eukaryota > Metazoa > Chordata > Aves > Passeriformes > Monarchidae > Monarcha > Monarcha castaneiventris. The sequence continues at coordinate 24,318,263 of JAMPIT010000624.1, read as the reverse complement.
ACTGTTCCTCTTACAGAACTATAGATTCTTCTCCTGTCTTGTTTTGTCAAGTGTTCTTAAAATCTTGGAAGTTTATGATGCTTAATTTGTAAAGGTTAGTTCAACATGTGCAGACAATTAAATAAATTTATGGTCATATTCTACTTCTCCTCCTCTTCAAGTACAGGAGTTTGCAGTAGTTTAAAAAAGAAAGGAAAATAAATGAGAGTGCTAAATTTTACTGGTATTTCTTGTCCTCCACTGTAGAACAATTTTCAACCTTATTCTTTCTTTGTGCAAGAAATCACCTTTCACCCCAACACAAAGAAGGAGAATAGAGATGTCTGAAAACTTGTCATGATTTCATAGGTAAGGAACTTAAATTTAGTCATATGCAAATTCTTGTGCTAAAAAGGTCACCAGGTGGCAAATGACTGGTCTGGGGACATATTAGCTTGAGGAGAAGAAAAGTTACGTCCCTGGAAACTTACGCTGCCTTGTAATGACTCCAGCTATTTTTAGCTTCCTTAACTAGTTTTATTTCAGGGAAAACATCTACAGTGAGAGCTTATATATTATGTAAGGTACTGTGAGGATTTGAATGAGCTAGTCCTAATAAACACTTCTATGGGACTTCATGTGCTGTTTAACCTGAGTTGCAGCATCTCTCATCCGAAGCAGCTTGATTTCAGAGGAGAAAAGGGTGACTCTCTTATATAAGACCCTTGGGAAGGGACCCATCCTTTCTGGTCCAAATGTGTATCATTTTGCACTCTGCATGAATATCACTAGAGGTTTTTTAATATGTGAATTACTGAAAAAAAAAGAAAGGGGGGGAGTTCAGAAGACAGTAAAAATAAGAAGTAAATTACTTTCTGTGTGTTAAACCCAATTTTGTACTTGAAGTCTACTTCTTCCTTTGTAATACTACAAAGGCTCTATTGAAATCATTGTAGAAGCCTCCATTTCAGGGTTGTTTTCAAGTGGGTTGGGTTTGGTTTTTTCAGTGCAAATGCTTCCAAGCATGCTGCTCCTATCTCTGTGCTGATGCTAGTTCCACACAAATAACTTACTGTCTTTCTGCTTTGCTTTTGATCTGAAGAAAGGGTTGTTTCACACTGAGAGATGCTGACTTCCGTTCTCAGTAATCAGAGTGGAACAGGTGTTCCTTCTTCCCACAGATTGCAGGTGTTCTCCTGGGTAGCTTTCTAAAAGCATTTTGATGTCTCCCTGAGTGATGTTCAGATAGCTAAAGTGAGTAGTTTTGCAGTAGACTCTGTGTTAACCGGACTGGACTATACCTTGGGTAAGCCTGTAAATGAAATCACTGTTACCAGGCTTCCTTTTTGGTTTTAATACTACCAAAACCCCTGACTTAAGACACTGTCCCCAAATGATGTCAATTGATACTTCCCCAAGAGCTTTATTATGCCAGTGACTTTTTCCTTCTCTGCCTCTACAGAGAGAATTAAAGGAGTTTAAAGTCATTAGTCCAGATTTTGTACTTTCTATTGAAGGTCTAGCAAGCGTGAAGCAGAGCTGAGCATAAAACAAGCCTTTGTCTTGGCTTATTAGGAAATGTTATGAGGACAGTCATTCTAATTTTTATTTATCCAATTTTTTTACCATTCTGTATGTGTATGAGGTTATACATTTACCACACACAATATTTTTTTACAGTGTACAGTATGAAACATGCATCCAAACACACACAAAAAAGTTTTACAATAAAGCAAGTTAAATCATTTACCTTGTGTCTTTCCTAGGTAGCAAATTTTTTGTGAGAAAAGAGGATACATATATTCTGTTAATAAAGAAGAGGTATTTACTTGGCAACATCCATTAAAGAAAGAATGTGTGGCAGTGCAAGATGCAATGGGGAGTGGAGCTTTGTTTTGAGGGATTGCTGCAAATAATTAGACAATCAGAAGCAAATCAGAGATCATAAATAGATACTGACAGATCTTAAATTTTCTTAAGTTACTTTGGGATGGCATGTATTGTTGAAGGATGCTGTAGGAATGTGCAAAATAATTAAAACACTTTAGGGACTATTTAATAAAATGGAATAATTCTCTTGTAAATGTAGTATTTATAATTTAAAATATCTCATACAAGGATTAAAGATTTTATAAGGAACAGTAAAATGCAGCAAATGTAACAAATAACAAAAATCTCATCAGGACACAAATGTGTAGGCAAATCTAATATTGATGGGTTTTTACCTCAGACCACAGCACTTGAAAAGTCTGGTTGCATAACAGACCATGTTACATGCTCTGGTCAGCTGACTTCATTCCTCTTCTCCTCTCCTCTCCCAAGCAATGGAAACTGCAGAAGATCCAGTCTGAACTATTCTCAATTTTAACCTGTTTCTCACTTCCCCCAAAATTCTAACAACTTTGAGACTCACTGCAGCTGAGGCCTCCTCGAGATCCATGAACTAGGGTGCTTGTATCTTATTTTGCTTCCCGACCTAGTTGGGTAGGTGTTCACTGATCATGCACACCCTGCTGGTCTCTACAAATGCACAAGGAAGAAGAAGAGGTGTAAGCTCCTCTTTAAGGTGAGAGAAACCAGGGCAGTCATCTGAGAGTCTGCACATACAGAACAGGACACAGGTGATCTTGCTATCTCAGACTGTGTTATATACAGCAAAGTCCAAATTGGTCTTCAGCTTACTAGGATAGGTGTTTGCTTCAGGATGACTGAAATTTCTCTCTAAGCATCATTGATTACATCAGAAGTTTAGAAGCCAGTTCACATGTAGACATTTGAGCCATCAGAATTTGGAACTGAGTTACCCTCCCAGAATTTGTGTGTCCTATAGGGTCCTCTATAGAGCTGAGAGTCAGCCTTTGTCTGCCTGTGGCTTTCCCTATAAGGTAATTTTTGAGTCCCCTTTGTCACTATCCGGTCTCTTTTGCTGCAACTAATATTTTGCTATTCAACCTGAGGTGAAAGAACTTCAAAAGAACCTACTGAAACAAGTGCTCCCATCACCCAGCTTTCCTATACCTCTCTAGCAAAAATGCAGTTTTCCATATGGGGGTTCCATAGCTACCTATAGGCAGAAAGAACCTTAACCTACCCCCCCCCCCCCCAACAGAGAATATCAAAAGGGGATCATTTCTTCAGGAAACGTTCTGCATGGAGTCTGATCTAGTTGGCATTATCTAAACTTGCTTTTTGGGCTGGACCAAGCAGGGACAATATGTAGACAATAGGTGAAAAATTGCTAAGGACTGGGACAATCTCAGCCACAGAAACAGATATTAAGGTAACTTAGATGCAACAGCAGAAATGTGCTTCCTATCCTTCATTTTTCAATGCAAAGGCCATCATTTGGGCAGACTAGCAAGAAATCAGGAGGATGAAGAACAGTTAGGGTTTTGTTGCCCTAGTGGGTTTTTATAGTTTAAATTTGGTAACTAGTACAATGGAAGTGTCTTGATTTTTTTTTTTTTAAATTAATCAAAGAATGTAGAATGTTATCAATGGTTGCCAAACCATGCAGAGATATAAATGACTATAATAGAAGAATCTATTATCAATTTAGATAGTGCTTTTCACAGTGCACTGAGCAGAAGCAGAGTTCATACACATGAAAAATATGCAGAATTTCCTTTTATTGTGAAGTTAAATCTATCTTTCCAGTGCTGAGGTTCTTCACAGCATGCTGGCTTAAGGTCAATGAAAATGCCATTCATTCTGCTCTGGGCCACAGGATGGAATACTCTGGTAAGGCAATTGAGTTTTGTGAATAACAATTTGTCATCACTGGTTTTCTTAAGATAGCATGACTATAAAACTGATAGTTTTATAGATTATACTGAACTTAGCGATGACTCTTCAGTAGAAAAAGTAATTTTTTGTAATAGGTCTTTTCTATACAAATGCTATCTCAGGGCAGAACTACTTAACTGTCAAGACATATGCATGGATTCTGCCACTGACATCTTTACCTCCTTTGCCTGCCCCAATGAGTAGTGCATAGTGTAGGAAGCATAAGATTTCCCCACAGTTTGTAAGAAACACGCATTAGTAATAGAAAAATATAGAGAACCCAATCTGTGGCTCTTGAACAGCTAGTCCTGTCACATCTGAGATACCAGAGTGGTTTTTGTCTTTCTGTACTCCATAGGGTTATTTCAGGTTTCCACTGGTGTAGAGAAAATCTGGGTCACAGCTCAGCCATCTGTCTGTAGATAACTTTTCCTCAGAAATGCTTTCTGTCTCTTTTTAGTCTGTACCTATGAGAGGAAAAGCATCTAGAGCTGGGTAGTATATTTCCACAAAATTTTCTTTCATTCAAAAAATGCTGATGAGTTGAAACTGAAACTTTTTGTGGCTGTTTGTTTTGACAAATATTTGTTGACATTATTTCTTTGCTTTAAGGAGAGGTTTCTTGAGGTTTATTTTCCAACCTGGCTAGTCCACAGTAGCCTAGTGGTTTGAGTGCTTCCCTAAGGCTGGGGTCAGATCCCCGCTTGATGTGATTTGAAGCACAGACCTGAGGTCAGGTTAATTGAGAAGGCATCATAAATTAGGTCTTTCTGCTCTCCCCCTAGAACAGGGTAGTCTGTGGGTGTTGTTTCATGGTTATTGCAAGTTAAGGCTAAAGGTTAAATGTGCTGATTTCTTCTACTAATATAAAGGTCAAACAACAGGTTACAATGTATGGAAATATGTTTACAGAGTAAAATCAATATACTCATAATTCCATTGCAAGCTGCTGGTTCAGGAGCTCTAGTAGTGTTGATCACATTTGATGTTGAGGTTGTCTGTGCTGTTATGGCAGTTATTCTCCCCAGCTGGACAGGGCTTCCCAGAGAGGAGTTTTGCTTTGGTTCGAGGCTCCAGGTTATGCTTCTGCCTTGGCAACACAGTCCTAGCTGGCAAATAGTGTCCCTATGAGGGCTTTATGTCTGCTATGGAAGTTCTTCGGACATGCTTTGAAATTTCTTTTTTCCCTGCTGATAGAGATTTTCTGTCCCAATGGATATGACTGACCATTTGACATCTATGACTGCTAGTGGAATTTTCTTAAGTTTATTCAAGAAAGGTTTTTGAGTCCAGAAAATTGTTTCCATGTTTCTGTTAATTCATTTTCCTAGATGTAGGTTTAAATAGTCTTAAACCTCCCAAATATAATTTACACACCAAATGCCCTAAAGAATTCTTTTGTTTTCTTGGGGCAGTTTACATTTGTGTTCACCCCTTCAAGGCTGCATGATTTTTAACTTGAATTAACTTGAATCTCTTCATACTTTCATAATAAAATGCAACTTGCCACATAAACCCATTATCTGCAAAGTATCTCTAACCTATATCACAAAAGATGTTAAAAGACTTTTTCCATAGGGCCTCCACATAGACTGTCAAGGTTAAGATAAGTGTCAAATCAAGGCTGATTTGACACTTAGAATGCCTCTGTTTTCCCTTTTTCATAGAAGTAATACCAGCACTAACAATCAGTTAACCTCAGTAACGGACAGACATTCCTACAAGATTTCCTTAGAAGTGTCTGCCTGAGGTGAGTAAATGCTCCTTTTCAAGTCAGTCTGGAGATCATGATTGCCTGGCAGTTTTGAAAGAGTGATATTGACTTTGCATTGCCTGTCTTAAATTACATCTCATTTTATATAGTATAATTTTATCTTCTATTTCAGTGTCTTGAGACATTTGGCAAGCTTTTCTTTTAATCCTTGGAAAATAAGGCTTTTGCAATATTTCTTTTCTGGTGTTGATTTCTGATGCTTTGGAAGAAATTGTCAGAATTCCTGCAAAGGGCCAATTATACTGAAACTTGCCCAAAGGAAAGTTTCTTTTTAACATTAGGCATAATTCCTTGGCATATGTCCCAAAACATGAGGATTATCTATTTTTCCAGCTTGGTATTATCTAAAATTACCATAGATATGAGTGTTGGGTCATATGAACATGTAATCTTCTATGTAAGACTTTAGTTTTGAGTAAGGATATAGGAAGATGAATGTGATGGCCTGAAAACAAAGACCAAGATCATGCTGATCCCCGAAGGATTCTGGAGCAGTGAGAATCACAGGTTTTACACTCATTATAAATTAAAATGCACACTGAAATAGAACCTAAAATAAGATTGGTATATACAGTGAGAACACTTACAATTTATTTAGAGATCTGCTGTCACCTGGCAAAAGGATGGCCATGGGTTGACCCCAATCAGTTCCCCTGACCTTGACCAGGCAGGTACATAAGAACAGCCTAAGAACATAGTGATACTTTCCTAAATCACTCTTTCCTGTTCCTGAAGCCTGGGGATGCAAACAGTGCAAACCATCACACAATATACAGTGTCAAGGGATTTCCACAATATAACCATGTGTTTTACAGGAGGAAAATACCTCCATTTGTGTGGGGATTTGTGAACCTTCACCTGAGAACATTAGCTGAAATGAAAAAATTTACAGCAATCTCCAGGTTTGTGTGTGTGTGTGTGTGTGTTTTGAGGTGACAGTTGTTTTTTCTGAGACATGCCAGTGGAATCAGAATGACAGAATCAATTAGTTTAGTCTAGTTTCGTTTTGTTTAATTTTTATTTGACAAATCTGTGAAGTAGTGTTAATGAAAACCCCTGGTATACCACACATTTAGAGGAGTGGTCAGAGCTTAAATTTGGCTACCTGTGATATTTTGCTCTAGATTTTAATTCAGCCTACATATATTAATGGCACTTTGGAGGAACTGCAGTGCATAATGGAAGAAATAATGGAAGCAAAGGCAGTCATATTTGGATCTTTTTTTCTCCTTGTCATTTCCATTTCAAAATGTTCTACTTTCAAGCAATGAAAGAAAGTTCAATAACTTTCTCTGCAAGTATAAAAGCCCTTTAGAAATATCAGATACAGATTGGTCTTGTCTGCTAGGAGATTTTTCTTAATGCAGTTCTTGCTCTTCTTATTCTTTTTATTTTGAGATTTATGCAGTTTCACGCATAAGTTTTGGAGTATGTGAATACTGCAGTCATAGCTGAAAATATCCCTACTCCCTATCTGAAAGAGTTAAAACTGCCCAACCAAGACAGTTTTGCCAGGAAAAGAGAGCTTGAAGTAGGATAAACACCTGTTAGCTACAAAGGATCTTTTTTTTCTCCCAGATAGTAATCTGTGTTGTTGCCATGAATATCCAAGCTAGGTGGAAATATCCTGTGCTGGCTGCCGGCCCCACTCTGGTGCTGTGCTGAGGTGACTGCATAATGAGGCTGTGCCTGTGTTATGTCCTAGATGCTCCTACAGAGGATACAGCACTAGCTGCTTCCCCCTGTGGTCTTGCCTGGGGTCCAAATTCTGTGACATGAATATTAAAAGCAAGCAAACAAAACCTGTCTAGAGACCAGAGCAGCGTCCAGTTTGGGCTGATCTGAAAAGATTACAGGCAGGAGCACGAACTGGTACTGCAGACCTGTGAGGCTCGGCAGAGGGCGGGGACGGCTCTTTGTGTCTCACTGCTGGCAGGGTTTTTGCCGGGTGGTTCCTGGGGCCGGGGTGTTTGTTCCCTGTGCCCTCGCTGCCGCCAGCTCCGGACACGAGCCCCGACAAGCGGCGGTCCCGGGCTCGGGGCTATCCGGAGGAGCGCAGCCGTAGCCTCATCCGAGAGGAAGGGGTGTAGTCTGATGTACGTGTCCCATTGCCTGCGAGTGGCTCTGCCACCCCATTGTTCCGAGCCTCTCCGTGGAAGTGGATCAGGAAGCTTATCTAGAGCCATCCCCACCCTTTCACCGGCAGCCCCTGTTTGAAAGAGACGCCGCGCATTTCCCTCCCTCTTCCCTCCTCCCTCCACCCTGATTTAGAACAGCCCCAGTTGTTCCTACGGCACTCTGCTTACAGCCTTCGACATTTGGTGTAAAGAAATCTCATTTTAATTCCTCGAGCACTGTCTGTTTCCTTCGCTTGGGGCTCATGACAGGTGCCCCTTTGTTCTTTGATTTGATATTATCTCAAATAGCCTTGGAGCTTCAGCCAGGCTAAAAAACTTGCACTAGCAGCAAACTGCCCAAATTAGCATTTTTGCTAATTCCACAGAAACGCAAAGTTTGTGAAGCCCTCCCAGGAACCTGTCAAATTAATTTGCAGTGGGAGAAGTGGATATGGGGTGAGGAAAAGGTTCAATTGAATATGACACAGAAAACGGCCTTTATAGAGTTTCCTATTTCTGCTTTTACAGATAGAATTGTGAATTTGAAAATCACGTGAAATAATTTAAGAAGACCTTTATTTATAACATGGTTGAAAGCCTTGCATTTTTCTGAGATCCCTATTAAGTGCCATTTTCATTTTGTAAGTTAATAAACCTTATGTTTTATCTGTAAAGCACTGAAAATTCCCAGTATTTTTGAACTTTCTAAGCTCAAAAATATAATATTTTTTCAAACAGCTTTGTATTTTCTCACTTTCCAAAAACATGGTTCTCATATATATATTTGTCTGTACTCTGAAACTCAAACTTGTTGGGCTTTTTTTTTCTGTCTGCCTTGTTAGATGTGATTTATCCTCCACACCCCTTACTTAATTTGGGTATCATTTTTAGCCTTGTATGAAAAACATATGCCCAGTTATTATCTAGGTAACTACCTGGCTATTGTTCTAGCCAGAGGAAAGTAAATTAAGCCCTTGGTTTTGCTTTCCTGTCCTCTGCCTTTGCAACTTATCTGGAAAACACAGGCACAGTGAAGGGTTATATAAACAGTAGATGAGCCATTGCAGGGTGGGTCATATTTTACAACTGAAGTAACTCAGGAGTGAAATAGCATGTGCCAGAAGCAAGGAGGAATTGAGGAAAGATCTGTACATCTGAGTCACAGAGTCGCTCCCAGTATAGTTTTGTTCATGCCACACCTTTGCTGGAAGCATAAAATTTCAACCCAGTCCTTTATGATTTTCACTAGCAATACCACTGAAAGTTCATTACTCATTTTGAGTAATTAACTATGTTATTTAAGTTTTGGTTACCAGTACTTTGTTCTGATGTTCAAGAAAGCAGAAGCAAATTGTCACATAACAAAATTAAGCATTTTTAGTGAGGGAAGAATTGAGGAAGGGGATACAGTTTCTGCTAATTAAACTGCTTCCTCTTTTACATTGCCAGACCTCTGCATCCCCCTGTTGCATTGCAATGTCTTACTGTGGTGTGTGTGAAGAATAAGATAGAAAATCACTGTATTGTAGGTAGGAAAAAGTTTTAAAATACTGGGCTGGGAAGGAAGTCAGAAAAATTACACTGTGATGCTTTCCAAATTGAGGGATTTTGTTCTGGCTAGGGCTTGCTTCCAGTTGCAGCAGACTACCAGTGAACAGTGGTAAACCCTGTCTGAGCTCAGGTGTCCAGCTCCCAGTTTTACTCTTGCTTCATTCATGACCTATACTGCAAGCAGAAAGGTTGGAGAAAAAAAGGAGGAAGCTATAGATGATAAGATGTGTATCACAGTGAGAAATTCTCTTACTTTGCAAGCCAGTTTTGAAATAGTAAAGAATATATAAGAACCTAAGATTCAATTATGGATTTTAGCTGAATATGTATTACTATTACCTGCTATTTCTATTATTTACTAGTATGGAGGCTGGGCAGTCTCTCCCTCTCTGTTGTCAGTGTATTAAGCAACCTGGTCTAACTCTGAAGGTAGTTCTGCTTTGAGCAGGAGGTTGAACTGGATGACCTCCAGGAGTCCCTTCTGATCTGTTGGAGTTTTTTTTTTACTTTATCAGCCTTAACAGAAACTTTGTCATCTGGCACACTGACACACCAATGTGATCACCCCTCTGTCCTCCCATCCTCATCTCTCAGCAGAAAACCATCTCTCTTTTTCTTAGCCATGCCTCTGTTCTGTCTCTGTGCAGGCTGGAATCCAGGTGAAACAGGTATGTGGCAGTCCAGGTGATACAGATACATGGCAATCAGAGCCAAAGTGACCAGTATGATCTCCCAGTATCCTGCTCCTGGCATCTGTACTGACTTCACAAGGCAGGGTGCCTTTCCTGGGCAAAGTGCTCAGCAAAGTGGCTTTGCAGCACAATCATCTGTGCCTCAGTGCTTTGTTAGACTGAGACATAGCACAGAGCACAAACAAGTTATGTCCCTCTTTGCCAGTGCATCAGCAAAGGTGAGACTGGTGTAAGAGCAAAGAGGATGATAGCTCAGGTTATGGGTATGCTGGTATCTTTGGTGGGCACTGAGAGGTTCTCTTTTAAATAAAATAGCTGATCCATATTTTAGAGACAACATTAAGTGATACTAAACCTAAATCTGAGACTAAACCTAAATCTGAGATTCATAGCAGATTAGTATTTTTTGGTGTTTTCCCATAGCCCTGGTGTATTCTTCTACTTGTTTCCTTAAGTATTATGCTTCCGTGAGCTGACACCCCAAATCTGGCATCACTGTCTTATTTGCTTATAAGCCGTATTATGGGACACAAACTCTATGGTGGCTGTACTCTGTGCTTTATTTATTAAAGAAATACCTAGGGTGAGACATTGTACCAGATAATTTGAGCCAGAAAATCTTCTAGAAAAGATGAAGGGGAAAAAAGGCACTTTGTTTTCACAAGACTTAACACTGCTTAAGAAAAGAGCAGCCGAAACCTGTAGGGCAATTCTGTGCTTCAGTATTTCTTGGGTAGAATTTATCTGTACAACAGCTCAGCTTCAGTGTTCCTCTAATGGCCCTGCCTGGCAGAGTGAATTCCTCAGGGCTCAGTCCGATGCCAGCCTGGGGAAGAGGCAGCCAAGCCTTGGCTTCTCCTGTCACCATTGTCTTTAACCAGCTTCTACTGAGGTTTCTATTTCCTTGTAGGTGCTTTGGTTCACTTCTGTCCTTCATTCACTCATTTACCTGTCTATATCCTAAAGCTGATTTCCTGCTTCTCACCCACTATCAGTGCAGTTAAGGGGAGCCTTAGCTCCAGTATCCTGTGCCTTATCTTTTAGATATAAATGTAAATGCAGTTTGTATGGCACCTCATTAATGAATGTGGATTTCCTTCTTGGTGGTGGGTTGTAGGGGTTTTTTTTTTCTTGTTTTAGACAATAATTTTCATATTTATTTTCGAGTATAATACACAAAACTTCTGGAATGTCCATAGAGCTGAGGGTTGCGATAACAGCCCTTAGTAAGATTTCATGCATATACATGCCTGCTCTTTTAATGTGTTCTTGGCATTTCTCGACAACTGCATGTGATGTCTTTACTGCTAGTCTAGGTGACAAGCTCTGCAAGGAAATACATACTCTGCTTGAATGGCCTCTGAAGATCCAGTGTTTTCACTTCTCTAAGCAGCTGTTGCCTTTTTGGGGGTTCTTTTGTCATGGGAATGTTATGAATTTTAAGTCATTCTCTTCTCACCTCCCTCATGGTCCCAGCTTGAAAAAAGATCAGTTAGAAAAGAAGCAATTAACCAGCACTCAATTTGCTGCAATGCCACAGTAGTAATAATAATGGTGTTTGGTCTGTATGCCCTTAGGGACACAAGAAATTCCTTATCTTGTGCAGTTACTGGAGTTTTAATTTTCTTGTTTTCACTTCATTTTCTTTTGCATGAAAAGGAAAACCAGAAAAGCCAAGCACGCTTTGGGCATTCACACAGTCTAATAATAAATATGTGCACTCGAGGTGCAGTTCTCTTTGGAATTCTGTAAAATAAAAAATATTTGGAACATTTGTGTTCAAAAAACAACAGTAAAACTGTTAATGAGAATGATTTTCAGAATTTTATTAGCTGAATTTAATTAGCATGGGTTACTGGTAAGGTGATTGCACCCTCATCTGCTTAGAGAAAAGATGGCCAGACTAAATATGAATAGGCTCATTCAGTGAAATAAATATTAATTTTAGTTTCTCAAAATTAGTAACATTTTTTGTTAACTTCTTGATACCAAGAAAAAAAGAGTTGATTTGCTTGAGTATCAGTGCCATGTTCAAACTCAAAACAATCAAGTATACTTATTGGAATAGTAGTCGGAAAACTACCTTGAAATGGTCTGGCTTTTCCTTTCAAAAGTGCATCAGTGGTGGCAAACTTACTGAACTGGCAAAATTAAACCAAGTGAAAATTTCCACTTCATCAACAAGTTGAATCATGTCATGCCTTATAAAGCATGAAGTTTAAAAATAAAGAGTGACTTATGTTCATAACAACTCCCGGCTGTGATGCCACTTCTGCTTTTATTTTCAGCGTAGTCAGCTTCTGTAGCTTAGAGTTCTTTTGCCTTGTACAGTACAGTTAATTTCTTTCTTAAAACATGCATAACAGAAACCAGAGATTTAAACCTCCTCTTTCCTGCTGTGGCTAAACCACTCAAATAAATGGAAATGGGAGTACCATGTGTAAATAAGGAGAATAATATCCTATGATGAATTATTCACGTAACTGGGTCATCACCTGTTGAGGTGATTCAAGGGTGTGGGTTTCTTTTCATGGACATTAATCTAGATCTTGTAGAACATCCCATTCCATTTCCTGTTCTGTCCAGTTGCTATTAAGAACATGACTATGCCCGGAAAGATTGAGAAAAATGCTGCTTTTTTTGAGAATCACAATAGCATGCAGAGGGAGTCAATTATCCTCGGACAGGCACCATTCAAATTCCCAAAAGAACTAGAAGTGCCAAGAAAACCCCAGAAAGTTCAGTGGCTTTGTTTGGCTTGGAAAAAGACTCACTCAGAAATTTGGCTTTTCACTTATCCATGATCCCTACAGCATGCTTCAGCTGGAGCCTGGTTGAAGTCACAATATGTTTCCTTGACCAAGGATACCACTGGAGCCACATTCAGGCACAGGAATTCTAAATGCATTTCAGGCCTGGGCTTCAGGCACAGGGAGCTTTTCTACCAACTTCAGGGTTTTAAACTGAGCTCTATTTGGCTATGATTGCCTGCCAAGTTAAAGAACAGTTCTCATAAGGTTTACAGATCATCCTGTTACTAGGTGGGCAAAACAACCCCAACAGAATAGTCTCTTGGAATCTGATGAGTCTTCTGGACTGGAAGCAGGAGTGATCAAACAGAAAGAAAGGATTGGAGAGGAGACAGAATATACATTTCAAGGCTGTGAGCAGAGCCAGTTTCAGCTGACTACTGGCAAAATTCCACATGTCCTTATTTTCTATAGACAGGTTTATCTGCTCCCATATGTTAGGCCCTGCTTCAGTTCCAGATTCATCTGCTTTCATTCTTTTGAATTCATCTCTCCTGTTAGTGCTCTGCCTTGGGAATTAAAAGACATTAAACTGTAACCTGTTATTTCCATGATTTCTCACTCTTAGGATGCGACAAACTCACTACAAAGCTTTTTCTGTGCCTTGCATGTGCATACAATGTATGGAAGCCAAAGCAAAGAGGCTGTGCATGTCCTAGAAGGATTTCTTGGCTTCCATGAGTGGTTATGGCTTTTCAGAATGAAGGATTATTGAATGTTTCCCAAAGCAGCAGCTGTACAAATGGCTCCCACACCAGGAGGAGGAAATATATGCAATAATCCTTGAGCTGGTGATCTATGCCAAGGCATCCTGGGGACACTGAAACCCCAGTGGGAAATACCTGTTAAATTTCAGGACCACTGAAATGCTAAAATCTCCTCAGTGTTTTCAAAGTTTCTCAATTTTCCTATCAGTTTTGTTTGCAAAGCCCATTTGTTGCCCAGGGGCAGGTGTGCTCCTAACAGTTTACTGACCTCCAGTGCGCATAAATTGACCTTTGAATTCAGTAGTACCCTGCCAGACTAATGCACTCCAGACTGGAGCTTAATATACTTTTGTATGTTAAGAGCCTTTATCTTCTTCCCATTTTGCAATGTTATGCTATTCCTGAAACCTCACATCCTTGGATAAGTGTATGATAAAATTTGTGGAGAAATGGGAAAGAAGAGAAATTATGCAGTTTCTTCATTGTCAGCATTATGTCAGCTGACATTTTAGCATCGTCAGCTCAGGTTTGGAGCTCTTCTCTGCAAATGCTTTCCCATTCCTGACTCAAGGGAATGCCAGGAGCAGTGTGCCTTCTCAGCCTTGCCCAAAAGCATCAAGTGCATGATCTTTTATCCAGCTCCATGGGGGAGGCTGTGCAGCAATCTAATCCCATTCCACTTGTGTTGGAGTAATACAGCACCTGATCACATGGCCTTTAGGTCTATATCCTGCCAGGCAAACTAGGGTCTATATATAGGTCCTAATCTTATAGCAGGCTCTGTGGAAGCTCAGAACTGCTATTAGATATGCATAGTTGATTTAACATCAGGTGGTCTGACATATTTGTACTCTTGAATTATGAATGAAAATTTCTAGAACTTAAATATATCTTCAGAAAATTACAAAGAGCAATTTCCTCCTCTTCACATTTGCATAATGAGTTCACCATAGCGTTGTACTCTCCCTAAATATATAGATCCTATAGAAAGGTCAGAAGGTGTCTGAAAGTCATATAAAAGGAGCAGCTTGCACATGCAGATTTACAGGAGGGGTAAAAAGCAGCTGCACTTTGCCTTCCAGATTACCACTTCTGAATTTTGAGCATTCATTGAAGCTTTCAAACACCTTTGGAAAAACCCAGGTGAATCTCAAGCAGACATTGTCCTGAAGCACCTGAAATATTTTTATTTAAAGTCATAGAAATTGTCCATGAATATCAGAAAAAAATGGAACTGAACTGCAAATACAGTACCTTGAGTTTATATTTCCCTTTGAAACTCATCTAAGTCAAGACTTTAAAAATAATACCTTAACTTTAATTTCTACAATCAGCAGAAATTGTTCTGTCCACTATCCTTTCATTTCTGCCCCATTTTTTGGCATTGTTGTGACTGCAAGGAGGCATCACTGACATATAAGGAGAGCTGATACAGGATCTTAAACCATTAACACTAAGACCTTGTTTTTGTAACCTAATTCCGCTTTCTAAAGGAAGGTGCCTCACATCTCCTGCTCCCTCTTCCCTGTACACAATTTTTGTATTCCTCAGTGACAGGTAAACCTCTGCTGATCTTTTTGCTTTCATGCCTGGGCTCTTTGTTTCTTTTCCTCCCCTTTATCTGCACACTGAATAAGTGAGAGAGAGTACCTGGGTGGCTGGGACATCTCTCTGAGTAATTATAAAAATGTATGTCTGAGGGATCATGTAGGATCAGACGATCTTGTCGGTGGCCTAGGTGAACTGCTGAGGTCCCATATAGTCCTACATCTCTGAGTTTCAATGAAGCTTAAACCATTCAATAAATACTCAAAGGATCAAGTTGATTTATGTAACCTCTTTTTGAAAGACATAATATTTGCTAACGGTGATCAAATATGGCAGCTGTAAAATATGAAGTGTCACTTTTGACTGCTAAGTTTGATAACATAGAAAAAAAGCTGTAATGTACAAACCAGAGGCATAGCAGTTGTTCTTCCTATTTAAGTAACAGGGATTCTGTAAGAACTGTCAGTGTTGGTTGCCATGTTTTATAGTTGATGTCCTGTATAATTTGATCTATAAGTTATTACACAACTATAATAGTCACAGAGAATCCTGTGATTTACAGGGTATTCTGTTAGGTTGTTATTCAGATGTGGACTGAATTCTTTAAATAAAAATACTGTACTTATGTCATTTAAAAAATTGGTTTGTGATTCTTATCAATAACTATGATTGCAATGTTTGATGATATTTTATATTATCTTTATAAACAAAATTTTAAATCAGATGGAGAGTGAAAAATACTTCTGTTGTAAATATAGCCAACTATTTCTTTTTGTTCTGTCATTCTAATTGCCCTTTATATCTCTAAAAATACAGTGTGGTGGGTTTTCCTCACTCCCGCTCCTCAGCAGGACAATGGGAGAAAATAAGATGAATAAAGCTCATAGGTTGAGATAAGGTAAGGGCAATCATTCACCAGTTACTGTTACAGGAAAACAGACTTGACTCAGGGAAGATTAATTTAACTAATTTCCAATTAGAAATAGACTGACGATTAACAAAATCAAAACTAAAGCCACCTTTCCCCATACCCGCTTTCTTTCCAGGCTCAACAACATTCCTTTTTTCCTGACTCTTCTACCTCTTCCTCCCCTTCCCCAAGTGCCACAGGACAGTGTGGATGGCAGATTTTGGAGTTTGTAACAATTTGTCTTTGTCAGTCCGTCCTTCTCATGCTATTCCCCTACTCCAGCATGGGGACCCTCCCACAGGAGACAGTCCTTCATGAACTGCTCTGATGTGGGTCCTTCCCATGGGCTGCAGTTCTTCAGCAGTTGCTCTAGTGTTGGTCCCGTTCAATGGGGTGCAGCCCTTCTGGAATAAACTGCTCCAGCATGGGTCACCCATGGGGTCACAGGTGCTGCAGAAGACCTGGTCCTGTCAACAGTCTGCAGCTCCTGCCCAGAGGGTGCTCCACCATGGAATCTCCTTGAGTGACAGCTTCCTTCAGGAAATATCCAGTACTGTGGCATGTAGTCCTTGATAGACTGCAGGGCACAAATCTGCTCCACTGTAGACCTCCATGGAAGAGCTTGCCCTCCAGACAGCTTTGAGACAGGCTGCACGGGAATCTCTGCTCCAGCCCCTGGAGCACCTCCTCGCCCTCCTTCTGCACTGACCTTGAGGTTCACAGGGTTGTTTCTCTCACATTTTTTCTCACTCTGTCCCTCACAGCATTTTTACTGTGTCTTCAATATGTTACCAGAGAGGTGCTACCAGCATTGCTGAAGGGTTCAACTTGGCGCCAGTTCTGGATGACTCCATCACTGGGCAGTCTGACATAGACCAACTGTTGGACTCTTTTCCAGAAAGTCCCTCCTGTAGTGCTGCCCCTGGCTGACCAAAAATTTGCCATGTAAATGCAACACATAAGCTTATATGGAAGTTACTTTTACTTTCTCCCACTGTGCTCTGCAGGTTCATCAAGAAAGCATGAAAGTTTAAACACATTTATCTGTTTCCAGGCAACTTAGAGTTCTGTAAGTGTTTTTCATTACTGATGTTGTCATTCCTTTTATTTCTGTGGTGAAAACAGGCTGCAGACCATTTGTCATGTATTTTATAGGATATTTTGTGCATTGCCTACTTAGAGTATATTTTGTGTTCTTCAAAAACACATATTGTCCTTGAGGGCACCAATGGTTCCAACAGGTTACAGCACGGTTGTGTTGCAAATCTGGTTTTGCAGTGATCAGAAAGGATTTGTCAAATAAAAATCATAGAACATTTTAGACTTTAATGATTCACATTTCCTCTGACTGCTGAAATAAAGACTGAAGTGTCTAACTTTTGTGGTTGTGTGCAATGACCCTGTGGATCAATGAACTTCAAGGACCTGGTAGTAATGAATCTGATTAATGTTTTTTTCACTGAGCCTGGATTTCTTTGATGCCACTTTTGTTCAAAAAGAGAAGTCTAGGTTGTGCTCACATTCTATTTTTTCTCTCAAAATAATATATGTTAACACTTATGACAATGATGATAGAAGATGGAGTTCTTTTGGAGGAAACCCAGCATCCTCTTAATTCCTCCTGCCTTGAAGCCTGAGTATAGAATAAAAACATGGTGTTCTGCCCATTTTCTTCAGCACAACCAGCAGAAAAAAATCCTCCTGCTGTGGCAGAAGATCAGATTAATATTTGCTAGTGGGCAGGAAGTTCTGATAACTGTTTCTGACCATGCCAAAAAACAATTTTGAATTTACACTATTCTTCAAACTTAATTATTTCTGCTTTGAGGGGTCTGCTTGATTACATAGCGTGTACTCTCAGATAGAATTATTGTGGGGTTTCTGTGGTTTTTTTAAGCTTTCTGTCTTTATCAAACTTGATAAATGACATTCATTAGAGCTTCAAGATTTTAAGTTTGAAATTTAATTAAGGGACAGAACTGCAAGGTTATTGTAACTAAAAAACATATTCACATATAATTATTAATATGGAAGTCACTTCAATGGAAATTAAGTGTTCGATAATTGATGTAAAATAAATGTTGTGATTCCACAGGTATCACCAGATCTTACGCAAACAAGACATTGAGAAGAGATTTTCTCTCTTTCATTTAATTAGTCCTACACAATATCTTGAAGATAATGTTCGCTCTTCCTATAGGATTATAGGGTCAGATTTTTCCGTTTGTTTATAGAATATCCTGAGTTGGAAGGGACCCATAAGGTCATCAAAGTCCAACTCCATCTCTGCTCAAGGCAGCCTCAGTAATGACACCATGTGCCTGAGAGCGTTGTTGTACTAGTTTGAAAACAAACCAGTGGGAGATCACAAATCAGAATTATAATTTAATAGGAAAATTAAAATAAATGCAATAGTTCAAGAACACTGACAGAGTCAGGATACAACCTGACACCCTGTTAGTCAGGGTGGTGGTAGCAGTCCAGATGAAGTGATCCTGTTGAAGCAGTGATCCTGTAGAAGGGTCTGGTCTTCACCTGAAGGTCCAGTGGTAGCTCTTGCCCCCTGGGAATCCACTAGGTAGGGCTCCTTGTGCTGTTCCAAACCCCAGATTATATCCAGGTGGGAATTCTTGGCTCCTCCCCCTGGGCGGAGCATCTCACAATGGGCTGATGTAATTCTGTGAGTCATGTGGTGAGTCCTTGATGGCCCATTAACAGAGACAGTCCCCAGAGGGAGTTATCAGGGATGAGCCATGGTAGGAGATAACAAACACTGCCCCACCTGCTTTAACAGCTTGTGGAGATGATAACAGAATACATACTTTTGGTTACATCTTACATTGTAACCTAGGACAGTTGTTCAAATGCTTCTTGAGCTCTGTCAGGCTTGGTGCTGTGACCACTTCCCTGGGGAGCCTGTTCCAGTGCACAGCATCTGGGTGAAGAACCTTTTCCTAATATTCAACCTAAAACCCCTCTGACAGAGCTCCGTGACACACCCTGAGTCCTATCACTGGTCACTGGAGAGAAGAGTCCAGTGCCTTCTGCTCCACTTCTCCTCATGAGGAAACTGTAGGCTAATACGAGGTCTTCCCTCAGTCTCACTCAGGCTGAACAGTCCAAGTGATCTCAGCTGCTCATCATATGTCTTCCCCTCCAGACCCTTCACCATCCTCGTTTGCCCTGCTTTGGACACAGTCTAATAGTTTAATATCTTCCTCATATTGTGGCATCCAGAACTGCTCCCAGCAGGTGAGGCTGCCCCAGTGCAGATCAGAGTGGGACAATCCCCTCCCTTGCCCGGCTGTCGATGCTGTGCCTGATGCCCCCAGGACAGGGCTGGCCCTCCTGGCTGCCAGGGCACTGCTGACTCAGGTTCAACTTGCAACAACCAGGACGCCCAAGTCCATTGCCATGGTGCTGCTTTCCAGCCTCTCATTCCCCAGTCTGTCCATACATCCTGGGTCGCCTCATTCCAGGTGCAGAATCCAGAACTTGTATTTTTGCTTCGTATCTGATTAAATTGCACTGAGGAAGCTAATACTTTGCTTGCCAGTAAAGTAAGGAATTTTAGTTGAACAGGATTTCATCATTTCCAGGACAGAATTATACCTTGTTTAAAATTCCTCTCTTCAGTCCCTCTGCTTTCTCCTTTGGCAAGTACCTGAGACCCTTTACAAGGATCCATTCATAGCCTTCTCTTGGCTCTTTCCTCACTATGGCCCTAAAGCCCATCCAAGCTGTGGCTTCTGGGAAAGAACAGTGAAGAAGAAGAAAAAGCAACAGCAAAACCAACCAGCCAATCAAAACCCCATTAGTTTATCTCCATACAGTTTTTCACCTCAGTGTTTCTCCCTCTCTCTTTTAAATCATGATGTAAATGCTAGGCCAAGGATAAGCATACTGAATGTTAGGAAAGAGAATGTCCTGAAAAAGAAGAAGGAAGTAATGCCAGATAGACAGGAAGGCAGAAATGAAAAACACTCGGTGGCAATGAAGGCAGGGGAAAAAGAAGCTAAGGAACAAGAAGCGTATGAAAAGTTGGAGACAGGGAAAGACCACTAACATTTTATATGTCTATTGCACAAACTATCCAGTTTGGCTGTTTGTTTCCTTTACCCCTTATTCAGTAACTGAAAGAAGAAAACCAAACGCAGTTGCTAGATTTGAAAAGCTGCTCTGATTGTCATTCATGATTCTGTTATTTTTTAATCAATTTATACCTGTAACTTTAATCTTTCTGAGGAGTGTCTAATTTCAGAAATATCTCCACTGATGTCATGGTATTTTACTTCTGTATGAAGTGCTGTTTGAGATGAGTAAATCTATTACTATCTTCTACCTTTCACAAGTCCATTTCATGAGGCTGCCTGCTCTGTCTCTTACAAGCTTGCTTGTACTACATAACTCTATTAGGCTCTCTTATGACTCCCTATTTATAACGATCTAAGTTTAGAAATATTTGATCACATATTAGTGGTGGTATAATGTGAGAAGCTATTTGTATTTCTGTATCAGCAGATTAGGCATCAGCTATTTTCTCTCCTATATGGCACAGTAAGCTGCAGTGCTGCAGTACTTTGTCAGGAAGTACTGATATCTCAGAGGAGATATATTGGGTGTGCAACCATAACTGCATCCAATGGAGAGATAAGAGTGCATATTTAGACTGTTGTACAGTGTACTTTGTGCTGACAAACAGGTGTCCTTTCATGTTCTAGAAGGACACAGAAATTATTTTATAAGTTCTATGCCTTATTAGAAGTATTATCCAAGTTTAAGAATGATCACATAAAACATATAGTTATTTATTGTATTTAGCATAACAGGTAACTGTTCTAGTATGTAAAGGTCACTGCTCTAAACAAAGGTTCTCAGTCTATTGTCCAAGTTCTTTACTCTTACACTGTTATGGGAAGGATATAGATCGCAAGATGTGAGGGAAAGAAAGCTTTCCCTTTTGCATGTATATCTACTGCTCTCATTAGGTTTCAATGTGGAATCACTGGGCTTTGTTTGGCTGAATACATCTGATATTTTTCCTCTCATTTGAATGGAGGTATGGTCAGACTTCAGTGACTACACACACTGCAGTAGAGGCAAAATTATTCAGTCTTCGATCTGCAGATTTCCGGAGGCAGCAAGGCAAGTAGAAACATTTTTCTTTCCTATTCTTGATCAGGCTTTTTATCAGCCATGTGGAACCACTTTTGTTTGCTCAGCCACAGTTAGACTGAGGTAGATTTTAATAAGATCCACGTGTTAGAAGGATTTTTAAGCCAAATACTGGAGACTCTTCTCATTCCATGTTGGAACACAATATAAATCCTGCATATATGCATCTGCATATGCATACATGTGCATGTGTTTGCATGCATACTTGTCTTTAGATATGCTTTTCTTCCCAGTTGTTTAGAGATTTTTTCCTCACAAGCATCAACACTAAAATTTCAGAATCCTTGGAGCTAAATATCATTGCAGTTTCTAATTGTCTTCTTGAAAGTACTAAAGTTAGATAGTTATTCTAAACTATGTGGTATGGGTAGAATTAACAATTTTTCCATCTGATGAGGAATTAATCAAGAACATATTATCGTATTTAGAGGTGGATTGGGCACAGCAGCATTGTGGAATTATAAGGGAATGGGTGTTTCAAGAGTGAATGCAGCTTCAAAATGTGACACATTAATCCATTTTGCTGAATGTATCCTAGGGAAAAAAGTCAAGACCTGAAACTATTTTTCCATGTTTCTGCAGTTCAGACAACAAGATGAAATATGATAAAAACACAATACTAAGAATTAAATGTGCTTTTATACAGAGAAGAATCGTCTCAGTATTTTATTATTTCCAGGATTTTCCAGGACTGTTTCTATGTATAGGACCAGTTTTGTGGTGGTGTAACAGCCTCTCAGTGGCATCAGCCCAGCAAAGGACAGTATAATGAAGAGAAGAATGAGGCCCATTGTTCTCAACAGGAAGACAGTTTTTTGACTTATATGATCAAAATAGCTGAGTGATTGCCTTGTTTCTTCTCTGCAAGAGAGGACACAGCTGGAGATAGAGGAGCACATTCACAGCACGTGGCTACCTTGGTACAAAGGCCTTAGAGCAGCTTTACTGACAGGACTGGCATAGACAATATCCCCAAATAAAGTCAGTTGCTGGGAAAATATTGCAAGTCAATTCATAGTGAGGAAGTTCATCTCTGCTCACTGCATCACCACCAAATGTGAAAAGCAGTAGCTTTGAAAACTAAGCTAATCCATAATTTTCTGAACAAGGAACTATCTCATAGCTGAAAGAGGAATAAGTATCAAAGAAAACTGAATGGAAGCGGAGGCAATTTACTGCTGTAGGCATAGAGCTAGTGGAATTGCTATTTGTCAAGAACTGACCTTTTCCTCTTCAGTGGCTCTACTTCCATATTGACCTATCTTAAAGTCTAAGTAACTGCTGTCTACTCTGTGCTACCTTGGGATTAGAACTTACTCTGTCTGATTTATGTATTTCAACTGCTGTTCACAGTCTGGCAAGTAAACAAATTCAGTTTTAGACTAGTTGCCTCCTTTCAGTGAAACAACTAATTTCAGTTGTTTCACTGAAAGGAGTCAAAGGTAAGAGATTTTCCTTGACTCTACTCTCCTGTTTTTACTTACTGCAGAGTTTTCCTTGGTCATTTCTCTGGAAATGAGATCAGCAAACAAAATAGAATTTAATAGCATTTTTTTAATTAAAGTTTGAAAAATGGAGAAGGGAAATGCTTCTTGAAAGGTGAAGGGAGTGGTGTTTTTCTTCTGTGGGACTGAAGGAACTTGATTTCTAGATAAATATCATTTTTGAAGATTTCATTCTTTCTACAGCTGTGGGCAGGGCTGTACATTTATGTTGTGTGTTCCCTGGACTGATTCCTATAATACAAGAATTTCAAATGATACCTCATGCAGAGTAACGAAAAACCAACTGAATAGGGTCCTTAATATGCTTGAAAGCAGCCAATTTACATCAACAGTGGAGTGAGCCTGTTTTGGCTGATATTTAAGAGTTGAAAATAAGGTCTTCACAAATATTTTGTTTGCAACAACATATCTCCCTGCTCTGACTGTTGGGTTCCAGTCACCTCCCATGGTGACTGAAGTGGGTTGCATGCCCATTTTTGTCTAGTATAATATTTAGCAATCTCAAAGTCCAGGATCTGAAGTTCAAGGCCATCCTTTGATATGAGTCAGAAAACTTTGGGCAGCCCTCCCACTACTAAATTTAAATCTTAAAGATGAGGCTTTCAATTTTTACTTTCTTGGTCCTCCTACCAAGCCCTGCTGGTGTCAAGAGATCTGGGGCTTCCTTTTCAATGCAGTGAAGGTTTCAGCCTATCTTTGGTTTTCTGAAATTGGATGATCTCATGGTCCCCAGTTTCCAGGGACCACCTAGGTTGTTGCTCAGAATCAGTCTCCAGCAGTTCATTCTTCCCAAAGCAATTTTTACCCCCCTGGAACCTCCTTTTACACAGAGTTCAGAAAATGATCAGTTTTCAATTTTAGCGGGAGCTTGCCATTCCCCACCCCCTCACTCACCCTCAAATGTCAGTATTTCCTGTGGAAATCAAATTTTTCGTTTCAACCAGGTTTTAACAAAGAATCTAGCTGCCGCAAAACTTGGTCATAGTAAACTGCAAGCCAAACTGTGGAAACTCTTCATGCCAGTGCTCAAAGCAGCCCAAACCACAGTCATCCTGCCTAAAAATTAATCAAAACAGCAAAGACAACATTGAATATAATTTTCAGCTAGAGTTTTACCCGCCTTCTGGAAATGGAACACACATTGGAACCAAATGTTGTTTAAATCAAATGAGTGATTATAGCAGGCGGTAAGACATGAGACATGTTCACTCATTAGTGATCTACCGGAATGTATTTGTGGCTTGGA
Organism: Monarcha castaneiventris obscurior; assembly: GCA_026261815.1. Classification (NCBI taxonomy): domain Eukaryota; kingdom Metazoa; phylum Chordata; class Aves; order Passeriformes; family Monarchidae; genus Monarcha; species Monarcha castaneiventris. Next base: position 24,294,463 of record JAMPIT010000624.1, on the reverse strand, counting down.
CATCCTCTTGACTCCTGAGAATCTTTATCCTGTTACATTTCCCAATATGATTTAGTTTTCCTTTCTTGGCAGAAGAGCCACAGACAATTTAGGTAGCTATCTTCATATGGGTTAAACAGATTTTGTCTGGCCCAAAGGCATAAAATGCTAAACCAGATTAATTACTATGAAGTTTGTCTCTTTCTCCTCACTGAGAAGAAGTGTATTAAATCACATTAAAAGGGTCTGTTTTAAAATATTCTTTCTACTGGTTACTTGACAGGGGAAAAACCTGTCAGAAATTAAGTCCACCCAATTACACTGAAAGCTACTTTCTTTTGCATTCATTTTGTCACAGAATCACAGAATTGTTAGTGTTGGAAGAGACCCCCGGAGGTGCTCTAGCCCAGCTTCCCTGCCAAGGCTGGGTCACCTAGAGCAGGTCACACAGGAATGGGTCCAGGTTGGTTTTGAATATCTCCAGAGAGGGAGACTCCACACTCTCCCTTACATAAGGTGTCCTTCTTGGGAAGTCCTGCTGTTCTCTCCCAGGTTGTAGCTAATTTGAATTTATACTTCACAAAGAAAGATATTCTGTATGATCAGCTAAGACAAAATCTCATTACTGTGGTCTAGAATTTTCCTTAAAGGATGGCAGGCAGCCCCATGTCTTGCAGTAAGAATCTTACTGCAAACTAGGCAAAATTGGATACTACTTTCATATAAAAATAATTAAGCAAACTAGCAGTGGATATAGCACTAAATAGGAAAAGGTTTATGGTCCTGCAGTTGGGAATGATAGCTCTTATTTCTGATTATCTCTTTGTAAACTTATGGAAAACTAGTTGAATTATCTATTCATTATTTGAGAAGGTTACTGGCAACTCACAATGCATTAGGGAAGTTTCCTAAAATATCTATAGCTTTTTATTGCTGTCTGCATATTTTCATACAGTCAGATCAGTTGGGAATTTGTTTTGGCGTTAAAAACCCCCAAATCTCCACCCTGTCTCATAACATAAATTGGGTAGCCCTGAAATTCTTTTGTGAAAGGTGAATTTAAAAAAAATGATAAAATCTCAAAAATGTCAATGTTTGGATTTTTCCATATAAAATTGTGGGGGTTTTCTTCCTTCATAATTTCAAGAAAAAATCCAATCATGCAGCAATTCCGAGGTTACATTAATTCTTTTAATTGAAGATTGGAATAAATTATTATAAACATTTGCTTATGGAACAACCACTTTTTTTGACATTGCTGTGCTCAGAAGTACTCAAGAGCAACTGAGAAATGAGTCCAGTGAATATTTGGTGTTTGGCAGCTTAACACTCCTTTAGTAAAAGAAACTTCTCTGGTGTTATCTTACTTTCTATATTTCTGTATAAATGAAACACAGAAGAGCTCTGCTGCTTGCTGTGCATTTTCTCTAAATGACTCAAACATGGATTTCCGTTACCAGAAATCCATATATATGTATATTTAGGAATACAATTCACATATGACTTCATTTTACCACTGTCCCAAATCCATTCCCAGAATTTAAAACAAATAAGTGTTCATTGTGAACTCTTTCAGAGATATATTTTTTCATTTGTTTCTCATTAAAGCTAGCAGTGTAAATTCAACATCGTAAATTATAAAATTTTATCAAGAATGTTTTACAGTAAATTTATAAAGTAAAAGAGAATGTTTGACCTTGAAAAGACAAAGTTTAATTTTCATCAAAATTTTAAAAATTAGGGAACAGAGCACAGTCTGTCCATTTTCTCATCCATACTCCCACATGGAAAAAATTTTGAAACATCATAAAAGAAAAAAATTGGGAAAGGGATAAAAAATTCTTAATATATTCATGTCAATAGTGTTAATGGTTAAAAAAAAAGCTGAAATTAAAAATTTCACTTAGTTATTTTAGATTTCAGTTGCAATTTTTGTAATTGAAAACCAACACAATTAGGGTAATATTTTGTTAAAAATAAATAATTCTTTCTCAACAACTAACAGCTTGGTATCTTTGGGGTTTCAGTTGTAATTTGACAAAGACATTCTAGTAAGGTCTTTCAATGTCCTTATCTCTTGAGAAAAGGTACAGGACATTTCATTACCTCTGATGTCCCAACTACTACATGCCCAGGAAAGGAAAATCAATATGGAATATGCAACAACAGGAAACAAATGTATGTGTTAGTGCAGTGTTAGATACTGCAGTCTTGACTCTAAAAACCTTGTTCAGGATGGACATCACATTCCTGGAGATCTCTGACGTCTTTTTTACACTCCAGATCCAGACAAATCAAGGAAACTTAATCACCCACCAAACCCAGAAGTGTCCTACTCAGGTCCAAAGTGTTGTAGGAAAAATACAGCCAAAATATGTACTTGAAAAATAATTCCATGTCCCTTTGTCAATAATTCTTGTCAGTGCTAGTACTGTGCTGAAGGGTCCTTTACCATCAGTTGCCTCAAATTTTTCTTAATCTGTTTCTTCAAGAATTGGACTTGTCTCAGCTCTGTGTGCTGGGTTTTCTTCATCAGCCTGCACAGTGCTTCCCATTTCATGTATTTGAATTCACTTTAGGAGATCACTGCTCTCATTAACTAATTAAACTGGATTCATATTTCATATGGCAGGAGTTACACTGGTAAAAACAAATCCTGCCAAGATCAAATGGGGCACAGCTGGCTTTCCTCTGAACACCACCACTCTCTCTTTGCCCCTTGGCGTGGCTGACCTTGGATCTGGATGTTGTTGACATTGTCACTTAGCAGGAACTTGTTGCAGGTGGAATGAGAATGCTTACTCACATGATTGTTAAAGTAAGTTAATAAAACACAGTTTTAGTGGAGAAAAAAAATAGTTTATAGTTGCAGCAAATATCTCCTACTCATACTAAGCTGTGAACATTTGTATCTTTTAATATTCAGTATTTGAAAGGGAAATTCAGTATGTTAGTTAATAACAGTGGCTGATACTAATCATTATAGCAACACCACAAAACTTTGTGTACTTTTGTCTTGATCTGTTGTCAGGCTTGCTTTTCATATTTTGGGGTATAATTTGACAAATGGAAAAAGCAGTACTTGAAAAAAAAGGACTAAAATTGCAAACAGAAGGCCAACAGCAAGGTACAAACCTACATAAAAACTGTTCTAACACTTCTGAGAGGGCACAGAATTGGGCTTTTATGTTTTAACATTTTGATGTGAATTGTTGCTGACCCACGCGATTATTCAAAATCTGGGACAAGGCCAGTTGCATCTAGGATAAGAAACTGGTGACAGATGCTCTCTAGTTAATCTGCCAAAGACATAGAAAATTCCATTTCCCTTATATCAAGAATACAACAGCAGATAGTTTATTTGCTCACAGCTTCAAGTCCCTTTGACAGTACCAGAGAAAATCATATTCATACCTGTCTTTTAGTTTTCCTTATAGCTATGCTGCCAGCCCTTAATCTAGTGGTCTATTTGGCATTCTGATCCTCTTCTCCAGCTTCCCTCATCTTTCATCTCTTCACATAAACATACAAAACTCCATTAAAACAATAAAAAGGCTATAAAGCTCTTCCATTCAGACATAAATTTGTACAAGTCTTTTTTAGACTGCATGGCAATGTATTTCAGTGTTTGGGATATGTGTCTAGAACAATTTGAATAACTCCTAATTCTTTTTTCTTGTTACCCATTACACTCATCAAGCTTTCTGTGATTTGATATCAAGCATAGCAGATGTGCCATGTGGTTCTCCTTAGCTGGCTGTATGCAAACGTAAGTGCACATTGCTTCTGAGTGTTCCTGGGGTGGGCTGGGGAGAGAATTACTTGCCACTAACAATAAGCAGCAGTTAAACTGGAGAAAAAAATACTTTATCTAAACTTGTGATCTGGACAAAATATCAAAACCTGTGATCAGGACAATAGCTCTCTCTTTCATCCAATGCACAAATATACTTATTTCCTTCCTTTCAGTGCTGTATCTTTACCTCTAATGTGATGAATTTGGTGTTAACTCAGCTGAACTGGTTTATCAGTTGAAAAAAAATCCTTACTTGGCAGATGCCTCTTCTGGTTTTGATTTGCAAATCTACTGTTAGCTTAAAAGGAGACAAAGAAATTGAGGAAATAAGCTTCTTGGGCAAAAGCATCTAGCTTGGACAACATCTATCTGCTCTGAAAAGAGAATTTAAGAGGTTATGACTTTGCACCAAGATAAGAGATAGCCTTTTGTTGTCTGGGGGCCTAGAAAAGCCTGTGTGGATTAGCTGAGGACTTAAAATAGCTTTATTCTGACTGAGATGATGATTTAATTTGATGCTTTCTTAAAAACCCAAAATAATTCATCAAAAGCCCTTCATAAGATTTTATAACCGTCATTGGATGTGGTTATGTACACATAGAAGAAACATATTCAATCTGTTGGCTTACAGTGTCCAGTTCTGATCTAAAGGAGGCAGAGTTCAAGCCAATCGGTGATGCTTTTTTCTCCTCGTCAAAAGTAAACTCTTTTACACCTGCACACATCTAACTTTTACGTCAACCCAGAATGTATAACTTTCCCACCTAAATGCCTTCTTTGGTGGCAGTGTAATTTTTAGCCTTTGATATATAATATTTATATCTATCTCTATAGGCACACACATGTTGAAAACAATTGTGTCTTTATATGTACATTTGAACATGCATTTTACAAAGGCACACAGCACAGAGAACACTTTAATTATCAGTATCCACTTCTAGAACCTAAATTAAGCTGTAAATGAAAGAAAGTAGACACTACTCTCTTTCACTGGCAGTTTATTCACCAGCATCTCTATGTAAGGTCACTATCATTGATCCCATTGTAATTTTCAACTGATTTGAGTCCCTTTGAGGCCATTGAGTCAAAACTCCTACTCAGAGCAAGTCCATGAGATCACTGAAAGAGCAGAAAAAGGAAAAAGTTTCCAAGACTTTAAACAAACGTTAGTCTTAAAACTCTGAGCTGTGTGTTCTCCTGACAGAAACTGCTGCCAAAGGAACTGTTCTTTTAACGGGAATTAAAACTTAATCTCTTTAGCACTGTAAATTACAAAGTAAAAAGGCCAGTGACCAGTGTAAATACCTCAGTCAGATTATTCTAATCAAGAAATACTTATTGTTGTTTTATTACAGGCTACATTTAAAAATCCGTATTAAGAATAGCAACTCTAGGGCATATTTCAAAACCTTAATTTATTCAACTACATCAAAGGAAAATAAATAACATTTTTGGCTTTAAATTTCTATTTGGCACATAATAATGGAAGGATGCATGAGATACTAACAGCAGATTAAAGAAATCAAGGGATAAAAAATTCAGAATAAATTGCTCTGCTGAAGCTTGCTATTTATCTCTTTCTAGAGCAATCCAGGTTATTTTTGTAGTTGTGGAGAAAGCAGCTTGGAAATAAAAGCCACTATCTCAGCCAGAATTTTCTGCACACACAGGCCACATCTAGCTGCAGTGTTACCTATGCCTTCATGCTGCTGCTATCTTGATCACTTACTTTGTTTTCAAAGGGCACATCTGTTTCCATGGACCAAAAAAAATAAAGCAAACATTTCAGACCATGCTAAGATTAAAAAAATAAAAAAAAAAATATATATATATATATATATATATATAAAGACAAGTTAATGCTCCTATCTTGTTCCTTCTGGTTTCTGATTGTGCTCTTGGTACTTATCTTGGTCATGTCTTTGGCATTTTGTTCTCTTCAGCCCCTCTGTTCTGTCTTTGCAGACAGGGATCAGTGTAGGATGCAGGAAAAACCAACTGAATGATTTTATTCATAATGAGAACACTACTATATATCTAATGAATATATGGACCTCTGTGGTTCGAGGACAGGGGTGAATTCTTTGATATCTTATTTTCTTACTTGAGTTGTTTCTTTCAAGGCTCCTTAAAGATAATTGATCCTAAAAAACACTTCCTTTGAGATGAAAGCTTTTTTTCAAACTGGATATTCATCCTAGCAATCACCAATTATCTTTCTCAATAAATGCTCGAAGCAAGGACCTAATATAAAAATAGATTTTTTTTTTGTTTGGGTTTTTTTCCCCAGTTCTCCCTTCTTGGCTGTTGGATCACAAAACCAGAAATGTCAAAGTGCTGGTTAAGAGACTTCAGGAGTTGTCCTACAATTTTTGTGTAGAATGTGATACATTTTCTATTCCCTTTAATCAGTTAAAAGTCTGCCCTTTTCCAGGACAGATAAAATCCTGATAGATACTCTTATGAAAGAAACATGAGCTGCCTAGCTGAACAAAATTTTTTGCCCTTCATAACTACTTGAAGCAAAAATCATTGGCCCAGATTGTCCTGCCTAAATCTGCAAATAAAGAAAATGTTCAGTGTAAAACCTCCTTCTGAAAGGTTCAAGGAGGGGAATAGAGACTTGAAGGTATCTATATTATTTGTTAGTGCAGCATCTCACATTTCTGCTCATGGGATTGTTAGAAACCTGCCGTGGGTGTCCAGAGTTTAGTGCAAGGTAAGGAGGGAATACAGAAGAGGATTTAGAGAGAATTGAGCTAGATGTGCTCAAAGGGAAGGCAAGATCATGTCTTCCTCATGTCTCTCCATCATCATGACACATGGCAATAGAAAGGTCTTAGATACTCATTTGGTTTCCATTTCTGTAGAATATATTAAAGGTTGCAAAGAAGCTGTATTTATCCCTGCTAAAGCCCTGGGAGACTGACCAGTCTGTAATCACATAAGAAGCCTGTGGCAAAACATAATTTGAGCTTGTACCTTCTGGTTGCTAGTTGAACCATTGGCTTTTGCATTTTTTCTCTTTTTCTGTGGGACTCCATGGGGGCAAGGCAGAGGGATCAGCTGTTGGTGTGGACTGTAAAGGGACAGACAGAGTCAGTCTGGAGACAAACGTGCCTGAATCAGCTTTGCATTTGATAAAGTCTCAGATTTACTGTAACTTCAGAATGCTGGAGCAAGCCTTCTCTACAGTAGACCAACACTGAAAATGGAGTTAACTCCTTCACAAAAATATTCTAAGCTAATGTATTTAGAGTGTGCTTTGTGAAACTCCCAGTGTTTTGTTCACTCCAGGACCAGTGTATAGTCTTCAGTTGTTTTTGTTTAAGTTAACAACTGGAAGAAACGCCCTTCCTCTGAGATCATTGATGGCTTGCAAACTTTGCCATAATGTTCTAACTTTCCCCTTCAGAGCAGTATTTACTGTGCCAGCAGTCAAGCTGAGTATGGTAATTTCATTATAACTCTATCAAATGTGAATCATCACAATCCAAACCTGAAAAGGATCTTGTTACACTTTTTAAAAAATACCTGTTCTAAATAATCACAATCAGATTCATAGGGAATATAAAATTTACAAGGAAATCTTTTGGTTTGGTTTTCACACCAGAAAAAGGTTCTTCCTTTGAAATCTCAAGCATAAGCAGTGAATAAAGGCTTTGTGAAAAATGTCTGATTTATAGTGGCTAGAATCTTTTTTATTACATCAATAGTGTCATACATCATCATGACATTTATCAGTCATTTAACCTAGGTAAACTTATTATGTCTGATGTAATTCCACTGAGATACATCTGTTGTATGCTTTTTGTGATATTTCTAGCAGGGATGGGGTTTAGAACTATGTTAATTAGAGGTAGGAACACTTTTTTTTTACTAATTAGCCCACTGTTATTTTGAAACTATGAACTGTATTCTCATTGCACAACTTCCTGTGGAGGCTCTATTGTTTAGAGGAAAAAGTTATAGAGAACAACTTATGACTCAAATCTCTTGTATTTCAGTGTGACATATGGCACATACTCATATTGCTTTCTCAGTTTCAGCAAAAAATATCCAGATTTTTCATTTGCCTGCTACTAAATGTCCCATGAAATTTCAGAATGAAATGGCAAACACAGAATGCACTCCTGAATTTTCTAAAATAATGCAGTCATTCATGTCTGATGCAGCAAATATTCCTTCAGGTGACTTATTATCTGTGAAGTTCAGTTTATAAATAAAGTGATGCCAGACTCAGGAGACATACTTTTACTTTTCCTGATGCTCAGCTTACATTACCAATCTCATCCAGTCACATAGGTTCATGGAATAATTTAGACCAGAAGAGACCTCTGGAGGTCATCTGGTCTAGCGTCCTGCTTAAAACAGGCCCAGCTTTGAAGCTGGGCTCAAATATTTCTCATAGTCATATTCAGTCAAGTTTGGAATCACTACAGATGGAGAACATAAACCTTGTCCAAATAACCTGCTCCAGAATTTGATTGCTTTCATGGTGAGGAAAAATTCCCAGGAAGGAGTGGTTAAAGATTCAGAACATGAATAAAAGCTGTTATGATACAGTATCAGTTGTTTTGGAGAGAGAAAGAGTCTGAGACAGACTTTGCAAAGGGAATTATGGCTAGGTTTTTTGCAGTTATTCTATTCTGCTGCTGGATTCTTAGTAAAAGTAGAAGGTTCGGTTTTCATATGGTAGCTATTTAAAATGTGACCTACAGTGCTTGAAAAACAGCCCAGAGCTTCCCACTCCAGCACACACAAAAAATCCCAAAAAACACATTTTATAAGTGCTTGGAATCAGAAAACTGCTCCATCCTCTGAAATTAAAGTGTGGAAAGATGGTCTCTGATCAGCAAAGCAACTCCAGATTTAGAAGAGCTTAAAGTTGGAGCTTGACAGTAGTTGAGACCCCCCGAGATGGAGAGTTCAGGTGAGACCCCTTTATTTCCACATCTGTATGTTTTTACTTCTGCTATAGGTACTGAGTTTCTGTTTTATTCACTTGGGACTGTTCCCATTCCCATATTGCCTCGTGAAGGCTACAGACATCCAAATAATGCTTGTTTGCTCCTGTGCTATTGCTGTCATTTCTATCTCCCTGTTGCCATGCAGGAACTGGTTGCAGTACCATATCCCTGCCCATTTGGAGTTAGTCAGCTGTTTTGGGCACTTTTTTCCCTTTCCTGTGGAAGACAATACAATCCAGCAGAATTTTATATACTTTGTGCTGACTAATCACATATAGTGATCATGTACTCATAGACAATCTGGCTTTTTCTGAGGGACTATTTGCAGAGAGGAAAGAGTTTCTAGCCTTAGGCATGCAGATCAAATTTATAGTGACAATTCAGGATTTTTTTTCCATCTGTTCTATAAAGTAATGCCTGGTAGTCAGAGGAAGGAATAGACACTCAGGGAAGGCATCATTCATCTTTCTCCCATCCCAGCAGAGCTCACTAGGAAAGACCCCACAGTTAGTCTTGAATTTGTAGATTTCCTTGGCATCCATAACTGCTTTCTCCCCATTCTGATAGCATTTACTGAGGGTGGATAACTGCCCCAAGTTAGTGTGCATTCATTTTTTATTGTTTTACAGTGCTCCCTAAATCTGTATAATCCCTTGTGCTATAAATTAATGAGTAGAACCCTATTTACCTATCTCTGCTAATAATGATGCTTTACATTACAGTGGACATACTAATCCTTATCTGTATCTACAGCAAAATTATAAAGTATAGCACCAGAGTATCTTCCAAGATGAAGACCATCTTCTGTCTGAAATTAAAGCAGAAGCTGTAAGAAAACAAAGAAAGGGAAGAGTCTTCTCTTCTCTAATTTTAGTCAGGAAAGGACAGGGTTAATATTTTGCCTTTCAGGTACTAAATGTGCTCCTTGAGTACTTCCTCTGATGACCTAAACATGGCCTACAATAGTCTTCATAGTTTCCTATCTTAAATAACTAGCAGCTTGATTGTGATTTTATCTTCTTTTTACTGAGACAGTTATATGAGAGTGCTGACCTTCAGCTAACTGCCTGTTTCCTCTGCACAGGGTACACAGGACGTGAGAACTTGGTTCAATTAGGCACGTTGAGTCGCATGTAAGTGGAGGCCTTGATCGCCACAAGCGATAGAATTGTTTTAGTTCACATGTTACGGTATCTTTGTGGTCTGCTTGTTACAACAGGAGAGTCCCTGACTCATTTCTACCTTGCCAGTGTACATACAATGACTGATAGAGGAAAAACATAACCGTGCTTGCCAGTGAGGCCAGAAACAACCACAGTTGTTGTAACAGCTCTTCAACACCTCAAGCTGTGTTGTTATTTAGCTATTTAAAATAATTAGAACACAAATTGAACAGCTATAAATGCCGTGACAGTTGACAATGCAGTCCAAGTAGGAAGCAGCAACGAGTGGTACTCCTCAGGGGTTGGTACTGGGAGCAGTGCTGTTTTGCATCTTTCTCAGAGGATTGAGTGCCCCCTCAGCAAGTTGGCTGATGGCACCAAGCTGTGTGGTGCACTCGACATGCTGGAGGGAAGGGTTGCCATCCAGAGACCTTGACCTCTTTGGGCCTGTGCAAACCACGGTAAGTTCAACAAGGCCAAGTGCCTGGCCCTGTACCTGTTTTGGTGCAATGCCAAGCACAACCACAGGCTGGGCTGAGAATGGATTGAGATCAGCCCTGAGGAGAAGCAATTGGGGGTGTTGGCTGATGAGAAGCTGAACGCGACCTGGCGACCTCGCAACCCAAAAATCAGTTGTATCCTGGGCTGCATCAAAAGCAACATGGGCAGGTCAAGGGAGATGATTATTCCCCTCTACTCTGCTCTGATCAGACCCTACCTGGAGTGCTGAATCCAGATCCGGTGCCACAATATAAAAAGATCATGGACCTGTTGCAGAGAGACCAGAGGAGGCCATGAAGATTGTCAGAGGCCAGGAGCATCTTTGCCATGAAGACAGGCTGAGAGAGTTGGGGCCGTTCACCCTGGAGAAAAGAAGGCACTGGGGTGACCTTATAACACTTTCCAGTACCTAGATGGACTACAAGAGACTAGGAAAGGGACTCTTTACAAGGATATGCAGTGACAGGACAAGGGAGAATGGCTTTAAACTGGAAGACAGTATGTTTAGATTTGATATTAGACAGAAATTTTTTACTGGGAGGGTGATAAGGCACTGGAAGAGGTTGCCCAGAGAAGCTGTGGATGCCCCATCCCTGGAAGTGTTCAAGGACAGGTTGGATGGGGCCCTGAGTAACCTGGTCTTGTGGAAGATGTCCCAGTCCATGGCAGGGGGATTGGAACTCAATGATCTTTAATGAGTCTTCCAACCCAAGCCATTCTATGATTTTATTATTTCCTTTGGGAGAAGGAAGGATTAGAACCTACAAAGGGCCATTGCTCTTCAGATGAGGGTTGACCAGGAGTTTCTGTACAGGATGAAATGAACATAGGGATAAGTGATATTTCAAGTCCGGATATACACATAACAGAGCCAGCATAAAGCAAGTAATGTTGCAGACAAGAGTTTGGATGAACTGTGAACTCAACACTTAACTCCATCAAGCAGACAGCTAGACTTAGAGGTTCACAGCCACAACAGGTCTTTCTTTAGGTTTTGATGGCTTGCATTTTGGAATATCTAATTTAACTCAAAGGTTGTGTAGGAGCACAGGTCCCTAAGCCAGAATAATAGATGCCACCAGACAGATGCCTTAAAGTTGGCTAATACAGTGCTTGAAATTTCAGTGCTTACTTTAGTTGTGTATCTGGTCTGCAAGACCCACTATGCCTGTCAGGCTGGAAGGGCAGTGACTAAATAAGTTAATGTCTGCATTGTAGACAGTAAGGTGGCCTCTGTGCTTTTGGAAAGAACTTTTGGTACATTTACCAGGTGGGGAAGCAGAGACCCTTAATTCTGCTTGCTTGATTTCTTAAGGTTGTTTTCCAAATGTTTTAGCTTGCTGACACAATGCTTTATGGTAGGTCTATGTCCCCATGAGGCAAGACAACAAAAACTACATAGGCAGCAATTCATTAATTCTGTCATTATGGCATAAATCAGTCAGTCTGTTGGAGTGAAGTGGAATGTTCATTCCTTCCTGAATAGTATATTTTGCTTTCACTGGTTCCATGATAATTTTTAGTTACAGTGAAACCTTCCTCAAACGTTTTTTTAAAAGTTTTAAACATGGTATTCCATAGCTTTTTCGTGTCTCTTAAAATAAGGCTTGACACATTTTGTGGTGACAGTTAGCGTAAGAAGGGATTATATTCATCTAATCATATTGCCCCATCTTGCTGCAACACAGACAGGCAGATCCTATAGTAAATCCAGCCACCTCTGTCCCCTCCTAGAGGACATAATAGATTAATATGAAAAAGGAAACTCATATATGCTCTGAAGAAGAAATGTTGAATGGATGGAAAAGGACAAAAAATATGGAAGTCACTGTATACATCTCCTCATACAGTTTGAGTATAGTTTTTAACAGTAAAAACTGCTTTATTTATAGGGGTTAGCTGAAAAATTAACTGACATCTCTACTTTGAACTTCTTGAAAAGAAAGTGTGCCAGGGCCACCATGTATTAATATATTTATTTGCTGGAAAAAGGCAATCACAGTGTTTCATTGTTATCTTCCTCCTTGTCTCATTCTATTCCTAATTCCTCAGGCTAATAGTGTTCCTCAATAGGAGCTGATATTAATGTCTTTCAATATCAGATATTAACAGTAAAATGTGATTTCACCTAGAGTGTTTTCCCTGGACTGGGATTTCCATTTACTACCACTTCACTGACACAGGAGAAGTTTATGAGCCTTAACTTACAGAGTTCACAACTTGAATCATGTTGGTTAATTTTAATTTGTCCGTTCAGTCTCATAATCAATGAAGAGGAAGTGAGCAGAAAGCTCTATTTCAGAGAGCGATGATCCCATTTGCAGTCTGAATCAGGGTCTGGAAATGACCCTCTCTTCTGACTCTGCAGAAACCCAGTGTGATTAGTTCTCTTCTTTATGTTACTAACTAAATGGTTATACTGGAAAGCAATGAATACATGAAGCCTTTTCAGTAAGTGCTAGACAGTGCTCAATAAAGGAGATTACTTGGAAGGTCTTTGAAGAAGTAGCAGTAAAACAATATTGTGAATGTTCAAAAGCATTTTTGTGCTCTGTTCATAATCATATGGTACTAGCCCACTGCAGGAAGCTTTTTTTCCTGTATTATCTCACTGTTAATTCTGTTTCTGCCCTGTCAGATCAGTAAATGGCTAATACATATTCCTGTTTCTCTCAGTCAAGTCTTCCAGACTTTTATTGTGCATTATATGAATGCTGTTGCTGTGAGAGTTGGGATAACTCATAACTTCACAAGCTAATGCCAAATGCTTCAGTGAATATTGATGGAAAAAAGTATATTAGCTAGTACAAAAGAGCTAGCTGTCAGTAAAAAGCCTATTTTAGCCCCTTTCAGGACAACATCAGATCAACTGTAGGCTAAACTGTGCCTTTTTAAGCTTTTCTTAGCTACAGTGTTTCATCTTAATTACTGTACAGTGTGTATCACACTTTTGCCACAGCATTTTACCTTATACTTCCTTACACTGGCAAAAAGTGGCAATATAATAGATCATAATGTGTTAGCAGGAAATTAGAAGATTCAAGCAGTATTTTCTAATCTTTCTAGGACTGATTTATCATTATCTAAGTTCATCTTTCATTTGTGAAAACTGTGGTTAAATTATTTGGTCATATGATTTTTCCCACATTGCACACATTGTTGTGGTTTCCTTTTACCTCCACTTATCTTTATTCAAAAGAAAGCTTGAAAGGAAGACAGACAGTAATTTAACAGTGAAAACAAGGAGTAAATGTGAGAAACAAAACCAAGACTGATCTGATTAATTCAACTTGCTTGAGTATATCTGTAAGCAAACACTGTTTCCTCAACCCCAGATTGTATCCTGATAATCTCACCAGCATATAGACAGGGCTGCATTGTCATTACATGGACTCAGATTAGTCACTGTATTATGTTTGCTCCTTTCATTTCCATATGCTGTAGATTATATCCACTTATACGTTCAAACTCCTGGGAAGGTGGCAGGGGATTTCTTACCACTAGTAAAACATACGTGTAATATGTCTCCTGCAGAGTAAACAGGATTGGTGTTAGATCAGCTGCTCGCCAGCAACAGGTCAGCTCTGAATATCCACTGAGACAAACCTCACCGTGGGGATATCCTGACAAGAATTTCAGGTGTGCATTGGTTCTGTTTTGGGGAGTGGGAGTGTTCTTGTCTTTAGGACTACCCTTTGCTTTAAATTCAGTTTGGCATCTTGTCTGCTCACAAGTTTCCCAGAAATTCATTTTAACACTGGAGAATGTATTATCACATACCTAATGTGATTAATGCGTATATGAAAATAAGCTTTCCCATAAGTGAAGAAATATAAAACTAAGATTCCCATGACCATTTGTGATTACAAACACTACATCCATCTTATTGTGGAAATCAATGTAATTTCTCAGTCAAATAAAAGTTGGTGTGTGCGTGCATCACATTTAACAAAGGTAATATGAAAATCACTTTGTCAGATCTATAATGAACCAGTGTTACTATATATTATGATTGTCAAAATCAATATGCATGCTAAATATTGCAATACAGCTTTAAGTATCAACATTTTTCATATTCCATTGAAGAAATAATATTTTCAAAATGCATTTGCCTGTCATTAGAAAGATACAAATATATATATATATATATATATATATACACACACACACATATATATTAAAAAGGTTGTTGGATTGTTTCCAGCTAAGACTATTGCCTTACTATGCTAGGTGCTGCACACATTTAGAAAGTGGAATAGAACAATTGCTACAAAGTGCCAGTAGAATAGAGACAAAAGGAATACTTTCTTCCCTTGATCTTTCTGCTAAATAGTTTTAACAATATATTTGAATGGTAACTAAAGAACATGGGCTAGATCTTCACAGCTGTAGAGTTCACTCTAACTTCAGGATTTCTCTCACCCACTGAAGCCAAACCCAAAATACCCTCCTTAGAAGCAAGCTAAGCTAGCAAAAAAGAAGGGCTAGCCAATAAGGGCCAAATTAAGAAGAATCCTTCTCCTCAGTGTTATGAATGAATTATAAGTGTCCTCTTACATTGGACATCTAAATGTCATTGCTGAAAGAGGAGGAGAAACTGATCCCATGCTATTCACCAGTCTAGGGTGTAGATCCTGGTCTAGAGGATGCAGAAAATCAGGATTATAGCCTATATCAGGTCAGGGGCCCAAACTCACATCCTATCAGTGTGTTGGAAGCATCTTCTGGGATGCAGCTACAGACAAATATTTTCACCCCTCTGGGGAGTCACCGGTTCCTCTGGCAGGTGGCTCCAGGGCTGTCCTCACCCCTTGAACTGTGAGATTGCTGGGATGACTCTGTGTAACCTCAATTTCCACCTCTAAAGTTCCCATTACTAATTTCTTTGCAGAATAGTCCCTTTCCTTTGGGTAATTCTGCTACATCTGAGCACCCTATATTCATATAATCAAGCTTTCCCTTCTCTCAGTCTTTTCTTTAAGTAGCTGAGAAGACTGAGCTCCTTCTCTGGGTAAAAAAAAAAAAAAAAAAAAAAAAAGTGACTCTCTTTGAAAACTTCTTGAACATTCTGTGATTCCCAGACTTTTTCATACTAGTAATGGATACAATATTCTGGAAAAAATCTTACCAGCTCTTTGTGCAGAGGAAAGGTAATTTCCTAATTTCTAGATATCACCATTTATGCATCCAAAAATTGCATTAGGCTTTTAGCTTCCACACGGTAGCTGAGAGCACATGCAGAGATGATTAGCTGTGATGATGGTCTCTGCTTTAGCTGGAGATCTTTCTGTGATATGTTGTACAAGTGTGTTTCCCTACCATTATTTCTGTTTGTTCCTTGCTTTTGAAAACCATTGTGCCTACTTTGGGTTTGCTTCTATTCTTACAACTTCTGAATCCTGAATCAGATGAAACAAGTATATCATATAGGGTTTTATATTTTGTATTATCTTAATTACACAATCCATTTTCTGGTGCAAGCCAGTTCTATAGGATTTTTTTTCAGATTTTTCTTTCAGAATGTTAGTGGGGTCAGTATGTTCAAAGAGATAATTTTAAGTTACTTATATACCATTGTGTGAATCAAGACAAATTAGATCTAATTCAAACCACCTCCACTAATTTAGAGGAGCTTTAGATATAGGATGAAATAGAGAGATTTCTCAGAACTCCAAGCACACAAAACACATCTGCAGCAGTGCATGGGATGAACAAAATAGTGTATTACTCACTGAAATATCTCAGTTCACTTGGCAGACTTCACCCACAGTTGTCCACAGCACAGTTGGTTATTATCATTCTGTAATTAAAGAAGTAATTGTATTAGTATTAATTTTATCTGTAAGGCTTACTCAGGTTGCTGGGACCTGATTTTTGAATGCATGAGAAAGCAGCTTTATATAGATTTAAACTACTCAGCTTTGGTAGATTTAACAAGAACATGATCTTTCCTTCAGTCTGTTAAGAAGTCCTTAAAAACAATAATTGTGAAAGTTAAACCCTGTGTGCTCTCCCTCTTTCTTCACCCTATTTAAAAGAGAGATACAGAATATCTAGCACATTGTGGTATGGGAACTAGCCCTGTTTTGAACACACATTAGAGAAACCACCATCTATTGTTGTTTAAGATGAACATAAAATTGCTTTAATCCTCTTCATAGAAAAAACATTTCATTCTAGGCTTGGGGTGATTAGTAAAGATATATTTTTAATTCTTCATTCTTTATACTGTCCTTTTGCAAAGCTCATGTGGCAGCCTTGCATCTCCTACATACAGCAATGTGTTTAGGTAGTGGTGTGTTTTGAGGTTATTCAAGGGCACAAGGGGTTTTGTGTGCAAGTATGGCAAAAAATTGAATTAGTTCAATCTAATAAGAATTATCTAATTACAGTAACAACTGGTGAAAATTCTATATACCCTATCAGAGACAGAATAATCACATTCTATACACAGATCCTAATAATTTAGAACTAGTTGAAAATGGGAAGTTGAATCATTTGCAGCTGAACAAGGCTCTGAAAATTTTTGTTTTTCAGCTTTATATGTCAAGACAAGATTTGGAACTCAACAAGTAATCCAGACATTTTGGACTGGATCCAAAATGTTTTACATATTCAGAAAATCCTATGGATAAAAGTATAGTTCAAACATATAATGTGATACCAGTAATAAAGAGTCATGTTAAGAAAGAGTAGGCAATTTTAAATAGACAACTTAAGCTAGAGGATAATTATTGCCTCCTATTAAATTTCAGAAACCAACACATGGAGCCCTGTTTTGGAAAGAGTTGGCCAACTTAAGTTGAATAAGTTTCAGTTCTTAATAGTATCATGTTAACAGAATAAATCCTTGGCAAGTTTGGACTTGCTTTGGCAGAAAAAAATAGCATCACTCTAAATGCACAGACTTGACTGACAATGCTGAGTTCCAGCAAATTCTTTACCAGAATTGGTACTGTTAAGTGACAGGGTGCTGACTGATTAATGCTCTAGCACTATCTCCAGTTGCACCACAGAGGTGATATTTGCTGAAGAGGTGAACATCAATACTCAAGAAAATGCAGTTATGTAAATTTGTTTTCTACAAATTGCGTTCATAGAAATATAGAATAGTTTGGGTAAAAGTCATCTAGCCCAAAGCCCTGTCAGATCTTCAAATAAATCAGGTTACTCAGAGCTCCACCCAACCTGACCTTGAATGTGTTTGCAGTAGAGTGCTCAGCTGTTTTGGTGTGCTTTAAAGTGTCAAAACCAATAGAAGACTCATTTTGCATATATAACCTTTAAAGAGTTATATGTTAAAAAGTGTTCCATTTTCAGACATAAGCACACTGAAGGATTGAGCTTTGCAACAGCATGCAGAAGATGTTAAAACAGAGACTGGAGCCCACGTGGCCTGCCATAACCTGTTCTCCAGCCACTCTGCCATGAAAACTTTATTTCTGCTTCCCAGAAATGGAACTGAATTTCATGTTCTTATTTCAATTGTATCAGTAGACTATGAGACAGATTTTTTTTTTCATTTTCATCTTTCTAAAACTCTAAATGCTAGCAAGTTGTCTTTCATGAATTCAATCATTCTATTTTTACAGCACTGTCACTATTGTACACTGCCTGGTTATACTAAGACTTAGTCTCCTGTACACATTTCTCTTCCTCATTTTCAATGCCATATGATCTATACTCATCCTAATGTTTCCTACCAGAAGTATTTATTTGTCTACTTTTAATCACTAGAAACAATTTTAAAGGTTGTCTGCTTTTTCTTTGTCTCTATTTGTTTTCAAATCTCCAAACAAATCTAATTTAGCTTGTAAATCCTTCAGGACTCCATGCTTATTTTAACCTTATTTATATTTAATAATAAGAATGGACTGATACCAGCAATAGCAGATTTAGACACACTGGCAGTAGAAGAAACTCTCCTTTCATTTTTGCTTACACTATGTTTTACTTCATTAAAAATGTAGATTCTATTTTTGTGATTCTAGAATGCAAACTTGTTGGAGCTTTTGAAATCTTCCTTCAAACATAAAAAGGCAAGTCTTTCAGCAAGAGGACAGGCAGTGTGATACACTGTTCTGCTGTTCTGAATACTCTTAAAAATATCAGGCAACATCCAGGTGCATTTCAGGGAGTGCTACTAAAACTAATGTTAGGGAAACTTCCCTGTGCAGGAGCTACTCTTGTCAGCCACTCTCACACCACCTGAGCTGGGACTGAGGCCCCTTTGCAACTGCACCCCCACACTCACACAGTCAGACAAGGCCCCTCACCAGCTCGACCCCAGGTTTCCCATAGCAGACTCAGACATTTGGATCCTTAAAATAACTTAATCAGCTTACAACAGCTCAAGCAGGGACCCCAGAACAGGGAAACCCTGGACTTTCATACCTCACAGTCCCAGAAAGCCAAAGTCCAGAGTCCTCAGCTCCTGCTGTGTCTCCAAGTGTCCAGTCCCCTTGCCAGGCCACAGGTCCTTGTGTCAATTGTTGTGCAAAGGGTCAGCAATCACATCCTTTGGCATGGGGCCCCCACGCCCCAGAGCTCAACCTGCAGCTCGCACTGCAGCTGCTCATGGAGCTACCTGCACTGAATGTATTCCTCCACACTACATAAAAAGAGCCCTGTTGAACCCATGATCAAATTTGTTCCCATATTAAAAAATCTGAATTTAACCTTGATGAGTGGTAAGACTGCCCTGTGTCACAATGGGACAGGATCCATCCATTAGAAGTGAACATCCTCCCATTCCTGTCCTTCCACTTTAACGTCCTGACAGTTCTCTTCATACTTCTATCTAAAACTCTTAGATTATATGTGTAAAAACTTCCTCTGGAAAGGCAAGAAGTTTCCTAAGTACCATGACTGCAACAGAAGTCTGAGAGAGATAGTTGAAAAATATTCAATCTACCTGTTTTGTTAAAATATTCCACGTCACATGAATACCTAATGGGTAGTGGTAACAAAAATTCTTACAAAAAACTTATGACCCTGAAGAGGAAAGAGTTACATAACCATGAAACAGGCAAATAATTGCTCTACCCCCTTCCCTTTTTCTGCTTTAGTAATTCTCGAAGTTTCAGACCAAACACTGCTAGGTTTGTAACTGGCACAGCCACGCAATTCATAGGAAGATCATTCTGCACAGATACCCAGCCTCAGTCAGGTCCACCAGCATGATCTTACCAGTTGAGTCCTTTTACACTGAATAAAAGTAAGAACAGAATTAAATTAACAGTAGACTGAAAGCTAAATCTTGGTTTGAGCTCTTAGTCAGGCTGATGGTAAGTAATAGGAGTAGAAAGGCAGATACTGGAAATGAGGATATCATGCTTAAATGGCAGCAGAATATGGATGTCTGCTGAAGTCAAGGGAACTGTTTTCCCTCCCTCAAGGCAGAAAAAAATCAGTCTTCCACAAAATCTCAGCCATGAGAGAAAAGTTATAATTTGGGTCTTCAAAGAGGATTTTCGCACACTCTTTACACAACTGTGGAAAGAAGAATGTCAGTCTTGTTTACACAAACTAGGATAAATATTTATAAAAGGTTTTGACCCTCAAGTTTCGTGACAGAAAGCATGCAAAGCTAATCCCATGTTCAGAAAAGCTGACACCTTCCTCTGAAACATCTAGCACGTATCCTTGTTATTGCACAAGATTGAATAACAATGACCATTGATCTGATTCATAACAAATATTTCTGTGGCTTCAGTGGATCATGTGAATGCAAAGCAAGAGAGGGGTTTGGAGGATTAAAAATTGCATTATTATAGCAGAAGAAAAAAGATAAAGTCTCTATCCTGAATGCTGGAATGCAAGTCTGTTCAATGATCTAATTTTCCACTTTGTTCTTAAAAAACACATAGCTTTAAATTCAAGTATACATCACCATGTCTGTTATTGCCAACATAGCTGATGAGGAAATGTGGTGTGATTTCTGACAACATCCGAGTAAAATAACAATCATTTCAGAATTGGGCTTGAAGCCTCATTTTGAAATACGGTGCAGCAGAGGACATTCTGCATGAGTTCTTCCCCTCCTCTCCTTGGGTGAAAATATTCCTAAAATCAGCATGAATATTTACAAGGAATGGCTACCATCAGCCACACTGGTCTCCAGCCAGAGGTCTTTTATTAATAAAGTGACACTTAAAGATTTCTTCCTCCTGTGCTAGAAAAGGTGTTGCCAGTCCTGGATCTGGTCCTCAGAAAAAAACCATTGTAGCATCTGCTACTTGTTGAGTTGTTGTGTGCTGTTTCTTTTCCTGTCTTTTTGAATGCACATTGCAAGCACTTCTGAATAGGAATTTGCTTCATACTGTAGTACAGTGTGATTCTTTTCTAAGTTGAGACACTGCTAAAAATAATAAAAGGAGACAATTCTGTGACATGTGACATGGCTGGATGTTTGGGTTTTTTTGTTTCTTTACAATGTTTTTTCTTTGTTCTTCACTCTGGATCCTTATACTGTATCCTGAACTTATTGCAATACAAAACTAACATGATATTTGCAGTGATCCAAGATAAATATTCATTGTTTCAATTACTTTGGTGCAGAAATAGTAAATAGAATAGTGAATAGGAACATCTGGAGCAGTTTTTGGACCAAATTTCTAAATTACTGCAGAAATTTGACCTGTGTATTATAAACTTGCCTGTGTCCCTTGTATTTCAAACAGGACTTATGCCAGATCTCTGTGAAGGTGAGACAATCCATCTCAACAGGACTAACCCACTGGGAAATAAAATATTACTTTAATCACTTTAGGTTATCAGGAGACTTTTATAATAAAAGATGCACTTTCCTGATTATACATCCTTGTCAGAAATACCAGGAGAGTGACTGAGTTTTGTGTGGCTTGCATATCTGCTTTAAGGCTGCTGTGACAGCAAAACTTGGCAGAATTAAATATGAATCTTTGCATGTGGTTTCTATAAATCCGACATTTTCCACTTTACAATCCAGAAAAGATGATTGAGCAGATGGTAATGCAAGCCACTGGATTTATGCAATTTTTTTCTAAAACTGGGAGTTTTCACTCTCAAGAACAGCTTATATATATGAGGGCCTGAAAAGGCTGAATACTAATTTTTTTGGCAGAGCACCATGCTCACATAACCTAGGTACACAAATAGTAGTTATAAATAAGCTGACTGTAGGAGGTACAGAAAACAAATTCTTTCTGTGTCAATGAATTATGTCTCAGTCAACTTCAGATATGCATATATATACATATTTGTGTGCAATATTTTAATCCATTTATAAAACAAAGAACTAATGCTTGTCTGCATTTATGTAATCTAAATAAAATATGTTAAAACCAAAAAATCTAAGGAGCAGGATGCATGAAGCATGAGCAGGGACATAATAATGAATGCATTTTTGTTTTAAGAATTCTTCTCAGGAGCTGTTGTAATCAGTGACTCAATGCATAACTTATTAATAATGCTTCATAAGACGCTCTTTCAGCAGGTTTTCAACTTTCCTACTGGGGCCTCATGTGAACTAAAAACAAAGTTCTGCATTTTATTATTGCTCTGTTATTCTTGCAAGATTTCCCTGAAGGCTGAAGTCTCTCTGCTCTGCCTGGGAACCATGCACAGACCAAGGAGGTCCCACAATATTTTCAATGACTGTGCTTTTACTGATACTGGATGATCCTTTTTGTCATAGGATTTTTTCCTGGGTATATGCCATGCTTATTCAAGATTTCCGGTCAAAAATACTGTATTAACCTCACCATAAGGCCATGGAAGGAAAATCTGTCTCCTACTATCAGGCACAGCAGCACTGATGTTGGGCATGTGCTTGTGCTCAGGAGCTTCTCTAGTCAGCAGGAAGTCAAGGGATCTTCCAGGAAGCAATTCTGCCAATTTAAGGCCAGCATGACCTTCCAGCAGTGCCTTTCACTCGTGTTCTAACACAGAGAATCCTTGGCCCATTGGATGTCCCATCAGGACCTATGTTTTAGCATGTCTGTCACATGTCCTGTGATGACAGTCTTGCTGTGGATATGTGCCCTATGAGAGCTAACCAGCCTTTGCATAGACACAGTGGGCTGTGAAGAGAGGACTTAGGAGCAGCATCCTAGACTGAAAAATCCTCCAGCAGGGATTGTCTTTATTTGCAGCTCCTACAGAGCTGAGCACATTTTTTGGCTCTTTACACTGAGCAATAACTCTTAATAACAGCACTGTCTGCAGGCCAGAAATGCTCTGGTTCATCTCAGCTTGTAATTCTGGAGTCTGTATTAATATTTCTTCATGGATTTTTTTTCTGAATGGATCCTACATACTTTCATACAAACCGGGGTGTGATTTTTATTCTTTTTTTAATTGTGGTTTCCAGCCTCCCCTACCCTTTATAAATGCTTTTTAAATTTCCCATTTCCTGCTTGGTGCTGCAAAACCCCAATGCACTAAAATGCCCACTAGCCTTGGAATGCATCCTGGAAGTGCTGCTTGGCATAAATCCTTGCAGAGCACTCTGGACTTCAGCAGTCTCCTGAAGACTGTTGACAATTGCAAGAGCTTCATGATTCACTTCTGCCATTCTCATGAATTTCCCCAAAGAATCATTAAGGATCTGGTATGGGTAGAATATTATAACTTTGCAGTCACAGGCAGGTAATTTAAATGGAGGGCACAGCTCTCTCCTTTGCCACCAAAAACATGTCTGTTGCCTATTACCTCTGAGCAAAGGCTGAAGGGGAGGGGGAGACTTTCAGAGAGTCCACATTTCTGATCTGTAGCAGATGGAAGAAAATGATTAAGCTTACTCATAAGGACCAGATCCTGCAGTCCTAGCTCCTTTCTTATTCTGGCAGATTTCCCATTGACTTCAGTGCCAGAGTAATAAACATAGAAGGACAGCTGGATCTGTAGCAAAGATATTATTGTCAGCCTCCTCTATATTTCTTAGAATATTTTTCACAGACTGATTACTGAGATGTAGGGAAGTATATTTTCCCTACCCCATGTTTGTATTCACTATGTCTAATAAGATTCCACTGTGTCAAAGTAATGCATTTAAAATTTAGCATTCAAATTGTAATCCATAATTGCTACATTGCAAGGGGGGGGCAACACCATCCATAAGAGTTGACATTGATCTGGAACAGGTCAGTCCTCTTTCCTGGGGACTGTCTATGGGAGATCCTTTAACTATTTTGTCCCTCTGTTTAAAGATTTTCTTTAATATCTGGGTAAAATGAACTTTGCATGCAGTAAGCAGCATTGTGAGTATCATGAAGCCTATCTAGATCACTTTGGGCACCCATTGGAATGTAGTTTACATGAAAAAATAATCACAGTGAATCATGCCACATGGATTTGGCTGCTTTGTTTCCAGAGTGATATACAATTCAAGTGAGTCATTATTTTAACATTGTATACCTTTCCTGTTTATAAGCAGTAGCAAGAACAATCTGGAAATTATTTCAGAAGGCATTTTCATTTTTGCAAATCGTACTCCCAGACTTTATCTTCTACAACATTCACTCTCCTTACACTGTGGATCGTTTGGGGAATTGGGTTCTCTTTCATATTTCATTCAAAACTCTTGGGGACAGAACTCTTGTTAAATTTCTCCATGTAAATAGGGAATGACAGCATATCCATAAACAAATATGCATTTGCTATGTGTAAATCACCAAAATTCCAATAAACTTGGTAGAAGAGGGGTGATCCCATGGTTAGGTTATTTGGGCAGAGTTGCCTTCTCTGTCCATGTGTTTCATGCATGACTTTGAAAAGCTAAACTTCATCTTACCTCTGTTTTACTTTCTTCAGTTTAAGTATCAAATTCTTTAGGCTCTCTTTATTATCAATGGAGAAAAATAGGCACCTCCAATGTGCCTGCCCGTTATCT
The DNA here is from genome assembly GCA_026261815.1 of Monarcha castaneiventris obscurior. Classification (NCBI taxonomy): domain Eukaryota; kingdom Metazoa; phylum Chordata; class Aves; order Passeriformes; family Monarchidae; genus Monarcha; species Monarcha castaneiventris. The sequence goes on along the minus strand of JAMPIT010000624.1, from coordinate 24,270,181 downwards.
GTATTCACCCTTGAGATGGGATGGGATTGAACAGGACTCAGCTGTTTGATTTTAATAGGTGTCTAACAGATATTGTAAGCCTGATGATTATTTTCTCTGTGTCCCTTCTTCAGTTTTAAAAGGGAAATAATTTTAAAACTCTCCCAAGATTACCTTGATGCTGACACCTTCAGAAATTATTAACGATGTATCAGTGAACTGACATGAAGAAAGTGTGGGAAGACCAGTCAGCAGCTTCTTAACACAGTTCTGAAGACAGGTAGGACAGAGGACTTCAACATAGATATAGCAATGGCAAGAATTTAGCACCCACATTTTGAGAGCATGGAAAAGATCTGGCAAAATCAAATATATTGTGACCGGTCGAGGCATAACTGTTGTAGATTGGATGTAAATGAAATAGCTTGAGTACGCTTGACTGCGGTCCAAGCATTTCTCCAAGAGGCAAAATAAGAGGATTAGGTCACTGTAACAGTTTCAGTGCTCTTGTCTGTATTACCCCGGACCTATTCACAAGTATGTAATTTTATTCTGCTCTAAAGCCAAAGTTTCCCTCATAGTTTCTTTTTGTAAAATCACTGAACTGATTTCACAGTCAGAAGTACATGGAGTCTTTCTACGTGCTCACGGTGTTATTCAGTGTTATGATTTACCATTTGTATATAGTTCCATGTGTTTGTGAAACCAAGTTTATGGTTTCCACCGCAGTGTGTGCAGAAGCAATCACTGGTCTGCAGTTTTCCAAATTACAGCCCCCTGAAATCCAGAGGAGTTTCATTCCCTGTAGTGTAGCAATGCTTGTGAGATACAGAAATAAGAGGCAATAACAAAAAGGAAGTTAAAGCAGCTAAATAGTGAGTAAAAGAAATTTAGCAAAGGTGAATAAGCTGTACTAAAACAGTGAGATGAAACTAGCTAAAAGATAATCTAAGATGAAAACCTGGGAATTTTCCTAATAATGGGCTTTTTACACTAGAAATAATCTCCTGGAGAAGCCAGTGGATATATTATGATAAATCAATTTGGAAAAAAAATGAAAATGTTTGAGTACAGGGAGAAATCTTCCACTACAAATGAACAAGTGGGTTTACCTTCTTTCTTCACTGTGCAGCTGACAGATATCTGAGAAGTAGGAAAAAATATAAATTGTGAGGGAAAGATACAGGTTTGATTCCCAGGCTTACTACAGATTTTCTGTGAGAACTTGACTAAATCACTAAAGTTCTCATTTAGAGCTGACTGGGAAACAAATTTCACTACTATGTAGAATGTCAAGGTTCAGGGCGGAAAAAAAGTTGTCCTTAACCAAGATGAACTTTGGCATATTGCACCGCAATGAAATTCTGTGGGAATAAGAAAGGCAGTGACCTCCCATTCCCTTGCTACTGCTCAGCTCCCTGACTGTTCACTTGGCAACCAGCTGGAGCCAGAGCACTGAGGCATCCTTCCAGCAGGTGCAGTTTGTGCTTACAATGTTTCCTCTATTGCAATCTGGTTAAAGTACAAATAAAAACATGTACCCCCAGGGTTAGCTGCTCAGCCTAGGCTCCGCTTGCTCTGCAACAGCTCCTCTGACTTTCCTATATATTTGGCTGGCACAGAACAAGTTCTTCCCAATTACTGCCTCTGGGAGGGCCACTTCAGTGGAGACCGGTTCGGGCTTTGTTGGCTGCTGAGAGAGGAGAGAGAGCAGCAGCCTTTGCATTTGCAGCTTTGCTTCCTCCTGCCACTGGGAACTCTGTATCCACAGCAGCTGCCAGGATAAGGATAAGTGCAGCGTTGGAACTCTCTTCCTGAGCTCCTTTGCAGAAAAACGTGGAGTTGTCATATAGAAAACCCACGCCGTGATCTGGTAATGAAGATCCAACACATTTCCCCATTACTTGTGCTGTCACAGTTGCTGGGTTTTTGCTGCCTTATGGGCAATCTGTGAAATGAATGCTTCTTGCAGCGTGCAGTCACTTGCACAACAAACAGACACTAAACATTTTTCTGCCTCAGGCAACCAGGGTTTGACTGATACGTGTGAACTGGCTCTGCCTCCGTTGCTGTTCCAGGCTCTTCGGGTTCCTTGTTCACTGCTCCGTTGGCTGTCTGAGATGTCTCTCAGCAGACAGTCCAGGATGAACCAGGTGTGAGGAAGAGGAACAAAGAAGCTGATATTTCTTAGAATTAGATTAACTCTCCAGCCTCCTGCTAGACAATGGCATTTTTGAACATACAATTTGCTTTCACTGGTTTGTGCTCATTTGCAGGCAACCCACAATGGGAGCATCACTATCAGTGAATGTGCCTCTGTAACAGGGATTATTTTATAGCCTGGAAATGGCACAGATCTGTTCAGTTGTCAATACCAAGTCCAATGACTTATTTGGCTTAATATATCTATATTGCTATACTGCAAAATTTCTCTAAGATGGTCACCTACAACTGGAAATAAGTAAGATGTGAAGAGATCCATAGTTAGCTATATAATGTAATCTCCTGCTTATTACCCATAGGATTTTAATAATAGTTGTGCCCAGAATTCTCATGTGCAAAGAGGTGATATTGCATTATGGGATGTGTTCCGATGATGTAAGAGACAGTCTTGGCATCTGTCTAAGTTGGCAGAATGAAGAATGGAAGAAGTGTTTGCTGATGCAAAGGTGAGTCACAACACAGTGAGTGACAACATACTTGACATGGGAAACAGTTAAATCATACTCAGTGCTTTTACACCAAGTCCTTATTCTGCTCCAGTCTCATTCTAATGTTTCATTCAGCTGTGTTCAAGCAGGATTTATACATGCATCATATATAAAACTGCCAGCAACAAAGGTGACCTGCAAGATTTTCAATATCTTGCTGCAGTGAGCTATGTGTGTAAATTAACCCCGAAATTAAATCTGTAAATGACTGCCTAAAGCTCTCACTTTCCACTTTGTCTGATACTTGGCAAAGAAGCTTTTAGTAATGTCTACTAATTTTTTGACTGCAGATAATGCTGATAAAAGAAGAAAATGTTAGGAGATGACTGAACATATACATTAAAAATTTTCATCTGCTGCCCTGAAATCTCATATATGACCCTGTTTTTTTCTTGAGGAATCACAGCACCACTAGTCAGTCATTGCAAGGGGCTCCAAGCCAGCCTTCTTTTAGCAGCGGCAGCAGATGCTTGATTCCCTGTGTATAACATATGTCTTCAACCACTGCTACAGTCAAGATCTCAGTATACCAAAGCACTCCTGTCTTCAGCATCTGCAGAAACAGACTGCAGCACCAAACATCAAGGAATATCAGTATATGCCTTGAATGCATCCCCTGCAACTCCAGGGCTATTACTGTGATGAACTAAAGCAGAACTTGGTGCATTGCCATAACATAATAAAGGTCATTTCCATGTAGTAAGAAGGATTGTTTTTGCTCTAAGTCAGTATATCTCAACAGGCTGCATGGCAAATGGGATTTACGCAGAATTACACAGAATCCTACTTTCAGACCACTGAATAGCAAGAGTGTCCATGTACTATGCCAAACATACCACCTCCAAAGTTTCTGTAGGGGATGTAATACCCAATGAAATTTGGCTGGCAAAGCTGCGTATTTTGAGTCTAGTAACCCATCTCCCTGTTCAACATTTCCTAGTGTGCTGGATGTTTCAATTAACTTTTACTGTAAGCAAACTGAAGTGAAATACAACCTAAATTCTTCATCTTCTTCTTAACTACAAGCACAGATATTTGTAATTCACTGTTAAACACACATGTAACCTTGCAGAATGGAAGCCAAAGTAGAGTTCACTCTAGAGACTGCATTCAAAACTCCTAAAGCATGAAGGAAAACATGGCCAGTTTATTTTCACTTTTCTTTGGATTTATGCAAATTAGCTTGAATAATTTCCAAATTTCATTTCTTACCAATAGGTGGCACCAACATTTTCTACTTTCTTCATGATACATTGCCAGTAGTGAGATTTAAAGTCTACCCCAGTGGTAAATTATCTACTAAATCATGATGAGTTCTGTTCTGTTCCTTTCTCTGCAGATTGTGGCTGATCACTATGCAGTGGTACATGTTTTGTTCTCCAAGCATTTCACAAACTCTGAGTGGGATGTTTTGCTAGATACATTACCAATAATTCAGGCTACTGTTCTCTTTCATGTTGTGGGAGTCATTTTAACAATGTTTTATTGGTATCTGGGTTATGGTGGTTTGTTTTGGTTTGGGGATTGGGTTTTTTTTATGTTTGATGGCTTTCTTCAGCTTTTCACACAAATATGTTAGTGTATGTGCCAACTTTTTCTTAAAATGATCTTGCCTTTTCCCCTTTGCAGGTAATAAAAAAATTGAAAAGTAGACTTTTAAAAAAGCCAAGTATTTTTTTTTCAATTGTTTCACGATTGTATGATTGCAGCCTTTACAGCCAAGATTCTACCAAAAGTAATTTAATAGCTAGTCCCTAAAAAGTTTCAGTCATGTGAATTTCATAGTTGTTTTGGAGAATACTGTACTAAAATGTAGTAGGAAAAGTCACTGGAACCAAAAGCAAGAACAGCTTTGGCAAACTCATTTAACTGATTGAGAGAATATTCACTGCCCTGTTTTAGTGGGAGAATCCTTTTCCCCGATTGAAGATCCACTAGAAGTAACCTGTAACTCTTCATGAGAGTCCAGTGATTTTCTTTGCAAGTCATAGTTTCCCTGTTCAGATTAATCACCAATGGACAAAAGACTTTAGTTTTCCAATTGAGACTCCCAGGCAAGATTGTTTTCTTATTCTCTCCTTTCATAGTCATCATTAAAAGAATGTGGTTTCAGGGTTGTAATAGCCATTCTGTGAATCCTAATCCCAAACTTTATAACTGTTTTATTTTTAGGAATGTGAGGTTTGATTCATAGATTCTTTCTTATTCACCTGAATTCATGGCACTTCTGATCAGGAAACAAGGATGATATTTCACCTAAATTTAAAGTCTAAAGCCTGCCTACCTACCAGCCTATATACACAAATCATTGCAAAGTGTTTATTAAGCTTGCTGTTCTGAGAAACATTGTGAAAACAGAGCCCATCCTATGGATGACTGCCAAGATTAATGAAAGTTCGGGCATCCAAGTGCCATTTACATAGAAGTTGGTCTCCTTCTAACATAATTTATACCACTGGCTTGTCATCTTTATGTCTTGCTTATTCATAAATCAAACCAAACCTCTTCATTGATTCTGCATCACCTTGTTGCAATCTGAATACTCACTTCCCCAATCCTCATATTCTCAGACTTGTCAGGTGCTTAATTTCTCCAGCTGAATGCCACATCTGCATTTACAACATGAGCACATGAGCTGAAGAAATGCCTAAGACAAAAAAACCAATCAGTATTCTTTACATCTCTGGTAACCTTGTCATCATCTTCTGTTCATGCCACACAGGTGTGTCTAAAATCCATTGGCAACATCTGAAAATGCTCTTTTACTTGAATTTAAGTTATTGAATTACTCTAGTGACTTCAGTGTTGTGAATATGCCCTCAAATGGGAGACATTATTTTATCCAAACTTTTCAGGAAAGCCAATGTATTTAAAATAGTCATTATCCCAATCCTTAAATGATTTAACATTTTGCTGGCCTTTGTACAGCCTTAATTAACATCTACCTTTTCTATACTGAACAGTCTGGAGTTTTCCATTTCTCTAAAACTGAAAGATTCCAAAACATACACCTATGGCAGAAACTTGTTTAATTTGGGATTTTAGGTATCCACCCTGTATTGCGAAAGTAGTCTGTGTGACGCAATATTGTTTTCAGCTGCAGACTTTGTAAAACAAGTATTGAGTAATCAAAATGTATCTTTATCCTTGTGTGTGCTTAGCAACCCTACAGGTCTGGATGACAAAAAGAATTTGCTCTTGGACAGTAAGTTAACAAGACATCAGTCAGGAGGAAAAATAAAAACTTTGCTTATAATTCAGAAGGAGTATGGAATGAATAAAGATCCTAGCAGTCACATTGGTTTATATTAGGGCAGGATTTTAAACTTTTCCCTTTTAGATGTGGGCAGATGCTCTAGGGAGGTCTGGAAGCAGGAACAAGAAACTTTTTGCATCCAATAGAGTAGCTGTCAGAAGAGCAGCTGTACAGGAACAAGATATTTCTTGACCTTGCCACTAGCACTAAATAGATGTTCAATAATGATTGGAAGAAAATGAAAAGGAAAAGGAAAATGGAAAAGGAAAAAGAGGAAAAAAAAGAAAAAGGAAAAGGAAGGAGAAAGGGAAGGGGAAGAAAAAAGAAAAGAAAATGCTACTTAGTATTCTTCAATATACTTCTCAAAGGAATCACAAAAAACTACTATTTTACTATTTTTTATTGGATGAATATGATCCAGAAACCTAAGGGGGTCATATTAAGGCTTGTCCAGGTAGTGATGCTTTCCAAAGAAATGCATGAGGAAAGCACTCGTTAACATCTCTGAGGTCCCACACTGTGTCCCAGAGTCCAACAAGACACAATGCGGTTGACATATATTCCATACAGGAATTAGATCAGAGAAGATATCTGTGGTCATGGCACAGCAGGTACTGAGGTGAAACTGTTTAGGGAGTTGACAGAAGAGTGAGAAGGCACTCCTTGAAGTGGGTTTGTGTGTCCCTTAGTAGCACAACCTGTCGTCCTCTGCTGTTGGGAATCCAAAAATTGTTAGTCAAATGAGCTATGACTGCATTTAACTGTTCTCACTGGTCTGAGGAGGTAACTGAAGTCAGAATTGTTGCTGACCTTGTCATCAACTGCCTTGCACTGAGCTTCTATTCGCACTACAGGCAACTCCCACTCCCTCCCAGCAAGCCGCTCTGGGAAGGACTGACTTGTCTGCCAGTTAAATTTTTAGGAACACAAGGGGCACACGAGATCTTCAGGGTCCAGTAGGGAGGACACCTTACAGCCCAAGGTGTTCTGGAACAGACACATTGCAGAGCAGGGAAACACAGGTCTCCAAATGTGCTTTCCTTGTCCAGATTCTTGAATACTACTGAAGGGAAGGAATGCAAGGGCTGGCAGCTCCCATCTCAAGCTCACAGTCAGAGTCATGTCTGCCTTCCAGGGTAAATGTAACTGTTGGACTCAGGCTTCCCAGCTCACCCTGACTCACACTCCTCTGTGCTCAGAAAAGAATGGTTTTAGAAGAATTAAGCACACAGATATACAGTTTAGCACTTGGTAGGAAGGATTGCTGAAATTAAGTTCCTACCCAATTTTGTAAGACAAATGCCTCTAAAAATCTGCTGCCTATGGCTAAATAGAGCATGGTTCAAACAATCCATCTCCTCTGACTTTCACCATCTACAGTCTAGGTGTCTACACTGGAGCTACTGACTTCAGGCTCAAGAGAGGGAAATAGATGCTTTTAAAAAGTGAGTCATCTGACCTATTTTAGATATCTCTGTTAGGAATAGACAAATGAAGGTCTGAAGTGCCTATTTTTTTCTACTGACTCTTAAAAATTCAGAAAACTAGATAAGAAACTATTCATGTAGGTGAATCTGACTTATGTATCTGGGAGCACCCACTGCTAGAGTTGCAATCCACATTATCCAACTTAGGCAGTGACTGACAACGCAAGGCTGACATTTATAGCTTTACTAATAATCTATGTCGAGGTGGTACAGCTGGTTGGGAAGGAACAAACAAGTAATTAAAGGAGTATATTTGCTTCCCCTGAATTCAGTCTGTATGTTGTTTTGATTTGATGACTTTGTCAGAGATGCAGCAGTCTCTGCTAACCTAAGTCTCACAGCAGATAGAAATGTCTGCGTGACAGCAGGCAGGGAAAAAAGTGTATCTGAGAAAATTAGTTTCTGGGGGGTAAGGGATGGAATGACAGCTTTCTTTTTGACCAATAGTACATTTATTAAGTTAGGAATCCAGTAGTTAGATTTGGTTGCTGACTAGCTAGTCCTTCTCAAGAGAATACCTAAGTTTTCAGTAGTTCGGTGGAGTGAGATAGGCTTGCTGAAGACACACATAACTTAAGTAACTGCCCTCTACACTGACTGTATCAACCCTCAAAGTGATCTTCCTAAATCAGATGGCAATCCCCTGGGGAACAAGGAAGCTGCTGGGGTTCCTGGGGCTTCATCATCACATCAACTCTTCCAGCAACTGACAGGGTAACTCACTCCCTGCCTCATCTGGAAGGCAGTGGCACTCCAGCAGGAGAGATTAGTGCGTATCTCCCCTTGCTTCTGGGCAAGTACAGAGGATTCATTTAACACCTCTGAATTTTTCAGACTAAGAAGAGAGTTACTTCAGGAATAAAAAATCCTAAAACACTAGAAATCAGGAGACTGGATTGTTGTTTGGATCTTTCAGCTGGTTTATATGGCTCAGATCTCACCAGATATGATCACAAATTTCATTAAAATTCTTCAGTAAAATTTGCAACCTGAGCTGCTGCTTCCAAGGGTCTATTATATCAAATTGCACAATGATCTCTCAGCTGTGCATATATTATTATCTCATTTTATAGGTTTTTCTAAGCCTTTCATTTTATTACTTTTAAATGACATTATTGCATTAGCTCACATGGGCCTGCAATTTCGGTGTTCTTAAAAAAACTTGAAAACAACAAATGCAGCTGCTTCAGTTTATAGTAGTGTTGCATTAATATATGAGAGGATATTCTTATCACATCAGATCTATCTTATCCCATATTTGAGAAACTATTTTGTACTATTTGACATTGCTTTCTCTTGTCCATCTTTGTTTTCAGCAATACAGTGTGAAATGAAATGTATTCATACCTTAAGTTCTTAAAAATGAAAGTTGTCTTTGTATAGAATCTAAAGCAGTGATATCTTGGGTGGCTGCCCAAGTATTTAATCCAAGGAAAAGTTTTAATATTGATGCTGCATTGTTGCTAAAGATAGCAAGTCGTCATCGTATATATTTTAAAGATGGTCTGGCACAAACTTTGGCATATCCCAGATTTCTCTAACAAATGTCTCATTGGGTGTGTGATTGCTGCTATACTACTTTAGGACACATAAGGAAGTAAGAAGAGGGAAACTTGTGAAATCTAACCTCCAATTTCTTCCACTGGAAAAAATATTAAAGAATATTTTAAGAACCCCTAACCAGTCACATTTACCAAAATCTTCCCTCTTTCTTTTTTATTTATATGCTGGTCTTAATTATGTGTTTCATCTGTATGCTGGTTTTAGTTATTTGCTAAGAATAGCATTTGACAATCTATTTTCTCTTTTAGGCTGTTTGTGACTGAATCAAACTCTATTGACTATTCACTGCTCAAATTTTTAACATAAGAAATGGTTCAATTCATTGGAGTCCCTGAGTTAAACTGCTATCAAACTGTTTCCAGTTCCTTCTGCAATGAGCATGGCATGTTGCTTACTGTATTTTCAACAAGGCAGTCAGTCAGGATATGAGAAAGTATTGAAGTGAGGGCTCCATTGGTTCCCTCAATAATTTCCTCACACAATAATTATACCCATCCCAGGTAAACATATGTTCTCAGTTTCTAATTTTTACCACATGGATTTGTCTTCCTGTTGTTGGCTCTTATTATGGCCTCTGACACTTGTGTATGAGGTGGGCTGTGTGACATTGACATTTGTTTAGCTCCTGCATACTGTCAGCTCTTAACAAAGCATTGTCCTCAGCTGGATGTGGTAGGGGGAGCAAGGGTACAGGGAACTGAGATTTTTTCCACCTCCTTTCAGCTCTGTCCATGGAAGTTCATTTGCGGTTGGTAACCCATGCAATCAGAGCAGGGCTGGATCCACTCCCTGTTTTTTCCAGGTCCTGTCTCTTAAGAAAATGCTACCAGTAGCCTCTAAACATGGAGGTGGAAGTCCAAACTCATGGACACTTTTACACAAGCACTTTCTGTCTGTTTTGTGCCTGTAGTGGCCCATGAAGAGCCAGCTCTGTTCAGGCACACCTGGGGAGTTTGCAGAGCTTTGAGTACAAAATGCCACCTGCTCTGTTTCTGTAACTCCCACTTGTAGGATCTATGAGTCATGGAACCAGCCTGCACCAGATTAAGGGTTTTAAAAGGCAGCACTATTGATCTACCACTGTGTTACTGATAAGTATGAAATATTTACTAAAAAAAAAATAAAAAAAAAAGACATGTAGCACATGTAAAAATAAAAGCTCATGGTCTTGCTGCCTTTAAACATCCCAATAAGGCACCACCCATGGAAAGCAATGGAGGTGAACTTTCCATTCCATCCATTCTTGTGCAATTCACCTGTTTGGATGAGGGATTTCAGTTTTCCTGGAGCCATTTTAATTGCTTATGCTCATAATGTAATTGCTTTTAGAGGAAAAATGAAAGAAGGAAAAAAACCCAGGAAACTTCTTTTGAAAACTTTGATGTATTTGAATTATATGGGATAATCCAAGGTTAATTAAGTAGAGGAAAAACAGCAGAAAGACTTACTGAGAATTAAATTATATCCAAGTAAGTGTTAGCATTAGGAATAAACTAATAGAAAGGATGGCTAAGATATAGCATTGGATTTATATTTGGCTAATATAGAGGAATTTCATACTTGAGAAATATACAGTTTTCACAGATAGCAACAAATGCTATTATCACCATTATACTTTGGGGAAGCTACAGACTCATAAACTAAGACTAAATTAATTATATGCCAAAGAACAAAGAGAAGTGCTAACAGAACTAGGTCTCTTGATTCCCACTCTGTTTTTTCCATTGGACTTTATTGAATGAAGTATAAACCACAAGCATAAATTTTAAGGGATCTTCTTCTTGTTGTCTTTATGAGATATTACACGTTCCATCGTTTGCATAAATGGAAAAGAGGAAGCTTTTCTTTGCCGGCTATATCTTTTTTTTGTTTTTCCCACAGAGCTTTGGGAAATGAATTGAAAGCAGTTAGAACTGGTAAGGGACCTGGTGGAGTACTAATATCCATGAGTTCACACTTCTAGAGTATTTTAAAATTTGAGTTCTAAGCTTCAAAAAAAAGCAATGATATAATAAAAAGGGAATTTGGAGTGGGCTGTATGTAAAGAAGCAATGCAGAGCATTTCTAATGTGTACATAGATGATAGTCTTGGTGCCCTGAGCAACAGGGTTATGCTACATGAAAATGACACCTGTCCATTGGATTGCCTTGCTCATTATATATTTGCTCCTCAGACTGTCAGCTTTTGGTTTGGCTTTTTTTTTTTTTTTTTTTTTTTGCGGCTCTCTATACATCTGGTTATATTCTGAGCCTCAGCTGTCCCAGAGATGCCTCTCCCAAACTTCACATTTGTGTCTAAGAGCTGCCATTCCCTCTCACCAGCTGTTTGCCCCACCTAATAGTTCCTCTTTGTATCCTACTTGCTTCTTTGTCTATTTATATCTACGCTAATGCACGTAACTCTAGAATATACTTGTAATGCTTTAGCACACAAGTCAGGCATTCTAATTCTGAATCTCCTATAGATAAAACTTGCCTTTTCGTTGGCACTAACAGAATCTAGTTTAATTTTCTTTCATGCTGCAAAGAAAGTGCAATTTTTTAAAGTCTCTGGAGCTGGTTGTTTTCTCCATGGATGCTTTCATGGTGTACCTATCTCAGTATGGTACAAATTTTAGTAAGGTTCTTTTACCCCCACACCCACTGTCGTGCAAGCATTGGGAGCCAGGGATAGGCATATTTTGTGAATTAAAAATAAATCAGTCAGTACATTGAAGCAATTAGTGTAAATGAGTTCAACAGACAAACAGGCAGACATGGTCCTCTGTGCTGTTTGCCTTTTCCTGCCCCCAAAGCTTTAAGTGTAGTACAAGAGCTAAATGAACAGAGTGAAAAATGACCACATATAGTGGGCCAGGCTCCAATCTCACTGACAGAGCTGTAAATCTAGAATAAGAACATAAAACCTGCCATCCTGGGTGAGCATGAAAGTCCTTTTAGTCCTTTTAGTTCAGTCCTGGAGAACAGTGGGCAGAAGCAAAGGCTCAGGACAAGGATAAGGCAGATAAAGTATACTTCTCCTGCTGTAGCCTTTGAACTGGAGCCTAATTTAATGGAGACAGAGATTGTAGCCAACGGTTGAGTTTAATAGCCACAAACAGACCTCTCCTCTGTGATCTAATCCCTTCTTAAATCTGTGGATGTTGGGAGCCCCACAACATCCCAGTGCAGTGAACTCTATAACTTCACTATGTTTTAAGTGAAAACGCTTTTGCTTTCAATCAACTGCCTGGTCATTTCAATGCATACTCCTTTTGTATTGTGAAAAACTGGGACTCCACTTTCTCATTTGATATTTTCGTGCCGTTTGTAGTTTTATGGTGATTTCACTAATGTCACTGGGGGCCCTTTCAGCTGACACTGCTGTTAGGCAAGGTCAGAGACTTGTTTTTAAGGAATCTGACTAATTCAAAAGTCCAGCTGCTACATTCGTCAGGGTAGTCTCCCTAACCATATCTGTTTACAAGAGGAAAGTCTTCTGGAGTACAGGATGTGCAAGAAGAAGGGAGGGAGGTGAGGGGGATATAAGCTGGATGGTGCCTGGAAATACTGCATTTCAAACACAGCGCTCTTCAAGACATCCGGATGGCCCAAAGCAAGAGCTTGTTCCACAGGTAGAGCCAGAACCAGAGGTGCATGAAGGTGTGCAGGATTTGCAGTAACCCTTAAAAGCCTGGAAGGACTTGGCTTTCTAGAAGCTGAGAATGAAATTGGGCCTGACTCCTGGAGTTCATAACAGCAGTGGCCTGCTGTCTCTGCACTCACCTTTGCAGTCCTCAGAAAGCAAGACCATACACCCCATTCCTGCCATATGCTCTAGGTCCCTTCCACATGTGGTGAGGCTAACCCCACATTTAGGATGTCTCTACTTATCAAGAATGTTAGTCAGACTTCACAGGGGTGACTTGCAGATCACTTTATCTTCTGTGATGTTCCTTGGGCTGTCCAGCCTTTGCTTCAGAAATCTCCTGTTCTCTTAGTCCCTACCCTGGTGTGAATAGCAGACTATTCAGTATAGCCATGAAAAGGCTTGGCAGAAATCATCCTTTTGGGATATGTGCTGTAGAAATTTATTCCAGAAGTATCAGTTCCCCTCCAACAGCAGGTGATGGTACACAAGATCTGAGTCAATAAGTATTTCCAAAATCAAAAGTAGAGGCACCTAGAGTGGAGCATCTTTTGACAGGATGTAGATGGAGAAGGTAAAGGCAGTAAATGTAAAACAAGAATACATACATATCCTCCACTTCATACTATTCTCTTGTCTCTTAGCAGACCTTTGACTATGACATGTGAATATGACACATATATGAATAAGTGACAACCTTCAGTTCACAGTACTTGCAACACATTCACAGGGATTAGGATATGTGTTATATATGGTAGGCAAACATATTTAGCCCAGCAGCCTACTGGACCCCTACTCTCAGACAGAGAAAATGGACCACCACAGCTAGGAGCAACAAGCTCATCTCATGCTTTCTCCACAGAACAGATGCAAAATCGTTTCAATGGTTTTTGCATGCAGCCAGTTTAACCCAGTCCTTAACCACAGAAACTGCCTCAGTGATGTACTGAGGTGGACTCGTCAGTGTCAGCAGCATGGCTATGGAGCAAAAGGAATCTACAGTGATATCCTGAGAGGATGGTAGTTTCTTCTGTAAATGCTTCAGAAACAGCTATACTACTTCTCCAGAATTAACTCCTCCAACAGGGCTATGAATGCATCTTCCTGCATGCTGAGGAGCCCAGTATAGGTTACAAAAGCAAAATAGCAGAGTAATCCTTACAAAAACTTCTCATAGCCATCATGATGCCCTGGGGACTTTCCAGCCATTCAGATTTCCTTGACAGATATTGAAGTTTGCTTTTAGCACCAGCCGGGACATGGTAAATCTTGAGAAGAGCAGCACGCTTTGGACTGCATCAATGAGGCTGGTGCTTTCCACCTGTCTCCAGTAGAGAAAGGCAGTGGGAGGGATCAGCGGTGTGGCATACTGACTTGTACTAGTTATACAGGCTTCCATGTATAATTAGTTACCAATACCAAACCAGTATTAGTAACTGCAGTATTAGTTCTTCCTTTTTTTTTTTAACCACAGAATCACCGAGGTTGGAAGGGACCTCTGGTGATCATCCAGTCCAAGGCAGGATCACCTAAAGCAGGTTACACTGGAACACATCCAGGTGGCTTTTGAATGTCTTCAGAGAGGGAGATTCCCTGATTTTCTCGGGAAGCCTGTTCCAGTGTTCTGCCACCCTCAACGTAAAGAAGTTCTTCCTCATGTTGATGTGGAACTTCTTGTACTTCAGTTTATGGGCACTGCTCCTTGCCCTGTTGTCAGGGTCACAGAAAAAGTGATGGTGATGAGCTCCAGAATGATCTGCTCCATCACCATTACAGGGATGGAGGTGAGGCTGACTGGCTGGTAGTTTCACAGGTCTTCCTTCTTGCATATCTATTATCTGTTCTCATAACATCTTATTTTTCTAACTGCATTTCAGGTAATCTCTTCCTATTTTCTGAAGTCCCTATTGTGAATGCATGTTTATGCTGTTCCCATTTTTGAAATAACATGATATAAGCTCTCAGTAACTACCCCAAACACAATTTGGGAAGAGCAGACAACAGTTTCTTCCTCCACCCTGTCTTAATTGCACAAAAGTATTTCATTAAGTAACCCTTCATCACTCATTTCTCACCTGGAAGAAAACAGAGGCAACATCACAGAGATACTCATAATCCATCTGACTCCTGGGCCTTGCTGCTGTCTGGGAATCTATTTTGTATGTACTTAAAACTGTTTCTCTCTTAAACCATTCAGGGAATATAATTCTGGTACATGGAAAAGAATAATAAAAAAATAAAACAAAATCTTATTAACAATATTTAAATACATGAAAATTAATTTAGAGACTTTTAATCAATATGTCATGATCCAAAGGAAATGGGTCCATTGTAATGGAAAGAGTTAGGATTTGGAGCATATCTTCTGCCCTCCTAGTAGAGAAGTCCTTGAGACTTGTGTGAGAATAAGGGAGGAGAAGTGCACTTGTGTATGTGTGTACTTGAGAGTCTGTTTTGTCTTTGATTCCTCCTTAACTCCTCTAATCCAGTGTCTCCCCCTTTATCTGTCATGATATTGTGCCTTTGAAGAGTTCAGTGCCTGAGAACAGGCAGGTCAACAACCCTTTGGTTGGATGCTTAATGCATACAAATTGAATAAACACCCCTGGAAATTCTAATTCCCAGTGAAAAAGTTTCAAAAAAGCCCTGGTTGTTTCTTGTGCCCAAGATAACACAGAGTGACACATCTTCATCAGAGACAGTGACTCATAGCTAGGGGTTAAATTGTTGCGGGGGATTATTTTATCTGTTGGCTGTATCAAGTTAAGAAAGATGGAGGTGCAACCCTGAATGTCTTATTAACTGCCAAAATAATTACATCATGGACAAAAAGGGGAGATGAAAAGTACTTACATCAATTTATACTCTTAGTTTATGTGTTCTGTAAAAGGTCTGTATCTTGTATCAAAGGCCTCAGGCAAGTTTTGTGCTTTACAGTTTGACAGCTTCTGCCCTTCCAATGTAAAATATTTATTTTGATTAAATGTACTGATGTTGTTGTTATTTTCTCATTGTCTCATTCAGCTATTTTTGTTGCTTAAATCCTTCCACAGGATATTTAATCCCGTGTATATTTTGTTCACTTTTAGAGTTTTACAATGAAAGATGGCACTCTTAATGCTGTATTCTCCATGCATTCACCTTCCTCCAAGGCATCAGTGGTTTCTAGAAGCGGGCTGCTAGTATGGCTATGGGTAAACACAGACATTTATGGAATCAGAATCTAACTAACTGGAAATATTTTAAAAAAGAAAGATATCAGAAGCAGAGAGTGTAACCATGGCTGTCCTCAGTGAAGAAGGTAGACAAAATATGTGAATTTGCACTTGTAGTATGTTGATTCCACTACAAGTTGAACCGCTTGCAATGTAGCTGAACCACTACAGCACTAAACCCTAAGATCAGCAATTTCTCTACCATAGTTCCCTAGACTGCATTTTTTATTCTTAACTAAAGAAAAATGTTATTGTCAGACCCACAGCATAAGTTAGAAAAAGCTGCCACTGTGGGAGGTAGTGAGAGTCCCAGCTCCTGGCAATCTCAAAAACAGGAGACAGGATGCCAGCATCACCTCACAGCATCTTGCCTCTGTGAGAGGTACAGTGCCCAAGCTCAGGTGTGGTGGGGTGCAGAAGCTGGATGCTATTTTCCCTCAGAGAGGGACTGCAGGCTTCTCAGTGACCTCTGTGCACTGACTCTGCCGTGCACCCCTGGACATCTTCCCCCAAGCTGTCTTTGGTACCACTCAATAGATTAGCACCTAGCAAGTAGGAAAACCATAAACAGACAAAATGTCCTTATAGCATTGGGTCCATTCAAAAGTATTTTTTTCTCTTTCTCACAAATAGCCAGAGCAGCATCAATTATCTATGAGTGGCTAAATACTTCAGTAATAGCCCTCCCAAAAATTATTATCTCCACAGCAGGGTTTGGACATGCTTTGCTGTCCACTGCTTTTCCTCTCGTAGGAGCAGTGGTTGAGGCATTACTCAGAAAAACTGGAGGGAAAAATATTTTAAGAAAGACGTAGGAAGGAGTCTTCTCCTGGGAGACAGTGGCATGGGAATTTCTGTTGGCAGGAGCATGAGGCCTCTGTGCAAGAGAGGGGATGAAAGAGAGAGCCTGCAAGTCAGCAGATGGGGAAAGCTCAAACTCAAAGGAAGCTGTTTGACTATTTTCAAAAGCAGACACAGTGGGAATTTCAGAAGAGAGCAGGCAGGTTTGATATTTTGAGAGAAAGGCTAGGGACTCATTGTCTGCCACCCTGATTTCCTCGTGAACATCAGGAACGACTGTGTCTGCCTAATGATGTCTGAATTTATTTTTCAAGAGGGGAATGTCTGATTGCCCTTCCCAACATTTATTTTGAGAAACAGCTGCTGTTGTAGCAAAGTATCAGCCATCCCCTTGGCTCCTATATCAAGAGAAGGAAAAAGTGGGTTGAAGATTCCTTTATCCTCCAGGAGTCCTCTGTTTTTGATCGCCATATTTTTTTTTTACTGCTTTCCTACATTCCTTTTTCTTTGTATTGTTTCTTTTCTTTCACCCAGAAAAATTCATCGCACATTTTAAATGTAGGAAATTCTCTGCACATGCTGCTTTAAAGTCTTCTGTTGTATGGAATTACATGTTTTGAAGCAGTGACTGACAGGTGACACTGCCTTGCCAGGTGTGGATCTGCAGAGCAGGAAGACAACTTGTCAACTGCTAGTGACAGACACGGAAAAGAGGAAGACAACCAAAACCACCAGAATATTGCAAAGGACAGATATCCCCAGGCCTTTCTTTGTGTTGAAGCAGCAAGTTTTATCTCTGAGGGAATTAGTGATTCTTACCCTGAATGTTTTATATTTAAATCTTCTCCATGTGGTTGTCTAAATCTTGAAATTTTACCATCTAAAGTCACTGATCTTCAGTGGTGTTATTCTGCATACGTCTCTGTGTACAGAGATACGTGTGTGTGTGTATATATATATATATATATACATGTATGTAGATACCTTCTGTGAATAACTACTGTGCTGTTTAATCTTTTAAAGAAAAAGAGAGGAGTATTTCTGTAACTACTATACTAAAAATTTTGGCACACTGATACCAACCAAGTGTTTGACATTGAAGTGTCAATATCAGAATATTTCTTTGCTGTTGTAATTTGATGTCTGCCTTGCTCCTGTCACAGCTGGCCAGTACTGGTAGCTGACAGCTGGGGGAAACACAAGTAACATTCTGTGTGTGTGTTTGGTCCCTCCAGGAATACAAGTATGGTTTTACACAAGAGAAAAGAAACAGCACGAGGGGTCAATTCTGAAAATCATTTCCCAGTAAAGAGGTCAGAAAGCTGGACATTGAAAGAGGGGAAAGGGGATTATTATGGTTGGGTCTGAGAAGAAGAATCATAATGGCAGATACAAGTCAAATTAATTTTAGGATGGACTTTCCAAAAAAGCTTTCTGAGTAGTAAGGTCCATGAAAATATGAGCTGTGTTTTGTGGGTTATTGTGTGGCCAAGTCCTTTTGAAATGTAACTGGACAAAGAGCTCAAGTAAGTCCTCTAGAAAACAATCATTTGTTACTAGGAAGGACTTAATAAGATGTCTTTCTTTGTCTAATTTCTGTGGTTTTATGATTGAAAGAGCCATCTGCCTGCTAGTCTTACATTCACTGTTATAAAATCTTGTCATAAAATCAAAGACCCAAGTGCAATTAGGAGTGTGTGCAAGTAATGGCAGTGATGCAGCAGCAAGTGGCCCCAAAATGTGAAAAGGAAGCTTTAACACAGAAAAGTGAAGCAAGGTTTCATAAGAAGCTATTGGAAAGTTCTTTCTCCCTGCAGCTCAGTCAATGCAGTCAGTACTCTGCACCATAGGTTCTTTAAATCCTGTATCCTAAATCCATGTTCACACCAACATCCAGACACAGATGAAACTTGGCTCCCTTGAGGAGATTCACTGACCTGATTGGAGCTACTCCTGTGTTATGGCATACCCTTTGTGTCGTAAAGCTTGGAGACCTTGCACAGACATTAATGATGCTGCTACAAATCACAGAGATGTGCCCAGTGAGTCATTGGCACAGCAAGCCATAGAGCTCAGGTCTAGTAAATCAACTTTTTCCCTTCTAAAAGAAAATGCTTTAGGTGTTTTCGCGCAGTATTTGAAAAGTTCCTTTTATGTTCACTGAAATTACAAAAAAATCAAAAAAACTTGAACATCCACCCCAAAACTTGGCTGTGCAAACACTTGTTTAAATCAGCTCTACATCATCTATATGATGTAAGCATATAGTGTATATATTAAAGGAATTTATATATATTAAGGCATGAGATCTAACAGAAACAATTTTATACCAATAAGGTACAAGCACACAAAATGTATACTAGGAAAGGCACAAGAGTACAAAAATTGAAACATTCCACTGTCAGTCTTTGAGAGATTATTGGTAGAAACTTAGAAACCTTCATCTGTCTTCTGTTTGTATAGGATTATTTGAGACTACAATTCCCCCTGATTTTAGCATGTGGCCTCCATACACTGCTGCCCCAAGAGCTCCAGTGACTTGAGCCATCATGCCACCAGAAGCAAGTCTGAAACTCAAGTCAAATATTCCCTCAGAGTGTCTTGTTTTCAGTCCAGTACGACAGCAAGCGCTCCTCTGCATGGCCTCCTCTCCACTTGCCCCCTAGCAGAGGCCTATTCACACCACTAAAACTTTTAACCACCACTTTTAACAGGTTTTCCTCAATGGCCCATGCATAGTACAAACAATTTCACCTGAAGGCACAGCTATGCCTGATAATGCAAAAAGGTTGGTTTAGCCACAGTCTTCATGCTTTCAGGCAGTCTATGTGCCTGTCAGACACATGCATGTCCTGTTCTTACCAGGGGAGAAGGTGGTTTTGCAATTATGGCTGTGAAGTACCGTTGATAAACAACTCCCATTGACAGCATGACAGCTGCTCAATAAAACAAAGACAAAATGAGATTTTTCTCACACTTTGCAAGTATGAGGCTTACCTTTTGGAAGCTGGAAACAATAAAAGATGTTGTCACAACCACTCGCTGCCCTGGGCAGCAGCAAGTCAGAAATGAGAGCACTCACCCTGCCAGACCTCTTTTGAAAACAGATTGCACAACAGCGCCGATAGCAGTTCTAATGGCAGTAACAACACAGATATTTCTTTGTGCAACAGTAACAATTAAGAAAAGCTTAAGCATTTTCTGCAACACCAGAACTCTTTGAGTCAGCAAGAAAAACGAAAACGGCTCCTCTATGGAAGTCTCTGGAGAGAAACAAAAAAATGAACCTGTAAATGCCACAGCTATCAGTGCTTCTCTTTTTTTATTCCCTCTTAATGATGGGTTTTAACCCTAAGAAAGAAGGAGGAAAAGCTTTTACTTTCCCTTTTACCTCAGCCTAAATGATTTTTTTTTTAAATTTGGATGAGTCAACATGCACTTTTACAATATAAGGGCCCTCCTTGGAAAGCCCCACTTTTAGCCAGTTTCCCATGGTAAGTCTGAAATACTTTTTACTGCACTCCCCCTTCAAATGCCCTGATTGCCCAATAAAAGGCCAAGATAATTAGATTAATTACTCTACCCTATTTATAAATTTTCACAGGAAACAATTACTGTCAGAAATAATGAATATTTCATATTTACGAATTCATTGTTGGTCTCTTCTTCCCCACCCCTTTTCTTACTAGAGAAGATAGGTTTGCTTTGCTTATCCATAGAACAGTCTTTTCTGCCATAAAATTTGGCCATAAAATTTGCTGTTGATCTACAGCAGGTACGTTTTCCGGCACAGCAGTATCAACTAAGGTTATTTTTATTTTAACCATTTGTTTATATTGTCAGCAGCTTAGTGTAGATACAGTTACACTGGGATGGCAAGTGTTTTTGCCAGTATAACTTCACTTGGGAACGAATGTTTTCTGTGCCAGTAGAATTACTTTCTTTTCTTTTCTCCCTGGCCGGTAGAAGCTGCACCCACACAAGGATGGTTTGCCAGGACAGTTATATTGGTAAACTTTTCCTCATGCTGACCTGGTCTCCAAAACAGCATTGCATAAATAATAGAGACAGGTGGGAGCAATCATAAGTGAATGCCAAAATACTGCAGCTGAGTTCATTCTTATGTCAGAAGCCTTGTGGTGCTGTGGTTCTGTCAAGGGTCAGCTATTTTGGGGCAGGTGGAGAGAATTGCAGAAGGAGATGACACACTTCAGCATTGCTTAAATTCTGCCTTTAGAAATAACATTACTGTTAAAGCTACTTTGAAAGGGAGTAGGGCCAGATTATGGCATGACTTCAGTTCCTAGGTGGTCAGGACTAGAAGGTAGAAGAGATGAAACAAAAGGAAAAGCTCTCATGGGAGAGCTGAAGAAGAGGAAACTCTTTTTTAGTTGAGCCAGGGGAAAAAAGGAAGAAAAGGATCTAAGTGTAGGATGCTGGCAGAGGGAGAAAGGCACTTAGGTGGGCTAGGCCAGTTAGAACACACAGCTCTTTGAACATGTATCTCTGTACTGGCTCACTCTGCACACTGGATGAAAATCAAGGTATTGGCTATAATTTAAAAGCCGTGGTTGGCTCTGTTCCTGGTGGTCTCCATGGTCTCCAGCACTGCCTCATGTTGACTTTCACTGCAGCTTCACTACTGATCCCAAGGTCTGGACTCCAGTAAAGGAGTAGTATGTGTTCTTCTTGGAAGAGGACTTTTTGTCTGAAATTTTCTAGTTTCTATAGTATGGTAGCATCCAAAGTGTATAAATTATTTAATTTTTTTCATGCCCACTTATCTATTAATTTTTGCATGCATTTAATCCATTTGTTTTGGCCATGGGGGTTAATTTTCAAGAGCTGTGTCTGGCATACCAACGAATGATCTCTGCTCTGAACTCTTTTGAATTACACCAGTTGTTAACAAATATTTCTCTGAGCAGCTGTAAGGCACCTGGATACTGTGATGAATGTCACAGTCTAACCAAACTAAATAATGCCTTTACAGTACATATCAGATAACCCGAGTATCTACTGCTGGTTATGACATTTGTAAACTTATCCACTGTTTTACATAAATAATGGCTGCTGTAAATATTTAGATAGCGTTCTTCTCTGTATGAAAGAATAGAAAGCAAAGTCTATACTGGAAATGCCAGAAAAACATTATAAAAAACAAAAATTGGACTATTTGGCAATGTTTTACTTCCTTGTTTAAATTAAAACATAGGATTTAACCAGGTGCTCTTCACAGGTCTTCCATTATTTTCTGGATTTATGGATTTATTTAGACTTTCATAATGGTCAACAATAAGCTATTCACAGTGTGTCAGTGTACCACTTCTTACCTTTATATGAAAAGAGATATTATCTTTACTTCAGCAACTGAAATTCATCCAGAATGAGCTTGAACCCTTTGCTATTAATGCCTAGGGTCTGAAAAACATTTCTTGCAACATGTTTCTGCTGCATCCTGTTGAACTCATTTTACAGTTTGACAATGGCATTATGGATTGCTTAATCTTTCCTTTTGTAAAGAAAAGTCAAGACTTGCCTTCCTACTAGAATAGTATTTCTTTTGTCAACAGAGGGTTAATGAATAAAACTGTTTTCAAGGTCAGATTAGCAAGTCAGGCTAATAAAAATCACCTCATGCTTCAGCAGTGATAAAACAAGAATTGCAACCCAAGTTTTGCCTCTTTCTCTTAAAACCATCTGATTAAAAATAATGACAGATCACTCTGACATGCATCATAGGTTTGAAAGCTAATTCATACTCTTCCATATTATTGCATTAGTGACTAACTTCTTGTATCTGCAAAATAATATAAGGAAACAAAAATCCCTTGGCAACAAATGATAAACTGCTATTCATTACCAGGATCAGTTAAGTTATTTTAACAAAAGATTCATAATAGAAGAATATTTTTATCTTTGTATATAATTTTCTTTGTATTTTGTTGTTGTTCGGTCTCAATAATTGGAATTATTGTATCCTTTTAACTCCTTAGAATTCCTATTAAATTTAGAGTTGGTTCTTGGTTCAAAATAAAATTTTATCAGTTAGACAATACCTGTTAAAGCATCATTTACTGATGGCTTCTGTAGATACTTTCACTGTTTGATCAGCAAGACACTTAAAAGCGTTTTAAAATGGCATTGGATTATTAAATTGCATGCTGTGAAAATGTAAGGTTTGGGGCTGTTTTTTCCCCTTTAGTATACTTGAAGTAATGTATATCTCAGTAATACTTGAGATTATGCTTAATGGTAAATTTAGTCAGGAATGTGTTTTCACACTTGCAGGGCCATTCTTCATTACTGCATTCGTGTGCCAAACTGCCTCAGCGCAGCAGCAAGTAAACAGCCGTAATGATCCCAGTAACAGCCCTGATAATAATCAGATAAACATGAACAGAGAACTCACTTCTAATTTTTTCTCTCTTTTTTTTTCCCCATCTACTTATTCCAAGTAAATCTGAATTTTTGGGTTTTTTTTCTCCAGTCCTCCCCATGAAACACTGCTACTTACACCTTCCAAACAGAGTGCACAGAGGTGATGGCCATATTTGGATATCCAAATATTTAAGTAATGAAGATTTCACTTTCATCAGTGAAACTGAGAGGTTGCTTTGTTGTTCTGTTTTTTGAAGCCACATTCACCATTGTGTAGGCTGATCCACATACTAGTGTGGTAATACAGCAATCAGTCTAAAAACCAGAAATAACCTGACAGCTCAGCAAAAGGGAAACTGGAAGAAATGAGGGTAAATCACATCGATTTCAAAGGTTTATGAATTTAAAAATAGGACATTTTTTTCAGGAAAGTAGAGGGCCAAAATTATTTTTTATATAATTTAAAGTTGAAGAGCTAAATTTGAAATACATGAAGCACCCTTGGGTGCCTTCCTGTTGTTATTATCCTTCATCAAAACCGTCTGACTCCAGAAGTGCTCAAGACTGAAGCACCTCCATTGCTCTTGCTTGTTTCACTGTGTATAAGAGTCTGCTTTTTTGTAAGCAAGGACTCAAATGACGAAGACTTTTAAATAACATTCCTCAAGCCATAATTCTCCCTAGGAGTTAATGGAGACTCATCACTTTCTTCTCTCTATTGAAAGCTAATGGTACAGATAAATCATAAGCATATTTGAAGCACACCATATAGTTTTGTCTCGTTCTGCTCTTAGCATGGTATAATAAGATGCATCTGAGGAAAATGGCATGCCTTGAGCAGTTAGGGATAAATCTGGTCATCTGCCATCTTCCAGATAAATTTAGATTACAAGAAGGGTTTGAGAGTACAAAATACTGTGAATAGTAAGGGATAAGTACTTGAGAATGGTAACTAAATCCTGCATTTTGGAATTATCACTGTGACCAACTGCCCATGAAATGTTTCTCATTTTAATGTATAGTGTGTCTGCATATAATTCTAGATCTGTATTTATATCTGCAGCCATATGCTGTTAGATTACCATCTCCTGTTCAGACAAATTACTGGAGCTGCAGTTGCCAAAGCAAACAGAGTTTTTTTTTTTCTCAAAAGCACCGAACACATAACACATGACGCACTTCATTCTTTCTTATGTGATAACTATTAAAATAACAAGCTACTGATATGCACAATGTGTAAATGAGCAGCAAAGTTGAAAACAGGGGAAAGTAAGAGTCCTACATTTGTTACTGGCTGCTAATCAGGGCAGCTGTTTGAGGAGTCCTTCTCAGAGAAAGCAAGAGACGCAGGTGCAGGCTCAGCCATGAGTCAGTCTATTTTCCTGCACCCTGATTAGTCTGAAGAATGCCATTGCTCACCTTAGATTGGTTAGTGGCAGAGACTGTAAGAAAATTCTCTGTAAATCACTGGAGATTAATGCCTTGCAATCTGAGGACTGCTGGGGGATGGTTTGTTGGTTTTATTCATTTTGCTGTGGTTTACTCATTGGAGTGGGATTCCAGAGCCAGAACCTAACTCTTGAAGGAGAAATTATTTGTGTAATCAGAAATGTAACAAGTTTGGAGATTAATTGAAAGGCAGGAAATAGCAATCGGCTCATTGATAATACGATCAGTATACCATTAGACAAAGGCCCAGAAAGGTGAGTGCCTTATCTCATTGAAATCTTGTGTTCATCTGCTGCTTTGACAGCAAGCCTTTTTCAGTGGAGCAAATCTATATATATTTTCCAGCCAAGAGTTATGAGTGGGAGTTTTGCCTGATTTCAACAACTTAGTAATCTCTCTTTTGGCTGACAATGAAGCAATATGAATATTTTTTGACAAATATTTGTCTGGCAGGGTCTCGTTTATATTCCACTGTGTGAAAATGTTTAAGGATAACTTAGGCAGAATTGTCAGATCAACATGCTCCTTGTAGACTTGCCTAAGTTTTCAAGAAAAACTATGATTACCTCCATTTACCTGCATGCTCTTTGACACCTGATAGATGCTTGTATATGTCATCTAGAATTCAACATGGAAAGCAACAACTTGAAACTAAAAAAATTGTAAAACCTACTCATCAGTGGAAGAGTCAGTCTGTTCCTCGGGTAAAATTTATCTGTGTTAATTTTAAGGATATAAAAATTGGAGATTGCATTTAGCATAGTTCTCCAGACTCCTTAGGATGCAGTAATGTCACAGGCTTTAATATGGACTATAGGAACTCAAACACAGCAGTGGCCCCTGTCATAAATTGTTACCAATGTTTTACAGATTAAGACCAAACTCAATGCTTTCTTCTGTTTTTCAAAATATTTGCACTAGGTAATTTCCTACTGAAGAACAAAGTAAAGAACAGTACAGTCAATCTCAAAGGTTGTCCAATTCTGTGAATGCTACAGCACTCTAAAAACATTAATACCTTCCAGGGCAGATATAGAATTGAGGCTTCTAATTTTGCAGTGTTCTCACCCATTTCATGTGGAATAAGGAAGCATGAAACACTCTGTTTGATCCTGTTCAACAGAATGAAGTCTAAGAATGCATTCATTAGAAAGAAGGTGTCCCTTGTTTCTAGAATCATGTAATGGTTTGAGTTTAATGGTCATCTAGTCCAATCCCCCTGCAATGAGCAGGGATATCTTCAACTAGATCAGGTTGCTTAAGGCCCATCCAACCTGACCTTGAATGTTTCCTGGGCTTGAGCTTCTGCCACCTCTCTGGGCAACCTATGCCAGTGTTTCATTTCACTCACTCTAAAAAACTTCTTCCTTGGACGTATTTTGAATTGACCCTACTTTAGTGTAAATCCATTATCACTTGTCTTATTGCAACAGCCCCTGTTAAAAGTTTTGTTCTTCTTGTAGCCCCCTTTAAGTACTGGAAGGTTGCAGTCGGGTGTCCCTGGAGCCTTCTCTTTGCCAGACTGAATAACTTCCAGATATTCTTTATTAGTAGATGAAAAAGACTGAGTTGATGTGATCAGTTACGATATGAAAAGTGTGTACTTCCCTTTCCCATTTCTGGGTCTGGGCAGCAGAGGAGGAAGAGCACTGTTCTAAAGAACACTGGTCTCAGCTGTGCATGCATGGGCCGTATTCTCAGGGCAAGGTCCTTTCACACACTCTGAGTGGTGTAAAACATAGAGATCTAACCTAGTGTGGTCCTGTAGCTCCTTCTATAGTTGCTAAAGAGAGATGAACTGCTCCAGCTACTCTCTGCACTGCTGCAATAACTCTATGTCTCGCAGTCATTCACACTGTAGTGATCTGACTTGCCCTCTGGAGGTGGCTGGTCTTTCTTCCTCGGGCTGTAGACATAAACAAGATTCCTGTTTTGGTCTAGGGAACTTAGAATGATTAAAGCTGGCTCAAGCGCACTCTAGAGTTTGTTAGTGGAACCTGAGCTGACCAACAGAAAGGTCTTCCAGCTGAAGCTCTGTGTAATTATCATACTCTGCAGTGTAGGACAATGTCTCAACTTTCTGGTAATTGCACTGAATAAACATCACAAAACCTTTGCCTTGGCAAGCCTGTATTTTCTCCATCCTGTTGAAGTAAGTTTGTCAGTTGTGTATAAGGAAGTTTACTAGCTATTCAGATAATTCCAATATTCACATGCAGGAATTCATAATGAGGTTTACTCTCATTTATTTCCCAGTTGATATAAAGCACAAATGTAACTAAATCACGTTATAGGCACAGTCAGGGAAACTGCATTGTTTAGGCAGTATGTGTACACACTTGCAAAAGAAGAGGCCCTTAGCACAGACAATAGAAAGAAAGACAAATAAAAAAATCTATGACATTTATTGTTAGCAACTCAGATGTAATTAAAGCTGATGTTTCAATAGTATTAAATAATGAGCTGTGTTGATGTAAGAAGGTGCCATTATTCAAACTTAATTGTGTGTTTCTAGGTTTCGTGTGCCAACTGAGTCCCCAGACTACTTTAGAATTAGGGGAATGATTGTAGAATGTGACTCAACTGATAACTTAAATTGAATTCACACAAAGATTACATGGAAAAAGTGATATTTATCAACTTATTTGTTCCTTGTCTTCATGCTGAATCATGTTTAGTAGTATTGAAATACTTCTGACTGTGAGGTGGTCAAAATTCCTTAAGCAGGACGTATGCAAATATATTAATTTTAAATTTCCCAGATATGTTGGGTTAAATAGTTAACATGTCTTTCAGTTTGGTCTTTGTAAATCAAACTGTGGCCAGATTTCACCAAATGTGAACAGAGGAGGCACAAAGGGAAGATATTATTTGGTTCATTACTGTGATGGTAAAAACATAGTGATAAATGTATGCTTCAATTAGATTTGTGCTTCATGTAGTGCCACAAAGTCATTGGTTCTCTTAGACAGCTGGAGTCTCTTTTGCCTGATGCAGTATGAAATGAACAGTTAAATGAGAAAAAGTAGCGGGGGGGAAGAGTTCTCTTCTAAGGATGCCATCTGCTAAAATCAGCAGGGTCTGAGCAGAAAAACCACCATGCTGCCCTGAAAACCCCACCCAGAATCTTTATTATTTGTGATGCTGTATTAAGAAGCCTCTTGAACTTTAAGGAGAGTTCGCAGAGCTGGCAGTTAGGAGGAGAAAGACATTCTTTTTTTGATTCCCATCTGACTATATTTGAAAAGTAGCAGAGTCACTGCATAACCATAATTATAAATTTCTTGTACAATCACTTTCCATTCAGTCATCTATCAAAATTTTACAGAGTATAGCAGCACCTTCTGTCTGGATTAAAGGCTGATTTTTAATATTTTCATTTCTTTCATTTTCACTCCATTTAATATTTTCATTCATTTAATTTCTGTGCTTGTTGTGAAATACAAGATTTTTGTGAAATATTATTAGTAACATCTTATTAAAAACAAAATAATTTCTTTTTATGCCCTTATTTTGCCAGTGACTCCAGTGATAGAAACAAAGCATGGCATTTACTTTTGATTTCACGTGCCTTTTCCCAAAATTCTGTCTTACTAAAGAAAGATCTATCAAGAACTGTGATTCTGGGAAGTCTTCTAGCCACCAGCTGGAATCATTGGTTCATTGGAAAAGTGAATCAGGGAATCAGCCATACAATCAGAGAACCATATAAATAATTAAGGCTGGAAAAAGGGATCTCTGAAAGTCATGTGTGGTGGCCGATTGACCTGTTGCTATAAGAGACAGAGAGAGTTCTTGGTGAGACAGTCTCTGGTGCCAAAGATCTGATGGTTATGGTGAGGGAAAGAAGCCTCCCCCAGGATGCCTGTTTGGTGGTGGTGATGTACCCCAGTTCTGATTCCCTGGTTGGCCCTTGCTGTCAGCCACTCCCCTGTACTTAAGATCGACCTGTCACGTGTTCGGGGTCTTTCACCTCCAGAGCCCTTCACGAGTTGCAGCAATAAACTGCTCTCTGTGGAACTCTATGCAAGGACCCTTCTCAGCTCCTTGCCATCGGATCTGTATTACTGAAGCCATCCCTGCTTCTGCCTGTGTGTTCATGCATGTGAGCCACAGAACCAGAAGGAACTCAGTAATAGTATGTAGAGCAGGATTTACTCAGAGCAGAACTAACTTGAAAGCTGATCAAGATGCTCAGGACTTTGGTTATTGAATTTTCTTTCTCCAATATAGACTTGACAGATTTTTGGGCTACCTGTTCCAGGACTTAACCACTCTCACTGCGAAAATTTTTTCCTCATTTATAGTCAATATTATGTCTATTTTCTCTTGACCTTCCACTGTGCACATAAGTGTACAGCACCAAAGCCTTGTGCAGCCCTGTTCTTCCCAACATCCATTAAAAGAATTTTCTGAAGTACCTCACACCACCCTTTCTATTCTTACCCATTATAGAAACCTGGATGTGAAGGATGAGGACTACTTGAATCTTGTCTTGATGGGGACCTCAGCAGTGTAAATCTAGCCTGTGAATTTCTCCAAACCTCATGTCCATGTGGGTTACATATAACCGCTCTCAGTGCTGTGGTGACGCTACCAGAACACATTTTGGAATGATGGAGCATCTGGCAGACACTGACAGTTTGGAAGGAGCCTGATGTTAAACACAAGATCTGAAAATGTTTTTGCAAGGATTAGCTAGAAAGAGTGTGAGGGAGAGTTCTAGGAAACAATCATGGGCTGAGAGGATGCTCAGTATGGAGCTGGGCTGGCCAGAGGCAGATGATGGTGCTCCCTCAGCAGCAAGAGGACCTTCAAAGGGAAGGCATATAATATTCTAAGGCAAGAATTAGGGAAGGTTTATGATCTAGTAATGATTTTGAGGAAAAGAACCATACTTTTTGTTCTCATTTGGGTTAAACTGAACTTTTCCTGATCTCCCCAGAAAATCCATAAGACTTGGTAGATTTGAAACACACAGTACACACAGTTTTCTGTGTTGAAAGTTCCTCTAAGTAGTCCCCAAATTTTGATCTTCTAATTGCAGGTGTTCAGTGGTACCAAATCAACTAAGATGAGAAAAGCAGCAACAGATATTCATACAGAAAACAGCCTTTCATCTTCTGTCCTGCCCGATGCCCCACTAACCGGTTCATGCTGTTTTGGTGCAGTGGCCATACATTGAAGTACTGTTCTGCCTGTGAGACAGGCAGAGTAAGAGCTCTCTGCTAATCATCACAATTTTTTCAAAGCAGACCATTTAAAAAGTTACTTCTGTGTCGCCAGATCTTGTCATTACAGGTCCAGAGAGGACTGCTTTTAGTCGTTTGTGCAAAAACAGCCTCAGGTTTTATTGGAGATTACCACTAAGATAAAGGAGCCACAACAGGTCTTTAATTGTCTGTCTCACTGCTTCTAGTAATTTTTGTTGGAATAAGAAGCAACTGGTAGAGTCTATGGAAAGAAAATCCATCAATCTTATTTAACATTAAAAAATCCAGCAGTTTTGAGTCTTTTGATGGCAAGAGAAACATATTCTCTCTTCAGGTGGCGTTGTGGCTGTTAATACCAGAGTATCTACTTTTCTACCACCTCTAAATCTGTCTTTTCAGCTACCATTAGTTAATCATTGTAAAGGTTTATTGCTACAAGTTGCTTTGCAGTTCCCACAGGACTTTTCAAACTGGAGACCTCTTACTACCCTGCCTTACTTTTTTTTTCAAACACACTTTTTGGGTTTTTTCACTTGAATTGTTGTCAGCTTGTTTACAGGATCCTTTTAAATGCTTCCCCTATTGCTGGGAGCACATCTTTATTTTCCTTTGTTCAGTTTTTCCCCTTGACAACTGAAAGCAACAATAATAAAAAGTGCCCAAGAGCTGTTTTAATTCTTTATAGTTATTATAATTGCAGTTTTCATGGGATTTCCCTGCTGTTCTTTGGAAGCAGACAGCAGTTTCCATATTGAAGCAAGTTTATGGTACACAGTAAAAGAGTGTGAAATAGAATTGTGATAACCTATAACCTAGGTGTTTATCAAAAGACATCATTTTATTGTGTTAAAATTAATACCCTGCAGTACTGGTTATGGCCTCCTATTGAGAGCTTAATTTCCACTTAAATTCACCAAGCGCAAGCACAAGGTAATACTCATCCAAAGTACAAAGAGGTTGATACCTACTGAATTTTTTGATTAAAATATCTATCATGCTTTTCAAACATATGAGGGTTTTTTAGATCTAGGTTCATTCAGAAAGTCCTTCTAGAGGTCACCTGGCTTGTTTGGGCTGATGAATACCTTTCAAAAGATAGTAGCAAATGTAAGAATTAAAATTTCACACAGGGCCTATTGTGTAATGTTTTGATAGAAGTATTAAGAATGGAACTATTGAACTATTGAACTATTTCAGTTTAGAGAATCCTAGCAAAAATATTCTAGTTAATATCACTGTAATACAATAGAAATTTATTATTTCTAGCGACAAATTAATACAACAAGTATTAATAGCTAGCTTTTTAAAAAGGTGGCACTTGCCTGAAAAGCAAAGTTACGACAATCAATAATGCAGCCTGTTTGCATTCTGATCGATTTAACAATAATTTACTTGCCATAAATATTCTGTTATAATTCTCCATTAAATATCTACTGGGTTTTTTGTAATAGTTGTCAGCACAAGAGACTAAACAATGATTCTCTTATTTATGGATACCAGTACCATAATAAAAAACCAAAAGAAGTAAATATACCTGTTTTCCTTTAGAACTGGTTGCTACCTCCATTGCCCAAATCAAAAGAGGATGTCTGCACTTGTCTTCAGTTACACCACTCTGTAGCATCTTACTTTGCTGTTCCATGGTTGCTACTCAGGAAAATTTGCTGTTCATTAAAAAGGACAGCAAAACTTGGCCTCCATGACTGAAACACTGTTATGAAATGCATTTTTAGAGAAGCTTCTAGTAACTTCTGGATTGGCCCTGAGTTATTTAAAGGTGTGGGACCACGTTCATCAAAGCTAGGGCTAGCCCCATTTGATGCATAGGAATGGTTACATATGCTTAATTTAGTTTTGTATTCTGGGAAGTACACAAGCACAGGGATTTCATCCTCTCATTTTGCAGGACACAGGAAAGTCACCTTTATTTCAGTGGTGCAACAAGAGTACATTGACATTCCTGCAATTCATCTGGAGTTGGTCATCTTGCTGAACAGTGGATTTGAGCCCCAGTCCCACATCCCCTAAAATTACCTGGGAGTATTCCCACAGGCACTGAGGGCATAGAATCAATCACTGTTACTATAATTAATGGTAGAAGATGCATTAAGTTCTGTGGGAACATGAAATTGTTTAAATGTTGCTTAAGTGCCACAGGCTAAATACCAATACAGGCACAATTCATTTTAAATACTACATCTCGAACGAAAAAATTATTGCTCTCCAAGCATTTTTATAATTGATATTTTATTTATTTAAGTGAGCTTTTATGGCCATTCTGAAAAAAACCAAACCAAACATGAACAAAAAAAAAAACAAAACAAAGCAAAGCCTTGGGGTTTTGTATAGAAGTTTTCATACATTTCTGGAAGACAGACACTTTCAAAGTGGGTGGTGGAAGAGATCTAATTGAGCATGGCAGGAAAATAATAAAAGCAGAGAATACCAGATAAGCTGTAAATTATGTGGATAAGAAATGTACATTTATTCCAGATTCACTCAACGACTATGCAATTTTAGTTGATAAATTGAGTTTGAGCTGAGTATCTTCCAAATGAAAAGAGTAAGCCTCTCTGGCTTGAGCTCAAAACTGTAGGCTCCTTGCCTGGGACAGTAATATCATATCCTTTGTGGTTCAGGCATGGGGGAGAAGATGCAGGAAACTGATCTCTACAGATGTTTTTGTTCTGTGCAGGCGACTATTCCCCACAGTGTTGGCTGGAAACGTCCTATACACTGGGGCTGTTGGGGAGTTCATATACGTTTCTGAGTCAATGTTCCTGCCACAGATGTCCGAAGTGGTTGAGTGACTGAGCTTTAGCTTGGATCCATGAATAGTCTCCGGAGGACATTATATTGTCTGGCAATCCCAGAATCCTTGGCACCTGGACACTTTACTCTTCTCTCCTAGCGCACCCTCCGGACTTTAGGAGGGGACAGTTTTACCATTGGTCTGCTGGAGACTCTTTCATGTTAGGAACTGAAGTTATCCTTAGAAGCTGGAACCCTCACTACTAAATACCAGATCGCCTCAAGAGTTACGACAGAGACCTTCTTTCAACAGACTCATTTTCAGCTGTTCTTTCCAAGTGTGGCGAAATTATGCTATGCAGAAGCATTACTTAATCAGGTTTGATTGTAGCCACAGCACAATTTAGTCTCTTTTATATACTGCCGCCTAGTCTAGACTACTAGCTCACACAATATTAATGCAATACAGATTAAAAGAATATTGTTGGAAAATACTGAAAGAGAGCCTTGTTTATGTTCCACTCCTACTAAAACTGAAATTAAAATGTCTATTCTTCATCTACTGAATAGTCACTTCAATAACATTCATTTAAAATTGCCTAAAAATTCTTGGATTGACATTCTGCAATTGTAGGTTATAAAGGATTTGAATTATGCTATTTTCCTGAACTGAGAAACAACTGCAAAAAAATTCTGTTGGGATAGAAAGAACATAAATTAATATATTCCCTTTGTGGTTCTTATGAGTTTTGTTCTCTTTCTATGAACATTCTCAGAACCAAGGTAAGAGAATCAGTGATTTTGATTTAAATCCAGAGTCTATTCATGAGAAACTGCTTCTGAATTCTGAACAGCAAATACCCATAGCGGGAACATGATTCTGCAGGAACAGAGCCCTCTTTCCCAGTGCATTTTACTCTGTGAGACAGAATCTATATTTGTGCTTATCTGAAGGCTGAAGGTCTCTCTGCCAGAACAAATTATTCGTTGAAATAGTAGCATTCAGTCTTCCAGGGCTTTGGCCTAAGAGAATGAATATAGTTTCCACAGAAATCAATGAGTTTGAATTATGCTCAGTCTGACTTTCCTGAAACTAATATTGCATGAAAGTGCAGAGAAGCTTCTTTTGGAAAAAAAGAAACTATGACAGAGTTTTTTAAGGGGTACAAAAAAGAGTAAAAATTAGTCTGTGGGTTTTGTGGCTTTTTCTTTGTTTAGATGATGATGATTATTATTATTAGGCAGACAATTACTACATATAACTTTCTAAAGAGTAAAAATCCCCTGTATTAGGTAATTTTAAGAATAGATGTCATGAATTTTATGAACAGGATCAAACATGCCTCAGAGCAGAGTCTGCTGATTCAGGATAAGGAGATAACATTAGTATCGAATACATTTCTCATTACTCTGATTTGACTGGTAATAAATTAAACTAATATCCCCAAGTGGAGTTGCTTTGCCTAAGACAGTCACTGGTGACTGATCTCTCCCTGCCCTTATCTTAACCCATAAGCCTTTCATTATGTTTTTTCTCCCCTGTACAGCTGAGAAGGGCAGTGATAGAGCAGCTTTGGTGGGCACCCAGTGTCCAGGCAGGGTCAACAAAAAATATGTGTAATT
Organism: Monarcha castaneiventris obscurior; assembly: GCA_026261815.1. Taxonomy (NCBI): domain Eukaryota; kingdom Metazoa; phylum Chordata; class Aves; order Passeriformes; family Monarchidae; genus Monarcha; species Monarcha castaneiventris. The sequence continues at coordinate 24,236,124 of JAMPIT010000624.1, read as the reverse complement.
TTTTCCCACTTTTTTTTTCAATGACACTCTCTTATTACTGCACTCACCCAAGCTTTTCTGATTTTCTGTTACATACCTAAAAAAACACATAAGATTGAAAGTATAGAGATCTCTTTATGTGTAAGTAGAAGGACACATTTGAGAAAAGTGATTCAGAAGAGGTGTCCATTAGTCTAATAGACATTTTTCACTTATTCCAATAGTTCATTTGCTCTGTGTTTATATTCGGGTTTTCCCTGTTCTATAGTATTCAGTGTATGCATGAAGTCATTTCCTTCTCTTTAATCCTCTTAGCTTAGCAAATATTATCTAGCTTGTGCAATATTTTCTTCTTAATAGATAGCGTGTTAAAATAAATCTTCCATTTTCCCAGTGCCATTAGCGAATCTAGATTTTTTTTCTCAGATTTTTATTAACTCTGTTTCTTCTTTCAGTTAGTATTAATTCAATCTTCATCTGGTGTTACCCAGTATAAACTGATGAAGCTTTACAGATTTATGCAGCTGAATTTTTAGTTTATTATTTCAATAGGTTACATTTAATGGTAACCTATAAAATCAGTTGCCTATGCATCTGAAAATTAATCCACACACAATGTGGATTGAATGATCCTTACCTATGCTGATAGGAAAGGGGCAAGCAGACTAAACACACACACAGCTAATCTTAGTGAAGACTTACAGTGCTGGAATCTCACATGGGCATTGCCCCTGAGGACAAATCTATACGAGAAGCTATAGGGTTGGTCAGAGGCAGGTACTTGTATGGCCATGTCTGATCTTAAAGCTCAGTCATTTAACCACAAGATCCTATTCTACATTTTGTTCTTCTGTGACACTGCTAGTGCCATAAATCAGCCTCTCTTGCTGGGAGAGGCCCTTTAAAGTTCTTAAAGTCCTTGCAAGGAGCTTGATAGACGGACGAGGCAAACTCGCAGTAACTGCTTCTTCGATAGTTGTTTATTCTAGTGTTATCAGCTTAGAAAGACACAGTAGAACAGAACATGACAAGAGAAGGCGAGAAAATGGCGAGAAAAAGGCTGCTTATCAAGATTCCAAGGCCTTTTTATAGGTAAATTATCCAATTAAAAATTGAAACGACAGATATTTTTACTTTTCATCCAATGCTCAGTAAATCACTCCGACACGCAGGCCGGAACTGCGGCATTTTTCATCCAATCATCCTAAAGTACTTTTACTGCAGAATATGGAGGACTAGAAGAAGAGAAAAAGAAATATAAACTACAAGGGTTCCTCCATTTTGGAACTTTTACTATTTATCTATTTACTACATTAACAAACCTAAAACTTCTAAATTCTTCACCCTGTGACATCCTTACATCATATTCTATCACCTAGTTCACATCTGTGTAGATTTTAACTCCTCCCAGATGGTAGGGAGTTTTCTCCATGGATAAAGGTCAAAAACCATGCTGTCCAGGGGGGTTTTTCTCTCCAAAACAGGCAGAGAAATATTCCCTGCACTCTGGATTCCCACATTCTGATAGTATTCAGTAATAGAGAATCACAGGTATAAGGTTCTCATGGAAAGTATAGACTAAATAATTCACTTTCACAGCAGAAATTGTGCATATACCTATTCTTAAGGTGTAATACAGCATCACTTTCTCTTGCTTTCTTGAACCAGATGTTTGGCCATACTTACTTGTTAAAGGACTTCAATACTAGCTGAATACTGACAACATTCTTTACCCTGACCCAGTCCCTCTTTCTACATTTATCCTTTTGTGGCAACTAAATGATTATGGATTTCTCATGGCTTGTATCCATATTTAATTGCTGTTTCCTGTTCTTGCTGAGATCTGGAGAAAGGTAATGAATCTTCTTACTGCCTTTTTCACCTCTATATTCACCTCTCAGAACCTATAGAAAAGAGACCAACAATCTGAAGACAAAAATCTATGTAGTTGTAAAATTTCATTTGGGGCAGGGTATTGTTTGTGACTTCACTTGACTATCTCCATTTTATAATAAAGAAACCAATAAAGAGATGACTTGTCACTGAGAATGCACCAGCATGTGGGAGACTAAGACTCAGCCAGGACCCAATCACTCACTAATTTCAGCTCATCTCCAAGCTTTTCAGCCTCTCTATATTTTTGAAATTCTGCTTTCCAAGAGATCATGAGAGGTGAAGTTGACTGGTAAAGTCAAGTGCAACCGTTTCTACTGCTCAGAAATATTAGAATAGAGTAGAAAAAATAGAACCAAAAAGTTCAGTTGGAAGGGACCTACAATGATATCTAGTCCAACTGCCCAACCACTTCAGGGCTGACCAACAGTTACAGCATGTTATTAAGGGCATTGTTCAAATGCCTCTTAAACACTACCAGGCTTGGGGCACCAACCACCTCTCGAGTGAGCCTGTTCCAGTGATCCTCTTGGTAAAGAAATGCTTCCTAATGGCCAGCCAAAACCTGTCTTGACACAACTTTGAACCATTTCCATGTGTCCTGTCACTGGATACCAGGGAAAAATGTTCAGCACCTCCCTCTCCACTTCCCCTCCTCAGGAAGCTGTAGAGAGCAATGAGGTCTCTATTCATCCTCCTTTTCTCTAGACTAGACCAACCCAGAGTCCTCAACCACTCCTCACAGCAGCTGCTATTAGTCATTAGGGGTTATAATTAATACAACCTATGCCTGTCTATTCACACTGAAACACAAAAATAAAAATAAATATTACCAGTGAAATGAAAGTTAATGTTGATTAAAATTGTTAGTTGATACACAGACAAGTGAAGAACATTCACATAGCTTGAGATCAAAAACTCTTACTTATTGCTGTGATACTGGAGAGCAACACATATAATTACATTTAGTGCCTGCTTTAAAAAGAGAGTCACTACAGTTTTGTGGGCACAATTTATTACAGGCACAAATGCTAATATTTTGATGGTAGTCAACAAAACAAGCAGTCAGAGGTTTAGAAGCTAAAACACTTGAACCTGCAATTTAGTGCAGAGATTTAAATGTGGATTCATAACTATTTTCATTTGCAAGGCTATATGCCCTCAAACATCAATTGTTAGCTTGTTTATTAAAGCTTTTGGTAATTTAGTTTCCCCACAAATTGATGTATGCCAGCATTGTTCTATGGCCACAGAAACAGAAAATATTGCATCAGATTATTATAAATGGTGCTCTTTAATTGTTTTTCTAAAACAAGGCCTTACCAAACTATTTTCAAAATAAGAAGTGTCCGACCACACCAGTTTGGCAGTTGCAGAAATGTACTCATCAAGGTTTGCATTGCTGAACCAACACCAGGCATGTTCATATGCACATCACTCCTTTGATGTGCATCCATTTCTCAACCTACATCTGTATTTGTATTGACAGCTGTATAATTATTGTCAGCTGTACCAAGAAAGGGAACAATTATATCCCAAGTGGAAATTACAAGTAGGTTAGTACAAGGCTTTCTACTTTTTAGTGAAATACTTCACCACATCACTGATGTCAGAGGCACCAGTGTGACAACACAGCAAACCCGACCAGCAAATGTCACCTACACCCTTGTATCCTCATGTAACACTGTGTGGGACCAGGTTGGTGCTGAGAACAAGGATTATGCAATTAGCTTTATAAGAGAAGGCTGACAGCATGCAGATGGAGGGATCTGTAAGACAGATGAATGAATTTACAGTGATTAAGCATACTCCCACCTGCACCTCCGAAGAAATGAGGAATTACATTTAGTTACACACCATCTTGGCATCGGCATGGAGAGGAAGTGAAGGTAGGGAAATTACATGCTCCATCGTGCTGTCTTCCTGAACCACGTCAGAGAAACATACTAAAGGAAAGAATGTTTGGTCCTGGTGGAGGTGATGGTATTGGAGGATAAAGACTAAGTCCAGTGGGGTGGTAGAAATTATTTTATAAGTATATATATTCAAATGTATACATATGTATGTGCAAATGTGTTACAAAGACTTAATATAATGAGATGATCACATTTACCTTTACTCAGCTCTGTCTGATTATGACTTGACTTAAAAGAAGCCAAATGCTAGTACAGAATGTGATCTATGAAACATGCTGATATCCAGGATTTCCTCTGGAATACATAATGTTGGGGGGCTGCCTGACTGTCCCTTTCATACACTAGGATTTTGCGTGCAAGGAGAGGCCTATGGGACATGGTGGGAATCATAACACTTGCAAGTCTTTTGCATTATTGGTTCAAACCACTATTTCCACAAGCTGTTACATTTTTTTGTAACTGCAGCTCATTTGTGCTCACAAAGGACAGATATCCTCTCCAGCCTCTGGAACATCAAGGAGGGCTGGTAATGAGATAGTGGTGAGAAGAGCTGTAACTGATTGCTTCAAATTGAGGGTAGCAGTAATGGTGAATTGTAATGAGCTGGCTGGTAGCTATCCTGAAATGCAGTCAGTCCATAGGAGATGGGCAGGATGTACCCCAAACAGCTGGACTCACAGGCACTCACCAGAGCTCTCTGTTCAGGGAGGCCTTGGCCAGGTTAGACAGACTGATTCATGAGTTTATTTTGGATTAGGGCATACCTGGTACCATATTCCCTGGTACCAAATCCCTGCTGCCCTAAAATCGTTGTGATGCAGAGCTCAACAAGCATCTTCTGTCACACTGTGGGAGAGGAGTTTGAACATCACCACAGTGCTTGGGTGGGGATGTCAGGACACTGAGGACTGCAGTGACAGAAGTCCAGGCAGCAAACAGGCAGACCCCGGAACAAAAATTGAATGAAAGAAGGCACAAGTAGCTGCAGAAGTTAATGAAAATCCAGCTTGGTATTTACACCAAAAGCACAGAAGCCAGTGCCTTAGTGGTTAGGCATTTCCTTCCAGGATATGAGCTCTATACAAGATGCTGCATTCTGCAAAGTTTTAACTAGTTCCAACCAACAGCATTGCTGCTCTAGGGCTGGTGGGAAAAGAAAGAGCAGGTGGGTAATAAAAGCTTCTGAAAAAAGTAGGGTTTTTTTTTTAGGACATTTGCTCTTTATTCAGTGATTATTTGCCAGATAACACTTTGGAGAACAACTTACATTTCATTTTTCCATGTGTGTGGTATCTTACATTTTATAAGATGGCTTAAGATCTTTGTATTCCCAAAGTGTTGTCTATCTGGATCTGTGTGTTTGGTATATTAACTGAAATGTTTTTAACTGTAGTATTATGGGGGAAAAAAAATTAAAAACAGTGTTTCTCTTAGGAAAAATGTATGGACCAATAATCATTATCACACAAAGTTTTGAATTTCACTTTCTCTGAATAAAAAAAGGTTCTATGAAGACAGCTAATCAGGTGCTGATTCATCCATACATTCACAGGTTCCTCGTTTTTCTCCTGAGCATCACTGATTAAAAGAGAAGAGATTATCAGTATAATACAGATATGATGGATTGGAGGTGTCAGAACGAGGTTCTTTGAAAACTCATTATTTCTTTTGATCTGTTTAAGAGCATTCTGAAAGCACTGCAGCTTTTTTTTTTTTTTTTTTTTTTAATGGAAACAGCGCATCCATTGCTCAGGTAGCAATCCAAATAATTGCGATGAGAATTGTAGACCCAGATTTTCCTTTTCAGGATCAATTCAGGAGTATTGGTGAAAGCATATGTGATGCACTGACTTCCATAAGGGTCTCAGTATGATTTTTCTGTTAGCAATGGCAGCATTATTCAGTACTGTTTCATTGGATCTGTCAATGGCAGAATAGGTAACAGTTCTGAACACAGAGGAATCTTTTATTGTGCAAATTATCAGTTTTAATAAAAAGCCCTGCCACTCAGTTGACCAACCCAGTCTCTGTCACCCCTGTTTAATATATCTTTGGCAGTCTAAATTTCTTATTTGCTTTAGTTGTTTCTGGGTGAGCTGAGCATCGCTGAAAATGCCAAAATCTGTCATTGTATTTTCCATAGACTGAACTTTGGAAATAAGCACTCAGAAAGCTTAATAACAGTTGGCCCAAATCCTTCAGATTTCTTGAAAGGGAAGCTGTGATAGCTGGGGATGTTAGTCCTCTTTCACTCTCAGATTTGTTTCCTAAAAAGTTACTGAATTGCTTCAGGGACTTACTGTGGGGCTTTTGAGCATGGGGTTGTGCAGTTCAGAGGGAAAGAGTTGTAGATAGAACCCTAGAAATCACAGGTGGTTTGAGAAAAAATCTTTGGCTCTGATAAACAAAAAGGGAGATCAACGTTATCTCAAATCACATATCTAAAATCCCACAGTATCATTACCAGATTATTTATCAAAAATAATGAAGTAAGATTATATATAACCTTGAGAGAATGGAGAAACAGCAACACATTACGTAGCAGCCTGCCACTGAGGCTAGAAAAAATATTGCTGTCTAATAACCACAGGGCTGAACTCATGCGTGATGTGTAAGGCCACGTTGGGTTAACCTATATTAAACACCTGACAGCTCATCTTCCTCACTCTCTGCAAACACTTGTATAACTTGACATGCCAGCGAAGTCATACTGAATTGAGCAAACTAGTTGAAACCAAATATGCAGAGAAACATATTTGTCATTGCACTTAAGCTGACAGCTGTAACAATTTTCTTTAGCAGACACACACAGCTTGATGACAAAGAGGGAAGCTTGTGTGGATTTCTAATTGCAGAGTTCTGTAGCAAAGGCCATCAAAAATAGGTCTCTGATTATAAGAAGGATTAGGAAACAATCAAAACCAGGTGGTTTGTTTGGATTTAATATTCATGAATCATTAGCAATTTCTACCAGAATTAGGGATTAAGCTTTTCAGAATCTTCAAGAGGAAGCAGAAACTATTGTAAGATTCATAGTAGGATAGAACTAGCATGATAAAAAATGGGTCACTACTTTACAAATAGTATAGGAAAAAATCATTACAATCAGTAGCAACGGTAGAAGGACATCTTCATTTTCACTATAATTTAGCTGATCATTGTGACACTGGCAGCAGTATTAAAGGTCACTTACTGGATTAAAAGAGTTATTCTGATCTTCTTGTATGATTTCACACTGAAAGTTCACACCATTAAACACATTACAAATGGGTGACCATCTATATAGGCAACTTCAAGTTCACGAGGCAAATCAAATTCACTTAACATATGGCAGAGAAGTACTGAACTAAGTCATATGACTTTGCATTTGCTCTTTCAAAAGTCACCCTGGACTATCACCACAGCTCAGATAATTCATGTTGACTGGCTATTCAGCAGTAACTTGTGCATGTCTAAACAGTGACATTAAAATATTTTGCTGAAAACGTTTGTTTCTAAGTGTTACTGGAAACATAATGAAGATCCATACTTACTCTGTCATCAAAACTATTTTTAAAGTACAACTTTAATTATAATTATAACACATGTCTATAAAATCTCTTTGATGAGTCCATAACTAACTTCCTTTTATTCTTGATACTTGAACAAGTATGGGCTCAGTTTCCTTTAAACTACAGCTGGTTTGAAAACCTTTTACTCCTCAGAGCTTACTAGTGATTCCACCAATACATGATTAGACACTTGTCTTGTCTCTCTTCACCTCTAAATTCACCCAGAGATTTAGTGTAATTTCTTTCACTCCTTGTTAAAGCTGTCCCATTTTGACTTCCACTGCAGTGACACTGCCATTCCACCCTTTTAGTTAAGATTTTTATTCAGTTGTCTTGCAGAAACATCTGCCTTGTTTTGACAATGTCACTGCAGGTAATGCACTTGCAAAGTCATTTTCTTTTGTAGCTTTTACAGTTCTCTGCTGTTTCCTCTCCCTATTACTAACACTCCAATTCTCCTTTAGGGGGTATGCATCACTCTGTTGCACAGTGCACTCCCAGTACAGCCTCCCCAGGGAAAACCAACCCATGCTACATTTTCACCTTCCATTTTTCTGCTGATGAATGAAAAGCCTATCTTTCCAATTCTGTATCTTGACTTGTCATCAAGACATTTCCTCTACTTGTCTGCACTAACATAAAATTTAGCAAGGCAAAAATGAACTCCCAGCTCAGATACTAAGGATGGATATTTTTTTCCCCATTGTGAAATACCTTGGAAGCTACTGGATTCACTCCACCCAGCAGGTGACAGCTTTTGGGCTGAAAAGCACTGCTTTAGCACTGCAATTGAAATCTGAGAGGATGCCTTGTGTGTTGTTGGGATCCTGGGATGAACTGTACACCTGCTCTTCCTCCACAGAGGTATCAGAGATGCTAGAGCTGGTGTTTATCAGCTCACAGGAGCTGTAGCCCAGCCAGAGGAAAACATGGAACAACAGCAATTCGGGGGCAAAATCACATTTTTCTGTACAGTAATCAGAAGATTTTTATCTTGTACAGCGTTGATCAGAGTAACAGTTTCATCCTCACTTCTCCTTCACACACAGACTACTCCCTCAGCTCCCAGAGTCACTTAGTTCTCTTACTTAGCATCTTCACCCCACAATTATTAGTTTCACATATTAAGGCTCACTGTGAAAATATAAGGGTCTTTTATTTGTGAACTTAAGCCTCTGAATGTCTTTGTGGTTTGGCTAACCATTCTGTCCTGTGGGCATGACATGTTCTTCCTAGCAGATCTGTGAATCCACCCTCCCAGCTCTTCCCTTCAGGACAAACTGCACGATACATTCTCTCCAAACTCATGTTGGTTAACAGGAACACAGACTAAGTTTTGCTATCTTTTTTCTTTTATTTTCTTTTCCAGTTGTTTCTGGTTTGTTTTTTTTTTTTTTTCTTTTACCCATCCAATACTGTTTGGATATGGGGGAAGCAGAATGCAACCCAAAGAAACAAGTTTATAGTCAGAGATGAAGGGAGAATGAATATGATATGTAAGAAAGCCTTTTTATTATATAATCAGTTTTCATACTCAATCTCATTTTAATACATTTAATACTAAATTTGCAAGTCATTATCAGAATTTATGATGATTGGTTCAGATTTGTCATGAAAAATATGTTTATAGTACAAACTGGCAGTGACTGACAGTAGAATAAGTCCATTACAAAAAATCTATGTCCTTTTTTTTTCAGTCATCATTATATTGTTACTTTATGTGGTTTTTCTTGTAATTTCAGTGAATTAAATTTAAAAAAAAAATCACTGAATTTTTTTTTTCCCCACAAATAGAGAGTTAACATTACAAAATTTGTAATGAATTGAATACTGCTGGATTAAAAGAAAGAAGAAAGACAACACTAAAAACAAGCTGCAAATGAATAGATCATTATTACAGCATATTCATGTAACATCTTTACACAACCTGTCAGCTTTCAGTTTGATGCTTCTTCCAGAGGCTTCAAGCTTACAGAACATGAAACTTCTGTAAAACCTAAATTAAGATAGCAATATGTGACATAATAGCTTTGGTAAATTTTTTCTTGTTCACAGGATGGTTTCTGGAATCGTGAGGATTAGTCCTTCACATCGAACATCAAAAAGTCTGGCACAGACAGAGAAGATAAACTCTGACCCTTGTGGGCTTGTTCACATCACTTCTACCCATTTAAATTCCAGTTAGATTGGTCAGAAGCAACAGAGAAAAGCTTTAAATTGCATTATTAACAAAGGTTAAATCTTAGACTGCTGATTAAATCAATTTCTCTCAGATAAAATCATAATAGGCCTTGGCTGTATTTGTCTGACAGGAAACATGGCATTGGCGATGCTTTGTGTTGCCTTTAATGAGTGTGATTGTCATCTTCCAGCAGGGAGAGTACAAAAGCCACCTGCAGGTCTGGGTGAATGGGATCACTTATCGATCAAGTTGTCAGGCCTGTCAGGCATTCAGGAACAGCTGAATGAGTACATAAAATCAATGTGGTCTTGTATTTATATGGAGGCTCCCCAAGTAAGTCACCTGATTGAAAACTTTGACTAAATTAGCTACACATAAAATATAATTTCTAAAATTGTCTAACTCACAACAATCGTGCTTAAAAACAATCAATTGTTGAACAGTATTTTTATTTTCTGAAGACAATTTGACATTTTAAGAAATTTTTGGCCAGCTTTTTCTTGGGGGTAGAACAGCAGCCTATACAATTATTTCTTTATCTCTATCTTAAAATGGTTTTAAACTGTTGTTTATTATTTATATTTAGTTTCTTCTCCCCATTTGCTGAGTCAACTCCATTTTAGCAATGATCTTTGCTGCTGTTCAGCCATGCTATGAAGGTGAGGCTGTTCTAGAAAGACAGTAAGCAGACAAGCAGAAAAGTGCCTCATCTTCCTTAAGAAAACTGCACGCCAGCATGTTTGCATCAAGAGTGCAAAACTGCACTCTTCATGGCCTGAATCACCTTCCTGGGGCTGGAGCAAGGAGAACAGAAGGAGAGCAACCCGGTGAGGAGGTGTAGCAGGAGGAACCCTTCACTACATCCAAATCAGCCAGCTTTGTCAGTCAAGGTGGATTTTAGACTGATGAATGTACAGTTGAGCCCTGAGCCTGTGAAAGGCTTCAGAGTTACTGGGAATGGAGTAAATAGCATTAAAGTACCAGTACCAGCCTCACAACCTTCTTTACAACCGACAATTAACATGGTCATTTTAATCTGTGATGCAATGCATTTCCATTTCCAGTCTTTTGTTAGCTACTATCTTTTCTGTTTTCCGTCTGTCACTCCACACCCACATTTTATAATTTGTTCACTGGATTTTGATTTGCATCCTACCCTTCCCTCACTCCATTATTCTCCCCAGGGAGCCACTTTCTCCATACTATCTCCACATCTGTCTTCTTTCTTCATTTGTTTGTCTTATTTGCTGTCCCTAAACTCACAGAGGAATAAAACCAATTCAAGACTAAAAAATGGCTTATTCAATTCAAATGTCTTCTCTCTGCTCTTTTTGATACATGACATTTTTTTCTTTGCAGATGGATAGAATTCATGCTTGGACATGAAATGTATTATGAAGTTTGAAAGGCACTTTTTCTTTTCTTTTATTAAATCTTCTTCAAATTTTTATCAGTGCATCACTCATCCCTGCAATTTTCCCATATAAACTTGCTTCACCATTGTGCCTTTGGAATCAGATTAGTTCTCAGTCTCTTTCAGTAGAAGTTAATCAGCTAAAACTTGGTCTATTTTATAGCTATAACATCAGAAGCACCACAATGAGCAAGTTCATTAAAAGTGAAAGTAATAACAAAATTTTAGCATCCATTCATGACTCAGATAAAAATAATAAGAATACTACTAGAGGAAATCTCCTTCTAGTCCACATGTTGCTTACAAAGTCCCTCCCCAGAAGTCTCCTGGATCAACCCTTTTTCTTCCCAGCTGTGAACAATTAAGGAGATCTTCAAGTTTTCACGCACTACAAAAACAGAACCCCTCAAATTCTGCCCCCTTTCACCCAGGGACATGGCATGTGCTCTGATTCAGGGAGAAATCCCCATGGATATAAGGCTGAAGTTGTCCCAAATCTTAGCTGTCTGAATTTTAGAAGATAACATTTTTAAAGGCATGGAGTATGATTGCAGATATCATTGTAAATGTTGTTTTAAAGTCAGAGTGAGTTAATAGGAATGCATCTATGGTGGATTTAAACTTTTTAAAGTAAATTTTGAGAGTTTGCAAAATATTTTTGGTGATGAAGAGGCTGTGACTAGAGTTCTTATCTGATGATTAATGAGAACTCTAAATCTCTAAACTACGTGTCTTTATTGTACCAGCAGAAGGAGTTGGTGAGGGGGAATAAAAAGGATGTTTACATGAATTTATGGGTGATAGTTTAGAATCAGTACGTTTCAAGGCATGTTATTCCATGTTTACTAGAAAAAGTAGTAGAGATTCAGCGGAATCTTGCACAAACAGCATATTTCACCTTAATTAGTGAGAATTTTACTTCTTTGGCAAAAGCAGGAATGAGATCTTGGATCTTAGTCTGTCTTGGCCAATATAAAAATTGGTACCCAGCTGCAGATGCATAAACAGGTTCCTGATGAAATATGTGCAGTCTAATGTTAGCACAAAGGAAAACACTTGTCATCTGTATCATTGATTTGCTGAAGTACAGAATGAGCACTTTTCTCACTACTCTTGATCTTTCCTACCCAGTTCTTCCATACCTTTAACACCCTCTTTCCCTGTATTTTCTGATTTACACATAAGATTTTTTCAGATAGTTCCTGCAATTTCTTACCTAGAAAGCCTTACCTAGAAAGCCTCTATTGGAGGCTTCTCTAATGCTATTGTTTTGAAGCTGAATGTATACATAAATCCTAAGCAAAAGCATCTAAAACTAAGGGAGACAGATGGTGAGGGGGGAGTGGGGATAGTTTAGATCAAGATATATTAAGGTTTGTCAGTTTATTTCACCTTTGTTAGCACCTCAGAAAACCAAGCAACAGGAGTTGTCCACAAGCAGAAAGTTCTTGCCTCTGAATCTCCTCTGTGCATTTATACCCATTGCTTCCCTTCCCTCTCCCTCAGCCTACTTCTAAACATAGCATTTCTGCTCACCAGGGTTTTTTCAGTAGTTCCATTAAGTCGTGGGACCACAAAAAGAGCACAGCAGCTCTCCCTGCCCCAGCTCTACATGTAGTCTGACAAGGCAGTGCACAGGGGAGCATCATGCTGTAAGCTTCTGTTTGCTAACACCTCTCACTCCTGAGGAAGAGAGCTATAACTTGGGGAATGGCTGTGCTCTTTATTGCCTCTCAGTAGGCATCTGTAAATCAAACTCAGTAGGCATCTTTCCCATTTTCATATGACCCCAACAGCTGGATCTGTTAATAGCCCGAACCAGTCCTAATCCTCTTTAAATGAATGAATAAAATTGGGGAAATATTTTAATTTTTGTGTGCCATAAATAGACTCTAATTACCAGATACTCAGATTAGGAACCTGTCCCCTGAAAGACTGCTAACAAATTCCTTTCTTAACAAGTTGGGGCTTTCATGTTAACACTAAGATCCTGTTTGCTATGACTTTGAAATTATGGTGTTAAAGAGCTTTATCTTCCAACTGATTTTTGAACTATTTTAAATTTATTATAATTATTTCTCTAAGATTCCGGTAGTTCTTTGCAGGAATGAGAATTCATAGCTTAAAATGCCACTGGATATTTAAATTCTTCTGATTATAAAGACAGTTTAACTAGAAAAATGGACCTCAGCAGACACTGTCACACAGATTGCGAGTTTCTACATATTTTAAAATGTATGAGTTGTGAAATGATACAAGGAACTTCGAAACCATGTCAATTATTTTGCATCTGGCATTGCACACCAACTGCATAATGAGAGAGCAGAGGGCTTGATGATTTTTGAAACTTGTTTCGGTGAATAGTCACATGAGCACATTATATTGTTCACCAGACAAATGGAAAGCTATCAATGTCCCAGAATTCCAAAATGACTTTTATTGAATCTTGGCTTATATTTGGCTTTGTTTGTTTGCTTTGTCACTTTGGCATATTTTGATATATCAAATTTTTTTCTAAAGAGCAACTTAAATTATATACAGCTATATCCTTCTTTGTACATGCAGTTGGGCTGCCCCAGGGGAATTGAAAGCAGAATGTTATATATGCTGTCTGAAAGGGCACATTTTAATATGTGCAGTTTCATTGTTTATGAGGTTTCAAAAAGACTCTGTAGCCAAAGAAGTTAATGTATGCAAACATTTGGCTTTTTTGTCACTCTCCAAATAGTTTTATTTGCATCAGAGCAGTGTTTCATTTTTTTGTGTTTCAAAATTTTACCCATTATAGATGTGTTTAAGGAAAAAAAACAATTAAGGGCCAGACCTGGTACAGTGAAGTTAATATTCCTATTGACAAATGCTGATTCACACACTGCAAATAACACAAATTCTTAACAGCAGAGTATCAAAACTCTGCATCACTATATGTACTTGAACACAGCTTAGAGAAAACTTTGTGTGTAACTTCATAATTCAAAAGTCAACAAAAATAATACAAAGGCTACTTGCAAGTAAATTCATTACAGCCTTGATGTCCTCTGCTCAGTACTTTGCAGGGCCACTTATACCACTATGAGGCAGCTGTTACAATGTGACATCTTACAGCCTTTTAACACCTGTGTAAAGGTGTAATAACCCTTGTGTCAGTGTAAATATTATGTGCAGGAAGACACTTTATCCTTAGCTTGTGAAGTGCAGCCTCCACCTCCCTCAAACCAGACGGGTGTTCACAGATGAGTCAAGAGGAGACAATGGCTGAAAAGAAGCACAATGCTGTAATTGCCAACTAAAAGTGAAGGGTAAGGCCTTCTGTAGGTCTGCTAGAGCTACAACTGCCTGCTCTTTCATCTTGAAATATCTGTACTCCTAAAATCTTAAAAATATTAATTTAAGCATGTTACTGCAACATTACAGGAGACAATAAACTTAACTTCCTCTGACATCAGCTTCTGAAAAAGTTTTCTCTCCAATGAGCATTTCAGTGAAGGTGTACATGCAAATGTGAATTTTTACAAGGAGGTAAAAGTGGACTCCCAGAATCACTTGAGTTTGAAGGGTTCTCCAGAAGTCATCTACTGCAACCTTCACCCTGAACAGGTCCAGTAAGATCAGATTACCCAGTCAAGTATTGAGGGTCTCCAAGGACTGATTTTGTACAAGCCCTTTAGGCAAGCTGCCCTGGTATTTGACCACCTTCCTGTTAGAAAATAGACTTCTTATATTGCATCAGAATTTCCCAGATTCCATCTTTCTTATTGCCTTTCATCTCTCCATTGTGCATGTCCATCTCCTTTATATTCTCTTAAAAGGTGTCTGTAGATAGCAGCAAGATCCCCATTTTATCATCTCTTCATAGGACTGAACAAACCCCATTCCCTCAGCCTCTCCTCATACATCCTGTGCTCCAGCCCCTTGCCCACCTTACTGGTCCTTGCTTGACTACTCTCAGTGTAGAGAGGCTATCTCTACCTCCAATACCTACCTCAGTTAGGGAGCCCCAGACTGGACACAGTATTCAGATGTGATACCCCAGGTGCCAAAGAGGCAAGGGCACACTGAGGATCATGCTCAGCTTGTTGAATTACAAGGATGTCCAAGCCTTTTTCTTCAGAACCACTTTTCAGCCAGTCTGCCCCCAGCCTGTTCTGGTTAATGGGGGTATCCTTGCTATTCTTCCCCCTGTGCAGAACTTGACATTTGCCCATGCTGATTTTCATGAGGTTTATGTCTGCTCATCTCTCCAAACTAGCAGGATCCCTTTGAATCCCAACCTGGTCCTCTACCACATCCACCACCCACCACAGCTGGCTAGCATCCACAAACTTGCTGAAAATCTGCTTTGAGATGTCTGAAAATAATTTACAGAAGAAATCATCTGCAAGGGAGAGCAAGGCAAAGAGTTTTGAGAACCACATCTCCTCAAACCTGGACTGAACTCCAGCTGCCCATGAAGTGAATGTCAAGGTTCGCTCACAAGACACCTATTGGAGCTTTTGAGTTGTACATGTGTCCAAGGAGACACTCACTTGATGCACAAGGAATGTTCTGCTGGAGTAATTTTTGATCCTCTGACAGATAAAGACAGTGGGATATATTTCCAAAAACCATTCTCCACCTTTTGCTGTTCTCATATAAAAGCAATACATGGATTTCTTGCTAGGAACCACTCTTCTGCCTCGCAAATGCGTGTTAATCTCCCAAATAGAAAGAGATTCTTCTTCACTGGCCACCTCTCTCTTTTTGTCCCCCTGCCAATGTAAAGTAGGCATAGTAGAATAACTATAATTGAATCAAGTGAGTGAGAAGTTCTACAAGATATTCTGTATTTTAAAAAAGAGATTTACTTATATTTTCTTCACTTACCAGAAAGAATCCTTTCTCCTTGAAAAAAAGGAAAAGTTGCCTACTTTTTCCACTCAAAATTAAATTTTAACAGCCAACTTACAAACATTGGAAACAAGGTGGTAAGAGAAGTGCTGGCTGACCTTTAACTGGAAGCAGAACAAATGGCTTATCTCTTATAATCAAAAAGATTTAAAAGCTCCTCAGATGCATATGCAAGTGATTTATTTTTGATATGTACTAATGAGACATGAATTGAATAAATTTAAATTCATTGGAGTGACTGTTAGTAATAGAATTTTTGTTTTAATTACCACCTACAATAACAATTTGGTTAATATCAGATGCTATCTAGTGTTTTGAATAAGTAAGTCACATGGTCCAAAATATGTAATTTCCTATTTTCTTGTTACTACACTTGCTACCTTTCAGTTTAAAGTGAGGCCTTTTTATCACCTATTCTCTTCTTGGTGTTATAATTTTCATTAGTTTGAGAAAAGAATCAAGACTTTTATTGACAAGAAATGAAAAATGAGTGAATTCTTTGAGTTCAAGATACATAATTCTGATACAATAGAAGAACTTCTCCAGGAACAGGGATTTAGTTTTGGGGGTTGTGAATAGGATTCATCTACATTTTGGAGGACACTTTGTGTAGATTAACATATCTGTGCTATTCTTGACACAGTTCTGGTGATTTATATCAAATGAAACAACTCTTGCACCATGTAGACTGATAGACCAAAATCACAGCACTTAATTGTCACCTGGATAGTTCTGGAAAGAGATTCAGATGAGATATATTAAAAAGGATTTCAACTCTAAGTTGTCTTTATTTGTTGATCCCTTCTTCTCTCCCCAGTCCTACACTCTTTTTTCATAACCAGTGGAGACAGCCATTATAGAAAACAGGAATATTTGAGAGGGGGATTTATCAGACCTATTATAGATGCATACTTTAGGATGTAATTAATTTCACCCTAAAAATGTCAGTTGGAACTAGATACTCTTTAATGTCTCTTCCAACCCAAATCATTCTGTTATTCTATGGTTCTATGATATGGTGCAATTTACCCCAATAAATGCAAAAGGAATTTAAATTTTTAGTTTATACATAGATTTCTGTAATCCATCTGTGCTTAATTTGGTAATTATTTGGTAATTTTCGTATTTTCCTTTAGGTGCCTCTAAGTTATTAGCAGTATAAACTTAGGGCATTTATATTCAACTGAATATTGACAATCAAACTTTCAGTTGTATTTCAATCCATCAAAATAGTGTTAGATGCCCATTGTGATGTCCAGGCATGTAATTAAAGGTGAATTAACACCTTACTATCTGACATGTTCTTGAAAGAAATATGGCATGCCTGCAACATCATACATTAACAAAAATATATTTGAAAATGGACCCGTAAGTTTCTCATTTATTTTGGAAAGTAAAACATACAAAATTTTATTCCAACTTCTAGTATTTGCCTTTCTTTTCATTTAAATATTCTAGATAATATCTACAACTAAACTACAGTAAAAGAGACATAAAGACAGTGCCTGTCAATAGTTAGGTACATAAACCCTTTTTTTTGGCAACTGACTACAGAATGAAACAGGATAACAAGGTACTCTTCCTTAGTTTCAACCACTCTCACAGCCCAGAATCAAGGGTATGAGATGTATGCAGTGTCAACATTTCTGTAATATGATAGAGTAGTCCAGGGCTCAGTGTTAGATCTGGCATTCATTTGGTGTTCAAAATTACATATAACTCATTTCCTGTCATTGACTTGTCATTAACATCAATAATTTCAATAACAACTTCTGGCAAATTTTAGTCAGTATTTATTAAAACATGTATTAAGCTGATGTTATGAGATATCGTGCTGTGACAGATCTGATTTCTGCAAAATCCTTTAAACTAGTAAAACCATTATATGTAATTATTAAATATATAATTATATAATTATATTATAATAGAGGCTGACCCTCTTGGCTGTCTAAGACTCTTTAGAATGACCTACTACAAAACAACTTTAAATTGTATGCCCTCATTTTTCAAAATGGACAGGAACAATTTTGTGTTTCCTAAGTTAAATATTCTTTCATTAACTCTGTAATGAGCATTCAGAGAAATTTTTCTTATGTAGGGCTATTCATTTATCTCTAGTGTGTGTGGAAAGATGACCTGTGGCTTCCAAATGTGAATTACCTTGCACCCTGAAATGTATTTTAAATGTTAAATACATTAGACTATTTTTCAAAATTCCTTTATTTAAATTGTTTCCATATAGGAAAAATCTATATACCCAGGCTGGCATCTGCAATATTCTGCAATTCACAATGGCAATGGTTTTTTACAAGAAATATAGGTGGCTATTTCCTGGTTGAGAAGATAAGCAGGAGTAATATTAAAAAGGCAGAACTACTGGTGTGATTTCTGGCAGCAGGTGCAATTTGCTGTGATTGCAGACATTACAGTCATTTCAAAGCCAGGCCAAATTTTATTCTGCTTAATACTGAATGAATACAAGGAGCTCCTTACCTTGATCCTTCCTAGATGTTTCTGTTCTTTTGACTTTTTTGACTTAGACTTCTTCTGACTCTTTTGACTTAGAAAATTTTCCAGACAGCTGGTTTTTGAATTGTGAAGAAAAAAGGCAAGGAAATTAGGAAAGGCAAAAGAAAAACACAAAATAGCAACTGTGGTATTGATACTTTTTTCTACCTATTGCTGTATCTTCCCCTTCCTCTTTTCATAGCTCTGCCTGCCTTTACTGGAGGTGTCATTCATAAGCTCTGAACTTGTTTGAACTCTGATGAAAACTTGCCATCTTCTGAAGCATTTTCTCTGGACAAGTCTCCTACTAAGAGCAGAGCCACTTGAGCCTTGTGAGTGGGTCTCTTAACACGGCCTAATGAAAAGCCATCGACGCTTAGAATAGACTTTTCCTCCTGCGTCATCATGGTAATTGGGCTGTGGCAGTCATCATGCTGCAGATCTCTTAGTACAGTGCAAATGTGATTGCTGAAAGCTTTTGAATCAGAAATACTTTGAGTTGCTTGGAAATACTTGGTCTTATAATTCCTGTGCTCCAGGGGATTTGAAAAAGAGGTTTGTTCTCAGTCCGCTAAAGAAAGACATTCTGTGAAATTCTCCCCTATCTTTGAAACCTGTGTAAGAAAAACATCCCATGGGGTTGTGTTATTTCAGTCTCCTATACCATGGAAGAGTAAAAGAGTTTTTAATTTCTTTTTCCTTTAAAAGAGATTAAGTCAGTTGCAACTTCAGACTATCAAATCTTATAATTTATGATGAAGCTACAAAGTCAGCTCTACCAAGGCAACTTTAAGTACACTATGTTATCCACCCTACATGTGTGGATATACTTGCCATTGTAATCAGTGGAAGTTTTAATTCAAGACAAAATAAATATAACTACATTTAAAAAATCTAATTAGGACCAGACATGTTTTACTATCAGAGGTTTAAGATTAAATATAAGATCTACTCTATTGAAGACAAAGAGAAGCATTAAAAATTTCTTAATAATGTATTGTTAATGGGTTATCCAGAGAATTGAAAACTGGTCTCCCAGATAAATATCTTGAGTATTTTTCTGGCTTATTTTTTGGTACAATCTCTCTCCCTCTCCCTCTGCCCTCTCCCTTTTCCCCTCCTCCCCTTCCTCTCTTCTTTACTTGGCCATACAGGATTCAGGAATAAAATTATTTTAAATCTAACATGTATTGAAAGTTCAAATGTTTATTCATAGCCATCCTCTAATTATAAATACTTGACCAAAACTATACTTAGTATATTTTAAATATGATAAAGCCATAATCTTGCTATGGTTTTACTCATTTTAAAAGGAAGAGTTAAGCAATTAGAAACAGAAACTGTCCATTATCAGCAACACCATCATAGGGTTGAATTTCTCATCCTAGGTTCTAAGCAATTGAAACTGCTTTCCTGAATTAACCACAGGTCATCTTTTTGCTTGACCACAAAATTGTTTTTCTGGTCTCATATGGGTATTTCAGGTCTTGGTCAATTATGACTTAGATGAGTCCT
Organism: Monarcha castaneiventris obscurior; assembly: GCA_026261815.1. NCBI lineage: Eukaryota > Metazoa > Chordata > Aves > Passeriformes > Monarchidae > Monarcha > Monarcha castaneiventris. Next base: position 24,216,279 of record JAMPIT010000624.1, on the reverse strand, counting down.
CACTGAAACAAGCAGCTGGAGCAGTTTGGTATTTTGCTTCCCATGAACCAGAAAACACCTCATCAACTTTGGCAGGAGAAAAGAAGTATGAACCTGCCTTATGTGTTTTAGCATGAAGCCTAGAACTTAGCTTCAGCTGTGGTCCTTGACCTAATGACCTTTACTGGTCATTAAGTGAAGCAGCTCAAGTGTGTTCAGACACTGCAACCTTCAGCCAGAGGCAGGGGACTGTGGAGAAAATTCCTTAAATTACTACAGCCTTTTGGGAAGCAGATGGATACCTAATGCCTACAGCAGTGCATGCATCCCTGCATTTATGCAGATTGTACACAGTCTAAATTGTCTTCTTTTCCTTTCCTCTCCCCTGTCCTGTTTGAACACAGAGGAGCAGCTTGCATTCATCTGTTTCTGCTTGGCCTAATGGAAGACAGAATGGCCATGAAATTTTGTAATTCTCTGCCAAGGTCTGTAGATGTGGTGGAAACTGTTCATACCTTCTCCTAACATCCTTCCAAAGCCTTAGAGCAAACAAGGGCACAGAGTGAAGATTCTGTGTGTCAGTTACAGAATCCAGCTTTAATAACTGTAAAGCTTTCCATGCATAAATGGTGCCGAACAGAGTAAAATATTAATGTGTTTTCCTGTGAATAATCCAGAAATGTCATCCTGTAACCTAAGAGAGCGGCTCCTCAGTAGTTTCCTCGCCTTCTGTAGCATCAGAACAATTGCTGTGCTACATAGAATGAAGTGCTGCTTTGTGGTCTCTAGCCCCAGGTTTTCTGCCTCATGGCACAAACCGTTCAGGGTGCATTGCTATGCAAAATACTGCTGTGATGAAATGCCCTTTATTACATAGTCATTACTGATGTAATATGATCTCTAAAAATAACTAGAGTATATTTTCTGTGACTTCTGAAGTTGAAAGGTATTCTGGGATGTGTTTAGTCTCCATGGTGCTACCACTTTCAGCCCAAGAAAGACTGTAAAATCAGAATTTTTCAAAGTATTCCTGAGATACTTTAGAAGCACTGGATTTCAAAAAGTGATGTTACCCAGCTTTAGAGCAGAGGTTTCCTTTCAGGTGACTCAGGTTGAAACACACAGCCACAGGCCATTTTTGGTGGTGTTGTCTGAGTCAAAACATGCCTGTACTTCTTGAAGCCAGTACCAAAGAGGTCAAAACTGCCCTTCATTTTGGGTGGTGGAGGCAGTGTGGGAGTTAAAGTTTCTCCCTGTCCCAATGTAATAATGAAACAAGGATGTTTGGTTATTACACCTTTCATGTATGTGGAATGCAGTCACCTGTTATACCACATACTGCCACATAAGAAGGAGTATGTCACCACTGATATTTATGGTCTTTTAAGTAAAAATCCACATTCAAAGTTGTCTGTTTCTTTAGTAAAGGTATATTGCCTCTGACTTGTCAAATGCTGTCAAAGTTCCTCTGCCTCTGAGTTAACAGTCAGTGTCCTTAGGAAAAAAGCTGCTCTCCTGCAGGGCAAGGATGTGAGAGGCCTGTGATCATACTCTCTCCCTGAGAACATTGAATGGTGGGTGAAAAAGAAAGGAAGAGAAAGTAGAACAAAGACGACCAGCTGTGGCTTTAGGCTGAGTCCCTCTCCTCTCCTCACCTCGCCTCGCCTCGCCTCTCCCTCTCCCTCTCCTCTCATCCTCTTCTTCTTCCTTCTCTTTTCCTTTGTCCCACAGGTACACAGTCCCTGTAAAGAGCAAGGGACATTCTGAAACTGCAAAGCAGCTGCCATCACACTTCTTCTTCCTTAAGCAAGAAAACACCTTTTATATTTCTTTATTGGTGTTGTTCCCATGACTGCATGAGGATTCTCTGGAGAAGTGAGGAAGGAAGGTCAGTAGCTAACGTTGATGAGGAATTTTCCAAAAGAACTTGGAAGTCCTTCTCTGTTCATCAACAAAAGGCCAACGGAAATTAGAAGGTTCCAAAATCTGCCTCAGTTCCTGCCACCTCAACTTCCTTGCTGTTCATCATCCATGTGTCTGGCTGACACGGAACCAAGTGCCTGGTAGTTCTGTCTGTCCAGCATGAGGGCTCTCAGACCTGAACAAGTCTAGTGTGAGAAATAACTCCAATTCTCCACCACACCTCAAGTTGAAAATTTTTTTTTTTTAAACTAGGCTGTCTTACTTTTGCAGTGTTTAAAATTCCCTTACTGATAAACTATAGTCTTATCTACAGATTTACAATTATTTAAAGACTTAAAATAATCCCCTATGTTCATTATCTTTTTGTTTCCCAAATATTGCCTTTTACTACACACAGAAAAAAAATTGAAAATTTTTAAAAAGGAAAGATAACATTTATCTTTTCTTTTTTCCATGCTCTTCAGTGCCAGTGAGAGCAATTGGAAAGCCCCTCCCACCCCCAGATTCCCAGCAGGTAGTTGCACCAAGCAGTAGGTGTACACATGTGCTGTGCCCAGAATGTGCATTCTAAGTACATTTAGAATTTCATTAATAGGAACTCACATAAAGCAATTGCATTCCTGTGTTTATTTAGTTATGGAAAAATGGGGCCAGTTCCATTTTCAGAGCACTAGAAGTTTGAAGACTTTGTTTGTAAAAAGCATCTTTATTTTACACCAATAAGGTAACAAGATATTTTGGGTTACATTGACTATTTATATCTGTTTATTTCATTAGTATTGTTAGGACAGCTTTTGAACAGTATGGGTTCATCAGTTGCATATGAAGCCAGAGCTCAGTTTATTTTTAAAGTATATTTAATACTCTAGAGATAGATCAAAGAAAACTCTTCTTGCAAATTATCTGGTTTTGGTATTTTGTTGCACTTCAAAAACTTCTCCAAAAAAAGGTCATTTTATGTTAAAAAATTGAACAAAAATTTGTACATGATATTTAGCCATTAATCCATATTTCTAATGTACCTTAAACAATCCTCAGATATTCAGACTGCCTTGCTTCTAGGATACCCAATCCTGACAAAATAAAATGTGACCAGATTCCCTGCAAAACACATACATTTTAGTAGTAAATAAACAAGTTCCCAACAGTTCTCCTGCAGTCAGCAAGGGAACTAATTTCCAGCTGCTTGTTTTCTTATAGCAGCTGAATAAATACATTCCCAGTACTATAATACCTTCAGCAAGAAAATGATTACACAGTTACTCAAGACCCAGATACACTCCTCCTGCTGTTGTTTATCTGAAAGCAGGTGGGATATCGCTCAGGTATGTCTCAAGAATTTAATAAGATCCTGTAGATGAGAGATCTAAGCCAAGAAAAAACTCTCTCATGGGAAGATGTAACTGGGATATTTCCCTTTCATTATTATATTATGGGTGTATTATAGGTTTCTAATTTAATGTGACTGAACTGAAAACAGAAAATTAAATTCAGTAAATGAATCTTACAGAAAATAACAAAAACTTTGAAAGTTAGAGTTCTGTGACAGGGTTGCTCATTGTGATCTCTAGGGGGATCATGCTTCCTCAAAATAAATTTATTGTTATTCTATTTCCTGAGCTTTGGACTTTTAACTTTACTAGTTTTTCAAAATGCATCATTATCTCTATTCCTTAATAGCTCTATAATCAGTCCTCCTATTACTGCTGCAGTATTAGACTTCATTTTCTTAGCAAAATAATGAGGAATGCAATCTCTCATCTTTGCAGGAATTCTGTGCAGTGAGACTGCTCTCCACAACTGCATGTAATAACACAGCTGTGCAAAGTTCACATTGCAAATTTTAGTACTGCTTTTATAATGCAGCTGCCTAGATTTACAGTTCATTCTTTAGAGGCATAACATGTACAGTCAAGTCCCTCTTCTAGCCGCTGACAACACAGCACTTTTAATTCTTCTGCTGTACCTGAACTATTATGGCCTTGATGAAATCAAAAGGCTCTAGTAATGGGAAGTCCTTTGCCATTCACTTGACCAAGATCCAGGGTTATCTTGAAGAGCCATTTTCTGGGGAGGTCATGTTTGACTTAGAAGGTAAAGGCAAATTTCTTAACCACTTATCTAGGTATCTGGGTTACTGATTTTTTTTTTTTCTTGTTTTATTTTGCCTACAATGTGTGACAGCCAGAAGTGAAAACTCCGTGATAAATAAGTGTTACCAAGCTCTGGTGAGTCACATTTTCTTCTCACACATCGAGTGGGGGAGTACACCTGATGGCAAGTGCTGTGTTCTGAGAACTGTAAAGTGTGGCCAGGCTCTGGGGACACGCTATTGCACAAGTCACTCAACCAAGATCAGATGTCTAGAGACTTTCTGACCAATAGTGTTAACATTAACAGTCCTTACAAAGGAATTACTTCAGACATTTCTGTTTTTCTTTTTGTGGCTTGCTTTTCACATTTTTCTTAGCATTTCCTGTAAAGAATTACTGTGACCCTCCAGCCATTTGTAGCTCTGATGTTGACTAGAGTAAATGTGCCTGACCAAGGCTCAGTGAAATCAGTCTTGGTGAGACCTAAAATACTTCAGGTGGATACATCCCAGTTAACCTCAGACATACAATGGTAAGATACTTACATTTTAGTTAGCTGTTGAGAAACAAGAAGCAACACCAGATGGTAATGCAACTAATCCTAAAGTACATGTCTAAATTATTGGGGGAAATGACCTCCAATAAGTATCTATTCCTGTCCATTGAACAGAGAGAAAGACAAGGTTTAGGCTTAGGCAGTTGATTGAGAGATGTTTATTGTTAAGTAAAATGAATCACACTAGTGCTGGTTCCAGCTAGATTACCCAGTTTTATAGGTCGTTTCCTAAGAAGCCAGCACCTGCCCTCAGCATTGTGAGTCAGCCAGCCTAAGATAGGAATGGGGAAGCTAGTCATCCTATATATAGATGTATATACAGGCACAGGGTGAAAGCTCAGTACCTCTGAAGAATGATTCATGGGACTAAGTGCATTTTCATGCCTCCATTAATCATAGGCCTTAAAAGTTTCTGTAGAGCTGCCCCAAGCCAGCCAGTGTGAAAATCTAGATTATGCTGCCCAGATCAATATTGCTAAGCCTTCTTTTGAAGAAAAGGCATAATTTTGGATAGTGGTCTCACAAAAGGAAATGAGAACATTAAGTTCTAGCCTTTTTCACTTTGAGCAAGTTTAAGCACTCAGGTCTTTTGTCATAGTCCCTCAATCGTCACTCACAAATACCGAGTGTTTCTCATCAGAATGTGATAGAGCCATGCACCCTTTTCCCATCTGCTTTATCTCCTGCCTGGAAAATATTACAAATCAAGAGGAAGGTAAGACAGTTGTGTAGAACCAGTTTTCTCCACAGACTTTTCATTTAGAACAAAGGACCTTAGAAATGTTGGGACTTAAGAGGTGTATATTGGTTCATTTGTAAAGGTTTGGTAAGTGATCAAAACCACTCACTGAGACATGGACTGAACTCGGGTCATAAGTCTTAGGTTTCAAGAACAAATTCCATGAAACATTCAATAAAGACATCAAACTGCTTTCTTCTCAAAATGGTTGAATCTTTGTCTGGTGTTCTTACACCGTCTCACAGAGAATAATATTGGGCTGATAAAAATGAATGAAGAAATCTGTTCTGTTAAGTTCTTAGGGACAGATAATAGTCCCAAACAAACAGTACTTCAGAGGATTTGGCCCATAGCATAATAAAACTTTTGGTTCTTAATTTGGCTTCATATTTTCTGTTGCACACTAGGGGATAAGGTAAATAAAAATGTAAAGGCCATTCAGAAACTTTATATGCCAGCAAAATAGACTGTAATGGAGCTCTACATACACCTGTTTAAAACTAGACTTCCTGTATCTTAGGTAGAGCATACCACATGGGGAATCCATTCTCAGACAGACATGTCTTTAAAAAATCATCTTATTTAATTAGATATTAGAAGCAAATGACTGAAAAATAATAGGTCTGTAAAAAGCATAAATGTCAATTAACTTGTTCAGCCTTACTAGAATATGCAGATTATGCTAGGCTTATAAAAAAGGGTGAATTCTGAAATGCCTGAGTGGCATATCACCTTCCTATAACTTGTTCTCATACATGCAAATGTGTCTTTCATACAGCAAGCTAATGAATGGCATCAATTTCCCCTTAAAAAACTTGATGGTCTTGAACACAAGAGTTCACCTGCCACAGTGTGAATGTAAAGTAAACAAGGTCAGGATGGAAATTGTGAATCACTGGTTCCATCATTTGCAGGCCGACTCAAGTTGAAAACCAAATGCATTTAGCATTGACTCAGACTGGAGCTTCCTGACTCAGTGTGCATATGCAGCAAGAGGAAATCCTATTTAAAAGTAAACCTTCTAAAAAGCAGATTAGTCTCAGCAAGATTTCCTGTAACAGAAAGGTGGAAGTAGCTCTCTCAATTTTATTCTTATTTGTGGAAGGACTGAGGTACCTTTGAGTGAAAGACAAGAGTTGATTTCATGTTTAACAACTGAATTGTTCATGGGGCTTCATGTTTTATTCGGGTTCAGGTGGGTGAATGGAAAGTGTGTCTCAGCACAACAAAAGGGGATGTAATTTTAAGTGCCTCTTCACGTTCAAGGAGCAAAATATTAAGTGCATTTCTTCATTACCTACTAAAAAAAAATGCAGCAGGGCACTGTTTAACAGGAAATCTTCCCCTTACTGAAAGCTGTCTATAGGTAACAATATCAAGCTCTAACATGTTTTAGGTAAACCCTTTGATTTAATCGTACTCTGTTTGGAAGTGATAATATAAATGCAAGACAAAATAGTTAAAATAGTAAAATGGAGATTAAAAAATAGAAATACCTCTGCTAAAATATCTAGGTCTAATCCATCATATCATGTACTCAATAGAAAGGGTATTATCGCAGTATTGCATAATAGATTTGTAACTTTGCAAGGAATTATTGCCCAGATCCTGAGAGCACTTGCATTCACCAGCAACTTCTCATGTTTGAGCAGTCCTTTTCAGATAAATAATCATATTTGTATTTGTAGGATCTAGGTCAGAATTCAGAGCTGTCTGGTGTATCTGTGGCTCTCCAGGGTTGTCGGTGCAACTCAGCAAGCATAAAAATATTTGACATATTCAGGTGGTTTTTTGTTTGTTTTTTTTTAAGAGAGGCCAGTTTAAATTACTATAGATGTCTGTATGTATTTAATCTGTTGCAGTTAATAAATAAATATGTCCAAGGTTTCCCAATGAGTTAGAAATACTAATGTTATTGCCTTTCAATACAATGCCAGCAAATCTAAATTTCTTTAGAAGCAGCTTTTCACTGCCCTGAATTACTTAGGCTAAGATTCATCATTGCATGTCTTCTTACTTTAGCCACTTAAAATTTAAGCAAAACATCTGAGACAGTTGTCTAGGCTCCCTTTATCATCTACAGGGAAAGACAGGCAATCTCCAAAGAGCAATGCCTCCCTCTTGTTTTAGATATCTATTTTAGGATAAGCTAAATCACATGGTAGAGGTGCTTGTCTCTCTACATTGACGATAAAAAGAGTCTAGAGTTACCTTAGATGCCTAACTATTAGACAGCAAGAGATAGACAAGGAAGACACTGCCTTAAACACTCAGGAACACTACATTTATATTTTAAACTCTTTTCCTTAATACCAAATACTGCCATTATAAACAAATGCAAAAAAAAAAAAATCAGCCAGATGCTGGATTTAGTAGATACTTGTTCATCTATTAAAAGAGTAAACAAACAAACAAGAAAAAAACCCAACCAAACAGAAAAAGCCCTCACCTCTAAGGTTTTGAGTTTTGAAAAGGGATGGTTTTGAGCCAGTCTGATGCAACCACCCAAAAATAATTAGTTCCTAAGATGTATTGAGAAATAAAGCATCAAAAGAACCTAGGAAGCATTAATGCTGTTGTGCAAGAGATCGAGATGATTCTGTTAATCTGTGTACCAGAACGATGAACACAGACTGGAGCAGAGTTAGCGAGGGACTGCCAGGGTAATAAGGGAGTTTAGACTAAGAAAACATAAGTTGAGTGGAGTTGTGTTTGTTTTATGGGGGCAAGAAGAGATTCAGAAGAGCTATTTTAAGCTGAAGAACAATGCTGACATTACAATACCCTGGCATAAGTTGTGCAGGAATAAATTGCTCTGGAAACTGAAACAGTCAGAACAATGATGTTTTAAAACAGTCTTCCAATCAAAATAAAGGCAGAAATCTTAGCTGCTTCTTTAGATGAAACCGGGGGCTTTAATGCATGGGATAATCAGACATGGTGCTTACAACACCTGAGGGGCTGACTCCATGTCCTGGCACACTCAAATATCCTGAAGTCAGTGGTACCAAATCCCACAGATAGCTCCAAGGAAAGAATAAAGTGAGAAGAGCCTTCCTAGGCATCTGTTTCCAGTGAAGGCTTTAAGACAAAAACTTGATAAAGAAAAGTGTTATTAGCCATAGGACTTAATTTCCTTACTGAATCTAAAGGGCTCATGTTGAGCCCCAAAAACATTAGAAAATTAGAATGACATCAAAGAACTTAGATCCTAAAAGAATGTTATATAACTCCTACTTTGAAGATGATGGCTGCTATCTTTATGATTTTATTGTTTTGCATGGGTGCTTGTGGTAGCAGGGCTTGAGTGTCATCTCATACACTGTCCCTTCAGGGCCGAGCTCCCCAGTTATAACATCAACAGAGCTGAGTGTGACCAGACTCCATACCTGAATGATAGCTGGGGCATTTTTTGCCACACATGAGAGAAGTCATGACCTAGGAGTGACCTTCTAATCACATCTTTTTTGGACATCATCTTTGGTTTCTAACCTCTCTTAGCTCAGTGTGAATGGGATCAGAACAGTCTGTTCACTCACCTACCTCCAGCAATTGTGTGTGTACATTGTGGCGTTGAACCTAAACAAAAGTTTGTATTATCAAATATTGAAACATGACCATGTGACCATGACTGAAAGCATTCAGTCCTGGATCTCCAATATTACATAACTAATACAGGGACTTCCTTCTTTCACTGTCTGTGACCTCTCATTTGATAGCATAAGCAAAAAATGCTCTGAAGAATGGAAAAAGCCATCTTGTCACCACACTCCAGAAGCATCCTGAAAGAAAGGACTGGAGCAATGTAGTTGATTTTGTTTATTTTACCCACAGATTTTTGTCATAACCCTGAGCAAACACAGCTGTGTCATAGCCAAGAGTATTGCATATGTCAAATATATCCAGAAGTCAATTTCTTGTTTACTATGTCTACCATGGGAGGTTGTGCATAAGATAACTATTTTTTAACTATTTTTTTATTTTTTAACCTTTTCCTTGACTGGGCAGCAATTAGTTACACACAGAAGGCTGAAGGCTTTTAATTCTCTTGAATATTGTCATATTTGTACTAATGCAGATACAATGCAAGGGCCGAGGTCACAGCTACTCCCCTGGGAGGAAGCCATCTCTACATGCCTCAGATATTTGTCAGCCTTTGACTAATATTTCAGAGGGACTCTGGGATCCTGTGTCACTTTTCTTCCTTCAGGGAAGCAGGCTGACTGGCTGTAAAAGCAGGTGCTTTTAACTAACTCCAATATATATTGGAGTTAGTTAACTATATATAGTTATGTTAGCTATATACATATAACTATATATATATATATAGTTATAACTCCAATATATTGCTAACTCCAATATAACATGTTAACATCTAAGCACGGAAGCTGAACCAATATAATTTCATCTGTTAAAAGTCTGTGGCCTATTTAGTAGCAATAAAAGAATGATTTTTGAAATAAATATCCATATAGTTTATTCTTTTTGATGGGAAGAGAAATATTTTTATATCGGTATCCTTTCGCTATAACAGCATCCTATTAGTTACACTAGACACTATTAATACACAGTACTTTTGGCCAGTAAGGTTCTAGCAGTACAGTATTGATAAACAGAACAAAAGAAAAAGTAATTTAGTCCCTTCCTTGGAGCATGTATATACCTACAATGAATGTGTGATCAACAGGGATCATTGGCACTAGGTGGCTGGAATAAGGCTTATGGTTGCATTGCAGATTTCAGAGCAGTTCGGTGGATTAAAAACAGGTCATCCAACAGAAAATGTAGATGATGAAGCTGAAGTTAAAGCTTGGCCTTCAGCTCTGCACTGGATGTGATTTAGTGCAGATCTATGGCTGCCTTCAGTTTGATTTTCTCAGGAAACAAAAATATTCAGTTGCCCTTTCAACAACGAGTTCACCACTCTCCTGGAGCCAAAAAATTTTCTTACTGTGGATCCAGGATAGCCACAGCCCTGACAGTCTTTACCCCATTCAGATTTAAGGGAAGAAGCTATTTCAACAGTGAAGGGTTTAGCAGGGGCCTGAGGTAACCTTTCGAGAACAGGGGACACTAAATAAAGAACCCTGGGTTCACTCACTGCTTTGCTTATTCTTCCTTGTTCATCTGAAGAAAAGGAACTAATGAATTTTTCCAAAACTTTGATGAAATTTTTTGTTTGCTTAGCCTTGGATAGCCTACACTTATTCTCTTCCTTGAATTTGCTGGCAGAGATGGATTAAGTATTTTTAAATATAAACACTAGGGAGAGATAGGTTGGATGAGTTTACATGCCTAGTGGAAAAACTTCCACTGAAGTAAACAAGTGGGGTTTGCTCTAAGGTGGTTTTGGAGATAAACTATACAAGGAGAGCTTGGAATGCAGTACACGCAGCTGTTCCAAATTTTTATTAAAATATAGCAAGATGTTTTCCCCAGGAGACATCTTGTTATTAAAAGTCAGGCCACATAAAGCAGAAAACAATTACATTATCTTGCTTATTTCTTATGTTAAGTGGGTTAGGGCATCAAGTACAGAATCATGTCTGCAAAAGGCATAAAACTGTATCTCGAGATCTTGTAGGAATTGCCATGTTAGTTGTGTTCTGTCAGCAAGGTTTTAATAACAATGAAGATAATAGCTGCTGCTTATCTAATGTTTTTCATCTGTATGGCTTGAAGCATGTTTCAAAGAAAATATTATTATCCCACTCTTGTAAATTGAGTATCTGAATCATTAGAGAGATCAATGACCCGTTTAAGGTCATGTGCAGAAGAGGTTTTGGAAATGGTCACAAAAGCTATTGCTAAGATTTTGGTTAGTTTAAGAAAATGTCTTCTGTTTGAATAATCTGTATTTTTCAATTAGTCATTTGCAGAAAATATTTGATCTATGTCACTGTTCCTTTGCTGAAGGAAAGCAGATTGTCAGGCTATGGTCTGTCAGATTTTTGCTATGGAAAAATTAATGACATAGAACTAAGGGAATTTAGAAAATTCACAATGAATTCTGGAACGTTATTCATACTATACAGTCTATGACTTTGATGACACAACTACATCCAATGAAATCACTGGCACCTGGAAAGTAATGAGTGTCAGTCTGTCATTAAATTTAAAGAATGCCTTTTTATTACAAAAAGTAGCTGTTAAGACAAAATAAGCAGCAATTCCCAGTCTAGAAACAAGAGGTAAGATACTAATTCATATGTTCTGTGGATAAGGAGCAGCTTTCTTCTCTCACTTATGATCTCAGCCTCTTGATTTCAGTTCATTTAGTGTTGCAGTCTGCCTCCTCCGCCTCTTCCCTGCAAAACCCTTCAGTGCAAAACCAGCTCTCAGGCTGTCCAGGACTTCTGTATTTTCTGTGTGAGTAGTGTTTTTCCCCAGAAAATACAAGTGTGAAATGCTGTCTATCAAAATTAAGGAGTCAAAATTTATGGCAGTCCCTAAAAACCTTTAAGGGGTTAATTAACTAAGACACATCTAAAATTTAGAAATTTAATTAAAGCTGGTTGTATAGACTCTTTGTGTAGTAGAATGAGGGAGAGACACTTCCAGTAAGTAACCTAAAATAAATATATATGATAGGTGGGATGTCCTTTTTTTACTTCTATCTTATATAAGTCACCTATGTAACTAACAGGAAAAATTTCCCAAGGTTTAGATATCCAAAATCAGGTAATAAAAGTTTCATCCTTTGTGGTAAATCCTTCACTGCAGTCAATAGCTTTAACCTGATATTCTGGAAAGATTATAACTCAGCAAAGTCTAGCAAATACCTGGCCTTAAGGGCCCAAAAGAGGGCCTTTGTTTCTTCTCTATATGTACAGAGAAATATTATTTCACGTATTCTTCCTTTCAGCACATCAAATTTATTCTGGCCAACACATCACAGGAAAAATGCATATTGTGTAGAAGCAGTTATTTAACGCCATTTCACACCCGAGTAGGCAGAGGTTTTGGGGGACAACACCAGACTGGAACTGCCAAGAAACTGAGTAAGTTGCCTGGTGACCAAAAGAGAATGAAAATTAGAATGCCTTCAACTTTATTCTAAGTGCAGCAGCACTACTACTTACTCAGTGAGTCAGATACCAAACAACAAGTTTCTGAAGGAACCAAAAGCTACAAAGTCTGTACGTGATAATAATCCTGATGGGATGGAGCAAGCAGCATCCGAGAGAGGCATCTCAGCATCCTTGAGAGAGAGACACATTGCTGTTCATCACTGCATACTGGGAAGAATGAAGAATAACAGGTTCTGTAAACTCAAGAATACAGCTGAAAACTAGATGGCAGCTGTCTGAGGAGTCATTTTCTGGAATCGTTTCTGAGTAGAACTAGGGAGTGGATATCTGTCACTTTTATTTTCCAGTGAAGTTTGATCAGTTTTAGTGTTAATAATGAACATAGCTTAAGAGCTGTTGAAAGCCCTGTTACTACAGGCTCTTAGGATAGAAATCAGCAGAAGTCACATGGACAGTAAATGCTGCAACATTTCACTGGAGTAAAAATAAATCTACAACAATAAGTTTGGTAAGAGCTTACAGCAATTGCAACATTCTTCCATAAAGAGATACCACATGGAATTATGCAAATTATAGTCTTCAAGATGTCAAACAGGACTCAGCTAACTTCCCTGGAGATACTTTCACTTCATGAATGAGAAAGCAGTTGACTGTTGAGTATATATTGGGATTTGGGGAATTTTTCACAACAATTCATATAAGATGTTTATAAATAAGGAGTACAGAGTAGTTTCCTTGGACAATGGCAAAATGAAGTAATCTGGAAGATTTGATTAATAGTGATGACAATGATAATAGTTATATCAATAGAGGTGGTAAAACCAATGTACTGCAAATTTTTCTCATTTTTTCAAATTTACTAAACTAGGGGAGAAATAAGGTGAAGAAAGTGGGGTTTTTTCATATGTCTAGGCTAAAACCAACAGAAATTTCTTGGAAAGCAGAAGTGTGTTGTAGTTGGCAAAGTATGTTATAGTAAGCATGTTTCAAGTGATTGGAATTTTAAAATATTTGACTATAAGTTGTAAGGACACAGTGGGATTAAGCATGGAGATATGGCAAAACATTTGGGGATTTTGGGAACTGGGTGACTTAGATAAGGAGATGGTGATACTGAAAGGTCTTTAGCAGGTCAAAGAACTCCACCAGAAATCTCTACACATACCTTCTTGTCATTTATAGAAAACTAATTGCACCCTGTTTGGGAAGCGAAAGATGTGGGTCACAGGCACCACAATTTTTGAAAGTTATAGAACATGATTTCCTATATAAATTGTCTGGTAGTCGATAATGGTTTATTTTATCTGCTGTAAAGAAGGACAGCATTTAACTGTTTATGTAGATGATTGCCTACAGAGTGGAGATTATGATCTGGTTCTATTCAATAGATAATTAAACAGTGGACAGTCCTAATCAGCGGCATACACAAGTCTTCTAAACAACTAATTTCCCAAAACCGAGGGCAAGAATGAGTAATATTGAGTAGGAGGGAAATGCAAACAAAATTGAGAGAACGTGAACTGATTATTAGAAGCCAAAAAGACATTACTCCACAGTCAAGAGAGAAAAATTTGGCCAAGAGCCCACCATATTTTGATGATAGTATCACAGGCCTACTAATGAAATGAAGCAAGTAAATTTGTTAATAACCATAAAAAAATGCAGTTTCCAGAACATACTACTTTGTTTCAGAATATTTTTGAATAGCCATTAGTGAACAGCAAGGTCATTAAGCAAAGGTTTGTTAGGAGTAGACCTTTAAAAACCAAGAAATCAACATTACGTTTACCCCAGAGTTATAGATGAGAGATTTCAGACAACTAGTCTCCTGGTGCTCCAATATAATTCAGTTTCCTAAGAAAACAGTGCTTATGTGATCATGCTGTCTGCCTATTGAGGTGTCTGCCTGCTGTCTGCTAACACTCCTCATTTTTTCCAAAATTTCAGCTACATTTGAGAAAGTGGTAAAAGATTGAAACATAAAAAAAAAATCCTGAAACTTTCCAGAATAGAAGTGCTATTAGGAGTTTCAGTGCTAAAGTTGTTGAGGAAAAAAATCTGTCCGCATGGTGATTTTTAAGATAGTGTGTATCAGGAAAATTATGCTGCTAAAATTTCCAGTAAGTCTTTAGAAATGTAAAAATGCCCAAAGATCAGATAGGCTTAGTATTTAACAGTATGTCAAAGAATCACTATTTTGATTAGAACAACACAGTATCACTGATTTTTAGGCAGTAGTTACACTATCATTCAATTCCTGCTAAAGTGGCTGTTATTTCCTTGCACAGGAGCAAGGCAGCATCTTACCTGTAAAGAAAAATAGATCTTGGATCTCTGGATGTCCAGCTTGGTAGGAAAAAAAGATATCTGCCTCATACAGCAATATAAAGCAGTTTTAGCTAATCAGTCCTCACACTGGAGGCAGCAGCTTTCAGTTTCTAATGAGATTCGGGTTAGCTGGATTTGGGATTGTAGAGTCACTGCTGCAGACAGAAGTGAAAGCCTGTTTCAGCTCTCAGTTTCAATGCAAGGGAACAACCCCTTGAGCTGCATAAATTCAGTGTTATAAAAGGAATTAATTCCTCCATTCCTCCTCCATTATTAAACACTCCCTGAACTTTGAGTCAACAAAAATCAGTGATTCTGCTGCTCTGAGACCAGCAGAAAACAAGACCCTTGTCTGCTCCTGATGTTGCACATTTCTGTTCAATGGTGCACATCTCTGCAGTCTACTCAGGTGCTTCATCCACACCTGCCAGTGTGATGGTCAAACTTTAAGTGACTTCCTGTTCCTAGTTGACAATGTGGTGTTAGGTCACAGGTTGAACTTGATGATCTCAAAGGTCTTTTCCAATTTAGATGATTGTGTGATTCTGTGATTCTGCAGTGGTCAGGGTGATGAGTGGGCAGCACAGGAAAAGAAGCACAGAACCTTTCAGAATGTGGGAACTTGTACAGTATTACTGAGAGCACAATTTGATGAAGAAAATAAACTTTAAGTGTCAACACCTTCAGAGAAATAAGCCAAGACAAATTTCTCTCACAAAGGAAGTCTTCAAAAAGGGGATTTTTTAAAAAATTATTCTCATGTAGCAATTTTTCCATAACTTTTCATTAGCAAGGACAAAAAGATCAAAATGTATGCTACTGCAAAATCTTACAAAAAGGTCAGCAGCTGTAGATCTGCCCTGAATCTACAGCATCAGAAAATACTAACACATATTCATTTTTCATTCACAGACTCTCCTCTGGAAAGAGCACTGCAGTACTTTACTGTGGGGTTGCTGAAATGTTTCCTTTCATTGTCCTCTCCCATGAAATCATCCGTGGATTTCATCATAAGAACAGATTTGCACTCTCTGATCTCCAGAGGGGTGGGCCTGCTGTCACACAGTGTTCAGTTCTTTGTCTGAGGAAACAGGCATTGCTCCATGGATGCGCCGTGCGTATGTTCCTGCCATCCAGGATGCCAGCAGGCAATCTGAGCTGTATGAGGACAAACAAATATGAGTCACAGCAGCCAGAACGTAATGCCATTCCATTTCACACTCCAAAGGCAATGTCTCGAGCAGCAGCCTGTTCTTAATATGCAGGGGCACCAGTTCAGGAAAAACACAGCAACTTGCTAAATATCTGGGAAGGGAGAAAGGTTGTCTGAGGGTTTGGAGGATTTCTTTGGTTTGGTGTGCCTTGGTATTTTTTTTAATGAAGCCAGATACCTCTGATTAGAGTTAAACCTGTTTAACTTGTAAGCACAGGGAGAGGGTAAAGTTAGAAGGTTAGGCACTCAGCTTTCGATGAATTTAAAACCTGTTTCCCCACATACTTCATGAAAGGGTGCTCTCCTTGCAGCCTTTCATAATACATGTCATTGCCACCATGCAGGACTAGCAGTTTAGCTTGAAGGAGCAGTGCTGAAAAGAAATTAGTTTGCTCAGGTCCATAACATTTGCAAAACCAGCAGACATTTCTGTCTGTACAATCTGGAGACTCTGAGACCAGAATCAGGCCCTGGTTCTTTTTAGGATCTGTACAAGCTATTAGGAGTTCGTAGTTCTGTGCTGCTTCAGGTCCTTAAGGAGTATCTTTTCAAATGAGAATCTGTCATATCTACATCAGAGGCCTTGGAAACTCAGTTCATTCAGGTCCTTTCTCTTAGCACTCGTGCCAAGTCTGACCACATATAGTCACAGGTGTGGGCAAGTCTCTTTCTTTCTGATCTTTCAGCTAAAAAACTGCATCTGACTGAGTCACAAGTCTCAAAATATTTCCATGGTTCTTTGGCGGGAGGTTCCCCTCACCACCATGCCCTGGAAGTCATGCTCCTGGGTAGGTCAAGTCCAAATTTTTATGGCTCCAGACAATTTTGCCTTCTGTTATTCTTTCCTATCAGTTGTTTTGCTTTATTCTACTATTTTTTTTTTCAATGCAGTCACTGTCTGAAATGTGGAAGATCCAGCTGCACATGACTGAAACACAGGTGATGCTCTCTACCATGATTGCTGATGACACTTTCTATTCTTTGACTTTGTGAGGAAAGGACCAGAAGCTGCTTGCATTGGTACTTTGGGCTACATTGTGCATCCTCCCATAAGGATACAAATTTTGCTCATATTCATTTTTAGAAGCAAACAAATGAACCATGAATTCCCTTTAGAGAAAAAGGAATGCAGGAGGGACTTCCAAGAATGGTAGACTTGGCAAGCATCATTTGTAAATCCAGACAATTTCTGTGTCCAACACATTCTTGTTAGATCCTAGAGCTGGCTACATTTTATTTTTACTGCTAAACTACCAAAAGAAATCTTATTTTATGGTACAGTCACTCAATCTGTATGGTTCTCACATTTTCCTCCCTTTCAAAATCCCTTTCATTTCCAGAAATAGCCACATCAATGATTAATTCTGCCTTCAAGTTTTCTTAAATCAGCTGGTGTCATGCTGGGCTTTCTCTACCTGTACAGCTGTTGAGTCACACAGAATTTATACACTATTATTCTGAAGTGTTTCTTAATGTTATGTCTCCATATTTCTTTACCACATTTCAGTTTATGGTTCTTTTTCAGCGTCCCCCAGCGCAGATTTCCATATGTCTGACAATGTAACTTGTCAGGGAGCCTGCAAACATTGACCATTGGGTTACAATATATTCCTTTATTTTTTGTGTCCCATTATGTAAAAAGACTGATGGCAGGATTTGCTCAGGAAGAATTTCTTGGGCAAGAATGAACAATACATTGCCAACTAAGATTCTGCTTTGCTATCACAGTCTTTCCAAAACATAGCATGCTATGGTGAGATTGCTATTTTGTGAAATGGATTTTTTTTCCTAATTTCCCTAGTTATGCATATCCATATTATGTCAGGACAGAGACATTCAGTTGTCTACTGCAGTCATAACTAAAATAGGCAGTCACAACAAAAAAATTTAACCTGGAAATTCAATAAGAATGCATCTCTAAATGTATAATTTAATTATCAAAACTAGATTTTGCTACCCAAAATATTATACATGATTGTGGCTGAGAAGATAAAGTACAAGTTGCTTTCAAATAAACAAGGGCACCACAAAAAGAAGTGATCTAATATGTCTGCTATTCCAAAAGTGCAGGCCAAATGTTTCATACTCAAAATCATTATCTTTAAAATGACATATTAGCTTTGGGCTGAATTCTCCCTTATCAGTGTTCAGCACAAAGAAGTAAGGAAGGAAAGTGAAAAACATGATTAGCATATGATGAAAGGATGGCCAAGGAGAACATACATGTCTCTTCTTAGACCTTATTTGCTTGTCCATACTTGTCTGTTTGTGCTATTTTCAATATACAAAAAAGATGGCAATGCCAGCTTAACTACCTCTGGGAAGGGAGTCTTGAAGTGCAGCAGTTGCTGCTTTCTTACTAAGCAGAATGAAAGCAGGAAGTTCAGCATCTGATATTTACTTGCTTACTTTGTATTTCTAATAAGTACAGAGAGCAGCTTGTTGCCATCGTGAAGGCCAGGCTCCAAAACTGAGTTCAGGCCACACTTTAATAGTCTTAAAAGACAAAAAAGGGGTTGGGTGAGTGTAAAAAAGGGGAAAGGTAACAAAACACAGTAAACAGTAGGATATATTCTTCAAAGATTTTTCCAGTTCCTTGACTATCTCATATTCCTAATGAATAATTTAAAATTATTTAGGTAATATTTTTTTTGTCCTTTTAGCACTCAACTTTAATTTATTGAGTTGTTAATGATGCATCAAAAACCATTAAACTGGTTAATTTTTTTTAATAATTGCTTAAATATCCAATCCTGAAAATACAATCTATTGAGCTAATGTGTGCTCACTGGAATGAAATTAAATATGTTAAATCTCTGCACCTCATCTTTCTTGAGAAACATTTAAAAAGAAAGTGCACTTGTTCAAAGGGGAGCCCGTGCATATAGGTGGTTACCTTTCTAATAAACAAATAAAAATAAATAAATAATAAATAAAAAATAAATAAAAATCTGAACATAAAGAAATATTGTCTCCTCCTATCCCCTGGCCAAAGAAACCCAAACCCCACACGAAGCTCATTTTATATAGTAGAAATGCTGGTACAAGTAGCCACATTACTTTACAGGAGGATTTGAGTTCATTTGCAGGTATATCTTTGAAAATAACTGGCAGAATTTCAGATTTCTGAAAAATCACAAAGGAGAATCAGTTTTCAGTTGTCCTAAAAGATACATCTTTTTAATCAATATTTTCTTCACATAATCAAAAGCAAACAAAGCTGGCTTTTCTTCTCTTTGACATTTTCACTGGAGGCTTAGTCCTCTTAAGAGCATTTATTATAATTAAAAAGATAACACTTGAAGCAGCAAAACAGAATGTTTTCAAGATGCCTGTATTTTTTACTCATTGGTTTAGTTTTCTTGATCACGTTTAAAAAAAAAAATACAAAACCAAAAACCTTGAAGTAGATTAGTCCTTTAAAATTCCTGGATTTTGCTATCAGCCAGATACCAGATCTGTTGGTAAATTTGTTCTCTTTGTTTGTTATCACTCCAGATGAAAAGAAAAAAAATTATTCCGATCACTTTCATCTCTTCAGCAGACAGTGATTTAAAGTGCTTATATAAGAGCCATCCATTATTACTACAGCCAACATACCTGAGATGTCAAGTGCTTATATTGAAGAGCTCTTTCAATACACATTCCTGTTGGAAATTTTCTGTAGAATGTGAATTTTGTGAAAAAATATGGTTTTGTGATAATTGAGTCCCTCCCAAGAAATATCTCTAATTTGTTAAACTCAGGCTTGCTGTCTAGTTTGGCTTGGTTTCACTTGGCTTTGTTTCAGAAAGGAGGTACAATTAGTTTCATTTTGGTGCAGGCTAACCTTCGGTGTTGTATTTGCTCAGAAAGGTTTCCCAAAAAGAATTCTTCCCTAAAAAGAAGAAAGACTTAAATTAAAACTGTTTTCAACAGTAGCCACCCATCTTTCCTATCTCCTTTCCTCACTAGGACATTTTTATCAGAAGAAATTACAATTTCCCAAATCATTCCACTAGTTGTTGATGACTTAATGTAGGAAAATATTCTATTTCAGCATTAATTATATGCTTAATATTAATTTATATTCCATCTTATGAAATTTAATCAGTTGTTTGAACCATGTGGTTTCAGTAACCAGGCCTATGCACATGAGCTTTAGAGCACTATTAGGCCTGTGTTAGCGTTGGTGTAAACCAAAAAAATAATTTCATAATTATGATAGTTCTTGTAACTCTGTAGACATAATTAAAGAGAAACCACTTAAATCCAGCCACACACTCAGCAGGTAGTAATAGCTTTCAGTCACTATTCTAATAGGTTATTTGTTACTTCGACTGTTGCCTTCTGGAAGCTGCTGCTTCCTTCATTCTTATTTTCTTTATTCAATATGCAAGCGCCATTAGTTGCTAGTCAGAACAATTGCTTTTGATATAATGTCATCAAAATTATTGATTCAGTCAAGCCATAATCACCTTGCTGTTGGAAATGAAGTGACTGGGTCAAGCAGTGTCTACATCACCACTAGAGGGAGAGTGCATGTATTAAAAAGTAGTTAAATGTACAATTTTTTATATTACAAGGGCCAAAAGGTCAGATATTTCATAATTTTCTTTTCTCCTACTTAATTTATTCTTTCATAAGCTTTAAACTCTGCAAATATTTTTATTTTAATGTTTTTGTAAATGGAGAGGCAGAAGACCAAATCCCAAAGGAAAATGAGCCCAGACAGACAAAATTTAAAGTGAATTACTGTACACCCAAAAGGTCAGGATAGTCTAGAAATTTCATTTAATTAACAACTACTCTCTTCAGCAAGTCTAGCACTTGAGCTAGAGCATCTTTGAATCACCCCCTCAGCTGAGTCACAGTGAAATTCTGCACCCTTTTCTGCAAATTAGACTGTTTTGGCTGGAACGAACTGGACACATGTTGCCACCTGCTGCACATTCTTTAGTCTGAAGTTTTTCAACAGCTTGGTTTATATCTTTGAATAATTTGCTCATTAGAGAAGGTAGGAGTGGGGAAAGGGCAGTTCCTCCTTTGGTTTGGTTTGCTCTCAGGCTGGCAAATTACTAACGGGTTGCTTCTAGGTGGTACCTGTTGTTAAAGAGTACAGAAGTTTATGTGTCAGACAAGTATTTTCACTTCTGAAAGCATTTGTTGAGTCAGTGCTGGAAAAAGGTTCCTCTACATGATGATGATATTTTATTCAGGTTTGTAAACCAGATTCTAAATGTACATATGCAGATTTTTTTCATATAAATTTAAATACTTTTCTAGGTATACAAATGTGTTTGTAATTGCATGTAATTTTACATGCATAAAACGAAAATTTAGAAAGAACAGTTGAACATTTAGGTTCTTCCATTTGCTGCAGAGATCCCATCCAGGACCTTGGATGGAATAGCAACAGTCTCCTTTTTATCTTTAGTGTATTTTGTCACTTGTCATCCTTCTTGCTATCTTTCTCTCCCTCACACACAACCCCCCAGACGTCATCTCTTCAAGCCAAGCAACAATAATCATAGTCAGGTTAAGAATGTTACATAGCCACGATGGCACTCTTGTGAAATTTCATTCAACTTAACAGTTTCTCATACATGACTTCAGCCAGCATCAGACACACAGTCAGGAAAGCCTGATCCATGGTGTCCCTGAGAACAGAGACTATCAGTTTGGTTTGCTATAGTTGCGTACTTGCACTATTCACTGCCCACAAAGACTCCTCTCAAGTACCTAATATACTTTATATGCCAAAAAGCTGTAGTGTTTTTAGCATCCATGATTTTTTTTAACCTCCATGATTATTTATAAGGAAAGTTTATATCATAGTCTCATGCTCCATTATTAGCTCTACTGTCAAAATGATTCAGTCATCCAGTCACACTGTTATCCATTACAAATAAGAAATTTGGAAAGCTAGGCAGAAAGTTCACAAATGAAACATGCTCTTAAAATGGTTAATCCATAGTTTTCAGTAGATATTTATGAATAATAAATGCACACATAGGAAGTAATCAGTCTGGACTTGGATGGGATAGGAATAGGTGATAGCCTACTTATAAAAATGTATACCCTTAATTTTACATTAAGGAAAGCAGACTGCAGGTCTTTGGTTTTCAACTCTGATTATTGAATTATGCATGAGCTTATCTAGACAGCTCTAAACCAACTTTTTATTTGTAAATATTCATTAAGCTTGTTCACTGACGTCAGCTTGAAAACCCCAGCTTTTAATGACTGTTGTTTTGAAACAGTTTGACCAGTTTGTTTTGCAGCCCCTCCCATCAGCACAGGAGAGCAGCTGAACTCACCATTGCCTGTGCCTACCAAAGGTAAGCCTTGGTAACACCAGGCATCCACAAAACCTTCATCACCTCAGGGAGCATCCAGACTCCAGACAATGCCGTGGGCCACTGCAAGGCATGACAAGTAAGGCCCGAGTATGTGGGACTGAATACAAATTGTGGTCTTATGCTTCTTGGGGTGGCCTTTGGGAAGGTGCAGGGGAAGTAATTTCACAGCCTGGAGCATGTTTGGGTGGAGGAAGGAGGTCAGGGAGACGCGAGGGAACGGAGGGCTGGTGGCAGTGCCCAAAGCCAAACAGAGGCAATCAAGTAGGTGACAGGGAACTCCAAAAACGTTCCTCATCCTGACGAGCAGGATATTTCCAGAAATCTAACTAAACAAAGTTTGTGTGAGATGGGAGGAGTGGGGAAAAGAGGCTGTAAAAAAAGTAAAAAAAGCCTAAAGACATTTAGCATACTTGTTAACTTGGCAGTATTGAGTAATTTAGCAAGTACCTTCTCCTTACTAAAAAGCATGGAAGATGCAAGTAAATGAAAATAAAGCAGATTCCAGCCAGAGATACTGGTTTCCTGACTGTGACTTTTTAAATGCAGTTGAACACTTCTCAATATTAGAATAAAATTTTAAATAAATAATTGTATATCATAAATTATGTTAGCAGTTGTTCACATAATGTGAGAAATCAGTCTATTATCTAATCTTCAAAAATAAAAACATTTATAGTAATTGAATCTAATAATTTTAAGATGTTATATTTTGACTCCCGAGCTTGAACTTTTGTAGAAGTAAATGGACTTAGATCCATTTATGCTGATGTTTACTATGTCCACAAGGGCTTACGCTTGAACAATTTATCCTATTTCTATTATCATTAATATAGTTTAATCAATGTAAGACATAAATAGAAGAGACAAAACCTATTTTTAAAATATGTATGCTTTATATACATCATCAGGAAAACAAATCTCTTTTCAAACATCATTGGGGGCTGCTGGAATAATTTCTCCCCATCAGCCTAATGGGCAGGTCACATCAATTTTCAGACAAAAATCTTGTAAAATCTTCTGAAAAAGCAAAACTTTGCAGTCACCACTGAAGCAATGTGTATTATTAAACATTAATTCCTCCCTGTGAAATATTCCATGGTCTCCCCTTCTTAAGTGATAAAGAAAGGCACATTTAGAATGACTGGTGTCAGCCATCTGTGAAAACAAAGTAAATTTAAAGAAATAACTTATTTTTATTATCCTTTCACCTGTTCTGAGGATACTCTCAGTCATGCTGCATTTCTGAGGGGCTTGGGGTTTAACAACTCTAAATGCTGGGTTTGCTTTAGGACTAGACAAACATGACACCACCACCCAAAAAAAGAAAATTAACAAAGAATATCAATTATAAAAAATGGAGACTGTTCTGGGAAACTTAAATTACAAATCCCTAGAGCTCTGAAACGAAGAATAAGGAAATTGCTTTCTCCCTTTGGGCATGACCTTTTCTTTTGAATGGATTCCGCAGAATAAAAAGAGGAATCATCTTTTATTTAAACAGGAAGCAACTTGAGGCAGTTTGGGGCTCTTGGGAATATTTAAACACATGCTGAGAAAGAAATTGAAAGCCATGACTGTCTCAAGGACAGAACTTCAGCGATCTATGCCATTAATGTGATACCCAGTCCTCCTGACACCAAGAGCAAAAATAGCATTTATCCTTTTATCAATACACAGCATTAGCAATGCAACTGCCTGTGATAATGCCTGAAATTATGGACTGAGTTTTCAGGGCCTTCTGGAAGGAGTGGACACTGCTGGTAGGTCCATTAAAAGTTACATTAGGGTAATTTAATTCCTCTAGCCCAGCTCCATTCACAGCTCCTCCTTTCTTCCAAGTTAGAGTCTGTTGAATCAATAGCCATTACAGCAAATCAACCTCGGTGGGAAAACGCCCTTGTCAAACCCCAGCCTGACTCATTGTCATTATTTCAGATTCCCGTTTAAGCAAGAACAAAGTCACATTTGAATTCTCTGACGAGATATACTCTATTTCAAAACAGTGCCAGAGCCTGCAAGCAATGCCATGGAGCTGCGATGCCCATAGAGAAAACTCCAGCAAACAAGGTGTAAAACAGCTGAAACTCACTTCTGTGTGTCTTTATACTTGCTTCTGTAAGAGCAGCTGTAGTCTCCAAAATGTGACCCAGACTCCTGGTTTAATGTCTTGTCTTGTATTTGCTGCTAAATGACATTTTACAGTTGTTTTAATGAGAGGCTGTGAGCCTGTGGCTTTTTGTAGCCTTCCAGAAGAGTTGAGTCCCTTTACACCATTCTGCTCATTTTTATGAGCACTATCATACAGCAAGATATTAGGTTCTAAATCCACTTTAATCTCCTCAGTGTGTTCATCTGGTCAGCAAAAGATGTCCAGAGACCTGACATAAACATGCATATCACTAAGAAGTGCAGGGGCCTTTTGTGATCAAGGCTGCATTGCCTTCCCTTGGGAGGCAAGAGAAAGCAAGGCTTCTGAAGCAACCTAGGGACCATAGTCCCCACAGCATAGGACAGGACTTTGTGTAAAATCTGAATGCACTCTAAGCCACAAATTATTAAAAGGTACTGCCTATAAATTAGTTTGGAAAACTAACACATTTAGATGCACTATTTCCAAGCAGATTTTGGCCACAAAAAAAAAAATTCTATCACAGTCAAGCTAATAGCATACTCTCTATGAATATATTTGAGCTTGCACTTACTAGGTGGAACTCCATGAATACATTATTCACAGCTGAAAATGAGTTTTCTTTCTGAGTCCTTCCTTGCAGCTTCCTTTTTTTTTACCAGCTCTAATGTACTCTTCTTTTTTGTTTTGGGGTTTGTTTTTTTTTTTCACTAATTAACTGAGAAAAGAGCCGAAGTCCTGTGGCTTAATGTACACTAATGAGTATGACATGATTTTCAAGCTGTAATATGGAACACTGAAAATGTGTTATTCATGGAGGGGAAAACATTACATACCTATTTATAAACCTCCTGAAATGATGAGTCTTTCAATGCTGCTACCTGTTTATAAACAGCTCAGGGGCATAAAGTACACTGGCAATTTGATGACCTAATATCACATTATATTCTGATTTTGTTTAATACACATGCATTCTGTAATTTGTAAGTGTTCACATTGTATTACTTTATGGCATGTTCTGAATATAATAAATTTGCAAAGTTTTGCAGATAAGCCACAGTAGTCACAAACAATTTTCTCATATTTACTTTTCATTACAAATTATTTGTTTACCTCTAATGGTT
This sequence comes from Monarcha castaneiventris obscurior, assembly GCA_026261815.1. Classification (NCBI taxonomy): domain Eukaryota; kingdom Metazoa; phylum Chordata; class Aves; order Passeriformes; family Monarchidae; genus Monarcha; species Monarcha castaneiventris. The sequence goes on along the minus strand of JAMPIT010000624.1, from coordinate 24,190,824 downwards.
GTACTTTAGTTTCTAAGTAACAGAAAAAAGGCTAAGGTCCTAACCACACTTCAATCACACACTGCAGACTTTTTTCTTGCTAAGAAGAGTGCTTTAAACACAAGTAAAAGCTGAGCATGAGACAGATGACAATGGATGGAAAGTATGAAAGCTTTGGTTTAATATGGCTCAAGGCTGAGAGGAATAATAGATGACAGGGAAATAAAAATTGATGGAGACTGCTATTTTAAACAAGGATATGAATGGCCATAAGAAACAGAGGAGATGAGCTGGAACAAGTTCAGATTAAGAACTGCCAGGCTAGTATGCTTTTTTAAGCATTAGGTCGAGTTAAAGCTTAAAGAGCTGTTCCTCCTTGCTACTGTGTATAGTGATATCTTATTAAAATTGGACTGATTATTGGAAATTTACTATTTCTGAAGGAAATGCACCAGGATGCTGACATGGGATCCATATAGAAAGACTGAGAGGTTGCAAAGAGCCATCTCATGGAACCCATTTTTGCTTTTTCTACACACAGAAACCCTGATCCTTCAGAGACAGAGATGTTGCTTCCGGACTACAGGAGTGGGCTTCCTAGATACTGGATGCTTGAAATTGGTCAAAGGAAATCTTACTGATTTACAGATAAACATGCTTTAATTCTGATATGCTCAAATTCGTGGATTACAGACAAGCTTTTTTAGGGTTTGAAACACATTTTTCTTTTAAGGTTTTGAAAACAAGGCTCGCTTCTCTTGCTCTCCAAAAATGAACTCTGATACAAGAAAGCCTTGAAAATTAATTAATAGCAGGAGTGGATGGCCACTCATTTATTTAAATTAACCTCCAACCAGGGACATGCTGTGCTTCCAGGTAAAATGCTACTAGTCTTTCCTAAATTAAGCACTGATTTCAGCAGAAGGGACAAAAGTTTCCTTCATGTCAGCTTGCATATTTTCTGAAAATGTATGTAAGTTATATGTAATAGCTTTGCAAATTCAGGTAACTGTTTTAGAGTCTCCAGGTTTCAGAGACCAGATCATAGCAACAGCTTTCTTGCTGTAATAGTTTTATGTTAAAGTGTTTTCTTGATTTCAATTGAGCTGCTGTTTTTTAAACTATTCTACAGTAGTCTAAAAAAGATAAAATCTTTATCATACATAAAACTTTCATTTTGGAGCAACTAATTCATTCAGAATTGACTATAAATATGAACAGCATTAAATGAATAAGAGTTGTTATCAAAAATTCGTTTTATACAATTTCTTCCACCTCTCAACTCAGCAGTAGAATGTGGTTAAATCCAGATGATCCAGATATCCCCCAAAGTTCTGGCAGAGCAGTGTGAGATGAGGGTGAGGTATACAAGCTGAGATTCTCAGCTGAGGTAAATCCAGACATTCAACACATCCGTGCTGATTTACTCCAGACAAGGAGCCAGCCTGTTATTTTTAGCTTTTACATTTTACTGGAATTTCTCAGCATTTGAACTCCTCTCCAGTGCAGCATCGGTGCTCCCATCCACAGGCAGAGCATGTCCACAGAGGAGCCACCAGCTCCTCTCCCACACAGCCTCAAATTGCTTCTGCCACTCTTCCATCTACCCATCCTTTCAGCTCGCTGACAAACCTCTCTAAATTACAATGAGGCGCTGCCCACGCATATGTGCTGGCTGATTTGTTTCACCAGACCCAACATACCACCTCCACAGTCACAGCAGCCTGTTTCAGTGATTACAAGTGTGAAAGAACAGCAACAAGCTGAGCTCATGCACCAAAGATCGCAGTCTCAGTGGTGGAGGAGTGGGCTTTATACTGAGATTCTTGCTCTCTTCCCTGTGATACGTCACTTCTTCCAGGACTTCCTTAGCAGAAGGTTAATAAACTACAGTCACAATAGGTGCTGCAGCTCCTCCTACACAGCAGCATGATGTGCTGCCACCAGAGAGGAAACTTCAGGAGTTTGTTACAGAGTCAAGTAATAAGTTTTTTTGAGTGATTTTACTGGAAGTTTCAGCACTCAGAGATGACACCACTGCTTGAAGATTTTGATTGTGTATTTATTTTTGTAAATGTCTGTATTAGGTTTTGGTAGCTTTTTGGTAGCCTTTTGAGGGGCTACAGGGGTGGCTTCTGTGAGAAGCTGCCAGAAGCTCCCCTCCTGTCCAACAGAGCCAATGCCAGGCTCCAAGACAGATCTGCTGCTGGCCAAGGTCAAGCTCATCAACCACAGTGGAAGCACCTCTGGGATAATAGAGTTAAGGAGGACAGAAAGTTGTTGCACAAGATAATTGCAACAAAGGAAGAGAGGAGTAAGGATAGATGTGAGGCAAACAGCCCTGCAGACACCCAGGTCAGTGCAGAAGGAGGGGAAGAAGGTGCTTCAGGTGCCAGAGCAGAGATTCCTTGCAGCCCAGGGTACAGACCAGGGTGAGGCAGCTATGCCCCTGCAGCCCATGGAGGCACATCAGGGAGAAAATATTCACCTGCAGCCTATGGATGACCCTCTGCTGGAGCAGGATGATGCCTGTAGGAAGCTGACTCAGTTGGAAACCCATGCTGGAGCAGAACCTGTGGCCCCATGGAGAGAAGAGCCCACACTGCAGCAGGTTTGCTGTCAGGATTTTAGGCCCCATGGGGCACCAACACTGGAGCTCCTGAAGGACTGCACCCCAGGAAAGGACCCCTCACTGGAGCAGTTTGTGAAGAACTGTAGCCCCTGGGAAGGATTCATGTTGGAGAAGTTTATGGAGCACTGTCTCCCTACACTGGAACAGTGGAAGAGTGTGAGGAGTCCTGACTTTGAGAAAGAAGGAGTGGCACATGTGATAAGCCGACCACAGCCCTCATTCCCCACCCTTCTGTGATCCTGACAGGGAGGAGCTAGAGAATTTGGAAGTGAAGTTGAACCTTGTAAAAACAGAGGGGTGGCGGAAAAGTGTTTTTAATGATTTGCCTTTATTTATCATTATCTTAGTCTGATTTTATTGGTAATAAATAAATTAATTTCCCTAAATGGAGTCTGCTTTGCTCATGACAATCACTGGTGAGTGATCTCTCCCTGCCACTGGTGAGTTGTCCCTCCCTGCCCTTATCTCAACCCATGAGCCTTTAGCTGTATTTTCTCTCCGCTGTGCAGCTGAGAACAATGATAGAGCAGCTTTGGTGGGCACCAGGTGTCCAGCCAGGGTCAGCCCAACACAACATGCACCAGCTTACCACAGTTTTCCAGCCATGCAAATACAGCAGTCAGCTTTCTAGATTTCTGTCAACCTGGAGTGCCTTTCCCTCAGTGTTGGGGCTCTTTGTTCCTGGGAAAGTGCTACATTTATTCCTGCAGTAGTGGGATGGGATGGGATGGGATGGGATGGGATGGGATGGGATGGGATGGGATGGGATGGGATGGGATGGGATGGGATGGGATGGGATGGGATGGGATGGGATGGGATGGGATGGGATGGTCAGTAGTCTTTCAGAAGAACCCATTGAACATTTCTTTATGAGGGAACAAATTTATTTCATTAATAACTATAAAGCTTTTGAGACCCACTGTGTGACTGACCAAAACTGCAGACTCCACAAGAGATAAAATCCACACACAGAGTGAAAATATCCAAACACCTAAACTATATGGATGTATTAACCTAGAGATCTAGAGTAGGCTAAGTGGGAGTTGCAAAGCTGCTATCAGCCTAAGTTATGCATTCAGATGTTTCTTAAAACACTAAGTTACCCTTATTTTGCTTTATTTGTAATGTCAGGTGGTTTCCAACATCTTCGAAATTCTATAATTAAGTAGCTAAAGCTGTTACCTAGTCTTTGCGTGTAGCTTGTTTCAGTTTCAGACTTAAACCTGCATCTGGATTTAACTGTTTTTCACACTCAGGGAAACATTGATTAACAGAATGTATATTTTTAATATTGACAACTTCACAAACAATGCCGTAGATTCCTGCCTTGGAGCAATGAGTCATGAGAAGTGGCTCGAGGACTGAAATGATTACTTTGAAAAGTGTATTTTTAACTACAGGAGGAAATAACTTTCATTATCATCAGATTGGCAAAGTACTTGAAGGTAATAGCTCCATCAGGCAATTTTTTTCCTAGTCCTTATGTCAGAAAATAAAAAAATAAAAAAAACACGTTTTTTTTCCAAAACACTCTTCACAGCAGTGGAAAGTTAGATGGAAAGGCAAGATGCAGACACTGTCAAAATAAAATGCATTGAAGAAAATAACAGGTGGATAAAAAGAGTAAGAAAGAAAAAATCCCTATATATTAATTTCAAATGGTGCTTGTTTAAAGAGCTGTTCAGACCAGAAACCCAAGGAAACCTAATTAAATTATTGTAATTCATAAAATAATAAAAAACATACTTTGAAAAAAATTTATATATGAAGCCTGTACACCTCTAATTCTGGATAATAAACTATGTTTATTCATGCCTGTAATCAGGAATCTTTCCCATCAAGAAAGGAATCATTTTTACTGTTCTATTTGCTATAAGACCTAGAAATACATAAACAAGGACTAGCCCTGGGTTGTGCTCTCTTCTGCAGTCTGCCATTTCAACCATCAGTGACTGTGGCCATCTCTGGACATGAACTCCATTAAAACCTAGATGAATTTCTGTATTCAGGCACCCCATCAAGCAGCAAAAGAGCCCAACATTACTGTGTCTCTGGCTGTGCAATAATAGCAGGATCTGTCTATCCAAGAACAAAAATCCAATATCTCCTGTTTACAGGTGTCTTTGTGTAGGGAGTATATGCAAGGTGCATTTTAAGGTTGTCAGTAGCAACCCAGAAAATTCACGGATCTGATACACACAAATCAGTCTCCAGTGCTGCATTTTTCATACACATCTTTACAATATTTGGAGCTAGACTGAGTGACAGAAGATATTTTGAATCAGGTAGCTTACATGTGTATCTGTAATCCAACTTGACTGAGTTAATTATTGGCTTTTGTTAGACTGTCAGCATAAATACAAGCCAGAATAAAGCCTCCTTACCAGTGTAGTTCTGCAGCCCTGCAGTAGACAACAGTACCTCTCCTAATCTTCATGCCTAATTTTTATGGCACTTAGCCCAAAGCCCCTACTTTCAGGCAGCCTTCTCAGAGAAGCTGTAACAAGAGCTGCCTGTAACAGAATAGACCAAATCCTCTATATTAATTACAGCTTCACCGCTCCATTTAGCAGCCACCATTTGCCAAAATCTGGCTAGATTTGAGGTGGTCCCCAGGCAGGGTTTGCCAAAGTAGTGACAAAATGCTGAAACGGGCTTCTTTCAGCTTCTGGATGGAAAAATCACTGCTCAATATAAACTTCAAAACACCTGAATTCCTCTGACCCTTTCAACGTAGACAAGGATGTAGCCATGGGGAAGTTTCACAAAGCTTTGGTTATTGGTCTCACTGGCTGATAAATACAAAACATCCCAATGCTGTGCATAATCTCTTTTAAGCTGTTTGATCTAAGAAGAAACCTTACAATTCCAAAACTATTTCATCCATGTTTTCCTTACAAGTGGCCTAAAATGAAAATGTGCTTAGGCTGCCTATAATATACTGAACGTTGCAAGAAACAGTCCCATACTCTTCCTGTACTTTCCTGGATGTCACAAGTCCCTGATGGATCAGCACAGCTCAGTCGAAGGAAGAGCACCAGACCATGTCCCTCCAGTGGCAGGTACCATGCCAGGACCACCTTGGGGGTTCCCTCCTTCCTCATTGTGGGCTCAGCCCTGTGCATTGCATGAAACATTGTACTGTTAAGTGTGACTATATGGCATAATGTAAATACAGTCTGGAGACCACAGAAGGCAATAAGCCTAGGTTGTCCCTGGTTGCTTTGTGCTCCTCTCAGGCACATGTACTTCCTTGTTCCTGACATATTTCTGTTCACTTTAACAGGTACAGCTTAGGTTTGAAGAGGATGCTCATCTGAGGCAGTGACACTTTAACTTCCAAAAAAACTTTCCCTGATTTTGATTGCTGTAAAAAGAAAATTTTAATATAGATTAATATTTAGTATTTGTTTATGTGCATGCTCTTCTCCATAGAAACCTGTTTCTAATATGCTGTTCACACAATGTAAGGTAATATTTCTAAATTCTCCAGAATGTTTCATTTTCATGACATTTTTACTTAATTACAGGGCTATAATGTACCAGACCCATTTACAGACTCTGCACAGACTTCCACCCAAGCAGAAGGTTTTAAAGTCTTTGATTTGCAGTGTGGTTACTAATGAAATTAATCAATACTTACTAATAACATTTACAGCAGGAGAAATAAAATGATTGAAGTGTGTTTCAGCTTCAGCAGACCTAATTGTTTTCTCTGTCTCTCAGTACTCCAGCTCAGGTGGTATCTTGGGGAGTGATGAGGTTTAGATTTTCTGTGAATATCAAACCCAGCAGTCAGAGCTCTATATGTGTTATTTATTGAGCACAGTGACTGTAGTTGCCTGTGTCCTGCAAATTCTATGGGACAGAACTGCAGGGTGACAGTCTCCCTCTGAGGGTGTTGAACACTGTTGGAACCCTGGGTTCAGAAAATTTCAGTCTTTCAGTGCTGAGAGGGCAATGATCCTAAAAAGCACAATGCATTTGACCTGAGGCCTGGGAAAAGCTTCCCAAATTGTGTGGTAACACTGAGGTTGTTGCTGTGTAATTAAAGTTATATCACTGGGTGGAATATGTAGAGATGGAAAAAATTTAGGTTTCTGGGATATAATAATATGCATGTAACAAAATGGAGGATTTTGGGTGTGGGTCAGTTCTTCTTCTTTCCTCCTTCTTCTTCACAAATCTGAGTGTTCTGGTATTGGTTCAAAAAACGCGCAGTGCGGATCATGAATGTTTAGTTACTGGATTATAAGTAAAAATAAATTAGTTGGCGTTCTATAATTGGGTAATTTGGATTTTAAAAGGCCTTGGAAGTTAGAACTTGGGGCCATTTTCACCTTGTTAACTTAGAGGCACATCTCACACAGCTGTGCCATAGATAAGAAATAATCTAAAACATCTAAACCAGAAGAAAAGCCTGGCGTCTCCTGCATTTCAATCCTAACTCTGAGTAAAAGAACGCACGAAACAGAGGCAAAGAAGAAAAATAAACTAATCAGAAAAAATTAACAGAACACCACTTGCTGAGTAAGACAAAGCAGAACCTTACAAAAGGAAAACTGACACATTCAGGTTTTTACATTTAAGGAGACGTTTTGTGTACTGGATTCTCTTCTCCACCACTTTTAAGCTCATCATATGAGAAACAGAAAATATATTTTGTAAATATATGGCTAACTACCCAAAGGGTGAATAACAAGGCTACAAAAATTATTATGAGATAGTTGTCTTATGACTTTTCATAGCCAGCACAGATTCCTCTGGGTTGACTGGTTCCTGATCAGAGCATTTTGACCTATTTTCTTGTCTTGTTTTTTAAACAGATAAACTGCTTTAACTTTGCCAAACACACATCCTGTTGATCACTAGGCTGTCACTCAGCTGCTTTTTCATTCTCCTCACAAAATTAAACACTATTTTTGCTTTTTGCCTTGGGGTACTTGTATCAACCCTTTCACATCTTACCAAAGGCAGCAACCTGAGAATGATGTAATCTCCTGCCTTGACCTTCTGGGCACCCTTGGCTTGCTCTAGGACTTTTCAGGCTGTTTAAGTCCGTGTTTTTTGTTGGCCAGGCTGCCTGCTCCTAGTGCCATGCTGGGCAGCTGCAGATGATCTTTTCTCTCTCTTGGGCAATACACCTTCCAGTTTTGTTCTTTTCAGGACAGCTGCTGTTCTTCCCTCCAGCTGTTACTGTGTTGACCATGTCTGAGTGCATGAGATAAGAGAAATCAATATCTAGCGGAATCAAGAGAGTCTTGCTGGCTGTTTTTCATCCGGAGGATTCAATTATTTCCATTGTTTAAAATGTCCTATAAAATAAAGTTGGCTGACAATAATGTATAGCCAAGTAAATTTTACCTTTAAAAGCTACTGTTTATTTTTTATAAATCAATTATTTTGGTCTCTATATAGGTTAGACTCTTGGTTTTTTTTCTTTTTAAAGAAAAGGGTCCTTTTTTCCCCCTTTGTTTCTTCTATTTTTTTTTTTTCCCTGCTAATCATATAATGATTCATTTACCTATTCACTCAAACTGCCTCTTGGCTTCCCCTTCTATTCTCCATGACAAAATGCATGGCAGAAGAAATAGGTCTTGTGGACTAGAGTTCAGCTCTAGTGAGACAGATCTCCCCATGGGACAAAGTACTTTTGCGTTTCTTCTTCTTTTTGCCTCCAGAAATAAGCTGTAGATATAGGTGTCGCACCACTTAACACTAAAAATGGAATACTTTGTCTTTTCTCAAGCCTCTTCCCAAGAGGTGGGAGTACAGAGATGACCATAGTGGGGAAATGTGTGTTCATGCGAGAAAGTTCATGCATGGTTGGGTTCAGAACACACACTCTGAGATGTGAGATATATTTAAAAAACTGAAAAATTAATTACACTTCTTTCTACCTCTGTTTTCCAGAAAAATTGAATAACAGGTCCAATAAAATGTTTGTGACAGAAGCTGCCATTGCTAATTTCTTTTGGATTGCTCTCTTTGACTTGTTCCACCACATGCTGGCTGATCCCACAAGGCTTCTCTTCATGGATTTATAATCCATGAGGCTTTGGATGTAAAAGTTATGTTTTTCTTTTAATGACCTCGCCAGAAAATGGCAAATTGAAGTCTTGACTATGTCTGGACATGCATTTTCTAGTTTCATTTCATCTGCTCTATGATCTGCCAATATTTCACAGCTTTTCCTATACCCTGTATTTATTATGATATTACACAACATTTACAGTTCATCATGTCTGTTTTTGTAATTAAAGTATTATACTTTTAGTACTTATAAACTGTGTTTTTCCTTACTTGGGTCTTTGGGTAATCCACCTAGAGGATTAATTTCCTCTCTGCCAATTTCTAGGAAATAATGATTTTTAGAGCTTGGGAAAATGAAACAACCAAATTTCTTCATTTATAGCTCTATTTCAAGACCACTTTCAAATGGAATAGAACAGATTTGAAAAGTGAAGCTTATCAGAATAGTGTAGACGTACATGTTTTTCCCCAAGTACTTAAGATTGCATTTGATTTAATCTGATAAACTTTTGAGAATTTGTAACATTGATTATGAAAATATTTATGCTCCCTTCAAGTGTGTGTATTCAACTCAAGGGAATTTATCCACTGACTTCAACATTCTTTGTGTTGTAAGCAGATTCACTCAGGTGAGATTAATTTGGTCCTGGGTGAGGGAGTTCAAAGTGGATGACTTTAAAATAATGTTGCAAAATAATAATGAAATGGGAATGTTTCAAATGAAACCATGATGTGAAAAATGAAATAGTCAATTTATTTATTCACTGCACATTGAACAAATTGCTTTTGTATAATTTTGAAAAGTCAGGAAAAGAAATCACTTAAATTAGGTCCAGGGATAATGAACATCATGAACTTCCAAACTGGAATGAGCATGGCATTTTCTTCATGCTTGAAGCTGTACTGCAATCTTATCTGCCTAATAATAAGATCTATTCAATGAAGTTTTCTGAAGTCACGGTGGAGCCACAGAGGTGAAAGAAGGGTCAAATATTAACCTCAAGCTTTTCCATTAAACACTAACCTGGAATAAACTGTGCTTTTCCACCAAAGAGAAATCTTTGTCAAAAGTATTTCGTTCAATTATTTGTGTTGAAAAAGAGACTAGTGATATACTTCTTTTGACCAAATGCATACAGTGAAGATATCTGCATCTAAGCTAAGTGCACACACCCCTGTGTGGCCAATGGGCAGAACTGGCAATTACAGAGTGCACCTCACCTCACTTTCAGAAAAGGTATATTATGAGATCAGATACATAACCAAAAAATTCCTTTTCTGTCCACTGTCTACAGGAGAGATCCGATCCCCAGTTCTGGTGTTTGTACTGTATGTATGCAGAGTTGAGTCAGTTTGAATCCTAACGTTTCACTGTCACTTCAATTAAAAAATTAATATCAGAGCCCTTTAGATCAGTGTGCCATAAAACTTAAGCATTTGTTAGACCTCATTTGTCATGTTTCACTTATGCCTTAGCCTTTGTCTCAAAAATTCCTTTTTTAGTTTCCTTCTCTTATTGCTGAAGTTTAGCTGCAATAGTAACACAAATTCTTAGAAAAAACTTTGGAGAACAATTTTCAGAAAATATAAATTGCATTTTATTTTTTTACTGCTCTGAATTAACCTTTTAAAATATTTACACAAAAAATGCCAATTTGAAAAATAATAAAATAAGGGAGTGTCTTAACACAAAACTATTAAATATTCTCTGTATGAATGGAAGAAACCATATGAAAATATTCTAAAATCTCAGAATATATTGATTTCATAATAATTTGCTGAATGATCAGCCCCCTTTCTCACTATACAGCTTCTCCCTCTTCAACAATTGCAGCAGCACAATACTATGTTTTTGAGGCTCTTCTAAAGGTTGATTGGCTTTTCAAGCTATGTACACTCATTGATCCCAGCTCTGAAACATGCCAGTAAAAACAAAATCCTGGTCAAAACATTTGTCTTGATGAGTCACTTATTGACTTCAAGAGAAATTATTTTTAAACTGTGTTCCAAAGAAAGGTACCTTGAACGTGAGCAGACTTCAGAAGAGGAGTGAAAGTTTACCACCTGAAAGATTCATTGAATTATGAACAGTTATACCAATTGCGTAAGTTTGTTCCAAAGTTCCACCTACTTAACCGTGTTATGAAAATCACTTTCTGGATTGCTTTGAGGATTAACTAAGACAGCCTGCCCATTGCTGTAGTTACTGACAAATTTGTGCCTTGCTATTTTGCTTGGAGAGGAATGAGTGCTGAAAGTGCAAGTCCATTGCTTAATAGGTGAGCACTCCTGAACTGGGATCTTGGATAGGAGAAAACCAGTGTCCAACAATTTTCAGACCCAGTCTAATATAAATAAAAGTGGGTGCTGTTTCTGGATGTCTGTATGTACATGAATTCTACACAGTCTTATAACAGGTACTTCCAGAAATATGGTCAAAGGCTTTAACATGTGCTGGATTCCTGACATACCTTGAGAATAGCATGCATTCCAGACCTTTTTTTCCCAAAATGAGACAGAGGTATTTTTCATCAACATGCTTTTTTCGACACCAACTTCAAAGAACTAATAATGAAATACTTGTTGTGGAGAAATCTGATTGATTGAGTAATGGAGATGATTCTGCTGGGTTCTTTTGGTGCTCATTTCCAGAGGAGAGATTTTTAAAACTTTGGACACTTCCTTGTAAAGTGATTGCTACACTAGCACAACATAAATGACCTATTTTCAAGTAACAGTATGTTCACTCTGCTAGACTTCTCTGCTATATGAGTCATGTAACTTTAATAACAGATGCTGTCATTTCTCTGCTATGGTTTATTGTGGTTATAGATTTGAATATGCGAACCATCATTTAATATGCATTTTCAAGCCATCAGGAAGGAAAGTTCAGGACATCATATGTTTTTCCAAAGTGCTTGTTATAAACATCAGGCACTCAAGAGAAGCTCAAGCATCAGTTCCTGAGGTATTACTGATACCAGTGGAAAACTTCCTGTTCTCACCAAAGCCACGGCAGCACTTGCTCATGTGAGTCAAAGGACATTCAGTGTCCTAACCAGGAATGTCAACTGCATGGAAAAGCTCTCACTGAAAACAGAAGAAAATACTAATTTTTATCACTTTTTTTTTCTTTTGATTCTACCCTCACAGAAGCTTTACTTTGCCTTGTTTCTTATGTTTTTGTCAAAATGTCCAGGAAGCAACTTACACTTTTTAAAAATACATTTTTATAAATACACTTTATTTATAATTCTACATTTGTACTTTGTTACACATTGTGAGTCTAAAAAAATGCTTAAGTTAACATCTCCACCTTCTCTGTGTTTCAGACCAAGCCCCAGCCACTTGCCATGCACTGACTTGGCGTCAGTATCCTTCTGAGGTTTTCTCTGCTACTAAAACTTGGAGTTTTACTTCCTTATATTTTAGAATCAAACACAAAGCTGCTACACTTATTAAAGAATAAAAAAATGTCCAATTCTAAGCATTTATTTGTGTCACATACAGGCATTTATGAACTTCACAATACAGAGAAATCAGTGTATAGCAATTGAGCAATATAAATGCAGGGCAACCCATCTGAAATCCTATCTGCAGGTCTCAGTTTCACAACCCTTTTGACTGCAATGATGTTGCACAAGTATAATGCAAGGCAGAATGTAGTCTTCTGCAATGAGTAGTCAAGAGCCAAGAAATGCCTTCTGGTCCATGTAAAATGACAGCTTTTTGCTGGCCTCCAGGATATCAAAGGCACTGTGCATAGAGCCTCATAATTGTTTTATTTTATTACTTTTGAGGGTGGGATTCACTGCAATTGTTTTAGGAAACTGTTTCTGACTGCAGTATCTAAAGAGATCTTTACTGCAATATTTCTGATTATGAAATTATGCTAGGAATCCAGGAAGTAAATTCACGACATCCTTCTCCACTGTAAAGGAGAAACCAGCTAAAATCAGTTCAACTCCCTAGAAATCAGTGTTACAGCAGCCAAAAATTAGGCCCAGTGTGTTATAATGCCTGGAAAGGACAAAAATTTTCCATTTTTCCACATTAAGGATGAATCATTTGTCTTTGTTTTAGCAGCAATGCTAAGTAGAATAGAGAAGGTGTATGCCAGAGGCGAGGGGGAGGAGGACTTGAATAATTTTGAATTGTTGAAGAGCTCAGCTTAATACGAAAAAAAATTACTTCAACAATCTGCAAATGAATGAGCCATAGACGAGGGAAAGCCATACTTTTTGTATTAAATCAGTCCATTCATTTAACAGTTGGATGTGTTGATAGCTGAATTACCATCTGCCATATAAGCAGATGTTTTTCATCTGTGTTTTAATGAATCTTATTTTTCTAATCAACTTTGTACAGAGTAAAAATCTGCTTTTAAGAAGCACTGCATTTTCCATACACTGGACTACTTTGGCCCGTCAAAATTACAGACTGTCTTATCAAATTAAAGTGTTTATGTGACTGTGCTTCCTTTTATGGTGTGAAATGGATCCTTTCTTAAGCAATGATTCTCTCCCATCCATTTCAAAATGAAGTAGTGACACTTCAAGCTTTCCTAGAGCAAGGCTGTGGCAATCCATCTGCAATTTGAGTAAGAGCATGCAGATATTGAAATAATTACCTCCCACTATTACCCATCGGCTCTCAAGTAATTACCTGCTTCCATTAGCATTTTATTTGATTCACTAATTACCTTCAGAAATGCTGGTTGGATGTCCACTACCTGAAAGGATTGCATTCAAATTAGCCAACAAAGGTTTTGTGAATCTGTCACCATGAAAATAGAAGTCAAAGTGATGTATAAGAATAGTCAAGCAGTAAAGTGCAAGTCCTTTAATTTCCATTTGTTCAAAGTCACAAAAAGTTTCATGCAATGTGCCCTTGCAGCCCAGAAAACCATGTCCTGGGCTCTACCCAAAGCAGCATGGGTAGCAGGGCAAGGGAGGTGTCTCTCCCTCTGCTCTGCACACGTAAGACCCCACCTGCAGTGCTGCATCCAGCTCTGGGGTCCCCAGCACAGGAAGGACATGGACATGTTGGATGAAGTCCAGAAGAGACCACCAAGCTGATCAGAGAGCTGGAGCACCTCTCCTCTGCAGACAGGTTGTTCAATCTGGAAAAGAGAAGGCTCCAGGGAGACCTTGTAGCACCTTCCAGTACCTAAACGGGTTACACAAAAGCTTGAAAGGGACTTTTTACAAGGGCATTGAGTGATAGCACAACTGGTGACAGCTTTAAACTGAATGAGGGCAGGTTTAGATCAGATATGAGGAAGAAATTCTTTAGTGGAAGGGTAGTGAGTCACTGGAGTGAGTTGCACAGAGAAATGGTTGATGGCCCATCCTTGGAGGTGTTCAAGGCCAAGTTGGATGGGGCTCTGAAAAATCTGGTCTAGTGGAAGGTGTCCCTGCCCATGGCAGGGCACTTGATCTTTAAGGTCCCTTCCAACCCAAACCATTCTATGATTTACAAGCAGGAAAAAACAGGAGAGAGTGACACCTCTCTCGCATCCATTTGGATCCTACAAGCAGTTTACTGTGGAAGGATATTTACATCATTTAGGTCTAGTTCATCACACAAACATGAACACACTGGCACAGAGTTTATTGAAGGATTGACCTCTGAAGTATACATGGCTACTCTCTTATTATACACTATATAATATATATTTTATACTATATGCGCTATATAATAGAGTATTACGCTACTATTTTGATTCTTTGACTGATACAAAGAATTTAAACCTGTTATTTTGTGAATGGAACCTTGTATTGTTTATCCTTGGGCATGTATTTATACATAGGTAATAGTACTTAGGTAAAATTCCAGGCCTCCTCATAGATGCCAATACCTTGTTATTCTGCAAAAAATTCTCTGTGACCCTTCCAGAGCCTCCTTTAGTGAAGTGTTGACCACTGAGACCCCCTCAAAAAGCTGTGTAAATTTTCTCTGCTAAAAGTAAAGGTTATTTGGAGTAGGTAAACTTACCAGCAAAAATAGTTTGAGTTTGGTGAAAGGTATTGTCCATATTGTCACAAACCTACACAGAACCAACACAAATAACTAAAGGGTTGGAAAATTCATTACAATATTCTTGAAAGGACTTTTTTTTTCCCTCCAGACTTAAGGGGCGACTTAAGCCCAAAAGGGACTTAAAGCTAAGAAAAATAAGTTGTGGCGCTTACAGTTCTGCTAATAGCTTGTTCCATTGGCCCCATTTTAGCACCAGTAGTCCTTTCTCATCTGATGTTAGCCATCTGAAACATAGGCATCCAGCCTGTATTTAGTCAGTGAAGAGGAACATCTCCATTGTGAGATTCACCCTGGTCAATCCTGTTCCCTGATATTACTGCATTCATTCTTGCTGTTGGCCAGCTCACCGTCTGGAAGAGTTGCCTATCACTTCAGATGACATAAGATCTTATTCCTTCTGAATATCACTCTTTTTTAAAAGTTTACCAGACAGGGAATTTCCAACAATAGTCTGTACCAGTAAAAATTATACTAAAGTGTTATTGAAAAGCATAAACTAAAGACAGCACAATACATTTTGTTGATATGAAAACTATTGCTGTTAAACAACTTTCAGGGATTCTTGAGAGGGTATAAAATGTTTATGTGAGCATCCTGATGTATTTAAAGTTGTATTTAGAGAATTTACATTAAAGCATTATCAAGAATCTGTGTTCCCTGATTTTTTCTCATTGACACGTAGATTGCAACTTTATTGTTTCATTGACTGCAACATACCCACACTGACTATATTTACCTGTAAAATATACCTCATCACCAAGGCCATTATTGACCAAAAAGGTAATTCCAATGAAAAGAGTCAGCAAAAACAACAGAAAATTTAAGATGTGATCATGTTGCTGCTATCCACTCCTCGTGTGCAGCATTGTTCCATCTTCATTTTGATCCCTGTGTCCCCTTTTCACCTCCTCCTTGCAGAACACCTTTTAAGACATTTAGCATAAAACTCATCTTACCATGTTTTTGGAAAGTGATTATGTTCTGTGAGACACCTGGTGTCAGGGGAAGGTTTCCCAGGCCCTGGGTGATAACATCACATTCATCACAGAGGAAAAAACAGCAGAATATAGCCAGATGTTTTCCAGAGGCAAAAGAATAAAATCTGTGCCTACTAAAGACAATTACATTGCATCCCATGCCTCTAGTTTTCTAGAACAGGAAATAACTTTTAGAGATAGAAGGTGCCACTTCCAGACTTTTTGCATCTTTTGTATTTGCATTGCTGCTTTGGTCTTTACCATTTTGTGTAACCATAAAGAGGTTCTATGTAGAATCTCTGAAATATAAAATCAAATTACTCATGCTCTACTATTAGAAGACAGGTCTTTGTGCTTTAACTGTTTATATTATGAACACCAGTTTTACTGTTTGGTGATTTGGAGATAATCTAGCTTTCTCCTACTTATGCTGCAACCCCATATTGAAATCTTTATGCAGCAAAACAATTTTTTAGGTAATATCATCTTAGTCCAGCAAAACAAAAGTTCTTGTGTCCTGGTCGTTGCCTGTTCTCCAGGTGTGAGCTCAGGTAATCCTGTTAAAAAGTATTGTCTTCTGGTTTATATGGTAATATGGATGTAAACATAGTAAACCTACAAATGCCTATTGGGTGATTGCACTGAACAGTAGCCTTTCACTAAAAAGGACTCTTAAGCATGGTGTAGGCAGTGGTTTACGTTTTAATATTTTACATGATAGTCTAGCAGTTTTATCTTATTGGCAGTTTCTTGTAATGTACAAATTTAGTTTCCTAGCTACCCCATCTCTCTCATCATCTAGAAAACACAAGTAGCTTTTGTTGCGCAAACATGACAAGACATTCAGAATTGTCCCTTTCCGTCACAAAAATCTGTGAAACACCATCTTGCATCTGCTCAAGGTTACCTTGTCTTCCCTCCACCACTCCCAAATTTATGTTCCATGAGACCTCATGCAGGCTACAAAACCCAGATGTTTCTTACGCCATCTGTGGGAAATAGGCATTTACATTATTTCAGTTCCCCAGTGCCTCACCTGCAGTTTGGAGTAGGTATGAACCTGCTCAGAGCTACCAAACCAACAAGGAAATGTGACAGTCCCCTTACTACCTTTCTATGTAATTTTCAACATATTCTCCGTTTTAAAATTTTGCTTTCCATTATATTTTAAATTAAAAAACAGTAGCAAAATATTACCCCTTAATAAGTGTGTATGTACAGATCACAGAAATCAGTTTGCCATTCTGTGCTGCACAGCATAAGGGGTACTTTTGAATTTGAAAATTCAAATTCATCTCTCAGCAGATGAGACTGATTTACCCTTCTGTGGATGCAAACGAGCTAATACAAGAATGGAAAGTACAGTTTGGAGCAATCCAAATAGCTTGACCAAGATTTGGGTCCCATTGTCAAGCACCTGTTCTGTTTAAGTATAACCCAACACCAAACCTAAATGAGAAAAAAAAAAGGACAGAAAAGAGTCCCTTCATGCAATTCTCCTGGGTTTTTTAGTATTTACTATATGCATGAGTCTCCCCAATATGTATCAGACAAGCAAAAATCTAGGATCTCATTTTCTATTTTCTGATGGAAATCTTGTGTCTTTTAATATAAATAGATGCTATTAGTTCATTTCCTTTGTAAGAGGTTTGCTTAGTCTTTGCTATATTTAGCAGTCCAAAGTGAAGTGAATGATTACTTGCAAATAATATTGTATCATTGGTAATGCAGATTAATAGGACTGGAAACAGCTGTCTGAAAAAGCAAATGGATATTAGCTGTAGATGACACTGGCCAGATTGTTTGCTGTGACCTACTGATTCTGGTGTAAATCACTAAATATTCAGGCACTAATATCCAAGCTGATGGAAGGCTTTAAAAAAACTAAAGCAAAGCTTTAATGGAAATTTGGGGGTATAAGTCTCCATATATGGCTCTTACAACACACATCTGTCCAGTTAGTCATGTGAAAAACAGTTAGTGCTCACTTCTTACCAGACAGATTTCTTGGGTCTGGTTCTTTACAGAACAGTTACTATCTCAGGAAAGGTGGCCATGCCTGTTCCAGTTTCATATGTAAGTCCAATGATGCATTAAGTGCACCACAAAACCCCTTGGGAATGAAGACTATGACTCAAAAATATGGCCAGTATTTGTCCTATTAAAAGGAAGAAAAAACAGAAATGCATCATAAGGACCAGAATCCACCACAGTTCACTGTAGCCATGAAGTAGATAACTTTTGGGTATCAGCAGTAGATAACTCTTGGACATAAAACATGCAGAAAAAAATTAATTGTTGCCATTTTTATGATTTGTAATATCATTTCAATGCATAGCAGTTGGAGGATCAGAATTTCAGATATATGTTCTGAAAGACCTGATTTTATTTTTCGTTAGGTTCATTGTGCTTTATTTGTATTTACACTTAGAGTAGAATAAAATATAAAATTCAGCCTTGTTTCAGACGTGCTGAAGGTAAAAACAATTGGTGTCAGTTGTAAAAATCACTTTATGAACATATATTCGAATGACATGAAAGCAGCGCAATTCTTTTGTGCAGTGCTGGCTGTTGGCCCTGGTAACCACTGTGGTCTAGGCAGGATGATCCTATCTGTCACAGAGGTAACTGAGAACCTCACAAGTAAATAAACTAACACTAATGAAAAGTTAATCCCTTAATGAGACTTTTTAACTACTTTTTAAACTAGTAATTAATTCTGTTTAAATACCATTTGGAGTTCAAGGGGCTTTACTCTACTTTCATCTCAATTTCTACATCAAAGTAGTAGAAAGAGGAACACACATTCTACTTTCATAAAAATCAGGGGAAGAGGCCTTTGTATCAACTAATACAGGGGAAATTTAGTAGACCTTCAAGGCAATCAATCAGAAAAATTATTTTTTATCCAAATGGAATAAACTTATCCTATCTGGAATGCCATTTTTCTGTCATTGTGGCAAGAGTTCTTCCTGCTTGAATTGAGATATTCAATCAATGCGACTAAGGTGACCAAAGCTGACCAAAACTTCAGGAACTATGACCAATGGAAACAGGCGTCTACCTTGGGTACATCCTGTGTCTTGGGTGCATTTCTGTATTGCTGTCAAAGGGAAACAAGGATGACTGAACGGCACCTGAAAAATTATGAGTATAGAATCAAATTTAAAAATTAACTTCATGGCCAAATACATATATATATATATATATATATAGAAAGAGGTGGAAACTATTCCACAGATCAATGAGAACATCATGTATTTTAGCCCAATCACCTTTCACCTCTTCCGTGATTTAAACCCAGATGGAAATTTGGCGCCATGCAACCGCTCACGCAATTCCCACTCTCTCCCCTCACCCCAGTGGAATGGGGAGGAGGATTGAAGTAACCTAATAGAAAAAATACTTTCTAGAGCAAAGGGATACTTGGATTCGATTATTTTGTGCTTCAAGGTAGACTAAAGAGCAGAGGATGTAGAATTTGAAGAATATCCTTTGTTTATGTCAGGAGACAGTGATTCCTTTTTTTATGTCAGGAGACAGTGATTCAAGCAGGCATGTGAAAGAGGGTACCATGGGAAGGATTCACTCTTCTATATTTGTTTTGTCTTTTGTATCCAAGAAAAAGACCCTTTCCAACCTATCAGAAATTAGTCAAATCACTCTTCTTTCTTTAACTGAAGGTCATGCATTCTTTTTTTAAAATAAATTGCAACTCTAGTAAGGAATTTTTTTATTGGAAAGTATGACTAGAAAATGACACATTAAGAAAGGCAGCAGCAGTTGCATGAGTCCTGAAATCAAGCCTGAATGAGTTGGTAAGTTCAAGCTCCTTCACAGATCATTGAGTCTGATGACAAAATCTCTGTATAAAGCTTTATGACCTGCAAAAAAAAGTAGCCCAGACACACGCAGAAGCTGTCCTGTGTGTCAGGGATAGGAGCTGTTCAGAACGGAGTTTAAAGAGCAAGAGCTTTGTGTTGTACCCAGTCACAGTGCCTGGTGTGACTCAGGTCATACTGACTGTGTTGTGCAGAGGTAATGATTTCTTTAGGATTCCCCCTCCCCACCTCCAGATAAACAGGATGGAACCACAGAGAAAGGCACTATTATTTATATTTTTTATTCCCATCTTTATCTGCCTAATTAGTTTGAAAATTAGAATTAACAATCATGTGTCTATATAAGACAAAAAGCAACAGAGTTGCTGCAACATATTTACAATAGAAACTTTTTCCCAGTGAAATGGGAATAGATTCTTCTATTTCAGAAAGCAATGATGTGCATTAAACAAAACATTTCAACTACTCAAACTCAGACAATAACTTCTGCAATGACCTCAGTGGAAGCATTCCTGCCTAATTACTGGAAAAAGTGTTCTAATCCTTTCTGTATCTTTCAGTAGCACCTAGTGCATTCTGGACTCCCAAAGGAGTCTCTCGAATGACAGCACACAGAGGATGCAGCAAGAAATATGCAAAATGTGGAACATAACCAAACAAAGCTCAGTAGCTTCCCTCAAAAGGAGTAAGAATTTCTTGAGATGTACCCTTCCCTAAAGATTCTGCTGAAAAATTCCACCATGCTACTGCCTTTTGTGACAGTGCTGCATAGGTGTTAAGAGACTGAGAAATATGTACTTCTACAAAACCAAAGATAGATGAAGATTTTGTGTTTTCCTAACACTTGTTCTTAAATATCCTCTGAACTAGCTGATACCTTGAAACAGCATTTTGTCTATAAATCTGATCTTTCCTAGAAGAATAAAAGGAAATCTTATACCTGGGATTATAATTATTATTTTGAAATTTCAGAATATTTTTCTCATAGAGGTTAGCCATGGAAAAAAATCCTAACAGAAATGTTCCTTGTCCAGCTCAGGCAGTTATAAATATGACCCACAGTACGTTGCTACAGATGTAAAAGCTATCAAATGACCTGGGAAAGTTTTTCTTTAAATGTGGCTTTGCAGATGTTGAATCACTTGGCATTTACAAGTAGAATAAATATGGTGCCTATAGTATGTATTCCCATTGGCCTTCTGTGACCCAGGTTAGCTTTTCCCTTAAAGAAAACATAAAGCATTGATGCACTATTGCTTTCCTTTCCTATGAAATATAATAAAATAATGATAAAACCATTTGTTACTGCATAAAAAAAGGTTACATTTTAGGTCTCAAGCAGTGTAAGGTCACAGCTAAAAAATAGTTATGTAAAGTTTCCCCATTTTCTTTCTCCTACAACCTACAATTTGCAAGACCTTTTAGAAGGCATAGCTTCATGTTGAAAGAAAAATATGAAACAAAAGAGTTTTTATATAATTAACACTTAGAAACATCATTAAGTGTATGTAAACTTGATTTGTTGTCTATTGTACATTCCAAGAAAGGTCAATTTTATTTTATGATAATTACTAGACTAGGAGAAAAATCCAAGGTCAATACCAGCATGATTCGAGGATGACTCCTGAGTGTCATCTTCAAATAGCGAGTCCTTGTCAAATATTCATTCAGTGGTATCTGAGACACAACTGCAGGTCTGTGTGTTCATATTTGCAGCATGAAAGAAGCATGATTCTTATGAAAGTTTTCAGTGGTAGCTGGCAGTAAAGGACAAGAACTTATCTATTCTGTCATGCAAGGTTAGTTATTCTGTAACAGCTGTTCTTTAATATCTTTACAACTTTTTACATAGGTCAAGGACCTCTTACTCCATTTAGCTTCATTCACTGTGAGAGGAAAAGAGAGCAGTGATAATTTTAAGATCACATTGTACCTTCAAATGAATTAACTCTGTAGATAAATACTATCACTGCAAGACAATTTATGCAAGAGCCTAGTTTAGAAACTCAGCTGTTGATTTTGGAAAAAATTGTTTACCATCCTGTCAGATGGGAACCAGTAAGAATTTTATTTTTTAGAAAGATAAATGTATTTAATGATTTTTTTTCTTTGCTGCTAAGTAGACATGACTGTGTTTAAAGATCAGTAGCACATCAAGCTGAGTAACTGAGAGTAACCTGAAAACCCAGGAGAAGAGAGAACTGCTTCTGTGTGGATGAAATAAATCCCATCCTTTCTTTTGGATATATAGATGATAAGTTGTGATAATTCTATCCCAGCTTTCCACCACATACACTTCTGCTGTTTATTATAGAATTGGATCAGTGGTAGGTAGTCCATATGGTGGTACACTGTAGCAAGTATGTTTTATGACATGAAGGGATATCAGGTGTTTAGTTTTATTTAAAAAAAAAAGAAAAAAAGAAAGCAAAATGGACACCAGTGGCAAATGGGGTTCCTCAGGGTATGGTATTGGGACCAGCACTATTTGACATCTTTCTAGGTGACATAGACAAGAAATATAGACAGTGGGATTGAGGGCACCCTTGGGAAGTTCATGATAACAACAAGCTATGAGGTGCAGTCAACATGCTGAAGGGAAGGGATGCCATCCAGAGGGACCTGGAGAGGCCTCAGCGTTGCTTCCATGCAAACCTCATGGAGTTCAACAAGGCCAGGTGCAAGATCCTGCACCTGCTTTGGAGCAATCCCAAGCACAAATACAGGCTGGGAAAAGAGAGACCGAAGGCAGCCCTGAACAGAGGGACATGGGGTTGTTGGTGGATGAGAAGCTCGGCATGAGCCTGCAATGTGCACTCGCAGCCCAAAAAGCCAACCCTGTCTTGGGCTGTATCCAAAGCACCATGGGCAGCAGGATGAGGGAGGATTCTGCCCTTCTGTTCTGCCCTGATGAGACCCCACCTGCAGTGCTGCATCAGCTCTGGGGGTCCCAGCACATGAAATCTGAGAACTTGTTGGAGTGAATCCAGAAAAAGGCCATGATTATGATCAGAGGGCTGGAGCACCTCTCCTATGAAGAAAGTCTGAGAGAGGTGGGGTTGTTCAGTCTGGAGAAGAGAAGTCTCCAGGGAAACCTTCCAGTACCTAAAGGGGCCACAAGAGAACCTAAGAGGGACTTTTCACAAGGGCATGTAGTGACAGGACAAGCAATAATGATAGGACTATAAGAGAGTAAATTTAGAGGATATATTCGGAAGAAATTTTTTGCTGTGAGGATGATGAGACACTGGCACAGGCCACCCTGAGAATCTGGGGCACCCCATCCCTGCAAGTGTTCAAGGCCAGGTTGGGTGAGGCTCTGAGCAACCTGGTCTAGTGGAAGATGTCCCATATCGGGGGTGTTGAAACAAGATGATGTCTATGTTCCCTTCCAACCCAAACAATTCTCTGATTCTGCTATTGTAAGAAAAACAAACAAACAAAAAAATCCCACAAATTCTTCTTTTGGCAGTAAAGCTCCAAGAATCCTGAATCTAAATCAACTGAAGATTAATTTGACCTGCATAGAAACTTAAGGTTAATAAACAAGATTCTTAGGTCTTGTAAATCTGCATCATTTTGATAAGAATGATCTTTCTTAACAATAGGTGGAGGTCTGGTTCATAAGTGAAAATAAATAAAATGACACCAAAAAAATCTGCAACACTATTTACTTTAAATAAACAGAATAAAACGGCATACCTCACTTGATGCTTTAGTTTTGATTTTTTTAGGTTTTTTCCTTTAAGGAATACACTATTCTCTATCCATCTTACTGCTAATTTCTTCCTATATTTTCTATTTCATAGGAAAAATTACAGATTTTTTTTTATCAAAGTCTGTGCTTCATAAGTGCCACATATATTTTCCAGTTAAAACTCAATAGACCAAAATCAAGAAAAAGAATAAGGCATTTTCCTATTCTGCAGAGCAAATACAAATATGCATTAATATACCTATTATTAAAAGCAGATAGAAATAAGTATGTGAGAAAATTCACCCGTTCTTTATATTGAATCTATTTGGGATTTCCATAGCAAGTCCTGTAATGCCTAAGCATCAAAGTCCAATAAAAGAAATTGTTGTCATTTATTGTTTTAAGATCACTAAGTGAGCTGATTACTCACCTAGATTACTGTATTTTCTTCCCCTTGTGACATGGCAGCTCTTTCTGCAACTGTTTTTTCCCTTGTTCACAACCTCTATTTAATTCTGTCTTGTCTGAACTTAGAAAACACTTTCTTTAGGTCATTGTTTATACCATTAGCGCACAATGAGACTTATGTGCGGTTATAAAAAAATACCAAAAATTAATAATTAAGAGCATGTTAAGGTTAATATGAGAAACAGCTTTCCTTAAAATTCTGTCTTGCACTGCTCTCCGAAAAGTGGTAAAAGAATCATATTATCATCACTTTTTTCAAATTCCATCACCCTCCAAACTTATACAAAAGGTGACTCACGCTCTGTTTCCCACCACTGTCATATCTAGCAGCTTTCCAAAGCAGAACTCAGCAAGAGTTTCTCAGTGTAATGGCTTTTTTGTGTTCAGTGACATTGAAACACATCCACAGAAGCATATCAGTTTGAAAGAAACTTGTACTGGTCAAAGTTACTGAAGAATTTTATTTGTAATGTTGAAGACCAGGCAATAGTGTGAAAGACAAAGGTTCAAGTCATCTTCATCTTAGTTTAAAGAAGAAATTTGAAATGTGATGTCTCACACTCTGGGCAGTTGCCCCAAATGATAGTGTCTGGCTATTCCAGAGTGAAGTTCAGGCTGAGTGGAGATTATTAGAATGGAGGGCATAATTTTCTTTTTCCACAGCTTTCTTCTTTTCCTTTCCTTTTCCAGAAAGGTCTTGGATATTGCAATGTTGTAAGGAAAAAACATCATCACTTCTCTGAATCTTAACAATATCTGTGTTAATTATGTAGGAAGCTGTGTGAACTCCGTCATGAAGATGAAAAATAATTTGCAGGAGGTATCTGGTCAGTGCCTTAATTTGACCAATGGACTGAATAGACCAGAAGCCTTGTAGGGGAAAATGTCACATATGAGGATCAGATATCTGTTTACTGTAGTGCCCCAGTTTCCATAGGGTAAATAACTCTCCATTTCCTGTATGTATTGCAGGCACTTGCTAGACAATAAAAGAATGTGAAGTACCATCCTGGGCTATGGAACACATTTATTCCAGCTGTGATGGACTTGTTAGCTCTGCTTTCCTCTGCTTTCCCTCCATCCCCTTGACAATATCCCTTCCCCCATACCTGTCACTCTTTTAACACTCATCTCTGTCTTCCCTAATCTCTCTTCCTAGTCCTTATTGTGACCACCTTTGTTGGCAATTATATCCTCCAGGAAATAATCTAGCTAGTTTTAGACTTTTGCTCTGAAAGTATGTGAACTGAAATTTTTAAAAGCCTGACTGGTCATACTCAAGCAATTTTCAAAACACAGTAGAAGGCAAATTTCTGAAATTAGGTTGGTCATGTCCTCCCTCCCTCCAGACAGATCCCAGGTACCTATCCAATCACTCATTAAAGTGGTAGAGCTTCACAAATAAGCAGCTGTAAGGTTATATTTAGGTGGGCAAGACTAGGTATTTTCAGAAAGAGAAGAGCTGATTTAGGTCAGAATAATAAAAAACATTTAATCTGAATACAAGGTTTCTACAACATAATGAGTATTTTTCAGAGTTTAAGATTCACAAAACCAGTTTTCATACTGAAAAGTTTTGTATAATATTAACTATGAATACAGTTAATAGGTACTGATAAATCTTAAATCAAAGCTATATGTGAACACAGTGCATTCTCTTAAGGGACATAAGTTCAGCTTGCACAATTTAGCAGAACCATTCACATATGTAAGATTAAATCAAGACATGTGCAGCATCTCCATAAAAATAATCACAGTAAGGCAGTCTAAGAACAGTGTGACTGATCTGACTGTGCCATTAGTTGTGGGAGAATACCTACAGAGACATGGCTCAAAGACAATAATTCAAAAGAAGGCAGAACACCACATCACAATAACAAACTCTCTGTGTGACAGTGTTCAGACAAAGGTGATCTGTACTATCAATCTTGTGAAGAAAATAATTCAGGATAAAGGAGGATGGCATAAAATTGTTTGTAGCCACTAGAAATTAGTATGAAACATTTCTTTGTCAAAATCTCCATTATAATATGACTGCAAGCTGGGAAATCACTTTTGCTGAATGATTCATTTTGATTAAAGAATTTTAGCTATCTGCACAGTGCACCTGTTACTCATCAGGCCAGGGGTTATTATGTACAGAGTGGGGAACGAGATGCTGGGGAGCAGTACCATGGAAAGGGACCTGAGGGTCCTGGTCACTGGCAAGTTGGACATTAGTCAGCAGTGCCCTGGCAGCCAGGAGGGCCAACCTGTCCTGGGGGCATCAGGCACAGCATCACCAGCTGGGCAAGGGAGGGGATTGTCCTGCTCTGATCTGCACTGGGGCAGCCTCACCTCCAGTGCTGGGGGCAGTTTTGGGGTGTCACAATATAAGACATTAAACTATTAGAGAGCATCCAAAGAAGGACAACAAGGATGGTGAGGGCCTTGGAGGGAAGCCGTGTGAGGAGCTGCTGAGGTCACTTGGTCTGTTCAAGCCTGGAGGAGACTGAGGGAAGGCCTCACTGCAGTTACAGCTTCCTTGTGACGGGAAGAGGAGGAGACACTGATCTCTTCTCTCTGGTGACCAGTGGCAAGACCTGAGGGAATGGCCTGAAGCTGAGTCAGGGCAAGTTTGGATTAGATATCAGAAAAAAGTTCTGATGGGTGGTTGGGCACTGGAGCAGCTCCCCAGGGAAGTTGTCACAGCACCAGCCTCATAGAGTTGAAAAATCTTTTGAACAATACTCTTGGGCATGTGGTGTAATTCTTGTGGGTGGTCCTGTGCAGGGCCAAGGATCAAACTAGGTGATCCTTTTGGGTCCCTTCCAACTCAGTGGAATCTGTGATTCTGTGATTGCTGTAAGGTTGTTCTTTACCCACTCAGATGTGCAACGCTAGGCAAAAATAATAAGTATATAACCATATGATTCACCTTGTCCTAGTATAAAGCAAATGCATATATTTTTCCTCACTGTAGAAACTTATACAGTAGAGAAGTTGTCAGAATCACACTAGAGAAAAATGTATGGTTAAACAGTGTTCTATTTTAACCTTGGGACCATACCCTCAGAGACTATAAATTAACATCTTTTATTTAGCTAAACAGGCTTGTACTTATTTGCTCCTCATGAAGTTTTCACAGGTGACATATATTACTACTGGAGATAAAAGTAGAAAATTAAAATCATATTTCACCAAAAAAACCCAGAAAAAAATCTTTTTCTTAAGTGTCCTTTTATTTACATTTTCTGAACCACCTGAAGAAAAATGAAAGCTGGAATCTGAATAGAGTTATACACAGTATCTTGACATAAGGAGAATGAATGTTAAATTGACGAGCAGGTTAATAGTGAAGGCAAAAGTTTACTGAAAATGAATACTTTCCCAGCAGTTCAGGAGTCATAAGGCAGTCATAACCACAGGTGACATGAATGAGAATGGTGTCTATTTATGTCTAATCTGCAATGCCTGGGGAGAAGGAGCTGGAATTTTAAGAAGTACCAGCAAAAAGCAAGGCTCAAAAACTCTGTTGAGCCCACACTGAACCTATTTGTCAATTTGAAAAACTCCATGAGACAGAAATGCTAGATAGGAAGTTAGTGACCCTATTTACTTTTAAAAGCATTGGGTATGAAATAGCTGAATCTTGTAACCATGCAAGAAGTGTATTATGAGATTGAAACGTACAGCTGTGTTCAGCATTCTTGTAAAAATAGCTGGACAATATCACACATGCCAAACAAAATTATTATTCTTCATCTCATATGTGAATTCCAGCTGAAATGAGATAGCAGGGTTGCATTGCACATAAAAATGAAAGACACCGCAGCCTAGTATTTTGTTTCCAAATTCATCCTACAGGTAATAACACTGGAGAGGAGGAAAAAAAAAACAAGTCTCACCTTAATGTTACTAAAAAATATATGCCTTTTGCAGTGCCTCTCATCTGAAGATCTCAAAGGCTCTTATTAACACTAAGCCTCACTCCTCATTATTTTATTTTTGATGGTAATTGATATTAGTATTAAAATGTATAAAACATGCCACTATGATTCTTTGGACAAGAGTTTATATTGATTTTGTGTAGCTATTGATAACTTCATAACTCCCGAAGAAGTCAATGGAAACCAATACTCCGCTCTTTGAATGCCATCATCACTTCTCCCACTCTTGAGTGAGAAAGGTCCTAACTGCGACCTTTCAGTACCTGTAGGTGACCTACAAGATGGAGAGAGACTCTACAAGGGCAGGGGGACAAGGGAAAATGGCTTCAAAGTGGAAGAGAGTAGGTTTAGATTAGCTATTAGAAGAAAATTCTTCACTGTGAGGGAGGTGAGGCACTGGAACAGGTTGCTCAGAGAAATTGTGGCTGCCCCATCTCTGGAAGTGCTGCCAAGGCCAGGTTGGATGGAGCTCTAGTAGAAGGTTTCCCTGCCCATGGCAGAGGGATGGGAACTAGATGATCTTTAAGGTCCCTTCCAAGCCAAACCACACTATGATTCTATGATTCTATTAAGCACATTAACTTTTACAGTGTGCAGTCACTGTTCCACCAATAGCATCAATTTCCTTGGATCTAGAAGCCTTTTCCCTTACACACACAGTATCTTCGTAACACTTTTCCACCAAACTATTAACATTACTGCTTCTCCTGCACTTTCCCTAGATTATCCCAAGATTATCTTAAGATTCAAACATGGACACTGTCATTTTTTCTTTACAAGTTACATCTCAACATCTCAGTAGCCCCTGCAGAATTTCTGCATTTTCCCAGCAAGTGGGAGTATGGCATAGCATTCCCATTTTGCCCATGGTTAGGTTGAATGAATCCATATTTGATGAGCACATATAAACAGATACTGTGATTCAGGTGATCTGAAAATTCCTGACGTGGTAATTTTGCTTAGAGGGGCAAATGGGCCCTTGTCACATTCAAGAGTTAAAAGTTATTTCAAATAAAGTTTCCTTTGCTGCTCTTATAAACTAAGGAAAGCCATGTCCAGAGGAGAATCAGACTCTCCTTAATAACATGTGTAAAGGCATCTTGCAGCAGTTAACATTTGCTAACCATGCGACCTTGAAAGAGGGATTGTTGTCCTTTCTTCTCTCACCATGTTTCACATGTCTTGTTTCCTTTTGCTCAGTGCCTGCAATTAGTCTTTAAGCTCTTTACACCAAGGAGTCTCTTATGCAGTTTTATTTGCTGTTTAATACCAATTAAGATGGATTTGCTCTTCCTTTGCCAAAGTTATCCTAGTCACTCTATATAAATATTTGATAATAAACGTGCCATTCTCTGGGCTCCATTGTTTGTTCGTGACTGTTGTAACTGTTATTCAGGATGCTGTCTAAACTAAGGTTGTAAAAAATAAAAAAAAGTTTGTGGGCTTTGTGGAATACTTACATGATGCCTAAATCATCTTTCTACTTAATCTGCTTGGGATGAGAAGAGGTTTTTTGATTGACTATTCTCAGCTGATTGACTTTCTCTCAATTTGTTGGGGTTTTTTTCAAAGCTTTCCTACACTAGCAGTAAGCCTCTGATAGCTAAACCACAGAGGAGATATTTTATTTATGCATATTCATAGGTGATTAAAGGAAATTGCACTTGTTTATTTTGCCCATCTGAATTGTAATATTATCCATGTTGATTCCTGCCTTAGAAAAAGCTGCTTAAAACTCATGTGATACAAGGGCAGGAATTCCCTGTAGGTCTGTTCATAGTTAATTCTATTTTGAAATAACTCTTATGCACAAGAGGCCAGATTTATTTGATGCCGTAAGAATAAAGATTCATACTTGTTATTATTTTACTGAAATGATTTTGTAATGCAAATTAAGCAGCTTTAGTATTCAATTACTTTTGTGCTAACATAAATTGTAAGATTAACATAAACATACTATAGCTTCAGCAATTGGTATAATAAAAATCCAGCCAATTTCAACAGCTGCAGTTAAGTGGTATCCTGTGGTCCAAATACTGAAATTGAGGTAGTGGTAATAGAAATGTTTGTTTTGGACACAATGGTGATAAATAGAATACCTCACAATGTCTGAGTCACTGTCATGAATAAACAGTTTTAAAAAATAGAAGAAACATACAGCAGATAGCCTTTGTATTGTTGTGTTCTCACAGGTAAGAGACCACAGACAAAGGGACTCCTCTGCATCACCATCATGCTCACAGAGCTGCAGGTACTTGAGCTATTCTGGCATCACTTTGTGATGAGGAAATGGAGGGTGGAATAGAAATCAGCAAGAGCTTAATCCCTCTGGAAGAGGTTCTTTGGGTGCTGTCCTTACATACTGTCTAAGCACAAAATAGATAACCTGAATCATCCAGGTTATCTATCCACAGGCTGTATGATTGAGTTTTATTTTACTTTTGTTTGTTTCATTTATGTTATTTTTAACATCAGGGAGGACAAAAAAAAAAGAGAGAAAGAGACATGGTTTTCTATTTGACCACAGTATCTCTAAATAAACATGAACTGCAGAGCATCTCAGCTGGAAAGGTCAAGAAGCATTTGAAATTAATGTGGCAGCTACTGAGACTGATCCTTATCTCTTTCTGAAGCTGTCTAGGGAAAGTCTATGGTTGAAAAAAATGGACCTCATTCTCCTATTTGCAAGAACTAGTAGGAGACAGAAGGAGTTAATTAAAAAGATGCAAAAAGGTATAGTATAAAAATATACACAGTGTAGTCATTAGCTAGCCAAGGTAACCACTGTAAGGGGCTGGATTACATTCCTTTTCCCATTACTGATGTAGCTGGATGCTCTTTAAGGAAATAGCAGACCATCAAACCCTATTTTGTGGACATGTGTTGAAGCTGAGAGGAAAGCAGTAACTGCCCTTATAGCCCTGATAGTCCTACAGCATTTGGATTTAGCTATTAGCTTCTGTGTTTATGTGAGATAATGCCTCAATTAAAGAGCTAGCAGAGCCAGGTCAGAATGAAAGTGGCCAAAGATCACACTATGACTCCTCAAGCCACCACCCCGGCATGTGGCACTTGGAGTGTCTCATTGCTTGGATCTGCTCCAAAGATCCTCACTCCACACAGTAAAATGCAGAATTTTAATTTTTCTGGTTTTACCTTGTGCTTTACACCTGTCTCCTCACTCACAAATAAACATGCACATGACTCAAATGAGGTTTCTGTAGTTCAAAGCAAGAAAAAACTGCATCATGTAATTTGAGCATTACCTGTACAGTACATGAAATTTATACTGATTTTCCAAACGTGCATAATTAGTTGCATATCATAGTTTTTAGCGATGTTGTTGTTCTTGCTGTTTCAATACGTTACTGAACACAGTGCAATCAAATTTCACAAAGAATAAATTCCTTTTGTTTTAATTTTATACAGAACTTTGAGTTAAAGTACAAAGGGTAATATGATCTTTTCTAGGATATCTTCTACATGATTTCTGTAGAAATGGAAACTGTGGAATGTTGAAAGATGGAAACTATTAAGAGCCTGAAAAGTCATTCAAAATTAATTTGATTCCATATTATTGCATTTAAATGATCTTTCAGCATAAACTAACCATTTCAGTATCCTTTATTTGTGAAAAAGTGTGTTTTTCTTCATTCCCTATGTAAAATCCTTGATAAACATATTCCCTACACTTCACTTTCTGTGATACTGCCCCGTCTCCGTTTATCTATGAGGACTGGGAAGTTTTGTATAGACATGATATATGCTGCCAAGAAAATGCAATCAGAGTTCTGGTGAGGTTACTGCAATGACATAAGTAACTGAGGCAGTGATGGATGAGGGAATAACAGTAAGAGAAACAGGAAAAGGAGTTATCTCAACATCACTTGCATAAAAAATGGAAAGTATGGACCATATTTTACATATGCACCATCCTGGACTTCCTCCATTCCTCTAGAGAAGCCAGTGAGCTGAGGTTTGGGCTGCCTTGCATGATCGGAAATAATTTGGTGTGCCACCTTATTTTGCTGCAAAGTTAAAAAAACTTTTTTATGGAACAGAAAATTTTATCCTTGTGGATGATAAAAGCATAGTACAATTTGCTACTTTCTAGAGTGGTCATCAGCTTCTACCTATCTTCAGAGATGGACAGGTAAACAGGGTGAGGCAGCTGTCAGTCCCACTGTAGAGTTCAGTACCACTCTGCTTTCATACTTCAAATACACTACAGAATTGCCTCATTGGCTCAGTTTAATGGGCTGCTTGAGCTGGTGGCTCTTGTCATTGCATGGCAAAGGGCTCACACCTGTCAAATTCTTAGTCTGGATCAAGTCAGGGTCTTTCTCACAACTCTTCAACAGCCTTCAAATCTAAATTACAACGGCCATCCCAGTTTTTACTTTTATGGAAGAAAAATACACAGTATAGGTATAGTCAGTGCTACAAGATGCTCAGGAGATGTGATTCTTTGTATAGCAGCTTTTACCATCATGCTTCATGCCCTTTAATCTGTCAATATTATGGCAGGAAACTTTGAACATAGTCGTGGATCTGTCAGGTCACTGCAACACTTTTACTGCGTAGCCATGAAACATTGAACACCAAAGAAGCATCAAATTTGAAGATTTCACATTTTTGTCATTGTCATCAAAACAGTCCAATCTTAAGAACCAAAATAAAGTCAGTGAACAAGACACTGGTACTTGCAAATATCCACTACTGCAATCTGATTTGACAGCCCTTCTGGAAGAAGCAGATTACAGGGATGGTAATGACAGAATTATAAACCATGTTTACCAAGAAAACCGCTGTGTCAGGAATGTTTGAGTGCTTCTAAACCTTAGGTGGCATGGAAGTACCACAGTGACAGCTTTTGCCTTACAACCCGAGAGACCATTTTAATAATTCATTTAAAATCTGGTCTGGCTGATATCCAGTCTTCACAGAGGCTCCCTCACTTTGGGATCTGTGTCCTTTAGAGAAGGCAGTTGGGTCAAACCACAGACACTGCTCCACTGTGTCGTTCTTTGCTGGTGAGTTTATCACCAGCTATGATCTGCTGTGGGGTTTATGTGTTGACCATGACAAAAGGGCGATAACCAATTAAACTATCTGCTGACACTTCCTCTTAATAATTTCCCAACTGGCAGTGCTTCCAGTCCTCTTATTTATTGCCCACATTCCTGAGACACAGCCCCAACCTACTACTTATAGTAAACCCCCCTCTCAGAAAAGAGGAATTCTTAGTTCAGGATAGGGCCCAAACTCCCAAAGGTGAGAGGAAAAGCCCCTTTCACTGCATCATGCCAAAATAGGACAACTTGGTGAAGGAGCCTTCACCTGCCAACAGAGAAGAAAAATCTGTTGCAACCCTGCTATGAAGACACATCTTCACCCTGTGTTCACATTCCTTTTGGAAATGGGAACACTGAACTTAAGGTCCACTGCCTTTCAAAGGGTCCCATTTAACCTTCTATATGTCTTTGTCTGACACATCGCACTTTGCTGGAAGATCACTATAATCCATATAATTTAGAAGTATAAAAATTCTACTAAAGAAGCAAGCACACTCTGAGGTGAGTTGCTGTCTGGACTGCAGATCATCTTAGTATCCACTACACAGCTCAGAAATTACCACTGAGCCAAGGATGTTCCCTCTGGCACTGCCCTCACAAGTGTATAGACTGTATTCTTATCTCAAGCAGTAAAGCTGGGTTTCTTCCATTACATGCAAAACAACACAATTATCCTAGATTCTAATGAAGAAATTACAAGTCCTGTTCAAGCTACAAATTAAATTGCAAACAGAGATTGCAGATTGTGCACATGCAGTTGACCTTGGTTTACTTTATAATGAGGTATAGAAGTCTTGGATTTCGATCAAATGTATCATTAGCATTTGGATTTTGCTCTGGTACACAATAGCACCTAACTATGTCCTATTTTTGAATTATCCATTTAGCAAAAGGGGATTAACAAGGGCACTAAATATAAAGATGCCAAACTGTTGAAAGAGTTGGTTTATATGCAAAATGTTAGTTTATAATGTGATGAAACATTTTAGTCTGAATTTCTTGGGATTAATTTCCCATGCAGGGAAGCTGCAAGCATTTAGACAGTAAAATTCCTATAGAGACATTTTAAATCTCAGTCTAGCTCTGAATTTTGTACAAGTGGGCTGTCCTGTGGGAGTGTTTTGGCTGGGTGTTTTAATCTGGTTTCATTGTCAAGAGTGCACACAGTTGCTTAGATAGGAACCGTACTGACCTCACTGGGGTCAGCCCAGAGATTAATATAATCCACCTCTATCTTGTGCATCACAGTGAATGAAGACCTTAGCACTAGCCAGCAGCATTGGATGGAGGCCACTTAACTACTCAGCTCTCACAGCCAAGGAAAGGCTCTCAAAATCTGGTCCATTGCATATGCATCTGCTTTTTGTATTTACAATTACGTCATATATACCCAGGTTTCATAGATTTCTAGCACAAATGTGTAAACAGAAAAAAATGGGGGGATTACCATTCAAATAAATGATTCTTGTAGGGAAAAGTCTTATGGATGGTGCTCAGTATATTGTACCTGCAAGCAAAGTCTATTCTACCTGCTGTCCAGTGCCAATACTAATTCCAGGTTTAGTAAGAGACTGGGAAATTCAATGGACAACACTCATGTGACAGAATAAAATTTTGAGCCCATGAAGCTATAGAACTATGTGTGTTTCTACTCTAGTCTTGGAGTCTGTGTTATCCATTTGCTCATTTCAAGGCAAAATAGGAAAAATAATTATCCTTTCAGAAGAAAAATACTAGAGCTGTAAAAATTTCCATTGATTAATCCAGAAATTACCCAAGAACTTGAAGCATTTGTTCACCATAACCTGTAATTTTGCTGATGGGCTGCAGCGATTCTCTAGGAGCCAGAAAGGTTCAGCTGAGGTGACACAATAAGTGCAGAAACATGCTGCTCCAAAGCTGCATAGAATTTCAACTCACATCGTTAGCTTCAAGGATAATAACTGTGAACTCCAGGGCAAACTTTCCTTATAGAGAGCTAATGAGTTTTTGCAATACCTCAGAACATCCTGTACCTGCTGTTGAGCTCTGAGTTAAACAAGCAGGAAGGAAAGTAAGTGTCATCTCTCCTACCTTCTTCCAGCCCTGTGCTTATATACTACTATATGGTAAGTCTTTTTACCTCCAGATAACACCTTACAGTTCTGAGTCAAATTTTTCCTCTCCACAAATCTAAAAAAGGACAATTGAATTGAGGCATTGTGGAGATTTGGATGTTTTCTATACCTTATATTCCTACTAGTTCATTTCAAAGGTATTATGTCTGTAGTAAAAATTGGGAAGAATATTCAAGAGATGGATTTTCTATCAAGCTACAGTTTTATCAGAACCAGAAAAATAAATAACAAATGCAGCTCTCTGTAAATTTGATTGAACCGTTTTTATATTTCATTTCAATTTATTATTTGTTTCTTTTTCATTGTGAATTGCATATCATAGCTAATTTTCAAAGTCAGCTGCATTATAATTAAAGTAACGCTTAGTGTATCCTATTCAACATGCCAAAATGAGATTATTTGAAATTACAAAACACAGCATTTTGACATAATGAGAGACAACTATATCAGTGATTTAACAAAAATGCATTCCTATTCTGTGGGAAACATCAAAATTTTGTCATTTTTTGAAAAGGAAATCTGATACCTAAACTCTGTAATTATGTACCTCAGGGGCTGTTGGGGGACATCAGATGCATGTGATATCAGGCTTCTGATAATCAGCCAAAACCTATGCAACCTGATCTGTAATTTTCCAACGTTGCTTGGGTGAAAATGCATACATGAATTGCGATTGTCACAGCTTGGAGTTGATGTTTTTAAACAGAAATAAAATGCGATGATCAAGGCTCCTCATGACTGCAGTCCCCATGCAAGCAAGGTCTTCTTGCTTGTGTCAGGTGTGTTTAGTGAGGCTTTTACCTTCACAGGATGCTAACACATGCCATTTAATCTGGGGATAAAGAGATATTAGCATTTTCCAGGGAGTTTGGAGAGGGTCTGTTACATGTGATACCTCCATGAATCCCACAGTTGTAGCTTTTGCTGTGCACCTCACAGCTGCAGCTGGTCTCACCACAGCTTTCCTTTCTGTCTGCCTGCACACCTCGCCTTCCCCTGCTGCAGGCAACATCAACAACTCCTGCTGGAACCTGCCAGAGCCTTGCAAAATACAGGCAGGGTAAACAGAGGCTGCTCAGACTGCCAAGCCAGACCTCAGAGAAACCATGTGAAGCACCTAATTCACAATAATGCATAGGACACATCCAAGATTTCTCCTTGAAAATCACATCCAGACACTTATTACAATATGACTAAGCACCCCAGAAAACTTAGGTTACAGAATATTGGTAAAGCCTTCTGGTCCACACCGTGATGTCTGGCACCAAAGCCTCGTGGCTGAGGATTGGTTGTGTCCACATGGCCTCTCTGGATCAGACTGGATATTTGACCAGGGTCTTCCACACACCTCACATCATACCTCTAGATGCAAGTGTATATCTAGCAACCCACACCATCACAAAGCTCTTTCCCTGGCCCTAAGAACTGGCTACGTTCTTAATTTTCTAACCTTTTTGTAGAGTGTCGTAGCACTCAGACTAGTGGGAACAGAGCCTGTATGTGTTTGTGAACTTTGCTTAATAGTAATTTCTGTTAACATTAGATGGTCTAAACAAAAACTGTGCAGGTGATTCTCCAACTGCTTTAACACTCAACATGATCAGTGTGCAAAATCTGGTCTCATCCCTTTACTTTTTTGCACCTTCACAGGTGCAATACCTGAACTCCTCCCTCCTCCCTGAATTATTTAAAGAGAAGCTCTGAGACAAAATTACCAATTTTGTTTTTTACATTTAATTTCAAAATGCCTACAGTAATGCAAGTGCTCTATCATTATTAACTGGAGTGTTTTCTATATACTCTGATATAGATATGATAACTTCTCATACACCTTTGGATGGGGCTAGAGAACTTAAGGGGGTGGCCACAGGTATATCATTATCCTGCAGAAATACTGGTGTGCTGGAGGATTGGTGACAATGTGTGAACAGGCAAACCCTAGGTGGTATAATCTACCCAACAAAAACAACCTCCAGACCAAACCATTCCTGAATCCATGTGCCATTTTCATCACAGAATAGTTTTTTCACCTCCCAAAGAGAGCTGAAGCGCACTAACATTCAGTGAGGATGCCATCAGAGTCCTGACCTCCTCCCAGCAGCAAATAGGAGAGGCCATTTGTTTGCCAATACACCTCAGGGAAATTCCAGGCTAAATTAAAAAAGCAAGTTTAGAAGAATTTATATCTTTTCCACAGCAGACTACAGAGATTTCTGTTTCTCCTCAGAGCATTAGAAGGGTAACAGTGGTATTAAAATGGTGCATTCATCCACAGTGTTTTGGTGTGACCCTGTATGAACAGTTTTGCCATGCTTCATAAAACCATTCCTAGATTACACAAGTCTAGAGAAATGCTGATTAAGCTGTACAGTAAATCTGAGCCTGAAATATGAATAATTAACCACTGCAGAAGCTGCCAATAACTGCAGGGCAAGAGCTTCTTTTAATTTTCTTTCAAAAGGTAAAGGAAGCAATGTTTGCTTGTGAGACTTCAGCCAGCTACAAGAGAAAACAGAGTATAGTATTTCTTTGCTTTTGAAATAACGTGATGGAAATTACCAGTGTCTGCTTTGTGAGACAGAGAATTTGAAATCAGGATTCAAAAGATAAATAAATAAGCGTGTTATACGTATATGTCTTAGAATAAGAAACAATAGTTTGAAGACAGGAAGTCGGGAGTCAAGAGAAGACAGAACTGCAGGACAACAGGGGGAATTCCAGCTTTGGTTTAGACAAAGGACTGCTGTGGGATCTTGGCCACATCCCAGAGAAGTGCCTCAGTTCCTCATTATATTCTAAAAGCTAATGACAATAAAGTTATATAAAAGAATTATATAATGTGCAAATATACATTATTCTCTAAGTGCATCGTCTATTAAATATGGAAACAATGGGAGTCAGCAATATTTCTTCAGGATATGCTGTATTTGAGCCTGTAAGACACACTCAATGGATAAGCATTCTCTCCTCTGATTCCTTTCTCACCATGAGACCAAATAAAGAGGTAATCAAAAATGTCAGTGGTCTGCACTTTAGCAATGTCTTTCAATCAGTGGACATGATGAGGTAGAAAAGGGGGACATATTTTCAAAGGCAAATATAGACACTAGCCTGGCTAGATTTTCCATAGATAGATATTATTTTGTTTACCTTCTGGAGTTCATAAAATGGCAATAGGTACATTATGAGATTTTTACAATACAGTCTCCAGATTTCTGGAAAGCCTTCCAGGTTTATCATAGCACTATCATACAGAAAATATACAGGTAGAGACTGAAAGTGCTGAGACTATATTATCCGTCCTGTGGTGAATGGATTTATGTGATAAATTCCTATATTGAGTAGCATTAAGTAAATTAAGATTTGATCTGTTATCTGCTCTCATACTAAACAATACTTTTCAGTAGCCTTTTCAAATTTCAGTAGCCTTTTCAATTTATTGCCTTAAAATTCCTGCCATAATGCTTTCGAATACTACATATATATTGAAAGACTCAGCTCACTCAGCATCAGGTTCACAGCTGAGGCATGCCGTAGAACACTAAATTGTTTCTTCTCATGCAAAATCTTCTGTTATAATTACATTAAAATGTGTTAAAACTACATCTACAGGAAAGCTGAGGATATCATGACTTGCTCATGGTGAGACTAAGTTGTCACTTCCTATTTTGTCCAGATGGTTAAGTGACTGAAAAATGTTAATTGTTCAATATCCCACATGAAATGAGATGTGTGGTCTCAGACCGCTAGAGAAGTGTTTCACATTACAAGAACACCAACTCACTTGGCACTTTCTGGAAACTTTATTGTCAGCCTCAGCTTATATGCAAATGCAGGGATGCAGAGACTGACGAAGCAGCTATTAGGGTGATGATGGCATGTACACAAAGAGGCCCTGAAAAAGCAATAAGCAGATGGGAATTAAATTGCTACTGTTTATTTTATATCTGGTTCATGAATTAATAAAAGGCTTTTTAGGGCTGGAAATCCACTATCTTTGACTAAAGGATAATTTGCTTCAGAAAGGAAATCACATTTGGGAGAAAACAAAAGGAGACATCAAAGCATTTAGGGAGATTCAGCTCTGGGATATGTCACAGAATTGAGTGAGAAAAATCCCCCTGTACTGACAAGGGAATTCATTTGGGAAATTGGACATTATGGGTCACATTTACCCTTTAGCTATATAAGAAGCTGATAATTAGTTGTGAACAAATTATTTGTGACCTCTCTATAATCAATGGAGAAAGAAAGAGAATTGAACAAGTCTTTCAATCCTTAACACTTTTATATAATTATTAACTACAGAAGAAACCTAAATGGTGATTCACTGTAGGTAGTCTGAGGGTTTGGATTAGTCACATTTCCATGGCTAATGTTAGGAGAAATTGCTATAAATCCTTCTTTTCATGAAATAGCTTTTTTTATCAAATGGCCTTTGCTCTCATTTTTCTTCACAGAACGCTGGAATTGTTCACTGGAGGACGCTGAACCCCAGCCTGTCCCTACCTTCAGCAACCCCAAGCATCTTGGTCATCAGGCTGTGGAGGTGAGCAAGACTGTTCCCACTGCAGTGCTAAGGGAAAATTATGAAACAGAACTGGGAAAAATAAAATAAGTTAAAAAAAAAAAAGTAATTTAATTTAAAATTTCTGGTTCATGTATATATTGTATTTTCAATAGATTCTGTAAAAAATCACAGTTCATCTCAAAAAAACAATAAGCATAAGAGAGTATTTTTCATTTTCACTCGTCATGACCCATGGTAGGGTGAACCTGAGAGTCTCTGGCTACTAGTGAATATAGAGAAAAATGGAAAAAATGAGACATGTATAAAGTGTCTGACTCTTGATCTGTCCTCTCAGTTACAGCAGCAATCAGTTTGAATATTTCCTGAGCCAGACATTGCATCTGGGTTACTTATGGATGTATTCCCATTAATTTCTCTGAAGTCTGTTTTTGTCCATTTATATTTTTGGCATCCACAACATCTTGTGGAAATTACCTCACAGTGCAGTTATGCAACAATACAGAAAAGTGTTTCCTTCTGTTTATTTTAAACTCACTACCTGAAAACTTTATTGTGTATGTGTCGTCCTGAGTTCCCATGCTGCAAGAGATCCAACAAGTATTCCCTGCTCTCCACAATAAATGTATGCAACTGTCGTATTTCTCTAAGTTGTTCTTTCCAAGATGAAGGGGTCCATTCAATTTAGTCTCCCTGCATATGGAAAACATTCTCTATATCTATCTACCTCATTGCCTTTCAGTCCTATTTTAACTACTACAATATGGTATTTTTGGTAGGGGGTTCTTTTCCCACAAAAACAGCTAATACTCAGAAATTGTGTCCTGTTTTTGTATTAGCACAGCCCAACATTTTCATATGAATGTGCTTCTCTTCAGCCAAAGCACTTAACTACCTCCGAGATTAAATCCTCAGTATATATGATGTACAGTAAGAGAAAATCAGTTCTTTCATGTCTCATGTGGTCACAGTTGTATTTTATTGAGGATTTTACTTATAACTGTCTTTCAAAGTTTTTGCACATTATGAAAATTATGTAACAGTTTTAAAACTTGAGGTAGCCTTGTGTGCTGCTCATTCTGAGCATTCAATACCTTTTGAGGGTGTGTTGATTCATCCAGATTCAGGTATAAATATGGGA
Organism: Monarcha castaneiventris obscurior; assembly: GCA_026261815.1. NCBI lineage: Eukaryota > Metazoa > Chordata > Aves > Passeriformes > Monarchidae > Monarcha > Monarcha castaneiventris. The sequence goes on along the minus strand of JAMPIT010000624.1, from coordinate 24,150,364 downwards.
TCTGCAACAGATGCTTATGCTAATTTTTAATATTAGTGTATCATCTCTACGTCGCTGCTCTGCCTAGTGCATAAGAACAGGCAATTTTGTCAGCCCCATAAAATATCTTATCAGAATCTGTCACTTCCTGTGGTGGCAGTGCTATTTATAAGTGAATTAGTGAATGCAGAAAAGAAAGAATTAAAAGGAAAAAAAAGACAAAAAAGGGGAAAAAAATAATAATAGTATTTTCATGTTATTTATCGAGAAGATACATTGCAGGGAGGAAATACGTACTGGCAAATGGACTAGGTGTGGGATTTGTATCATGTACTGGAAACCTTCTAGTGGCATAAACAAGAACATCATCAAACTCACACTTCAGAGTCTTAAGGCTGACCTCACATGCTCTTTGTATTAACAGACGGGTCTCTCTGACTCACACTTGTTCCGTGCGCTCGGGAAGCATTCTGCCTTAACAAGTCTGAGACCCCGAGGAACTACATAAACCAGTCTGTGAGCTGGAATACATGTTTCTTTCTGATGTTTGTTGAAGATGAAAGTAGAAAGTTCATGCGGTTTGAGGGAATGCTGCTGACAGTATTTCAAACAAAGAAAAAGTGATAAAGAGTTCAGGAAACTTCTCTCTTGACATCTGATTTCTCAGATTTTGGGCTTACAGGTTGTGTCTGGTGTACCTTTTGGTGTCAGTAAAGGTTTTTGACTGTGATTTTTGTTTTTCTTTTTTGAAATCTATTTATTTTAATTCAGTGAGTAAATCACCAAGCCAAAGAAGGGAGATGAAATGCTTTAATATTGGGGGTTTTTGATAATTTTTGTATGATATAGATTCTTGTGTCACAACTGTGTGTTCTAATAATTTCTCATGACATTACCAACAGCAAATAAAAAGAAGTAGAAAAAATTAAAAACAAATAGAATTCATACATCCATGCAATTATACTTTTTTCCTCCACAGGTCAAGCGTATTTAAATAACAGAGACACTTTATATTATCAGAGCTGTGAGAAGAGATCTTTACACATGTGTTCAATCTAGATCACATAACTACTCCCTAATTGCCAGTCACATGCTAGAGATCAGATATCTTGGTTGTTATCCTTAAGAATAAAATTGTGGTTTAGTACTTAGAGATTCACTATGAAAAGCATATTCAATCCAAGAGGCCATATGGATGATTCGTGGAGATTAAAACTTATTATATGAGGTCCTAGGTTCTGTTCCTGCAGCAATCTATGACCTTCCTTTTAGCTTATTTATAAAATATGATAGCAGTTCATACTCAAATGTCCCCAGCTTAGAAGGCAAGCATGGATTTATTCAGTGTAAGTGGTAAGTGCATGAAAATAAAAGCCAGAGTCACTAGATCTGACCAATATAAATCCATGCCCTCAAGAACTTTTCCCATCAAGTAGGACGGAGAAAGTAGTACTGCCTTTCTTCTTCCCTGCTGTAGCAAGAAAGGCTTCCCTAAAAAAATACTGTATCGCTCAGGTGAAAGCCCAATATTTTAGCAGGCCCACAGAGGGCTGTGCAAAACAAATCACCCGACTCAGCCCTCTGCAAGCAGCCCAGGGCCTGCTGCCCTCAGCATTTCCCACTCACTGCAGCACCTCAGCTGCTGGCATGGCACAATCCTCCTGAGCATCACAACAAGTTCAGATATGGAGAGAGTGCCCACAAACTACACAAGGAATCTGTCTGTCCTACAGTGCCTTATAAATTTCTTTTCCTTCCAATTGAAAAAAGCAATTAACTACTATGCAAGCAAGTTTCATTATATAGAAGTTGTTTATAAAACCTGATAAGTCTCAAAGGGCTGGCAGAGTGCACCCAGTCAAGAATGAGATTCCAGAGCTCCTCTTTCTGGAGATGTAAGCAAAAAATTGAGACATAGATAGAGGTAAATTCTCTAAAGGAATGACAAAACTAGACAGACCTGGTTTGGGTCTGCTCTGCCACTCTTAAGTGCCTTAATATGGTACCATTAATATGGTAATTCTTCAAGTAGGAGCCTACATTTTCTTTATGCTTAATAAAGAAAAACAGGTACCTCAGGAGACAGATTCATTTTTAATCCTATCTTTAAAGAGTCTTCCTTGCATATATAAGCAACTATGTGATTCCCCTTACAATCATCACTTTATTTGGCACAGTGCACAAGTTAGCTGAAGAATTCAATGGGTTGTACCAGGAGAAACAGCAAACAATACTGAAATGTTAAGGTCCAGGGTTTGGGAGTTGGGATTTTTCTCTTTTATATTTAAACAAAAACCCAGATGGGACACACCTGTCAAACTGAATTATTTTGCAACAACTTTACTTGGGGTATCTAAAGTGTCTTCATGATGATAAATGTGATTTTCAGTCTATGACAAATCTACTCACAGTGGATAGATTATCTCACTTACTATAGCCAGAATCATTCTCATCAGGAAAAAGTGTGACAGAGATTGCCTGCTTTATAACAAGTTCATTTTGACTGTTTTATTTTTATCTCTTAACTAACACAAGCATATTTTCATCTATGTCCTATTTCCTTTTGACCTCTTTGTTTTTTCTCCTTTAGTTTAGAAGTTACAGGAATTTTAAAAGTGTACTTTTTACTTCAGAGTTTTTTGACATCCCATAAAGTGAATGCTGATTGGACTTTTAATTTAGTAGAATGAAGTCAAAACAGGCTATAGTATTACTGTGAATCACTAGGTATGCTTATAATAATGAATATCTAATAGGCTACAAAATTTGCTTCTTTACAAGAAATCTATTCTGATTGTCTCATAAATTGAGTTCTATTGTTTGTTCAATGCTAACTTTATAGTCTTTTAAATCCTGCTAGGATCTGAGCCTAGAGATGCCAAAGGTGGAGTGATTAAAGATTACATAATGATTCTAAACTTCCAGACACATTAAGCCAGAGGGGTTGGATACAAGGAAATTGGCAGAAAGTAGATATATTTGCAGTAGAGTCCTGAGATTTCTCCTGCTGAAGAGATGGACTGACAGTGTGTGTTTGCACATGCACAAATGAGTGTTTTAGAGAATCTGGATCTGAGGTATTTTTTGCCTCTGTCATCTCTCAGAAGGTACCTCTGCATCCTCTCTTACTCAAGCATATTTTTAGATATTCATATTTGTTCTCACCACAACTGAGGAAGTAGTCATGCACAGCACTAATTTTATATTCTCTTTGTTTTTTCTCACCTACCTCCATCTCCTGTTAGAGACATACTTGTTGTTTTTCCCATCATCGTAAGTCTGATTACTTTTATACTTTTACTGACCTTTATACATCAGTGTCATATTTTAAAACTTCAGGTAATTAATTAAAATGTTTTTTCAGAGTGGAAATAATGTTGTCCTTAATCCTATCTACAAGGGACAGAAAGCTGGAACTAACATTTACCAGTCTGAAATTTTTGTTTGGAGCCTGAAAAAAAAAAAATGGTAAAGTTCTCATTCACAGGTGGGTTTTGGAACAGTTATAAAATGTGAACATAGTCAATAGTTTCCTCTGGCACAGGGAAGTTCTGCACTGAAATGCATCCATTTCAATCAGACTTGGTTTGAAGGAGTTTTCCAACTTTCAAAAAATTTGTACTTAAACTGGTTAAGGCAAATTTTCTCCTCTGTTGTGTAAACCCAGCTTTTTCTTCAGCTTCCAATTTTAAAAAACTGAGTTAAATCTCCTCTGAACAGTGCCCTTCAGTTATGCTTACATGCAACTGAGTGTAGCCCCTACCAAAGCACACGAAGAGATTAAATCTGCCATAGAAACAACCTACTGCTCCCTGTTTTCAAGGGAGTGCTGCTTTTTCAAAGTATAGTTTCTATCAGGTGTTCATTCTTGGTTTCTTTCCAACCTAACCTTGATCCAGTCAATGCAATGTCCCAGTTGTGAACTTGTTAGGTGACGTTGCTTATGTTTTCTGAAAAAAAAAGCTTTAGTCTGGGAAAAAATATTTTGAGGGTATAATAAAAAAAATAAGCTTACAGTCCAAGGGTCCAATATTTAAATTAATTTCTTACCTTCATTTTCACAACAGCAAAGTGGATGCACCTTAAAGCACCATAGAAGTTAAAGATGAACATATTTTAAAATGGATGCTTTATTTTCCAAGGAGTGCTGCTGCTATTTTATAACTAAAAGCAGTACTGTGAAGGTGAAATTGCAGACATAAATATTCAGTCGTAGCTAGTCTTTCACAGTACTTTCTTCACAGTCCTTCAATTGTTTCCTTTTTTTTCCCTTTGAAATATAGGACTACTATGGCCAGCATTGCAATAAGATTGTAAATATTTTTTAAATCCCTCAGGTTTCATGAACTACTGCAAAGGTGTGCAGCAAGCAAAGGAGGTCCTCAGAGCAAAGAGCATTCTCAAGTTCCAAAATATATAAAATTTGCTGTGAGCTTGTAAATAAATTCAAGTGAAACCAAAATGAAGACGCAAATCAATGTCCCCAAACTTTGTCACCTGAATTAAGAGCACATTAAGCACTTTAATAATTTTTACTGTTTCACCTACTGTGCAGCTACTGGTGTTATTAAAGAAGTCTCCTAAGTAACAAATCAGTAAACAGTTCAAAAAAATTAAAAGTTCTGACAAGTTGTTATTTGGGTGAAAAAAATAAGTAATTTCTTCCCCGTCCATAATCCTGACATTTCACTGTTTTCTCCACATTTCACTAGTGAAAAGTGATTTATACTTCCATATTTCTGTGCAATGGGAATACATATATTCTTCTACATATATATATTCATGTATAAAATATACACACTGAAGATCGTCACATTTGAATTGTCAAGAATATTCTAATTTAACACTTCTGATGAAAAAAACCCAAAATTTTCCACTAGTTTTTATTTGTTAAAGAACTCAAGCAATTTTAACATTAAACTGCATTTCCCTATAGCCTAGAGAGCCAATGACAACACTTTCATTAGCTGAACTATTCTTCCCATGTGCAAGCAACATACATTTCCTATTGACCATGTATCTCAGAGTGAAATTTGTTGCAAAGACTTCTGGAATATAGAATTTCTTGGGAAGAATAATAATCAGGAAAAACAGGGATCAGAACACTGCTAGGAATGTATTAAAACAGGAAAATTTAGCTTGGTGTTTTGCTGAACTAATTTGGACAATTCAAATATTCTGGTTTACCTTGTACAGATAAAAGTGAATAGAATATTTAATGGAAATTTTCCCTCATGAAAAAGTAAAAAAAAATAAAATAAATTTGAGATACATGCAAGATTTTCTAGGTTACTCTTATTTTTCAGAAACTGCATTTTTTCTTAGAGAAAATACTCTCAGGAAGACTTCAAATACAGGTGAAATCTAGATGCAATGGCAAGTATCTTGCTGCAAGCAAGCTACAGAGAGTACTCTCCACTACAAGAACAATTTATTTCAGCTCTCTTCCCACAGCCCTTTGAAACCACAACCACCTGCAAAGAGAGCATCAAGTGTGACTCTGTACCAGAAACCATCAGAGCCACCACCTGGCTGCCAGCCGTTGTTATGTTCCACTGCTGCAGATCTGCAGGAATTTCGGACTTCAAAACCTTTTTTATCCCCCTACTCCACAACAGTCTGTCCTTTCAAAATGAAAATTATGCTTTCTGAAACCAGAGTCTCTGTTTGAGAAGACTGAAGCTGAAGCCTAGAGAGAACATTTAGGAAATTCCTTGGCTGGTGTAGATACTCATCTGTTAATTAGAGAAACCAGGACAGGAGGGAAGAGTGGAGAGAGTTTTTCATTTTAAAAAGCAAATTCTGACATCACTAATGGTAGGAGTCTCTGGATGTTAAATGAGGGTGGCACAGAAGAATGGTAAAATTTGTCTTCAAAGGAGCTTTGCATTTCATTTTTGTTGTACTGAATATTTTTTTCATTTACTAAATGAAAATTGAAAGGGCTGCCATTTGCAGGTAAATCAATAAATGAACTGAAATGAATCAAAATGTCATTCATTCATTCATTGCTTAAGATTCTCCTGTCAAGTAGCCTTTCCTTAACCTGTTTTGTGACTCTAGGGTAGATAGAACTCTGTCCTAGAATTAGTTATCCCAAAAAGTGCACTTCTTTTATCCCTTAGACAACTCACTGTAATCTCTCAAGGAATAAATCCACATTCAATGTCATTGTAAAGCATCCTTTGCCTGGAGAAAACTGTGCTAGCTACAGTGCAGCAAAGCCCAATAAATTTGATCTTTTCTTATCAAGCTGATCAAAATAAAGTTTGCAGGTGACAAAATGCATTTCAATAATTTATGTCTACAGGCTTCAGAAGATGTGAAGTTAGGATGTGGAAAAGCAAGGAAACAGAGAAGTTTTGCCAAATTATTTAGTCTCCCACTGTTGCATTCATTTCTTACATAGCAAGTGCAGTTGTGATTCTGATGCCTATGTGAAACTGATACCATCTATGACTCAAAAGCTCTAATGAATGACTCACCAGTGCTGAGAATAGCTACCAAAGGGTCACTCTGGGACTGAAGGGTTCCTTTCAGGAAACACAGAGAATAGAAATATGTATCAGGTCCTGCTTGACAGCAAAACACTCTGAACTTATAAAAGGGAATTTCAAATATAATTTTTACATAAAATTAAAATTATTTTGTTATAAAATAAAAGCAGTACACACATAAACACAGAAAGACTTTTAACCAAACTGTTTGCTGTGGGTTAACCCCAGCCAGCAGCTTCAGCCCCAGAGACCCACTCGCTAGCCTCCCTCTGGTCTTACACCTTCACAGTGGGTTGAGGGATAGAATTGGAAGGGTAAAAGTAAAAAAACCTCAGGGGCTGAGATAAAGAGAGTTTAATTGGTAAAGCAAAAGCTCCACACAGAGCAAAGAAAAGCAAAGCAAAAAGAGCAAACCAAGGAATTAATTCACCACTTCCCACTGGTGGGCAGGCAGGTGTTCAGCCATGCCCAGGAGAGCAGGGCTCCATCACATGTGACATTGACTTGGGAAGACAAACACCATTATTCCAAATGTCTCCCTGCACACCTCCCTTGTCCTTCCCCCAGCTGTATATGCTGAGCATGATGCCATATGGTCTGGGTTATCCTTGGGTTCTGTTGGGGTCCAGTGTTCTGGCTGTGTCCTCTCCCAACCCCTTGTGCATCCCCAGACTCCTCCTTGGTGGGGCAGCACAAAAAGCAGAGAAAATTTTAATTCCATGTGAGCACTGCTCAGCAGCAACAAAAGCATGTCCATATTATCAACCCTCTTGCCAGGAGAAATCCAAAACACTGCCCCTTACCAGCTACTGTGAAGGAAATTAACTCTACACCAGTCAAAACCAGCACACGGGTACTGAAGTGTTAAGAAAATGAGAGCTGAGGTCTTAGATTTTGCTTCTATAGATGCTTTCATTTCACAAAGGATAATCTTTAATGTAGAAATAGATCTATTACGAAATGTATCATTTGCATCTTATTACTCAAGAAAATGCTGCAAAATAGAACCAATCATTTTTCAGCTTCTGAATTTTATGATATATTCTGATGTCAACATGATTTTCGGTATAGCTGATGGCATCAAAATATAGCGACAAGTGAATGCCATAGGTTGTGGACTTGGATATTTTGGGGAAGAAGTTAAACAGCTTTGTTCAAGAGTCGGTGGTGCTGGTGGAAGACAGACTAAATGCATTTTCACTCGAGGTGGAGAATCAGATAAGACAGGAAATGAAGTTCGGACTGTGACAGATCCTGGGGTAAACAAGAAAGAATGACTGCTGCAAGAAATTCAGCAAAGAGCAGGAGGAGGGCCGAAGAGGAGATGAGAGATGTTCAATCTGGAAGTCCTGGGGTGGGGGAGAAAGAGAGGACCAAAAGGAAGACAACACGATGAAGTCCCAGTTCTCTACTGCTTGGAAGCTGTGGGAAAGACAAATGGGTTTGCTATAGCAGATGAAATTTTATGTGATATATTAGGTCATGCTTTGATTATCAAGCAAAAGTCAGCACTTTGTGGGCCTTTCTCAGTAAAGGCTTTAAGGACATAAGGAATCTATCAGTGCTGGATAGGACTGAAGGTCAGATGAAACCATGAAAATGACTGAGTAGGAGTCGAAGAGATTAACAATCACCTGAATGAAAGTTGACACCACAAAAGATTAGGCAGAAAGATACATTATCTCATCACAGCATGGATACAGGTTCTCTAAAACAGTAGATCTTTTCCATCTCAAACGTACTCTCTAGGGCCTGGTACTTCCCTATTACTCAGAACTGATACCACACCTCTGATAGCTTATTACTGTTACAGCTGAGCACCTAAAGCTGTAGGATATAAAGAGCAGAGCCCTGCCTTTAGCCTTCCACAAATCCTAATGCATTCTTTCATTCATTGTGAGTCTGTGGCTGTAGCAGGCTGTGATCTCTGATCTCTGACGGTGAGCAAGCTCCTCTGACTAGAAGGCCTGAAAAGGCAATGACAGCCTAATAGAATTTTATGATTGGATTTTGATCATTTCCACTGTGAGCAGAAGGCTCCTGACTCAGATATATTTATCTTCTGCTTAAAGAACAATAAAAAATAACAGGAAAGAATCAACAAGTCATGGTAGAAATAACTCAATACCTCTGTTGCGTTTCCTTCTGCATTATTTTCACGTGAAATTAACTTACTGAAATACAGTGAGAGTAATTTGGGAGTTCTGTAAAAGAGGCCAATACTTCCAAACCTGAGTGGATGGTCAGCCTGCATTTCTAAAAAGGAGATTTTGTTCCAAGTATACCAGTTCTGACAATGAACGAATAAGCCAAGCAGAGTAAATTGAACTTTGAAGGAATATTGAGGACAGAAAAAATTCTGTATGAGATGGTTCTGAGACAAAATAGCTTCCCAATCAAAGCATCAGGAAATCTGAGCAAACCCTGTGAGAATGTGCCCACACTGAGGCAGAGCCACAGCACACGTAGTAAGGGTCGGGCTTTGGATCCCTTGGTTTAAGAGACTTGCGTATCAGCCATCTAACCCAAGAGTGCTTTTTTATCAGGAAAGCTAAAATAAACTTTAATTTACTAAATCACAGACTTTGTTTTTGAAATGCATTCGTGCGTGTTTGTACAGCACTTGGAGAGCCTTGCTTGGCTGTATAAGCACAAAGTGTTATTAAATCAATCAGCATAAAATGTCCTTTACCTCGTTATATTTTATAGAGGTAACTTTTTATTATCATCTGACGGCAGTAAAACATGACACTGCTCATCTAGCATGCTGGGCAAGGTCTTGATTGAAGTTGATTAAAGTTTTATCAGAGTGAGAAGTGAATAAAAATTGAGTTAAGGGCTTCAGAATTTGGTTTTCTGATAAGGCATTAGGAACATACATATGAAAATTAAAAATGGTATTCTTCTAATACATAGGTTGCTAATGCTTTAGGCTCAATTGACTCCTTCTAATAGGGTTATTAGCTCGCCTAAATTTCAATTAATTCAGATATTTTTCCTTATTACTCTTTCTAACTGCCCTCTACAGACCTCCCTCATTCTGCCTTTTTTATGTAACCACCATAATTATTTTTACTATATAGTGAATTTTTTTTTCAAGAATAATGAGGATAATTAGTATCATTACTGGTCCATTGAATGGAAAATACATAAACATGTGATGAAGACAATTTTGCAAAGAGAACTTATTTCATGAGGAAACCATTTGTGTCCTCAAGTACTGATTTGTAATTTCATCCTGTGAAGCAACAGCTCCGGAGGAGTTAAAGAACAGTTAAATACTGGAAGAGCAGTGGGAAGAGAGGTAATGATACAATTGTCACCTGCTGGATAAGACATCAGTGACCTGGGCATCTCTTCCAGACATCAGCACATAGCTAGGGACATCACTAGCTGAAGAAGGTGAGGTAAATCAGGGTCCATCCCACTCCATGTTTCCTCTGTCACTTGCTGGTTTGTTTTTGTTTTTTACATTCTAACATAAGTAAATGTTGTGTCTTCTGTTGTAATGCATTGTCATTTAAAGCACTTCTCAGCCTTTTGGCTCCACAACATTACTCTGAATAAATGCCGAAGGCTTCCCTGATTTCTACCATGCAACTGAACATGTTTTTCAGCTATGGGAGTTTCCCTCCAATCCTGCTCAATGCTTTTTCTACCATCCATCACTGCTTTCTGTGGTACTGGAAGTATATGTAATCTAAAAACTTGAAATATTTTTTGGTCTCACTTCTCTCCAGCAATTATTAATTTTATAAACCCCCCATAGAGATATTTTATTCTGAGGAAAAAAAGAAGGATAACCAGTTAAAAATAACTAGCAGCCAACACCACCACAGCAAATGGTTTCTACAGAAGACTCAAGCCATATAGAAATCCCCTATGTAGGACCAAAAAGAGCAGCATAGGCCACTGGGAGTAGAGATACTACTCAGTGCAGTTCTGGGGGAAATTGGTGCAGAAGGGAACACATCAAAATCTGGTGATAACTATTTTGCAGAGCGGTCTGATGGAATCTGCAGCATGGTATCTGGAGAGAGGAGGTTCTTGCTATTGGTCTGTTCCAAAGGTCACAGCTACATCAGTGTAACCAGTGTGTGTGCTGCAGGCATGTAAATACCCCTACCCAAGCCAGGCATGCTGTTCTTTTGGCCAAGCGTCCCTGTGTCAGCCCAGCAGTGGGATGCTGTGATATGTGAGGATAAAGCATCCATGTTGGCTGAATAACAGAATTAATCGTGGGGTCCCCAAACTGCACTATGAGACAAGCTTGCCTTCTGTTTCAAAATGATATTCATGACAACAAATCTGTTAAACTCCTCCGCTGACATGTTTTACTTTCCCAGGACGGGAACACTGTGAAGGCTGCTTTTTGGCTCAAGTTCAATTTTCATGACAGATTTCAGGCAGTGACCTAACCTAACTCACTTTACAGGAAGCAACATGGAGATTCAAACTAGGTACAGGAGCTTATTGATAAATTGGCCACTGATATTTAAGAAAATATTGTATTTTCTGTTTATGAAAGACTGTTCAGCCCCAAGCCTAGGTTGAAGAGTTGTGTATCTTTAAGGGAAGGAAGTTTCCTTTATGAACTAGAAATCTTCTTCCAAGGAAGAAGACAGTGTTGATGTGGAAGCTATAGAGTTTTACTGCTTATATTTCCCCCAGGGGCACCCTACAACCAGAGACAGCTAAAGATGGCCTAGATCACTGGTAGCAGGTAATAAATCTTTCCTTCCTACAGCTATTTTCAATACTTCTCATATCAGGACAGGGAAAAACATAGGACTTTTATCAGACAGTGGTTTGATGATGAACTATCATAGACTTTACTTAATAGGTCAATATTCCCAAGTCACTTCTTTCCAAAACCCACATGGTGTTCACATGCAGTCTTCTCAACTGACCAAGGAGGTAGGAAACTTTACTAGATGAAGAGAGAAAATAATCTTCCACAATTTAATGTCAAAGTCAAAGCAGGGAACGCTACAATATTCCTGCTGTGCCAATTCACCCACTAAGAGGTGAATCACATTTGTCAAGTCAGTCAAAAATACAATTGTGATCAGCAGTAGACTTCACCCTGAGAGATCTCCTGTCTGCTCTTGTGAACCTCTCCAGATCACAGGAATCATTTCTTCTCTGGGCTGACCAGGGCTGAAGAATATCCAGCCTGTGAGAGCAGGGGAGGGACAACATCTCCTGCAGATAAAAACAGTACAGCCACCAGGAGGTGAAGGAAAGGAGCAGAACTTGTACAGAAAAATCCCCCCTGATCCATAAATGTCAAGCACATTTCCAAATCTCTCAAATCCTTGTCTTTCAAAACTTGGTGTCTCCTCTTCTGCCACCCTACTCCAGGACAGCAGTTAATTTGAGTAATGGGAGATGGAAAAACAGCCCTAAGTCCAAGTTGCTGCTTCTTTTTCCTCTGCTCACCAAACATGATGGCTGCATGTGAGCTGCACACTCAATCCAGTGAGTGCCACACTCACTTAGGCACTCAGGCAATTCATAGTTTTGTTTCCATGAAAACACAAACACAGTTTTGTTTTCCATTGTGTTTACATCACCTCAGTCTTTTTGCATACATTTTTTATATTAATTTATAAGGACACCCAGGCAATCTTCCCTAATATTGTGTTTTCAGCATAAAATCATACTTTCATGCATCAATCCATAATGGCTCAAAGGCTGTCCAGGTTCCCAGTTTTAATCTGGTAACAGACCTGTGTCACTGCCAGGTGGTGCTTCAGTGCTCTGGAGCTCCTCTCTTCGCTGACAACATGCACTTCAAGTTCTTACTGCAGCTGGATGGGCAGGGGATGGTGGGCAAGGGGAGAGAAGTTACTGAACACTTTAGCAGTCTAATGTCTATTAAAATTATCAGATAGTTAACGTTAGTCCTTCTTGTACATCTGTTATGCTCTTCCCATGGGAGTAAAGCAGGACAGACACCAGATTGTCTATTTAATGAAAACAGAATGATTTCCCCCCGCTTTTTTCTTTTTTCCCCATCAAAAGAAACAAAGGCAAAAACAAATTGGAAAAAAAAAAGGGTAAAATTAAGAAATAAAACATTTAAATCACTTCAACTGCTTTGATTGAAAAATTGTGACATTTTACTTGAATTTCAGTCTTTTTAAATGTTAAGAACATTTAATTAGAAAATAATTAATTTGATTTTCAAAAAGCATTTTGTAATTAACATAATAAAATGTAATTCCAAGTGTGTCAAAATAAGATAATTTTTCTGTGGCCCCTAAAGCACCTCTTTTAATGTGGGGCCTGAAAAATCCATCTTAGATGAAAATTCAGAGAAAAAATTATATCTTCTTTTACACTAAGATTTATAGTAACACTCAACAGAGTAATAAAAAGGAGCAAACCCCACAAAGTTCTTGGTGGAGCATCAAAATTACTTTATTTATCCTTGAGTTTTATGCAGGTAGCACTTGGAAGTTCTCATGTGGACTAGGTCACCTTGTGATAAAACCTATATGGAAAATCTATAGAAAAAATCCCATACCTGCATATATATTTTTTAAAAGTAGCAAAATGGCAGTGCTAATATTCTGCCTATGGCATCAAGCTATTTTTATACCCCTTCAAATACTAAAATAGGATAATAAAAATTAAAAATGACCCTTCAAATACTAAAATAGGCTAATAAAAATTACTCTTCCCTTTTTCTCTGGAGTCTCTGATCTAGAAGATGAAAATGGTCTCAAGCTCATGAACACTGAAATCAAACAAGTTCCACTGAGCCAAGCTCCATTGCAGGAAAGAGCAGCATCCTCTTGAACTGGGAACTTTGCAGCCCACAGATTCTACCCTGCAGTTATGCTTTTGAAGTAAAAGGGTCCATTCTTTTTTTTCTTAGCTAACATCGACACTGAATATTTTTTTGGGGGGGATAAGGCAATTATGAAAAGAAGCAAAAGTGCACAGAGAAATCACATGGGCAATTCTGCCCCACAATGAAACTGTATACGTTCCTGAAGGAAATTAAGTCAGCCAAAGCCTGTCTGACTTACCCAACTAATTATCCTTCCTTTACTAAAGGTGAATTATGGGTTCGTTTCATAATTAAGCCAGGTTATGGGGATTTGGCTGACATTACCTACAATATATCTTTCTATAAAGATCAAGCAGCCTGGAAAATGGGTAGAAAGTAATTTCTCTACAAACACCTCCATACAGTGGGTCTTGAGCAGAATAGGTACTTTCACAGGGGGCAGCCAAATTTGTGATGCCTTTCTGCACAAGAACTCACCTTTCTGATAGAATAAGCCCGGGTGTAACCACCCATTACTATGATGGCCTGTGGCTTCTCTGATTCAAGGATGTGAATGTCGTGTCTGTAAGTGCAGTGTTAGCACTCCAGAAACCTTACAGGTCAGCTTTCCCATTGTGTCACATCCTAGATAAGAGGTCAGATATTGTTAGTTCTGCCTTACAAGGAGTGCACCAAGTCTGCCAGCTCAAGTCATTCATAACATTCACACACTGCTAGGTAATTATGAAGAAAAATTATGATATACAGGAAATAGCCTGCAAATTAAGAGGCCAAACCTCACCAGATACACGCCTAACCATGGGTAACTATTGACAGCATTACGCTGCAGTATCAGTAGAGTCCAGTTCTGTGTGAGCATAGGGGATAGCAAGCCTGTGGCAGCTGTTGTGTGATGGAAGAGGAGACACAAAAATTCATTTCTGGGATGCCATTTCAGTTTTCAGTTTCTTTTCCTGCCTTGTCACAGGTTTTCTAGGGAATTTGAGTAATGCCACCATTTGTTCCTCTAATCCTTCTCTCACACACATGTATGAACACTGCTCTTTAATGAAGGACCTGTCTCACAGAGATTGTGAAAGAATGTTAGACATTATAAATATAGGAACTGATAGTGGTAGAGGGTAAATGTAGGAAATGGGGGAAAAGCTTAGAAAATAACTCTTTTTTCTTTTCTCTTTGATACAAATACCCACAGAAAACAATAGTTTTAACCAAAACTAAAACAAAACTTCAGTGTAGAATTGTATCCATTTGCGAAAATGGATATTTTTTCGCAAGTTAAAGATTTGGTGACTGGTTTTTTATCCCCCTTTATTCCTTGCTTTTGTTCCGTAGCCCCAAGGAGATTGCACTTCTCTCATGCATAAATTTAGAATAATAATATTTGTCCTTTCTAAAATTACCTCCTAGATACAAGGTGATCTTTTCTACATCCTTCTCCATTTAAATTATTATTAATTTTCATGTGTCACGTTTAGTTCCCCCCCCCGAAAAACATGTTAGTTTTTGAGGGGCACAAAACACCCCCTTAACTGATGTCCTGTCTAATCTGAGTGCCAAAGCAAGGACTGTACTAACAGACATCTGATGCCATCTATAGCTGGCAGAGTGGCAGCTTTTCTCTCTTCACTGTGAGCACAGTCCCCACTGGGATCAATTTACTTTTTCATTCACACCACACAAAAGAATGTGTCGATAGTGCTGGAGTTGACGTCAGTGCAGTCAGCTGCAGAGAGCCGTGCAGAGTGCAAGGGCTGCAAACAAGAACAGCCATCGACAGCATGCTCCCAGCATGAAAACCTTTCTATTGGAAACCAATGGTCACATTTATGAAAGCTTTGTTTTGAAACACAGCCAACAACAAACCAAAACGGCTGAACACACCAGAGCAGGAAGTTCATCATGGTGATTTTATCCTGAAATAATTTAAAGAGCATTGAGCATCAGAAAATTTCCTAAGGAATTATTCTTTTGTGTAAGTATCTTAGTAATAGAATGCACGCCAATTTTCACTAATAATTCACTATCCAGGGAACAAAGTACTGTGGCTAGGAGACACACTAGCTCTCTGTCTAATCCACAGAGCAATACAGCTTCTGGCTGTAAAGTGAGACCAAAATTTAGAAAAAAATTCTGAAAAAAATTCTTTATTTTTCTGAGCCTTCAACATCACTTATTATGTAGTGTTCATAAGCTCCAATATTGTGCAATATTTTTGAAGTCTATTTACTATAGAAAGGAGAGACCATTGGGGCTGTAATAATGATGTGCTCACAACCCACAATATTTTATCTAGTATTCAGATGTTAATTTGGAGCAGGTACTAATGCATTGCCTCAGACAACAACTACGTCTGAGTTTTATTTTAGTAATCAATATTTCATTTAAATTTGGAGAATGTTAAGGCTGTTTTGCTAAAGCAGATCTAAAAGAGTGCCTAAGTAATCCCTTTCCACCTCACTCGTGTCGCCTGGGTGCTTCTGGGGAGGTGAGTGCTTCAGCAGGCTGATGAGTCGTGAGCTAAGCACAGGAAGGTGCTTGCAAATGGGAATGTCTCCATTGACTTCAACGCCCTGGACATCAAAGCCTAAAAGGTACAAATTCAGGGCTGAAAGTGGCACTTGGCCCGGAGTGGGAGGGTTAGAACAGCACACAGAGGTGTGTCAGAGCAGTACAGCCTGGCGGCTCGGGTTAGAGGCAGTGGAATTGCGGTGCCTGCAGGGACAGGGCTCGGGGCCGGGCACTGCAGCTCCCCCAGCAGCGACTGCTCTGAGCTCAGCGCCTCCATCGCAGCCTGGACGCGGCTAGAAACCGCCCTGGGGACTGATGTCTTTCATGTAGCCATGAAGGAGAACAAGGTTCCTCTGCTGTCTTCCCTCTCATGCATCCTGAGAGGAGCAGACCTCCGAGAATTGCTGAGTCTCTGTGTTTATTTGAGTCTTTGTCTCGGTGCTGACATTTACTATGAGCAAGCTAATTTGAACCAACTGGGAGGGGTAGCAACGAAGAAAAAGAAGCCAAAACCACATTAGTTGGAATAAGTTTAAGGAAATAAGTATTTTTCTATTTTTTTTTTTTATATGGAACTACTGGAATGACTACAAGCCCATTAAACTGCATAAAAGGCACTTTATTGGCATATTTAAGGTTTGATTCAGGAACAAAATGTGTAAAGTCTGATCCAGCATTTTCTACAATGAATGGAAAAATCCTCCTCACTTTCAGCTGAGACTAAATCAATCTGCAGACTAA
Source organism: Monarcha castaneiventris obscurior (assembly GCA_026261815.1). Classification (NCBI taxonomy): domain Eukaryota; kingdom Metazoa; phylum Chordata; class Aves; order Passeriformes; family Monarchidae; genus Monarcha; species Monarcha castaneiventris. The sequence continues at coordinate 24,133,834 of JAMPIT010000624.1, read as the reverse complement.
ACCACTTGGGGTAATTTAGAGTTTGGGGAAAAATAGTGAAGATTAGCCAACACAGACTGGTAGACCATTGACTTGTTTGAAATTCATTTATTCCTTGGTCTACAGATTTCTCTGCAGTATCTTTGAGGACTCTAAGAGATTCCAGATTTTTCAGTGAAGTCAGAGGGCAACCATCATCAGGTCCATTCAGAAAAAGCCTGAAGCAGAGGGAGGGAGTGAGGGAGGAATTCAGATGCTCAGCATGAAGTTGCTACTTATAAAAGGTTTCTGACATATGTACAGTGGATAAAAGTTGCAAAATGTGGCCTTTTTTCTGTGGATACTTACAGGCAATTCTGCTTGGAATACAACTGTAGAGAATTTCGTTTTGTTTTGGTCAGTGAAACAGGGAGAGTCAATTGAGACTTTGTCTACTGTTGCAAAGCAATGTTTCTCTTCCCTCTCCAGGCACAGAAGAGCATGGTAGATCATAACTATAGATTTGTGGTTTGACATGGGCAGACAGGTTGCATGGAAAGGATATTCCCATTTCAAAGGCAGGTTGGTGTTCTCTATTTGAGAAAGAAGCTTTGTATTTATTGTCTTACAGATTCAAGGTATTGTGAATCACCTAAATTTTAATGATTCAGTTATATTTTATACTATACAATTCTACTGGCTTATTCATGCATTAACTTGTATGTAAAATACACAGAGTGACACATGTATGTATAAAAAAATAAGTGCAGAGACACACATATGCAGAGAGAAATACATATACATTTAATTTAGGGATGACTCCTGTTAAAGAGCAGTCTTGGAGGCAATCATTCTGGCACTGCATGTTGCCTGAACACGTACCTGGATTTGGTTTTGGGAATACATATCTAAGTAAACATATATGTATGTTTTATGTGTATACTATGAACACATGCAATGTTCATATAGAAGGTTTATAGAAGCTTATATTAGGGACAGACCATGTGAAAAAAAACCTGTCACTTATCTTTTTGACATGCTGCAACACATTTTGGTAGGCGTGCATATTCTAATAGCAGTGTTTATCACAGAAGTAACTGTTGGGGTAAGTTAGCCTGCCAGAGGCCAGTGGCAGCTGGACAATATAGAAGTGTAGTGTCCTGGCAGGCTGTAAAGGTTTTTAGCAGTAGCAGCCTCAGAACCATGCTACTGCAGCAGGTAAGTGCTGCAGGGGTGTGAGGCTGTGTGAGGGGAACACAGGTTGGGGCTGGCCAGAACCTCTGGAGTCCGTGGCTGTAAGAGCAGTTTCCTGGAAAACAGAAGCAGGAGGATGAGAGGGAACAGAGATGGTAGTAAAATCAATGGGCTGTGTTAGTAGGGTAAGTGATAATGGAAGCAGATCATCCAAATTCAACCTCAGTGAATGAAAAATCCAGCCTTTATGTAAGACAAATGTAGTGTGTAGGAGAGGCTCTCCTTTGAGCTTTGTCAGCCCCCCCAGGCAATGCTCAATCCATTCTTATTAGTGAGTGATTTTGCAGCTCTGCCAGCAGATGATTTTATTTGAATAACACCTGGATCCTTACATCTGAGAATCCCTCAATGGCAGCAACCACCTTGCTCTGTCTTCACTGTCCACCCTTTTAACGCTCTTGGGAGAGTCCTGCTTTATGCAGTTGATGCCCTTTGAAAGAAACATTCTAGCTGTTTGGTTTTTATTTTGCTTTTCTTGGGAAAAGCCATAGCTGCAGCCTTAGCACAGATTTCCCCTCTGTCTTGCATGCCTTGCTGTTACAGTAAATCCAGTTATACGCTTGCAAAACTACTTGTCTCCTCTGGGCTTTAAAAGTATACAAATGCTAAGTAATGCTATGCCATAAAAATGCCTACAAAGTTACAAAAAGAGGGCTGCACCACCCCTGTCCTATTGTGAAAAATGCAGTGAATAGGCATGGAATGGCCTAAATTACTTTTGGGCCAAGGACTGAACCTGCAGGGAGAAGGCAAAAATTACTGTAATTTAGACATGTGAGTATCTGTTTCAGATGCTTAAACACTTAAATAGATACAGTTTCATCTGCAGCTAATTACAGGCTTAAAGAACCCAGACAGGATCCTAATTTGTCCTAGAACCCATAGAGGGTTTCCTGAATGCAAACAAAAGAGGACTTCAAAGGCATGGTGAATGAAGCCGATTATTTATATCCATATAGAAATCTGCTTATCAATATCCCAAACCATTTTGTAGTCATTATTTGATGGTGAGACTCAGGATCTCACAGTGTTATCAAAATTAAAAACTGTACCATGAGGCTCAGACTTTAAAAAGGACAAGCTGTGATAAATTAGTTTTCTATACAATGACAGCAAGAAGAAATATAGAACAGAGTGATACAGATGGAAGTGTAGCTTTACACAAGTGACCTAGGTCTTTACCTAGTGAATCTCAGTACAGGAGAAAAAAATACTTAATCCCTGTCCACATCTCACTAGCTGCTATTTGCAAATATGGACGCTTATTATGAGAAAGGAAACAAAGTCACAAACCAGCTGCTAAGTTGTAGTAGCTACATTTCATCCTGTTTACAGCACATAGATATAATCCAATATGAATTTTTATTGCAAGCGACAGTAAACTTGGACAAAGCTGCATGCCATTTGTCAAACATTAGCTCTAAAAATGTGCCAGAGCTTGTACTGGTGCAGCATGAATGCTGGAACCATGCCCTTACCATGGACTTGTCCATAGTGGTCAGCAGAGTATCCCTATGTCATTATGTTAGAATGTGGCATTTTGCACCAAACTTTTTGCAGGAAGACGCAGATTTTTGAACAAAAGTACACCAAACCATTGAGAGAATTTATAAACAAGGAGAGGAAGATTTTGGTAGATTGATTTTGTTTTGTTTCCTCACAAAAATGGGGTAGGGTATCAGCAATTTGGTGCATATGAAAGCAGATGAGACTATTGCTTCTAGAGAGAATGTGTCCACTCTCTCTCTCTGGCATCAATCCAACACCCATTGAAATCAATGGGAGTGATTTCATTGACTCAATTTCTGCTACACCAGGCTCTGTGTACTACATAAGAACGTGCATGGTTTTAAAAGCATAGGAAGAAGGGCAGTTTGAACTTTTTCATCTTCAATATAACAATCTTTTGTAGCAACCAGCTGTCCCTTTCCCCAGGATAAGACCTGTTTCTGCCTGTATCAGAGAAGATTACTTTAATATTTTGCTTTAAAAGAGGCACAAAATTACCATTATCCATACTACCATTTAAGATGTCACTGATCTTATCAGTTAATGTCATTTTAAATCACTCTCCCAGCACCCCCGTACTGCTTCATCAGATGGCCAAAGGATGCTAGTAGCTATCATGAGGCTGGTTACATTCACTTCATATTTTGAACTTTGTATTCAACCACAAAATCATGAAGTTTAGTCTTTTTCGGATGAGATTCTGAAGTGTGGTTACACAGAAGCAAAAATTATTGCTGAACAAAGCAAAAACAGCAGTTCACTTTGCAAACAATGTTACTTGTAGGGTGAGCTTCTGACAGGCTGCTGCTAGGGAAGGAAGCCAGGAGCAGAAAGGAGATTTTATACTTTTGTGTCCTTCTATTAGTAATGTCAGGTTCAGCACATTTTTTTTTAGAGATTTCTGGATGTTTGAAAGATTCAGGCAAATGACCACAACCTATTTGGGAAAAGGTCTGTGAGGTTTGTTCCACACTAGACCTAAATGACGTGCCAGAGCTTGGAATGATGCAGCTGAAACCATGCCCTACCAGTGCAGCATCCTTATGCCACACAAGGAGATTAGACTCGATTCACTGCACATACGCTGCCATATTTTTGTTTAAAATTTCCAGTTGATTTAGGGATCCAAAAGTAAGGGGTGCAAAAACTAATTATGTAGAGCTGGGTTCAGTGCAAAGCAATACATTTACAGGTGCTGACTGAGCAAAGAAGAGCAGCTGCATGTTGACTACACCCTCTGCTATAGACATTTGAGTTGGTGTTGGCAGTGTAAGATACCTTTGGCAGCAAATGGTCTTTGCACTATCAGCAGAGACATGGTAGTTTGGATATTGCCTATGGCTTCATTCCCTAGGAAAGAGCAAAAGAATCTTCACAATTTCTCATAATAGGAAAGAAGTTAAATTCAAAAATAACAACTATAAATGGGATTATGTACATAGTCTTTGAAATTTTTCATTGTCAAAACCTTAACACAGGCTGAGACTACGCAGTGGACTCAGACTGAAATGATTACGCTGGAGAAAAGAAGGAAAAGAAGGAAAAGAAGGAAAAGAAGGAAAAGAAGGAAAAGAAGGAAAAGAGAGGCTGAAAAAGAGTCATTCAGCACTCAATCTATGGAACAATGAACATCACTAGGCTAGGTAGAATGTCTTCAAGCCATTTATTATTAACAACAATAATAATGATAATTCAGGTACACATATTGTAGTTTTGTATTGAAACTACAATTTACAGAAACTGCATCTTATTTTATGCAAGTAAATACCACTTACTAATATACACTATATATTAACTACCTGTGTAATTACTTAATCTCAATCTTATTGCTAGAATGTGTATTTTTAGAATATAGATGCACTGCCTATAAAATAATTATATATCATAATGACCTTAAAATTATATACTTAGTAACAACATGTACCTATAACAAATTCCATAATTAAAATGTTTTAAGTATAGAATTGAATTTGCCACATAAGAGCTCCAGACCTCAATACCTGACGTGGGTATCTTGAAAAAGTCAAAAGCAGTAAATATGGAATTTCTAATTTTTTTAATCTGGGTTTTTACATTTGGATTATTATGTGAGTCAAATTTTATTTATTAACTTAAATACTGGCCTAATCTTAAAAGATTTCAAAGAAATAGCTATTCTTCCCACTCCATCAAGCAAGGCAGCCTACAAAATATAAAGGGTTTTATTGTACAAAAATAATAAACTACAATATAGATTAACTGTCAGTGTGTTGTAAATGTTAAGTAAAGCATAAAATTGAGATCCTAAGGTCAGCATTGTTGATATCCTCTATATTATAAATGTATCAAACTGCATTTGAAAGTTTTTATCCTTATTTCCCCAGACTTGCTTGAAGCACACATCTTAGTTTTTACTGTTCTATTCTATAAATGCTACAGGTGTGTTTTGTCTTATTTCATAAGAAAAAAATTAGCCACTAGCAAAAATATTAACATCCCATAGATGCTATAGCAAAGTGATCAACATTTTTACTCAGACCTTCTTCTCTTTGGCTTTCAGAAAACCCGTGATAGCTGTCAGAATTTGGTACATGCAAGGATACAGGTTATAGGCACTCACTTGTGATGTGCTGGGAAATGAAGGAATAATAATGTTTTAAGCCTTTCAGAACCTGGAAGCAGAAGGGTAATTCATGCTTCCCAGACAAGACCCTCATTAAAGCAAACTTCTCTCTTTCATCTCCCCCATCTCTAAAAACTTACAGTAAACACTGGGACCAAAATTGACTTGTCTTTAAATTTGCCCATTAACAACCACCCGGCCTGATTTTTGGATTCAAGTCATCTGTGTGCAAAAGAGTACAAGGTTATTTACCTTAAAGGTCTAACTTCAGAAACATCAGTCTGCTGCCTCTTACACAATACTCTATACAAATACTTCAAAAGACAAACAGTTAAAATCTGGCAAGTCTTTATACAAGACACTTTTTTTTACATATTATGCCTTTTGATGACAATTTGCAAAACACATACGCAACTCTATGGCTGTACTTCTTTAAAAATACTGTATGAGCTTTTCAATGAGACAGACAATTTCATCTGACCTGTTTTAGGATGAGCTGAACACTGCATTGACCGCCCTAATTTTTCTCCCTTGACTATGAGTGACTCATTCAAACATAGCTATCTACATTTTAGATGTCCCACAAAGGACAGATAAATTCCACAGTTCATCTATTTAATGCAAACAGATGTATTCAAATGGCTGAACAAATTAGCCATTATCAAACAACATGGAGTCTGCACAATTTATCAGCTGCAAGATTTTTAACAGAGAAAAAACCTCTGAGTTTTGACAAGTTAATGTTTTGAGTGAAACAGGTGTCTTATTTTTACATGCCAGGTATCGAAACACATAAGAATGTGGAGCTTTAACACACATCATCATATAAAGCAATTATTTGAAACTTCCAGTGTTACAGAATCTGTGAAAGAGCTGTAACTTACTCCAGAAGTATATCCACACGTGTCTGTTCCATGAGTGTACTGTTTTGTTCATCTGTGGGTTTGGGGGGCTTTTGGGGTTTGGATTTGTTTTTGGGTTTTTTTCTATTTTTATTTAAAAGGCAAGTAAACCAGTTTTTGTGGATCAAAAACTATCACCTAGTTGTAGAATGCTTTGGGTACAATCCAGAGAGGCTTTTGATTACATCCATCATTTTCTTTGTTTATCAGAATAGCCACACTTAACAGTTCTACTCAAGAAGATTAAGTTTCATGTGTAAGTAATTGCAGAATTAGGACTTTTTAGGTTTTGCTTCTTGATCTAGAAACTGCCTATTCAATTCACACAGAACTGAATCAGCAGTCAATGAAATGAGTGTTTAAATTCTGCTGTCACTGAAAGCTTGGCAGCCCAAGGGATGCTGATAACAGAGTTTCAGTCCAAGCACTCTGGCCAAATCTACTGAAGTTTTTCAGCCTGTGCTATCTATCTTCTCCAGCTCCCTACTTAGTGCCATTGCATCTGACTGGCTAAAAGTCCTTATTGCATTTACCCTCACAGCCTGCCTCATGGCTGGGCAAATGTTTGTATCCTCTGTTACAGAGGAGGACAAAGGCAGATGGACTAAATTATGCAGTCATCTAATTTTGCTTCTTCAAATTACCACAGAGAAAAAATATGCAAAATAGGTTCTTAAAAGATCTCAGAGGTTATCTAACCTATCCTGTTGTCCCAGTCCAGCATCAGTCATACCTCAGTCACTTTCATCTGATAATTCTTCAACCTGTTTCCCAAAACCCTCCTTTAATTGAAATTCCACAGGCTGCCAAGATAATTTTAGTACATCACTATCTCCTGTGAAAAAAGATTTTCTAATATCTGAATGAAATCTTCCTAAAATTTTAAGCCTTGTCTTTTATCCTCTATGGAAATGGAGAACAGTTTATTGTCTTGTTTTTTCTATCAGTCTCATGTCTTTAAAGGCTCCCTTCTAGCCTGTTTTCTGAGCAGGCATTTCTCCACCTCTTTGAGCATCACATTTTCTACTTTTCTGCTGATCCTATGATTCTACGAACATCTCTGAAGTGTGGCAGAACTCAGACTTGGATGTTCCAAGGTGATTAACTAGATTTTTCTTTCAGCTTAAATATGCAAGTATATCCAGTACATATTAATGATACCGTTACATACCTAAGCTGGGTTGCTATTTACCTGCCTCACTGTCTCAGATCAAAGCAATCAGGCTCTTGCAGAATTAAGTCTTGAGTGTGAAATGGAAATCAGAGCTTGTCATAGTAATAGCATGAAAATTGAGACAAACTATATAATCGGGTACAAAGATACGTTAACTACTAATAAGATATTAATAATAGTTCAGTATATCAACATCTTAAAAATCAATCAGTGAATCTTCTCCTGAAGAAGAAGGTATTCTGAAGAACAGAATAAGATTCTAGACCTATATACTCATGCAGTTACTATAAAACTTATATGCAGTCATTCAGAAAGGAGATTCCCTGGAAAACGTGAGCTCAACATCCAGAGAGAGGCTTGAATGCTGCATAAGAAATGCATTGTCTCTTAAACAAAACTGCACTCAACTATATAATGGCTATATAGACTAGAAATTGCTAGAGAAATCTGTCTCTGCTGCAAAGAAGGAATTATATTACAATACTGCATATAATATCTATTCTGGAAGATATGATATAAAATTTAACAGTTAAAACAAAAGTCCTTATGTGACTTAAGTCAGAGGGCACCAGCAGTGCTCCCCAAAACCTATCTCAAGTGCATTATTTGGGATCCACCCTTGATAATGTCTCTTCCCAGCATAAGAAAATTGTTGCAAGAATGTATTATAGCTTTCAGCACAGAGTGATCTCAGCTTTGGAACTGCAACTGCTCCTGAGGCTGTCTCAGTGGTCACAGGTACTTCTCTGGAAGGACCAGGTGTATTGCTCATACATATGAGGGAATGCCTTGCTTTGAGTAGCCTCAGTAGCCATTTATGCAAACTGAGATCAGATAAAAACTACAAAGAATGCAAAATAATGAAAAGGTCAGTTTTAACAAATCCAATGGGGGAAGACAAGTCAGTACAATTCTGAATTTCTTCCAAGGGCAAGCATGTAGAGAACTAGTATCATAGAATCATAGAATATCCTGAGTTTGAAAGGACCCCCAAGGATCTTCCAAATTCAGCTCCTGGCCTGCCACAGGACAGACCCAAGAATCACACCACATGCCTGAGAGAATTTTCCAAGTGCTTCCTGAGCCCTGCCAGGCTTGGTGCTGTGACCTCTTCCCTGGGAAAACCTGTTCCAGTATGCAACCAGGCTCTGGGTAAAGAATATTTTGCTGGTATCCAGCCTAAACCTCCCCTGACACAACTTCAGGCCATTCCCTCAGGTCCTGTCACTGGTCACCAGAGAGAAGAGATCAGTGTCTGCCCCTCCTCTGCCCCTCACGAGGAAGCTGCAACTGCAATGAGACCCCCCCCCAGTCTCCTCCAGGCTGAACAGATCAAGTGCCCTCAGCTGCTCCTCATATGGCTTACCCTTAGGGCCCTTCACCATCTTTATTGCCCTCCTTTGGATGCTCTCTAATAGCTTAATGTGTTTTTTATACTGTCGTGCCCCAGTGCAGAGCAGAGCAGGACAATCCCCTCCCTTGCCCAGCTGGTGATGCTGTGCCTGATGCCCCCAGGACAGGGTTGCCCCTCCTGGCTGCCAGGGCACTGCTGGCTCAGGTTCACCTTTCCACTGACCACTCCTCCTTTCTCAGCACTGCTCTTCAGCATCTCATTCCCCATTCTGTACATACATCCTGGGTTGCCCTGTCCCAGGGCCAGAATCTGTCACTTGTCTCTACTAAGCTTCATATGTTTGGTGATTGCCCATTGTCTTGTTTGACAAGGTCTCTATGTGGGGCCTCTCTGCCTTCAAGGAAGTCAACAGTTCTTCCCAATTTGGTATCATCTGCATTTGTATACTATTAGGTAAAAAAGGGCAATATAGAAGAAATCTATTCCACTGTAGGAAGGCAGAGCCCAGCCAAGATGTTTTGTTGGTTTTTTTTTTTTTAATAGAGAGACGTTTTCTAAACTGATAATAATTGAGACCTTATGATTCGGTGGCAAAAGTTAAATTCAACCATTGTCCTTGGCCTTTGTCATTTCTTTTTCTTGAAATTTCCACCTGTCTTGTTTTATCTAATTACCAAGAAGACTGAATAGTAGGTGGATATAGATTTTAGGTTACTTTCCTGCATTACTTCGATAAACACTTAAACAAAATAATCACACACAAAATGATTTGCAGATAATAATAAAAATATAATAAAGAGTCACAGAAGCAAATATACCAAGGCTGATAAGGTTTGTACACTTTCAGGGGTATGCACTTTATTTTAAAAGGCCCATCCAAAAGCAAGATATGTGGAGACACTTACAAAACATGTAATGTTTTGTTCAGATTCTCAGCTGGTAAAAATTATTACAACTTCACTGGAATCCATGCAGCTACACCACTGCACATACACCAGCTGGAACTCTGAGACATTGGTCATGTCTAACCACACATTTATTAATGTGGGTAGCAGACCCTGCAGAGGAATAGTATATCACCTAACTATGTTCCTAATGACATCTAACAAATACACAGATGTGAGTACATTTAGAAAAAACTGCTCAGAACTGTTATCTACTGCTTATTTCCAGGACTCAAACACAAGCTTTCTGTTAAGTTCAGAAGGCGACTGAAGCACTTGAAATCCTGCTGTGGATGAAGAGCAGATATGATCTTTGGCTTTCAAAATGGGATTCTGAAAAGAGTGAACTGAGACTTGATAAATTAAAGAGAAATTACCACCTCCATCTCCCAAAGCCACTCTTTTCTGTCTGCACCAGATCTTCTGTCTCCTTTATTTGCCTTGTTATATCACAGAGTTGCTAGGGGATGGCGAGGAAAAATTACTGGGTTTTTTCTCTTTTTTCTTTTGGGGTTTTTTTTTAATTACAATAATCTATTGATTTTCCTTTTCTTAATTGTCAGGTTTTTTCAGTTTAGAAATATACCAGGTATGAAACAGGATGCATGACACCAACTCAAAATTCATCATCTCCTATATCATTAACTGACCAAACTGCATTACAACTTCTGTGTTAGTAGGCAGTTCTACATAAGCATGCCTTTAAGTGATTGATCTTGAAATTTGTCCTGGCATGGGGTTAAGTACCAAACATTATGATCCACACTTTACATTTCACTGTACGTTAAGCTTGCCTAGAAAGAAGTCAGTATTTTAATGGTAAGAGTTCAATTATATCCTCCTAGGCCACCACAATGGACTGCCAGCATGTCTTCCAGTAGAGGAAATTAAATATATACAGAATGTTTTAAAATAATCAGTATTTTAGGAAAAGAGAATTTCTGCTTAGAAAGTCTTTAGTAAAAATGTTTGTGGAAACTTTTTTTTATGAATACAAAATTCTTACTTGCAGGCACTCTAACCTCCTGCCCAGTACTGGACTCAAAGTGAGGCAATATGGGGCAAAAAAAAATGCTCTTCTTCTACACCCCAATTCTTAACACTTGTGGAAAAACAGAATAATAGTAGCTAATTGCTGATCTACTTTGTTTCTTCCAGGTTTGTACTATAGGTAATTTAAACAGCCTTCACCCTGATGTGGAGTCCCTGCTACTGACTTTGACTTCTCCAGATTAGGAGGACGTGGTGTCTGCAACAACAAACCAATGGATAGATGGTACCAGGGTATCACTGTCACCAGTGGCTTGTACACATCTGGAGTGTTGCCACAGGCATCCTCTAAAAGCACTTTGGTTGCTTTGGTCCTCAATCCCTACTTTTATCACACTAGAACCAATACTGGGAGTTTAAGTAATGTGTAACCCTGAAGAGATGGAAAAGAGAACATTTCTTTAAAAATACTTGACTTCTGGATCTGATTTTTGTTCATGGGTTTGACATATTTTTGCAAATCTGAAGCACTATTTGAAGACCCATAGCTTTGGTCTTGACTTGTGGCCCAGTGTTGTCATTTCAATTCTAGGCAAGTGATGGGGGTTTATTGGTTATTTAAAAGCATTTCTTGAGGGTTGAGAGAAATTTAGGCAATCCATATATAAAGAGCTTGATCCAATTTCTTTAGAAAATCCTGACATGCTGATAGAAAACACATCATGTAGACAGTCTCAACCCTAAAGGCATACTAGCAAAGTGAAAATCCCAGAGTTTGTGTGTAAAAGGTGGAAGCCAGACGGAAGGTTCTTAAGGACAAATTTGGAGTGCAGTGCCTGTGTCATTGTGATGTGCAAGTCAAGACAAGAGTAAAATCACCGTTGATACACTAACGTGAAGGTAAATGAGGAGTTTTGGAAATCATGTATGAAGTATACAGCAATGTTGATTGGGGTGTTTAAGAAACACTGAAGGTATTTTACTGGGCATGGAGTAAAGAGGCAGATATATGGATTTTCAAAATTCAGTTATTGAACAGAAATTTTAATGGAAAATTTTCATACTAAGTCAAGATCATTGCAATGATCACAGCAGAATTTTAGCTTTTTAATCCCAGGCAGTGGGACCGCCAAGGCTGCAATGAAAGATAAATGTGCCTTGACAGCAGAGCTATCAGGCTGCTTGATTTTCTCTTTTGATAGGTTTATGTTTCATGCCAATCAATCCAGCTCTACTGTGCAGCATAGTCACATTACCTTCGTAACGTAATCTGCTTCCAGCCTAAAAGGACTGAAGGAATACAGTGCCCTCTAACTAAAGCAGGAAAAATAAATTAAGTGTGAGGATGGGAAAAGATTTTTAATATTTTTTTTTCTTCTGTAAATGATATTATCTAATGGTTCAGATATTCAGATCTCAGCCATTCTGATGATTACACATTTCCCCGGGGGGAAACATATGCTCAGTGCACTCACCTTGGGGTTTCCCACTTACTCATGGCAAGAATAAAGAAAAATCTCTCTGGGAAGATGTCTCTAAGGAGTGAGGTCTCATGGTGAGTGATTCACAACAGAGTACATTCTTCTGTTGAAAAAAAAAAGCCACAGACAACAGCAAATACTAGATCAAATGTTGAAGTAAATTCATAATTACTAAACCAGATTCTCATCTCAGTTAATAGAAATCTAAGATTAGACTGTTTATTTGTGTGCTGAAGCTGCTCTGGATTTACTCCATTTTAATTAAGATCAGAATCTTACTCTCTTTGTTGGTTTAGATATTTTTAATAGCTAAATTATGCCTACATACAGAAAACTGATGAATTCATTTCCGGCCCTGTTCCTTTAATAAAAGCTTCAGCAGCCCTTAGTACCTTAATCTCGCTCCTGGAATCAGGACAATGCTTTGGGGGTATACCTAGCATATGCTGCAAATCAAGTTATCTCACTCAAACGTAATACTGTAACAGCTCTGACTTCTAATAATCAGTGAACTGTAAAATCTCAGTGCAGGTTATCTCAAATGAAAATTCCAGAGACAAAAACAGTTTGGAGGTTAATGGGATTATCCGAAGTCTCAGGATGAGGGACTGCAATATAACTTTATGCTGGATCTGCAATACTGGGTGGAATAGCCAATTTGATTTCTTTTTTACGCCTCTGCCTCTCCCACTCTTGCTATTTCCCTAGGTTCTATGAAATAATGTGAGGCTTTTGACAGATACTCTAAAAATTAATTCTGACAAGCCACATGCAGTATAATATAGCTTCTTCCTCCATTTTAAAAGCAATTCTCCTTCTGTGAACACTCACAAACATGTCTAGTCCCGTTGCATTGTTCCAGCTGTGCTCAGCTATCCGAGTGAAATGGAACTCATCGTGTATCATAAATCTGAGTCACTACATGGTCTGATGCCCTGAGTTTATTTTAAGGAGTAGAGGATAACAGATGAGAAAAGCAAGCAAGATTCAAAAGTAACGAGAGAGCAACTCATAAGCATTGCCCTATCCTGCTCCCGGGTCATCCTCTGAAAGACCTCATGGCTTTGGGAAAAGGAGTGAAGTCAAAATTTTCTTCAAGCATGGCAGTGGAGTGTCCAGCTTGGGGTATCTGAGTCTATTATAACTTGAAGGATCAGTGGGGTTGGGCACAGTTTGGGAGTGTACCAGCAGACTGAAAACTGTGGCTAGAAATTGTCTGAAAAGAAAAATTAAGCTAATTACCTTAGTTTAAAAAGGCAAAATTACAGTAAGGGTGCCAGTTTTTCCTAGTAAACACATCTAGTAATTGTTTTTAGTGCAAAGAAGAAACAGTAAAAATTTTCTATAATTAGAATAGCAAGCATCTGGCTTGGCAAGAAATATCCTGTGAAGGTGAGAATAACTGTCTGAAGAAATAGAAAATCTTCTACTGCCAATAAAGGTAGTTTCCATATTATTAGCATCTGATGCCCTCCTATCCCTCCTTCCCCTACAGCCCGGTGCAGATGGTTTCAGTTCCCTTACTTGTGACGAATGCCCAAGCATTTGTTTTGTGTCTGAATTCTAGATAAAAGAGGGCACACAAAAGCTCTCAGATCCTACAGAAACCTTTTAAAATGCAGTGAAAATGACCAGCAGAAATTACCCAGTCACCATCTCAAATTATAAAAATCAGATAAGGTACAAATTAAGTATTTTGTAGAAGCCACAATGGATTTAAAGCAACTAAAGTTTTGACACCAGAGACAGCAGAAATTTAAACCTTTTTCCCTTCCTTCAAATTGCATCTGTCAATTGGTGACATCTCTGTCAAATGACAGCTACTGACAAAGTCCAAGGCCTACACCAAAACTCAGGGTTTTAGTACTACAAAGAAGGGTCCTGCAGTCCAGCCAGGACTGGACTTGAGCACAGCTGTAGCAAACCTGCACGCTAAGCATTTAAGGCCACTGGCACCTTGGCTTCATCTGCTGCTGGGGTAGATAGGCTGGTCCTTATCTCCAGCTTGATGGGCCAGTGTTGTCAGGGAGAAAAATTTCAGGCAGAGTTCTCAGTATCTTCAACCAGAATTATAGTATCTGTACTTAAGGGTACCTTAAGGCTCTGAAGAATAGAAAATGAACTGCCTTCTTTGGAAATAAAGACATGAGCCTTCATTTCCTTGCGATCTAAAATCTAGGTAGAAAGGTGAACACTGACAAGCATCAGTGTGAGAAACTGGCAGATTAAGCATATGGTATATGCTTATATATACATTATGGTATATAAAAGCATACTTTTTGATATCAATTTCAGTGATTTAGGCAAGCTGAACTGTGTGCAACAGTCATTTCTGACTCTCCCTTTCTCCTCTGAAACAGAAGCAGCATGCGTGCAAATGTAAAGCTGGGATATGTATAACTTTATTTTCCGTGCTGTGCACATTTGCATTTTTTAGTAGCAGCCTGTTTGTCCTTATGTCTATGCAAGGCAACAATATCTCAGATGTCTCCAAATGTCCTCTCTGTGGAACAGGAAGCAGCGTAGCTGCATCAACATGGCAGAACTAATCAGTCTGGGCACCGTGCCCTGCTGACGCAGCTCTCCTGTTTCCAGGACCCCAGCTAACATCTCTGCAAGGCACTAAGCACATGCTGCTGAAATTCAAATACTGTAGTCATGGGGACAGACAGAGAGCAGCAAGAGATAACCTGACCTTACAGGCTAGCGAGTCAGGCACATAAAGGGGAAAGAGAAAATTTATCAAATATTATGCAATTATTATTTTTTTAATCTGAAGGAAACTCTGCATGTACTTCACCTGGAACCTTCCCAAGAGGTTGTCCAAGCTATTAGGTTAGGATTAGCGTTCCAAGTGCTTTTTATGCTCTTGGTCACACATGCTACATCTATACTGCTAAATTTAACAGTGTCAGGACCCTTCCTTTGGCTCTGAGATCAGCAGATGTGTCCATGCTATGCTTCCAAAGTGTAGCTGCCTTCAGGCAGCCTACGGGAAATAGATGCCAGCCTGTGCTTACTCCAGGGAATTGTTCAGAGGACACTTGTTGACTCAGGTCAAAGTCATGCTGGGAAATATGCTATGAGTATACAGATGGTGTCTGAGCCCTGGAACTGGTTAAGTTGCTAGCATAGGTGCTGCATTGAAAAATGATAGAAAATACTCTAAGTGTTTGAAGAGTGACGGGCCAGCTTCTGCATGGTAAGCATCAAAAACAGCATGTTCACACTAATTGCCACAAAACCCAGTGAAATCCAGAAACAAAATAGCAAATATAAAACCATGAGTTCCTACCCTGAGCTAGACTCAATGCTATCTGAAATGTGCTGAGTGCATCTGATGTTCTTTTGAACTCGGGAGACAGTACCTCTCAGGCTTGAAATATTGAGACTATATGAGCCAAGAATGATTCACACTATCAAGAACCTAGAAAAATAGAGAACACATGAGAATATAACAACAAACTGAATTCGGAACACTATCACTTTTGGTCCCAATTGGAAAAATAAGAGAGGTTGCTTACACCATAAAAATTCTGTAGCATAAAAAAAAAATCAAACACAAAATTTACTTTGTCTCCCAAGTGATTTTTTTTTTTCTCTTGTTCAATACAGCATTTTTCTTTATATAAACACAACTACTAACAGACCAGCAATTCATTTTTCTTCGGACTCTATATGAAATTCACAAACAGGATTATGAACTAGACCTAGATTCTCTAGCAACCTACTTAGTATAGCATAGCTACTTTTTTGTATTCTTTTTCTTTTCAGGAAATCCTAAATTAAACATTACCATAACTCAGGCTTCTATCTAACTCCATGATAGATTGCCACGACCATTATAGGATAAGCATTTTTAATATCGATATTTTAAGGAGACTCAATATTCAGTATTCTGGTGCACCTGGTTAATACACCCATTAGGTTGAGTATAAAGCCTTTTTTGAGCACCCATGTGTGTTCTGTATGAGAGCAGCAAAAAAGACCAGAGGAGGCTCGCAAGAGTGGTGATGGAATAGTGATGTGGTATTGCCGCACTCGCTTGCCATAGGGGAAAGAGGAGGAGCATTGCTGGGAACGCTCCCATGCCTCAAAGAGCAACAAGGATTCTGGGCTTCTGGACAAAAAATAGAGCTTTCCATCAATGTAAATGTCTTTCACAACAGCTTTGACCTGTGCTGGAGTTAATTTTCCTTCTCCCTCCATTCAAACTCTGGGGTACAACTATAAGATGATGTAAAATGATCAAAACTCATAACATCCTTGATGAGCATATTCTGTGCTTTTCTGCATTCTTTGAAATTGTTTTATACACTTTTTTGACAGAGATATTTTCACAAAATCTGAGCACAAATTCAAATGGATGGCAGAAATTACTCTAACTTACTCGCTTGCAGTGAAACTGTAATGAGGAAGTCAGGTCATGAGGGACTCTGAGGCAGAACAAAAAGCAGCAAGGTTTCCTCAGTGCATGTAGGATGGTGAAAAAAATCTCTCTCTTTTTCCCTGCCTCTCTCTCTCTCACACATCACATCACAGTGACAATAAGTTGTGGCACAAACTGGAATATCAAATGATGAAATCCTTCATCAACCTGAGGCTGAAATATAGCCAGCTAAAACCTATTTTTAGCCTAACTTGGACACCATCCAGAATGAAACTAGCAAGAATAAGACTGCAATAAATGCTGGTACTGTAAAGCTGTAGATAGGAAAAGGAGACCTTAATTCATATGCTGTGAAAGTGCCCCTTAGTTAATCCATTCTGAGAAGATTTTACTAAGTGGAGCCATCCTCATTCTTGTCGTTGGTATTGCCTGGTTTGGACTTAGCCCTGGTTGATGGTTTTCAGCCCACCTTATATTGCTTTGAATAGGCCAGGCAGCAGATACCTTTATGGAGCCAAGGATATCCCCTGCCAAAATGGCAATGGGCTACAAGCTGCTTTTTGAGAGCCTGATTATAATAAACTGTTTCCCGAGGTTGTGTCCAGTTTTGGCTGCATCCAAAGTGCCAGTGCCCCTTATCCCCCACCACACATGCACATACAGACACACACACAGACATGTTTGAAACAAGGTCCCTTAGAAGAGAAGAGAAAGGAAAAGAGATCCACCTGGTCCTGCTCCCTTTCCTACTTGTGTGGTCCATCTTGGTGTTTCTATACATTTCCTTGGTTGTACCTGCCTTTCCTGGCAGCAGGACTACACAGCTTTGCTATCAAGGCACCTTCGCAGCTCCAGAGTGGTTCCCTCCTGGGGAGGAACAAGGCAGAGGGATTTATCATGAAAGAGGGAGGTGCTCTGAGGCAGCTCACAGCATCCAGATACTGCTGTTATGAAACTGGGCATTGGATTTACTATTCTTTTTCAAACATGAAGGTCCAGCTTGTCCAAAATCCTGTCTCTGACAATAACCAGTACCAGATGTCCAGAGGAATGAGACTAACATGGGGTAATTAAAGTATACACTAATCCTTGCACTTCTCCTCTTCATCCTGATAGCTAAAATTTGGATTAAACCCTGAAGCATAAATTTATCTTCCAAAGTTTTGTAGTACTAGTTTTCACAGCTCTAAAGTTCTTGTGATATTTGGTTCTTTTTCACTGCTTGTGAAATTCTTGGTCTTAAAAACATCCTGAGACAATGAGTTCCAAGGAGCATGGTTACTCTATGTCCTAATTGTATCCTTTGTAATTTTAAATTTTAAATTGTTCCGTTTTCACTAAATCCATGTTTTGTCTCTTCATAATTTGATGGGGAGACAGAAAAGCCTGCTTTGAATTCTTTCAAGTTTTATCATTTCATTTCATTTCATTTTATATACTTTAGTTTTTCTTTGTTTATTGTTCTGCTTTCCAAATAATGACAAGATTTTTAATCTCTGTTTGTGTAAATCATTGTCATGCAATTTCTCAACTCCTTTCCTCAACTCATATTCAGCAGTAGCATTCCTGATTGTCTGGTGATACTTCACAGATACTCACTGCTGTGAATGGTATATGTTTGCCCAACATTTTACAGTGTTTCAAATTCATATGCAAAAATAGGATCTACTTAAAGCTACATTTAATTTTTCTTTTCTAAATAATAAAGTAATTTGAAAATAATCTGATTTTACTAACAAAGTAACATTACAGGCATAATATACTGCCCTCTCTATGTAAAGAAAAACTCCATATAAAAAACTTCTCAAGGACTGATATAGGCCATTAGTAGTGGAATGTAAAAACAGGGCAGGAAATGTTATGTCATTGTTGCAAGTCAGGTAATGGTCACTAAAACCAGCTCATTCCCAAATGCACCTATTTTAAGCAGCAAGACAAGGCAAGAGGACAAAGATAATGGGCAGTTCAGTATGATAGCATGGATTGAGCTGAATGATTTTCATCTGGAATGCATTGATCTCAGAAAGCATTAGAGGACTCAAAGTCCATCCTCTTTACTCATCTGTGTGACTCATCCTCATTAAATTCAAAGGATCTCAGAACATCTGTGTAACTGTAAATTGAATTTTAACACTCAAATGAGCAGTGACTCAATACAGCCTTCTATGCCTGATACCAAACCTGGCAAGTGAAGAATTGCCTGAAAGCAACAAAGCGGTACAGAAATTTGACTTAGAAATGTCAGACTCAGTATATGACAGGTTTAAAAATTAATTTCCTTCAGATTAATAAAATACAGCTTTAAATAAATTTCAAATATTACAGTTATCCAAATATTAGTATAATTAATTTTGTGCAGAGAAGATTAAACTTTTTGTTTTCTCAAAGATACAAACAAATAGACACAATACAAAATGTTCAACAGAAATATACAGAAGATAAGGATCTAATGAAAAATGTAGTACTATTGAAAGATGACCGATATTTTCAACAAAAAGCCCATGACATTAAATGAATGAGAGGTTTCACTTTAACATTCATCACATTTCAGGGTTGATTTCTTGCTGAAAAAATTGTGTCAGGTAAGAACTGAATGTAAAAGTTGTTTGTAGCTTTGAGTGTAAATATGCAATAATCAAAACATTTGGTAGTGCCAAGGGATTGGATTTGTAAAAGTATTTAGATCTAAACATCAAAATGCTGGTTCATGAGATCTTTCTCAACTCTGAAATAAAAGAAAGTTAAGTACTAAGAATCCCTCTGAAAATCTCATGGCTTTGACTGGGTTTTTTTTTCTCTATTTCACCTGAAAACCTTTAATATCTTGTCTGTTATAAACAGAGCCACACTGGTCTTCAGTGTAATAAACTTTTCTTTTTTTATAAAGTTGAGCTCCTATTTTATTCATACAGCTCATTGTATATTCACTCACTACTTTGGCCTTGGCTTTTGGTTCACCTATAAGTAAGGCACATATTCTTGCAACTAGCAAAGCTTAATTCCTGCCTATATGCATGCAAGGAAGTTAAAACAGTGGAAGGGAGCACTCTGCATGCTGGAATTGGGTCACCTGCAATCCTCAGATGTTAGACCATTCCCAGGTATGCTACGGCTTTGCTTTCCACAGAGACTAAACTTGAGTTCAGACCACAGACTCTTTCCTTTAGGCATTTTAGACACAGTCACACCACTGCATAAGGTGAATACCATGGGCATGAACCTTATGTACAGGGTGCACAGAAATGTCCTGGGCTCTGTAAGGTGCTAGGCACAGCTCATGAGCTGTAGGATTGTCACAGTGAGATTAGAAACTGGTGGTTTGTTGGTTTTTTTTCCTATTCCTCCTATCTGTAATTTATTTATAACCAATGCAAACCATACTAGTAGTCCAGGAAAAAGGGACTGGCATCCAGTTCTCTCTGCTTTCAGAAATGTGCTATAACCAGTAGAGCATCATGTGCTCTCTGCACTGTCCCTTTTGCCCTTTTGCTAGGTATTGTCCCCATCATCACTGCAAAGGTGATCAAGCCCTGACTCATCAAGCTAGGTATTCGATCACTGGATTGAGGAGGGAAGCAGATTTACATTTCAATCACCCCCAACAGAAGAAAGCTCCAAGGCTCAAATATCTCACCTCTCACCTCTTCCTGTGACCAGTGCTGGGCAGTCCCTCTGCTTTTTGCACTGTACTCATTACTGCCCTGCGTCTGCTCAGAGCATTTCTGGCTGCAGGAGAGCTTCCCTAGACCAAGGGTTTAGATATCCTTCTGAGTGCTTGCTGAACTGCAGCAGAGAAAAAGAAGCATAGGAGCAGTTGCAACTTCTGTTTTTACTTAGGCATGTACTTTTCAGGGAACTCCATTTTCAACACCTGGAGTTTGGGTCTGGCTGTAATGCAGCCATTTGTAATGTAACTCTTAGCTGTGCTATGATAGCCAGAAATCTCTGAATTCCTGGCTTATACTCCTATGGTTGGTTGCCCTCCAGCATTATCCTTCGGCTTCCCTAGTTCTACTGTCAGGACCAAGTACTTCAGAAGGGACATAGAGACCTTGCTCTAAGGTTTAGCCTGAGAAGGGTTTCTGTACTTTCAATTATTAAAGTCCCACTCCTACACAGACTAAGAAAGCCATTGTCATGATGGCCACTTGTATTTTGTAGTGTTTCTTGGTGGTTTGTCATATGTAAGGCTGCGTGCAAACAGAACAAAACATAAAAATTATTCTAGTGTGGCTCTGAAAAATAAAACTGTTTATTTCTCCTGTTGCTAAAAATGTGAAAATACAGAAAATGACAAGCTGATTGTGAATTCCTAGCAAAACTTTACCCTAATACAATACATATTCAGATATATTCATCATTTAATTCTGACAGGAAATGCTTTTCAGGGCTCATCCATGCCTGAAATTATTCAGTTTTGTAGAAGAAAAACCCTGTTTATTGCAAACAAGATATTTCCTCATTTTTTAACGGAGAAAACATGTTGTTTGTTTTAAAAAGGGCACAGTTTTCTCTGTCATTACACATGCCTTAAACCATGGAATGAACATTTTTCTGACTTTTTTTGGTACTACAAAGTCAGTAGTGATGACATAGCCATTTCCTGCAAAATAAAATCTATTAGAAATGTTACAATATCTGATGCAATTAAATAGTTAGACTTTTAGCAGTATATCATCATTTACAGCTGTTAATGGTAACATTGGAGGACACAATTCTGTCCACAAACTAATTGAAAATTGGAATAAGTTTCCTCCAGATATCACATTGGGTCAAATATTGCTTATTGGGGGAAAGTACTTTATACACCCATTGTCATTAACTCTTTCGCTTTGCATAATAGATTTTCAGATACTTTGTCATTTTTAGGAAAATTTTGGAATTATGAAGGATTTGTTTTGTCAATGTTACATTCATGGGAATTGAAGTCTCTCTACATAGAAATAGTTTGCCTTCAAATACCTTACTTCCTATTTTGCTTGCTGTGTATTTTAGCTAACACAGTTAATCTGGCCTGATTCAGCTACTTTCTCAGC
The DNA here is from genome assembly GCA_026261815.1 of Monarcha castaneiventris obscurior. Taxonomy (NCBI): domain Eukaryota; kingdom Metazoa; phylum Chordata; class Aves; order Passeriformes; family Monarchidae; genus Monarcha; species Monarcha castaneiventris. Next base: position 24,112,240 of record JAMPIT010000624.1, on the reverse strand, counting down.
AAAATGTTGACATTTCAGAATCCTAAACATCACCAAAATGGTGAAACTTTGTAAGAGGCTTGATATACTTTATTTGCATAAAAAATATTGTGTCCCAAAACCTGCAATGGGTGCAGTGAAAGGCATTAAGAACTCTCCCCACGCCATAATTTTCTTCAGCCCTTAAAGTCAAAGGGTTTATATCCATTCTTAATTGAAACACTGGAAATAGAAGAAAAAATTCCATAATTTAAAAAAAACTTGGAAAGACTGCAGGAATTAACCAATATAGATCCTGATAAAAATTCTTTTCAGATTAAATGTGATGGAATGAGTAAAGAGCTTTCTGGCTGGCTTGGTTTTTTTTACATACTAGAATTGAAATGCAATAAAAATTATGACTGATAGGCAATATTTAAACAGAATTGTGAAACTTGCAATAACCAGATTATACACGGGAATCACCATATGTATATATATGTAAGAACACAATATCTGCATTCCCAAATTATGGGCTATTAAGGTAAAATGTTGACCGTGTTTTTTTCATGTGTTTGTGTGTATGTATTCATTTTTTCCACCCAGGAAAGTTGAAAAACCTAGGAAACCTGAATAATAACACATGAGAAATATCCACAGCCTGGGATCTTCTGTCCCACACACAGCTTTGAAAAGAGATTTGAAAAGTTAACTGAAGATAAAAGTTTATGTTACTTGAACCCTTAAGGCAAAGTTAGGCCAAAAATTTCTGCTATTAATATTTGATAAAACAGGTCCCCAGCTTTATTGCAACTCTGTTGAAAGTGTGTCCAGCTGAAGCAAACCCTGTGATGTTGCAACTGCAGTTTTCAGATCTGTGTAGCAGAATTGGGTTGCAATAATGTAGTCTGGAAGCAATAGGAGGTACAAATTACTATGACTCTATAGTGTTGATTGACATGATCATGTGAAAGAAAAGATAGAAAAGATCTATTAGGTCATCTTGTCCATTTCCTATGATACATTGTAATGTCTCCAAAGGAAATATTATAAGTGTTGTGACAAGGACCTGGCTATTAATAATTCTATTAATAATTTCTATGACATTTTTAATTCTCTTTGCTTGGGTATCTCTTTTCTGTGATTTGCTAATAGATGTCTTGCTCTTTTAGAATGTTACCAATACAGGCAATATGGTTGTATTAAATGTAATCAAATGTCTGATTGTCAAAAAAAATTATAATGTATCAAGTGAGTAAAATTTTGTGTGACCAGAGTGTCAAAATGTTACTCTATTAACAAACAGCAACAGCAAAATTACCCAAAATTTATGTTCTTGGGTCTGATCTCACTTCTCATTATATAAAATAGAAAGGAACTTCTAATCCTGCCTGTTGTCCATTCCCCATTTTATGGAACCTAAATTTTCATGGCTTGACAACTGAGCAGGATTTGGGGATGTGCACCCTGCATATCTGCATCCAGAATGAAAAGTTTAACTATTACTCTGTATTTTCAACTTCTGTCACCTACTCTGTCCATTTCAGTGGTGGCAAATCCAGACAGTGCTACAAAAATCGCCCTAGAAAATGCTGGCCAAGCTGCTGTTCAGTTTGACAGAAAAGATTTTTACCGGTGAATGACCCAACATGCAACCTTTGGCCATACATCCTTGTGGGATTAAGACTTCTTTTACTGTGCACACAAATGTAATGCCAGCAATTCCACATGGCTCAGCAGATGACAGGTCCAGGACTTGGGTTCAGGATCCACGGGTCTATTAACATCCTACCTGCCATCCGACAAGTCACTTAGTTCCTTTCCTGCAGTTGTTTCCTCTCTTAATTTGTATATTCCTTCTATTTACCATGCAAAGTCTGCATCTAAACTACGGCCAGTCCCTGGGTAAGGTGTGGGCTGGCACTTTCCCCTCTCTTGCTCCCAACCGCTGCTTGCTGTGGTTCTCAGGGAGAGGAAATAGAATCACGGGATGGTTAGGGTTGGAAAGCACCTTAAAACCATCTAATTCCAACTCTCCTTCCATGGACAGGGACACCTTACACTAGACCAGGTGGTGGAAATACAGGGATGGGTCCATTGCATGTTCCAGTCGATATCCTCGTACTAGCAGCTGAACATCTGGTATGGTGGGACATGCAGATCTCATCTGGCTGCAGTTTTGCATGTCAGGATGAGAGTCCCGGGATTTTTGTACTGTATTGCACTGCAGATGACTAACAGGACCTTCATAAATTGACATATTTCTGTCACAAGTTCTTCAGTACATCGCAAGGAGGTACAGGGCCCCTGGCCAAACTGGATTACCAGGCATTCTCCTAATAAGTTAAGCAGGATCAGTGCCTCTTTTCTTTGTAGTCTGGGTTATTTGTTATTTGATCCTTTTCATTCCCTGATGTAAATTAGAGAGATTTACACATTTTATGTGAAAAATTGGATGGATTTCTATGCCAATTTCAATGAATGAAAATTTTCTAAAATAGTTTTTTTTTATATTATCACCAAAAAGGAAAGCATAATAACCATAAATTTAACTGATAATAGCCTGATAAGGTACTCTTAAATACAAAATATAATTTTATATAAAAAGTGTGTGTGCATTTATGTGTGCAGGGTCTATTAATATTTATTAAATTATTACTAGATGCAGCTAAATTAATTAATAACTCATTTTAGAAAATATTTTATAAAAAGCATTAAGAATTAATTGTTAACAAGCAATGCCACACCTAGCTGTTAAAACAAATTTTGTAATGTAGATTTCATTAAAAGCAAACACATGCCTGATTAATATATGAATTCACATGGTAGCATAGCATTCTTTAAAGTATAATAAACTCATTAAATAATAATCAGTTGTACAAATTGATATAAAAAGTCTGAAAATGGAATATAAAGGTAATGGAGTAATCAAACACTATTGGTCTAAGTAGTTTGGGAAACAAAGAACAGTGGAAAATGAAAGAGCACAACATGAATACTTTGTCTAAACTAAGTACTAAAAGTTCATGCATCTATGTCATCATTAAGGGCTGAATTAAGTAAATTATGTGATGGCTGGTTTCTTCATTTTTTTCTAGGAAACAGAGGAGGAGACTCAAGACAGGAGACAAAGTAGGAGCTCTAGGTGCCACTTGGGAGAACATCTCTCCTTCTACTAACTACCTAGAAAGTCCATGGAGATTATTATGTAGCTGAAATACACAGCTTAATTACTTTGCACAAGTCAGATGCTGTGATTTCTCTGATAATCAACAACAGCCTGCAGAAATTGCTCATAAACCCACTATTTACCTAGATGCACATGCTACTTTGGAGCTATTTGGCTGTGAGATAACCATGCAGACTTTTGCAGAAGTTTTCTAAAGCAAGCTCTACGTGCTGGCTCTAAAGCTCAGTTTTAAAAGCTGCAGCCAATTTTATTGGTTGAGTGACTTTGAAGACCAGTTTTTATGAAGGATTCTTTCAAAGTCAGGCTGTTAATTTATTACATGCTGATCAGTAATATGAAAGAACTCTGTGTTTTGGAAGTTCAGTGGTTCTTAATTATGAACAAGCTTTGAAGCACCCAGCCACGCATGACAGACTTCCTGATGCCTCCTTGGCTCTCTTCCTGCAGCCTGGGCTCTTCCCTCCAACTCTCATATTGCGTGGAAGGGATTGCCTTTATCTTCCAGCCTCTTTTGAGTCATCTGACTACTGAAAGATTAAGAATACAGAACTAGACAGATTCATAGTATGATTTAATATGGCAAATCATAGCCCGTGCAATATTGCAAAATTAGGGAAGGTTAACCAATATTTATGTCAGCGCTAGAGGAATCCATATTATGTGAGTTTGTCCTACCTTCAGCATAGCAATTAACAATTAACCATTAGAAATACAGAGCCAATTTCTGATCCTGCAGTATTTGACTAAAAAGCCCGAGTGCCTGTTAGTCATGCATGATGCATTAGTAACTAATCTGGCCACAGGCTGTGGGGGAATTCTCTCAGAAATACGTATCTGAACAGTCCCAGGTTATAAATCACAGAGTAGCAAACTTCTTTCATTGGAACAATCAATTAATGGGGATCCTGCAAGGGCAGAACAAACTTGTCTAGGCATCTTAGTTCAACTGAAAATCAATTAGATTTTAAATGACACTAAAACACATTCTCACAAAGTGCAACACTTTTGGTTTCTAACTTTCTCAACTTCTAATCTGGTGGTGACAAAGACCTGGATTCACTCATTCTTTCTATGTATCCAGTACAAGGTCATTTTCTAAGTTTCGTGTGTAATCAGAAGAGAAAAAAACAAAGCCTGAAAACCACGGGATCAATATCCCTCTGAAAAATCTCATCTCTTGCAGTGGCTATAGAGGTTGCTTTGATGAAGTGCACTGCTTCTGGATACCACAGATGAGCAACCTTCTCCCTTCTTGCCTTTTTTCATTGTCCAGGTACATCAGGAAAATCAAAATTCATACAAATCACCTATAATGGAATGGTGCTTTTCAAAGAAAATAATTTGGTCACTGAAAGTAAATTTCCAAAATGAGATGTGATGTCAGGACCCCATCTAAATGAGGCACTGCTTAGAGCAGGGGAATGGGGTCAGAAGTTTGCCTTTTGTCTACCATATTATTCTCTTCCTGCTATTTTTCAGCATGTGAGAAAGGTTAGTCCTGTACTAAAGGACTTGGATCCTACATCTGAGCATTTCCATGTCCTAATTGTTTTCTGACTTAGAAAGACTAATAAATGTGAGGGATTCAAACATGACAGAGATGAATGCTGTGTCACAATTTGGCTGGATAGATATTATAGTAACTTTCAAAAGATTCCCTCTGGACAAACTCATGCACTTTTATGAGTTTTTAATTTCTTTACTTCTCTTCCCTGTACCTCTGCCTCTAAGCAGTCAAAAAAGAAAAGACTGAGGAGCAAACCGTTTCCTCACATATTAAATTTCTTTTAAAAAATATTTTCCAAAACAATTGCATGAATTATTCATTACCTTTCTCTCTTTGTACTTAGTAATATCAGGTTCCAGAGCTCTGTTTGTTTGGGATTTTTTATCCAGTCCTTTTGGTACTTTGCTCATTTCCATTGATGGGATGTTATTTATTTTGCAAATTGAAATGCCTGCAACTAAGCCATTAATCCTAGAAAGGCTTTGATACAATTATTGCATTTTTCAGAATAGTGGAAATGCTGAAAACATCCTTCACCTGTCTGAAAAAGGTTGTAATGCTTAACTACCCTCAACATGCATCAGAGAGCTACAGTATACCAGCCGGCAAGAATCTGTCAATATTTGCTCCAAGTATGGGCTAGGCCTAGAAATATTCAATAAAACAAAAAATCCATGTGCAGCTATTAAACCAAGGCCATGAGACCCAGTATTCCTCCACGTAGGTGAGTGCTGTAATCTCTAAGCTACAGGATCACCATGTCTCTTTCTGTCTCCTGGGAGGGGGCATAAGAGGGGCAGCTAAAGAATCATACGTAATATTTCACATAGAGGTGTACAGTCTTCCCTCACTCCCCATTTCAGCTCCCACCACAGACTAATGATTAGGGCTCCTATTCTGATTTGTCTCAAAGAGCAGAGGGAGCAAGTCCTGGGCTTCACACTCTCAATGAACTGTCCTTCAATCCAAGTTCTCACACAGATGGGGACTGAAAGATGCTGTTCTGTTTTTCTCAAATTTCAAAGAGAAGAGCAGCCCCACTATGACTTTTAAAAGGAAGATTATAATTACCTTTTTTGAATCAAGGGCTCCAAGGTGCAATGCACTCAGTACCAGATTACAGTGTAATGCTTTTTTCCTCATTATGGCTAAACAGAGCATGAAATGAGTGAATTCAGACATAGCTCTATGTAATTCCATGTCTTCAGAATACAGAGACATAGGGCCTGGGTGTAGGAGAGCAGAGAGATGCTCTTTACCTCTACCTCTACCTCTGCTCTGCATTCCTGTGTCATGTAGAATAGAAGATCTGTAACAGGGAGGACCATATCCATCAGAACCAGGAGTCAGCTGTAGCCCAAAAGGGACTGACACTGTCATTATCAACCAACAAATAGTTTTAGTAGGAGCTGCTGCTTACAGTAGACTTCCAGATGTTGGGGTTAAAAGTTATCCTACAGAAGAGCATGCAACTCCTCACGTTGCTGGGCTCCAAACCCAGCTGTGCACATCCAAAGCCTTGCCTCATTAGCACACTAAATAAGTAAAACCTTTGGTCAGTCACCACATTTCCTCAGAAGAGTGGTTTAAATGGAACACAAGCTCCCACTGTGGTGTCAGGAGAGATGAGAGCATTCATTGCTGGCTTCCTGTTGGTGTCATCTGCTCATAAACAAGAGACCTGCTTCCCTGCTCTGGCAGCCAGACACAGACCACTTTGGGGAAGATGATCTGGGATTTCAAAGCCTGCAGCATTTGTAAAATAAATTGAACTACTGTACAAGCTCAGTGGACAGTTGTGCCCTTAACTTTCTTGCATTTTTCTCAAGTTTCAAAGTATTGAGTTACAGCTGTTGTCCTGTTCATCTCAAAAAATGCTTTTACTGATCAATATATCGGGGGAGAAACAAGTTTGATTCTGACCCTGACACTGCCCAAATGAGGCCCATGAACCAGAACAGTTTTTGGCTATCAGGACTCCAGGCTGATGCAGGGCTTTGCCAAACTATCACAGCTGCTGTGAAACCAAGCCCAGCCCCAGCCAGGGGCAGCTGTCTGGGAGGCACCAGGACAGCCCCAACCTGGCCATCAGGCACTTCCCTGGGTATGGGGGCAGGCCAAAACCAGGCTGGGCCTGTGGCCAGGCAGGGTGGGCTTTGGAGAGCAGTGGCATCACTGGGTCAGGGACAGGCAGCCCCAGGGGCTGAGGGCTCATGCTATTGATAAACAGCTGAACCTGTTGTGTGCAACTTTGTAAATGTTCAGCAGATGCAAGAACTAATTTACTTGTTCTGCTTCAAGTGAAATAGCCAAATTCTAGTAAAATGGTCCCTTTGAAAACCTGGCTCAAATTGACAAAGCAATAAAAACATCATCATTTATGTCCTGCTATCTCCTCCCTGTGTTTTTTTCTTGATCTCAGTCCAGAAGAAAGAAGGAATAAGCACAGTGAACACATAATCAAAATTCTCTCGTTTACTTCTTGTTGTTAACAAGAGTGTAGGGAAAAACAAACGGGATTTGGAGGGTTGCAAATTTTTAGGCCTGGAAGAGGTAAGAGTTTTTCTCAAGATAAAAACCACTTAGAGGCTATCATGTCTGTGAACAGGAATATAACTATCATCCATCCACTACAACTCAGAACAAAGTGGTTGGAAACTTAGGAAAGGAAATCATAGCTCAGATAGTAATAAGAAAAAATATATTACCATTACGTTCAGCAATTCCTGTTTCTTGCAGGTGCTTTAGGAATGTTTCAGGTTTAGGCATGTTCAGAAGAAATGTTAAAGGTACATAACAAGTAGAGTCCATCCCTCTGAATACAAAAACGTGAGCCAAAGGTTTTAGGATTGACATTCAGACAACCGATATTTAGCTATTAGGGAATGATTTCCAGGATACAAGAGTGTTTCAATTTCCCTTAATTGTCAAGGCATTCTAAATTAGAACACTTAGAGAAATCATTAATTTGGTGCATCTTCAACTGTTTCTTTTTCAAGGGTGCTCAGTATCCTGCCGTCAGAGCAGTGGCTGTGCCATGTTAAACACCGGCCTTGGGTTGTTGTAAACAGTTTGAATCACTGAATGGTTTGGGTTGGAAGGGACATAAAAGATCATCTAGTTCCAGCCCTCTAGAACCTTCCACGATCCAGAATGTCACAGGCTTTCTGTAGATAGTCTGTTTTACCTGTAAATTCCATGTGGTTTTCTGAGATACTCTCAAGATGTCTGTTTAGGGAACTGAATTGTGCCTTTAACATCATGAGCATTTGTCATTCCCTGAAACTCTTCTGGCTGTGAGATAGAGAGTGAGTCATTTGCAGGCAGACATGAACTCTGACAATGGCTAATTTCATCTGGAGAAAAAAATTATAAAGTAGGAAAGGAGCTAGCAGGATGTTAGAATTGTTTTAGATGATTCTTCTACAGGCATTAATACTGGAAACAAGATGGACCCCTGAAAAGAGCACATCTCACTTGCTTGTAACTAAACAAAATTGTAAGAGGCATTCATGTCTATTGTTAGCAGTTCCCTGCCTGTTTTGGTACACCAAGAGAGATCATCCTCAGCAGACACGTGGCATAACCTGCTCCAGAAAAGCTAGAGCCTTAGCTGATTTCCTACCTGAATGACCTAGTAATAATGCTTACTTAAAAAGATGACTAATGATTGGCACCAAAAACTGTCTGTGGGTTTGTACAGATATGGTTCTTCACACACAGGAATATTGAAAGTCAGGCTCTCACTGCTTCTGTTTCAGCAGTTGCAGAGGTTCCTCAAAATTTGGTCTTTGCATTGTGAGAAGGATTTGAAAACAGAACCTCCAGATTAGTGATGCAGTAAGTATAATTCTTGTACTTCTAAACCACTGAATTCTTACAGGCCTCCTAGCAGAAACTAAAATGAATAAGCGTGCAGAATGTGCTAATCTACACAACGAACCATGAGCGGTAATTTATGTCTCTCATAAACAGCTAGCAAGCTGTTACTTTACAAGCTCTATTTTGAGGTTTCATTATCTCACAGAGATAGGCAAATCTGCAACCTTTCACTCATTCAGCAATCTGCAGTGCTTAGTTGTGCAAAGTTTAGGAGTTTGAATAAGAAGGTGCCACTTAAAACAGGCAATTGTTAGGAAAAGCACTGTGGTACACAATTAGCCAGAACACTATTGCAAGCAAGAATCTGCAGCAGTAACTTTCAAGAACAGCACAGGATGCCTAAGAGCAGAAATAGAGTTTAGGCAAGCACAAACCACAGTGAGCTCAGGTTTGTGGTCAATATTAGCATACATATTCTTTGGCCAAACATCTCAAATTATCTCGAGAGATGTAAGGAATTGTATCATTGCTTGTATCCTTGAGCACCACAGATGGCACTGGCAGTTATCTTTGGTAGTCTTGAAACAGCCTGGACAGTGGATGGCCTTTGATCAAAAGTTATTAATTGCATGTTCTGATGCATGTTCCTGACCGAGCCTCCATGTATAAAATGGTCAGATTTTTTTTTTTAAAGAACACAAGAGGTTTCTCTTAGATGTTGTCTATGAAATCAAAATTATACTTCTTTGTGAGGCTACAGAGATAAGCAAAAGGTCAAGGATGGAGTCATATAATCTGATATAATACTCTGTGCAATACATCAAGTTATGCTAGTCCAAACTCACACATGGTGACACCTTATTTATTTCAGCTGGGCAGTACTTTGCTGGATCTGCTTACTTATACCTTCTGAGGCATTGAATAGGAGACTGTCCAGACAAGCAACAAAAAAAGTAGTTCACAAACTCTGAAATGTTCATGTGATTTTCTGTCGAAAGGGACTCTATATATATTTGTGCCTGTATGTGTGTCCATGTTGTGCATAGCAATGCACAGATATGCACACACATATTCATCTGTATACCTCATTAAAGAGCCTTTTTTAAAAAAATTGTGTAAAAGACAGTTTATCTAGCTGTGTATAAACTAAATGAGAAAAAATATCAACAGCTTATGTGTGCAGTTCCTGGATTTACAGTTGTTCATTGGCTCACTGATGGGTGGGAGCACATCTGCTGTTTCTATTCAGAGTTGTTCATGAGCTGTGTGGTCTAACCCCCATAGGTGGTGGTCAGGAATAGCAGAAAAGAGTGCTTGACTCACTGAGCAAAGATTCCATTTTCTTTTTAAGTCTGGGTAACTAAGTTCTCATCAAAGTGAGAAACTGACAGCTCATTGTGAAATTACTGATAACACAAACTGTTCTTCAGTGTTTTGATTCACCTTTCAATGTCCCTTCATTTCTCTGATTTTCTACCTCTTCCACATGGAAAGTGCCTTCATGTTGGATTGTGCAGTGCCTTAATGAAATGGTCTACCCAAGTCTAAATCCTTTAGATACCTTTTACATGTATTATATGTTCACCTTGCCCTTCAAATCCAGCCACTTCTACACAGAGCCCTAGTGTCATCTACCCATCAAAGGGAGAGGGTGATGTCAGGAAAGGGTTGTCACAGACCTTCTTTGGACCTCCATCTCTGACACATGGCAGACAGCCATGGAGAGTCTTTGCTGGCAGGATGAGCTCTGGGGCTCAGGGGCTAGGGTCCAGGAAGATGCCACTAAAGTAATTCCCAGATGGGAGCATGCATTTCACCAGAGCTGGTATTCCAGGCAGTGTGTGTGGCTTCTCCCTTGCTGCTGTGATACCACAAGTCAAAACAGGTATTAAATGGCATGTGGGACCAAGAAAATTCTCACTATAATGCCTCAAATGAAGGCACATGAAAATCATTGACAATGAGAGTGAAGCAACTGAGCAAGTCTCACCCACAGACCAAGAGAGCTGGCAAAATTGGGCATGAGAAGAGAGCAAAGTCACCAAAAATTTCCTTAGGTTTGGTTCACACTTGAAAGAAGATGAAAGATTATAGCAAGAATTAGTGCTCTCTCACGCAAGTGTTTTATGGAAATTGACCTTGAATGTTTAATGCATTAGTACTGCTACACAAAGGGGTTCCTGGAGGAAATCTGTGGTATCTGGAATTTTGCTAAAAAGAGTAATGATAAAGAATAAAATGAATAAATAAATGTTTTATAGATATTCTGGTCCCAACACCTAAATTACTTCTAGCCTTCAGCCTTTGTGTGAAATCACAAAAGTCCAAGCAAACTACAAGTAAACTGGTAGTGCAAATAAAGACCTGTTTTGATGCTGAAAATATCAGTTTGAGGTTGCACTTTCAGAAATCCTTACTATCACTTTGGGATAGGACTTTTTGGAAGAGCGACAATCCTTCTCCAGGCAGATTTTCTCAATAGATATTGAAGACCATACTGTTCAACATGTAAGCCAGGCTCTACCTCTAATTTTTCAATGTATATTTACAAAATGCTTAATAGGATGCTTTAAAAATATTAAAATTAAAATTACCCCACCCCAAACAGCAGGTTCTGGTCTGTTGTGATGGAAAGTAAATTGTTTTTTCTCTTTTCTTTCAAGTCACCAAATTCAGGCCCTGAATCAGTAAAGACTCAATATTTTTATAAATCAGTACATAGTTTCATTACCCAGTACAGTACTTCTATGACACAGCAATTTGGTAAACACATATATCATTTCTGCACTGCAAAATATTTTGCCACAAACAAAACCAATTCCATTATTTTGGAGTGTGTTTCACCATTATTTTAATTTAAGTTAAATGTGTTGGAGCATTTAATTTTTGCTCTTAATCCATTTGAAAGATATCTCCTAGACAACTTGCCAACCTCTTGTATGGGCTTCACTGGTAAGAGCTTTGTGTTTAGTAAAACAACTGTAACAAAGCAACTGCTTTGTGGTCAGGGCAGTTATATTTCTGTCAGGTTCTCTTTCTGTATTTGAATAATGACTATCTTTCACTTCTGCATTGAGACATTTACTAAAATCATAAGGATGGTCATGCTGTGACAGTCCTCTTTTTATCTTTTGAGGTTATATATTCCCTTTGTTTCTGTAACTATTTTTGCAATGCTACAAGAAAAAACATTTGCAATATCACTGTGCAATCACCTAAAAAACATTCAGACATAGGTAGAAGGGTAGGTCTGACAATATAAGAATTTGTAAAATAGGCCCTTAGTCTGTACCAAACAAAATTAAATCCAAAGACCTTGCATCCTGATGCAAATGCTGTTTCTTTGTTATAACCTTGGTGTAAATGCTGTGAGAATGCTGTGAAATGGGGCAAGTGTAATATAAGACCTGGATGAAATTTTCCCTGCAAAACATCTTTCCTAACCATTAAGAGATGGAGTCAAGAAGGATGCATAAGTCATCTCTCATACCAGTTTCCTTCTGCAGCTTTCAGAACCTGGAGAGACTGCTTCCAACCTCATGCTTGAGCACTGCCCCCAGCCACTTCAGCTCTAAGGCTCCACCTGATCAAAATTCACCCATCCTCACCTGGCCTTGCAGTTCCATAAAGCAAAGGAGACATATATGAATCTCCACAAAACCCAGGACTCTGACTGTTCAGAGTAGTTTGGACATTCATTTGAAAATTTATTATATTAAGTCAATATTTACCCTTCTTTTTTCCCCTCTCTTTTCCACTTGAAAAGATTTGTTGTAATTTTTTAAATTTCCTTTAAAAAAAATTGAACAACATTCTCAAAAGAAAAAAAAATATTGATTTCAAACAGCAATATCTCTTGGTTCAGCAATATTCCTTGGTTGAAATATTTAGGTTACTGGTGGATCTATTCAGGAAGGCTTTAGCAAACTCATTTGTGAAAGCCTGCAACTTAAAAAACTTCTGTGCTTTATGTAACTTCTGTTGTGTAAAACCCAGCCTTTCTGTCATGACCATAATCTACATAATCTCCTAGAGTCCAGGTATTTTGGGTTGAAGTCTTCAGGGGCTGGATATAGTGAAGTAGTTTAAATCAGCAGGACCCTTCACATGCAGTAAGTGAGATACCTACATGGTTTGCACAGAACATTCAGAATATTGTTCTACCAAGCTGTTCGAGATGAGACCACTGTTTTAAAATCTTCAAAGTTGATTTTATGCAAAAGAACACATCTGAAAAAGAGACTGCTCAGAAGCTCTTAACTGCAAATCTAATTGTTACTCCATCTTGTGTGACAGTTAAACTAAATGGAGACACACTGCAACATCCTAAAGTAATCAATTAAATCATGCTTTCACTGTAGAACAGCAACAAAAATATGGAAGAAATTCAATATTTGCCAATAGCTAATATTCTCCTCTTCCTAGAGAAAGCATCAAATTCTATCAGCAAAGTAAAAAATAATAAGTGGTTTACTTTTAGGGCTGGCAGCCTCTTAAGGAAGCATATTGCAAATGAAACATTACAGAGGGAACTCATCTAAGAAACTGAAAAGATGGAGCTGGTTATCAATAGAAGTCAGATATTAAAATTGAAGATAGTTCAGGAGGAGTTCTGTAGTTTTCAGAAGAGCTTCCAGTCTTACTTCCACCATTTACTACAGCAAGGAGTGCAGCCACCTCCCTGATCAATGGCAATTCAGGCAGCCGGAAATTATATCACGAGTCACCATAAAACCATGACTGATGAAATTCTCTTGAACATAAATTCTTACCAGTAGTTCTTAATACCTTTGAAGACAACAGGAATCTGGGGGAAAAAAAAAAAAAAAACAACAACCAACAACCAAACAAAAAGACTTAGACACTCTCTAAGTAGTCCAAATGTAGATGTCTAAGTGTCCATAATGTAGGTGATGAGACTGTAATGATTCAACCAAGCATCCAAGTCTGGGAAAGCTCATCTAAATGACATTGTGGATTCTGCTCTAATTTATCATAATGATGTCATCACCTTAGGGCCATTTTCTCATTTTCCTTTCATACCTTTTGAAGCTAAGGCTCTTCCTGAGGAGAAGGAGTTATATGAGTAGTTGATAAAAGAATGAGAATGTCCTGTTTTGAGGTAGACAAGAACTCTCTCAGATGTATTGCAGGGGCCTGTTGTGAGTGTGTGCCCTGACTGTCCATCAGTATCAAATTCACAGCACTAGACAGAATGTCACAGGGCTTTCTTTACCCGTTCTTTTGGAGTTAGCAGCTGTTACCACTGCCTTTGACTGGGTGCTTACAGAACAGGTCCTTAGTCTTCTGTGTCTTCAATCTGTTGAAGTGCTATTTACATTTAGAGAACTGGTCACATTCCATCCTTATATCTCAATGTTTACAGCTTCAGTCAGGATACTTTTTCTATTTTAATTTTAAACTTATATCTCTGGCATTGTGGTACTGAGGCTCCTGATCAATGCGACTGTACAGCAATTTGAGGAAACCTTGAAACCATGAGGAGTTTCTCCAGTAATACTCAAGGGGAATAAAGTACAGCCCACATCCATTAAATCCATTAAATGCTTGACCATGAAAGCTCAGAGAGCTGAATTTGAAGTTCACTCTACAAAAGGAAGCAAAACTGCCTTGGTCTCAAAAGTCTGCAACATAGGGCTCTTATCTGAAAGCTGTACTAATGTATTCTCAGATACTGAGATCCTTTAGGAGTGATCTCAGCTGTGTCACAACACTGAGAAAATGACTGACCATAGTTAGTGCCCTAGAAATCCCTATAGATGTGGTATTAAAGGACAGTGACAAAAGCACAAGCATCAGTCTTACTCCTGTCATGCCTGTTTTCTAAGAAGCGCAGAACCAAAATGGACCATCACTGCTGCTGGGAGTTTTAGTTCAGTTATGCCTGTGGTTAACCTGCAGAACTTCCATCTGGTTTCCTCCTATAACTTCTCTGCTTGATGGGAATCATAGCTTCCAGCTAACTTTCAGAGCCTGCATGTCACATTTCAGCAAATCATCTCATGCCAGGGATAAGGACAGAACATATTGCGTGTCAGCACTGTAAACTGTAAGCAAGTTATTGGTATGCAAGGTGTAAATCATTGCCTAAAGGAGATTTTAGTTTTATGTTACAAATCCTCCAGGTCAAAAATAGTTCACAGGTAGGGAAAAAAAAGTGAAACTCAGCTATCTTCATTTAGTTGGCTTTGTTTTCATCCATCTGGATTTTATTTTATTTTATTTTATTTTATTTTATTTTATTTTATTTTGAGGGCTCTGAACTTCAAATCTCTTCCAGTGATTTATTATTGATTTAATGTACCTTTAAATTTTGCCCTTCAAATAATCCTTCTGAATGTCACAGGCTGTTGTCCCTTTAAGCCAAGATTGTGAACCAATATGCAGGGATGACTGTGCTTGACCTAGTTAGGGCTGAGCTTTCTGTTACACACAACAGAAAATAAAGTTGGATTATTGCATACTCTCAGGCTCACATAAGACTGGCACTCTCTTCCCTCACTACAGACCAGTCAATGATCAGTCTTTGTATCAAAGATCCAATTTGTTTGCATACGGCAAAATTGAGAAGAAACTGTCAGAGATGCTCCTTTACTTTTGAGGCAACACCCATTTTTTTATGTTATGTAATACAGCACCCAGTACTAAAGGTCCTTCTCTACAGCTGTGACTGTTTGCCCTCACTGCATTATAGCATTTTCAGGAGTGATGAGCTTTGGATGGCTTCTTAATTTGTTTAATATGCATTCTGGTCTTGTCCGAAGAACTTAGCTGAGACTGAGCTTTGTTCTCCTTGGTATTAGAGGGTCATGTATATTCATGTATATAAATATAAATGTAAATATAAAGTACCTATCCCAGTAAGTCAATAATTTAAATAGCCAGGTTGATACAGAAGAGGTAAAAGAACATATGTCGGTAATTTCAAGAAACATCATACTTCCTGCCCATGCTTTTATATGCATGAATCCACTGTGTCTTCAAAAATTACACCTGTGCAGAAATGTTTAAAACAAAAAAAATCATGGTATGGACATCCTCTGTGAGCAGATCAAGAGCACTCCACTGGGTGGATGCACATTTCAAAAGGTGTGGTTAGTGTTTGTAGAAAGCATGGGCACAGCAGAACACCTATACAATATCATGGCTCACCCTCCTCTGTTATTACAACGAATAAACTGATACTTTATATTGAACATTGTTTATTACATGTTCATACAGCCCCATGGAAGGCACCTTCCCTCACCATGTCATTAAAGAAGTGTAAGACCAGAAACAAACACTCTTCTGTGTCCTGTATCTTACCTACAGCTTGCAGAGGCTATAACAGATCTCCTAGATAACCTGGAACCTTAGTTTGGGGCTTGATGAAAACATCCATTGACATTGCTATTTCTGTGTAAGTTTGTAAGCCAAGAATTGACATCCACAATCAGGTTTCTGGAACTGATTACAGTGATTCCAAAATGAGCTTGACTCTATGTTATCAGAGCTGTTCCACGTCCCTTGTTGTAAATATGAATTTGCCCTCCAGTTTGTTAACTGTCTTGCAGTGATTTTAGTAATGGTCAATGTGGTGGCTAATTCACCATTGCATTCTTATTTTTGCTTCAGGACATCTTTAGCTATAAGATTTGACTCTGAAAAACCTCCTTAGCTTTTTGAATGTTAAGAAGCCAGATCAAATATCTCTGACAGCATGCAGGAATTATATATTCTCTCTCTGCTCTGCACAGCTCCAGGGGCCCTATTCTCACAGTATCCTGTGTATTGAGTTGCCACAAATATTATAAAATTATATCACTACTATTTTAAGCAGATTATGATGAATCATCTCCTGCCTTCCAATACCACTGTTTCCTTCGATATCAGCACTATCCAGCTCTCAAGTGATACTTGATGTTACAGATCTTACACTTCTGTTTTCTAGTGAGAAAGAAAATCTCTTGTAGGAATTCAAGATACAGCCTTGAATGCAACTGGTTTTACTGGTACTATTTCTGGCACGGAGAACAGCAAAAATCAAGTGGATCGATCTCTCTTTAGAGATCTCAAAACAACTCCGCTGCAAAGTCCACAATCAACCCTGCAAACAAGTCAATAGTCCCCAGGTGACTGACTAAATACTTCTTCACAGCTTGGGAAGAAAGGGAAAACATTGGGCAAAAACAAACTTTGGGAAGATTATTTTCATCTGATGAAGTAAGACAATTTTATAACTTCCTATGTGGCAAGTAGGCAGTTGGACTAGATGATCATTGTAGGTCCCTTGTGAGTGAACTATTCTATTCAAATTCTTAATGTCCCTATTTTCCTTCCTTGTTAGTCCACCTGAGTCTGAGCCCCACAAACTGAAAAGTGACTCATAACCCCTCATCCCTCAGTGAGTGAGACACCTCTCATTATGGACCTGGAGAGTTTGGTTGTATCTACATTAGGAGATGAAACCTGGTTGAGACTCGAGCTGAGCACTCATGCCTGATCTATGCTGCTGCTTGCCCGCTGCACTCCCAGTGCCTTCTTCCTCCATGGCTAAATTGCACAAAACACCCAGACAGAGGTCAGGATTCAGCATGAGCCAGGGACTGCCCCCAGTGTGGATGACTCTGATTTTGTTTAGAAAGACAGTTTAAACTAATTAAAGTGTTTCCATGCTATTTGTCTTCCAACACATATGGTAATCCTTAAGCCACTATTGAATTATAGACAGAACCTACAAGGCTCATGATTCAAACTGTCCTGCCCTAGCCTAGACTGAAGAAGTCCCCTGCTAACCACTAGTTCTCTTGATCCCCCAATAGTTATGTCTTCTGTAAACCCCAATCCGAAAAAGTACATTGTTTAGGATAAATTATATATTTAACTTAAGCAGAAAATCATCAGAATACTACTTCTCTTTTCTGGTGCTGTAGCTCCAACTCTGAAATGCAGTTGAGTTCTCGTAAGAACCTCTCACTTGCTTTGGAATAAAATGAGTCTATCTTAGAAGGAAAAGATCATATTGTGAAATCAGGATGAATCTTCTACTGTTTTTTCTCTAAGCAAACAAAGGTTTTGAAAAAAGAAGTTCACATGAGTGGGGAATAGTAGCTAAAAATAAAGGAACAACTTTATTACTATGTTTGTGACACTCATACTTATAGCAGAAGAGAATGGACACATAGACCCTGGGGTGCCTCCCAGATCTGTGGCCATGTGTGAGAATTCTTTATTTCATCTTCATATCACACACTAATTAATTGTTCTTGAAATTGTAGGATTTTACTTCCTCAGTTTTGTATACAAATCCAAATATCAAATAAGATAAACAAGTCCTAATGCAAGATTTATGAACACAATGATCAACAAACTAACATTGGGACTTCATCCTACTCATCATGTCTGTTATTTTGGCTGCTTCAATACTCACTTGAAAGAGATAGGTGCATGTAAATGGCAGTTAATTCCATCCTGCTTAGACCCCTATTTGGAGAAGATAAAAAGCGTTCTGGAAATGGTTATCTTTCCTTCTGGGGAAAAAAATAAATAACCAGAAGAAACCTTGTAAATTTTCCAAAGGTAGTTGATTATTAGCTGTTACCTACAGGGACAGTTTGAACAGAATAGCCCTTGAACTATTTCTGGCCAATTTTCTGTGTGTCTGCTCCTATTCAAGGATAAATGTTACCTTTCTTTTGCAAACGAGTTTTATCCACTATAGAAAAAGTCCACTTAAGGCACAGCATTTGCATTCTGGAATAAGCATACCCAATCAGCTATCCTCCCCATCACCAATAATTGGTGCTCAATTTCCTTCCCTTTGACACAGACTGTCAAATTCAATTTTATGGAAAAATATCAATCTTCTTTTCAGGGAAAACACCAGATCTTGAAAGACCATCTAGAAGTGTTGGGGTGTTGAACTGGGACTTGACTCATTTTTCCCTGACAATACAGGGAACGAGGCTTAATCTCTTCAACATCTCACTTCTGGGAATACAAGAGTTATTCTTGGTTCTGTGTGTTCTACATCCCCCTTTGTGAGCATTAATTTGCAAAACATTTAGGAAAATTCATTAACAAAGATATAAAGTCTGTTCACTACTTCTTACAATGAACAGGATAAGGAAAAATTTTAATAGCTTGTTTTCAGCTAAAAATAAATTGGTTTCCTGTGGCAATCAAAATTCTACATGGAGTCTGATTCCAGTAAATATACTGGTTAGAGAAGAGTCTTGAAAATCAGGTTATTGGGAATTGTCATGTCTCTTCACGACCCTTAACATGGTTCTTCCTAACTGCTAAACTGAAAACTGCAACAAAAGTTTATATCATAGGTTATGAAAATTGTTCCATTTGCTAGTTTTTTATTAATCACTCTGAATTTCTTAAATTAGAGTACTACATTAAGGCCATAATATTTTTCCTGGAAGACCACAGGACTTTGAGACGTATCTACTAAAATAAGCCAAGTCAGAACACAAACGGGCCTGTAAATGGAGTTTCTGAGTATCTAATATTGCTAGTGCTGAAGCAGACCAAGGAAGAGCTAGCCTGGTTTCAGATGCTGAGGATTCAGTCTTTGGGCCAATAGAAATATCATTCAATTAAAGATACAAAACTCCCAGTCTGAAGATGTGTGTTGCCAACATGTGAAGGGTCAGTTTGGGTGCAGTAGGAAGTACTTTACTCCTGCAGGTCACCACCTGCACATGGAGCGCTCTTAGATATAAACATTCCCACAGATCATGGGAACAACTTGTTTATGAGAAGAAACAGTGCACCCATTTTTCTCAGTCCAGAAAAACGGAAGTTCAGAGGTTGATATAAGTGTTCCACAGCAGGAATAAACTGTGAACTCCCTTTTACAATTTTTTTAAGTGGTTTAAAAGAAGGATAGCTCAAAGAGCCAGTCATGAACTGTGAAGAATTTATGCTGTAGGACAATGTTTTAAATATGACCCATTCATATGATATAAAAGTCTTCACCACTGGAGGCAGTACAGTGATCTATATAAAAAGGTCTTGTGGGATTAGGCAGTTTCACATCAAAAAATTAACAGTGCTGTTACTGGAACTAACTGAACCCCTTTGTTTGCAGTGCTGGAGATAATACATGGTAGAGCAACCATTGTCAGCTCCCTTCCTGATCTGGTCCATATGCATTGGGACCAGCCCTCAATGGCTTTCCCAGCAGAGGCACAGGCCACTGAATATTCCCACTCTACAAACACTGCTGCAAATGTGTTCTGCAGTGCATTTTCATAGCAAAGAAGTAGCACATGGCTGCTACCATCATGCACCCAGGATAGATATTACAGAAATCAGACAGAAATCAGGAGTGAGGTCAACTGATGGACAAGTAAAACCTTTTAAAACCCCACTCCATTCCTCATGTAGTATTTCTTCCAAAATGTGATTGACTACGTATTCCTTTGAGCAGAACTTGCATGCCTATCTTTAACAGCACCATCTGGTGATTTCCAGCACTGTAGCAGATTTTGCTCGAATGAACTGGGCATGTAAAAAATTATCACTATAGCACCTGAAGGCTGTGTGAAGGTCTCATCTTTTGAGTAGGAATCAATTACATAGCTTTCCAGTACATAACAGTAATGTGTCCTAACCAGGAGGAAGTGCCATATTTTTTGCAAACACTATAGCCTATTCTGTAAAAATCTGCCTCTGGATGATGTTGAGGAAACACAAATTGGGTGCATGTAGCTGCTGCTGTTTTGAAATGCTTCTGTTACATTTTGATATGCAAGTGGTAAGTATCTGTTTCTACATTTGAAACCTTGTGTAATATGCATAGTTTCTTTATGACATGTGATACCCTGTTTGGATAATTTTTTTTATCTCATGCCAGAAAGAATCCATTTCAAGCTTATGGTACCAGACTAAAATAAAAGAAATTATAGTGCCTTAGACACTTAGAAGAAATGTCAGTTTTCAAAGGCATTCATTTAACTACAACTAAGAAATATCGATATTAATTTGGAATAATGAGGAAGAATGATGTGTGGAGGAAACAGTCTACATAGGAAGTTCTGATGAATATTTCAGTGATTGGAATCAATATTTACTTTACTTGGGTTAGCATTTTATAATAGATCTACTAAGCAAATAAAAGTAAGTGTAAGGAAGCCAGGAAAAGCTTTTGGAAAGTTATTGCAATCAAAATGGCCAACCAGTTATTTTATTGACAACTTATTGTGCTACATCTCTGAACTTCATGCCTTAGAGCCCACAGATCACCCTGGGACTCCCATCCCACAGCCAGGGGGAAGGCTGTGCTGTAGGGGGTTTCACACAACAGGTGTTGCCATTATTTTTGCTGCTCTCTGGAATGCCCTGGCCTCTGATCTGAGACATTCTGCTTTTTCTTCCTTGTTTTTAAGCCCAGATTTAAAGAAATATTCTCTCTATATAAGTATCTGGGTCTGCAACATTTTTAGATGATGTGTTATTAGTATTAAAGACTCAGCATATATCAGGTGTTAGCATGTTTTGGTGGAAAGGTCCTGCAAAAAAAATGTACTTTTGGTTACCACATAAAGCAGATACAACCACCCTGAATTTGATATTATCTGTGGATATCAGATGTACTCAGAAATTCCAGTCCATGGCACTTCCAAGCATTCATGTCCAACATAACTTGTGGAATATAGAAAATACTCTGATTCAAAGCATTTTACTTGGAATTTTTTGAAGCCAGAGGTTGAGATCAGTTCTTCAGATGCATTACTGCTAAGAATACTGATTGAAAAATAACGCTGGACTTCAAAAAGCTTAGCTTTACATTTTGTACTCACTTCTAGTTCCAATTTAAAATGTGATTCAAGATCTGTCTTGAAAAATAATCTGCAAATGTAGGAAAGCCTGCATGCACAGTCTATAATTACAGCAATAAAGTAGAAGGAACTGCTTATTTTGTTGGTTTCTTTTTACAGAACCATTTCCACATCCTGTTTTGTGTGGTGGTTTTTCCAAAAAGAAAAAAAGATTATACACATGGTGAGGAGCAGAAAATCCCCCATGGCGGTACGTTGATCTTTTCACGATGAGGGCGGGAAGTGAAAATGGATTCAAGTTCTCTGAAATATTAATGGCTGAATATAAACCACACCAACAACATAAGTCTCAATGACTGACACCCAAGTTAAATAAGAAAAGGGGAAAAAAACGTCTAAGCCAAACCAACAGCAACTGAAGTGTGAACTGCTATTAGAATCAATAGCTGCCCCCAATAGATTGAATGCATCTGTGCAAAAGATGTGTCTAACATGCCACCAGTGCAAAGCTGAGGAGCGAAGTGTGGCAAAGGACAGCTATTCTGGGAGGATGAGGGCTACCTGCAGTGACATTATACCGCTGGCCCTTTCCTTCTGCACTCCAGGGAATGGCCTGGTAGAGCCCTGCTGCCATGGGCTGGCTTTCAGGTCTGGACACTACCAGCAGTGTTTACAGCAGTAGTTACCCTACAGCAGGGTCTGGATGCTGAGATCAAGGCCACCAGCTTCTGCCTATCATAAGTTCACAAAAAGGCACCAGGCCTTGTGTTAGATGCCTTCCTGAGCAAGAGATTTGAAGTCACTGGTAGCTGGGTCACCTCAGCTGAATCTGAAGTGGCTAAAACCATGAACGTTACAAACAACCCCCATGGTGCACAAAATAAAGTCAAAAGTGACCATCAGGGGATATGGCCAGTGGCAGGGTATGGCTACATAAAAAGATGTTCTTGTGCAAGCTGATGATTAGAGCATGGCTAACATATTCACCAGTTTCAGTGGTAACAGTGCGCACAGAGAGGCCTCTGCAAATCAAATACCAACAACAACCCACCCAAGAATCAAAGTCAATAACTGTGCCTGTTTTTCTTTATGAAGAGTCAGCCATCTCTATCACACTGCCTTTATTGCATAAATTATGTAAACATGTAAGAGTACAATGAAAAAAAAGGAATTAACTGTTAAAGGGAAAAATATGTTTCAATTTCCCTTCTGATAATGCTTTATCATGTTACTTCATCTACATGTTCTAACTCAAATTCACTGTGGTAGCTAAAATTTCAGTTTAAAAATAAATATATTTCACGTGTGGAAAAAATAGAGAAACTACATTAAGAACAGTCAAGCCACAATAGAAAACATACAGTCTATAAAAAAAACAGTTCCAAAAAAAAACCCCAAAGCTGTTTATGATCAAGTCAAACACAATGCAATTTGAACTAAAGATTTTGCAAACAATACAATGCAGGTGGGATGCTGCTAACTTCATCAGGACTTTACAAGCAGGTACAAAATTAATCAGTGTAGACAGGGCAAAGAAATCAGGAATGCTTAAATTATTATGCAATTCACTTAATAAATAAAATACAAATAAAAAGGTTATAAAATGGATGGAAGATTTTAGATATCAGGAAGACTTTGCCTGCTGAAATAGTTTCACTTTGTGACGTTAAACTAATAATTATTATGCATATAAGCACATAGTTGCTAAAATGTTTCAGCTGCATCTGGACACTGTTATTTATCTTCTAGAAATGGCACCTTCACCATAAATAAAGATCAGGTTAACTCACAATTATTTTAAATTTGGGTTGAATAAGCATTAACAGTTGCAACTGCAAAACTGTTTCCTCACAAGGCTGTAGTGATTTAACAACCAACATTCAAGTCAGTGTCCCCATTACCTTATAGCCAAAGGCTAATGGAGGTTGCTGGGAATGTGGCTTTCCCTGCTCTTATATTCACAAATCATCTGCACATCCCTTACCCAGAGGGTGAGAAAAGTGGGGATGTTCCCAATATTACTGGTTGAGGTTGCTTTACATTATATCATTGCTAAACTGTCTTTGGTATGGGAACAGGTTCCTAGATTATCTACTTGACAAGTGTTCTCATCATTAGGTTAGAGATATTTTTGTCTTTCTCAGAGCCAGGATATGCCACAGTCAAGTAGAAGATGCTGCTGCCACAGTCAAGTAGAAGATGCTGCTGCCTGATCATTATGCCACTCACCTTATTTCAGTTCCTTACCCAAAATCAGACAGATAATCTACTAGCAAACATACTTCTCAGATGATTTATGCAGCCAGCAGCCTGGATGTACTTTGGGGAACAATTTCCTCCATCCCTCTTCAAAAGGTCTTTATTCTTATTGAACAAATGAACAGCTACCAGCAAAATTCAGCTCAGCCCTTCCTTTCACACCTACAACTTGGTGTTACCTACAAACTTGCCACTGGATTTCTTCTATCCCAGCTGACCAAGAACTAAATATACAAGAACAGGGGAAAGCATCAGCAGGTTCTAGCAGCTTTACAAGTGTTTCCATTATTTCTTCTGCATTTCCTTCAAGCTAATAAAAGCCTTATTTTCCACTTGAATGCAGTACTTTGTGGCAAGGCAAATGCAATTTGCTGAGGAGTCTTAGGTGAGAATCTGAAGCAGATTTACTTTTGGAACCTCCAGCCCAAATTATCCATCTTCACCTGCACTTTGACCTGAGAAACAAACAACAACAACAAAAAATCAGTCATGCTTAAAGCCATAATTGCCATATTTTAATTTGGCAGAGCAATAGCTTAAGTGGCTGTTTGGTTGAGTCCTGCATATACAGTAGCACAGCACTCTCATTCTAACTTTGCTTGAGCAGTTATTGTGACTTTCAATATTAATCCTAATTATAGGACTAAAATGCTTTCATAAATAATTTTAAGCACTGTTCAAATGACTAATAAATATAATGAAGAGCAAGTATAAAGCAGGATGTATCCAGTTAAATTACTCTTCAGTGTCCAATATCCATGGCATGTTTAACGATTATACTTCTGTCCATCTATAAATAATTATAATTATTTGCATTTATTACTATCAAACCCAGTAATTTGGCTAATTACTACTAACTGTAGTTAACATATTTTCAGTTTTCAGCAATAAGTCATTTCTTAATTTCTAATTATCACCATGTCCTTTATTTCTCTTATTCCTGATGTCGTTTAGCTTTGATAAAGTGTCAGAAATAAGTCTTCCAACGTTTCATAGCAATATATTCTCCTTCATTTAAACAATGGATTTTCATCAGTACATGAGTATGTCACTATATATTACCTGGAAAGATGTTAGAGCCCATAACTTTCACTCAGGATTGGACCATTCAATGGCACTCTCATAACCTTATAGCCCTCTTTTTTTTCTACATTGTGACAGCTGTCCCAGAGAAAGTCACTCTGAGGGCTGTAGCAGTTTTGAAATCACAGAGTGTGAGCCCTACTATAACAGGTTCCCATTAGCACAATTCTATTGACTTCATTGGAATTACCCTTCATTTACACAAGCATTATAATAAGGTTTTTACTTTTAGAGCTAGCCTTGATAAATGAAAGATGTATTAATTACATCAGCTGAAAAGCATTTGAACTGGTCAGAAATCCTCCAGCAGAATACTTTTATGCCAGGGAATATTGTTTCACAGAAATAAAAATGTTATGTGGAAACCTTTCAAAACAGCATGGAGAAAAGTCTCCCTCAGGATCAAGCCTGCTAGATGGGCTTCCAACCTATGCAGCTTCTGGCCACCTCACTTTCTCCCTCAATAATGCTCATGAGGGGCTGGTAGACAAGTGAGATCGTGGGAATCCTGTATTTCACCTCGTCAGGCCTCGAGTGCTGCACAGATGACCTTTCAGGCAATTTTGTAGGCTCCTAAAGCTTAGAGGTTCCCAGTTAACAATGCGACAGGAGTCTAACTTTCAAACTCATTGCTCCTCAGCACCTGAACCCCCAGGCTACTAGCACTTACAGCTCCAGATCACTGTGCAAGTCACCATGGCTGGTGACTCTGGGTCAGCCTATAAAAAGGATCCTTATAAAACCTAGGTTTACTTCAGTTGAAAAATTCATCATTCCTTTCATGAATCCCTTCACAAAACAGAATTGCATTTTCTCACATAGCTCTTATTGGGACTGCCATTGTGCATCAGGCTGTTATGAGCACTGAATTGCGAGATTTGTTTTTTCCTTTTGTGCTGATCATTTTCACACATTCCAATTCACAGTCTGAACAGCCCAGAAGTCTTTCACATTTTGTGTGAATATATAGCTCAGGTCACCATGTATCCCAGGAAAGTTCAGACTATAAGGATGCACTCTTCAGAGCCTTGAGCCTTTTGATGTTGTTTGTCACCTCACAGAGAGCCTGCAAAGAAATTTCCCATTCCAACCTGATTGTGATTTATAGCTAGAATGAGATACAGCAGTGTAGTGGTTTTAGGTCAAATTATGTATTACTCACTGATTTTCTTTCTGTGAGATAAGCATTAGGAGAAAGCAAAGCAGGCACAAAACTTAAAGAATATAAAGAAGTTTATTAACAGACCTAAAAGAAAGAAGGGAAAAAAACCAATCAGAACCAATCTTCCCCCACTTTTCTCCTCTCTTTCAATCAGTATTGCAGTTCTTGAAAAGGAAAAAAGGGTCCTCCTCTGCTTTAAGTGGTTTCCAAACTGCCACCGTCTGCAGAATCTGCTGTGGTGCAAAACATCCCTTCCATGAAACCTTACATGGGGTTATTAATTTTTTTAAGGATGAGTCATTTCGGCCTGAACACAAAGGCTTTTCTTCACCACCAGGCTTTAAAAGCCCCTCACTGCTTTTATATATTACCTGGCATGGGCATTCTTCACAACCTTTACAGGCCACACGTAAATTTTTCATCCCCCCATGTACTTCAAATGGATTAAAGAGACAAACAGTTTTTGATATTACAGTTTCATACCACGGCAATGCAAGAAGTTTTTTAAGCTGCGCGCGAGAAACGCGGCACTGCCCTTTTCTCTCTTGAAGCCATTGTAGCTCCGTCCCACATGACCTCACTTTCTCTTTCTCTCTGGCTCTGAAGTTGCCATGTTGAAGAGTGTTACCATTCAGGCTCTACAGTGGAGAGAATTCCCACTCCCCCTGCGCTGCCAGCTGCACGGTGTCCTCTTCAGTTCAGCACGAGGTGTGCTGCCTGCAGGCTGGAGGCGCTGCCGGTTCCCACTGGCACTGTGTGGAAAAGAGTGAGATCCACCAGTCCTGGGGAGCCGCATTGGATGGCCTCATAGTTCCCCCTCCCAGCGACTCAGGGCCCGTGCTGTGGCATTGGGAAAAGAGGGGGCAGGAATGCCCGGCCCGGCTGGGCCTGGGGCTCCGGGGCCCCCCCTCTCTCCCATCCTGCCACCGAGCTGGAACGGAAAAGCCCAAAAATCCTGCCTTTCCACATGGTTTAAATATGTAAAATTGAGAGAAGAGTGATTGGTCTAAAAGGCTATCTGTCAATTTATGATCAACCCACTACAAGCAGCAGAAAAGGGAGAAATTCAAGGTATTTTCACAGACTGCAAATACTAGTCCCATTAAAATATGGAACATTGCTGAAGTTCCAATTCTATTCATTATACAAAAAAAGTCTGAGGATTAACACCATTTATTTATTCTTTTCCCTTGAAAATGCTCTGAGCTGGAAAAACTCAGAAACTCTTTGTTTTGCTGCTCACCATTTATCTTTTCAGGGGTGTGAAAGAGATCTTGAAAGGGGATTGAAATTTCTCTTTATTGGTCAGCATAAAGATGTTTATTTTAAAACAGAGAGGAATTGTTGTGACTAATGTTAGAAAGAAGCATGCACGTCCATGCTAGAGTAGAGGAACCATTTGTGAATCACCCATTCTTACCCAAGTATTATCCTGGCAGTGCTACCAAAGTCGGCTCATGCTGCCAATTGCAGAAGTGCTGGCCTTGAAACACAGACCTGCCCAAGGGTTAGTTTAATTGATACAGACAGCTTTTCTAAAAATGTGTGTTTGCAGACTTGCAAGGTTGATATGTTCCAACAGTGTGTCCCCTTGCAGTCTTTCTCCATGGCTTGTCTTCTTGCAAGACATTCACTGCTCAGCCAGCTTACACTGTTATCCTCTGAGAAACCTGGGCTGGGTGCCACAGACTCCTTCTGTGTTCTTGGCAAGCCATTTAGGGTCAGAATCCTATTCACACTTAATTTGAAAGTTGTTCCCTTGGTTTTAGTAGGATGACTCAAGGGGTGAATTACTGCACAGTGGAGTTATGAAATTTTAGACATTTGGATATTTTAGCAAGAGCCAGCTCAAGAACCCTATTCTTGAATCTGGGTACATGAATGAATCATTATTTTCATCCAAAACAAATTTGAGCAAGAAGACTTCTGAAGAAAAGCTGTTGCAAGAGACATCCACAAAATGCATCTTCTTGCTTTAGGCAACCCAAGGATCTCCTTGCACACTTTGGAATTCGTACACATTAATATGACTCTTATTTTACCAAAGGATTTGGGTTTTCAAATGCTTTAAGTAACACCAAGTTCTTCCATACAAGGCAATTTTATCCTTACAAGAATATTTTTCTGAAAAACCTCTTCCTTTTATAGTCATAGCGATGATGCCTGACCTTGATACCCAAATTGGGGTAGTGGGCAGCCTCCCAAGGTATGGGTTCAGTGGTCCTCCCTGTTGAAATATCTGCATCTTATTCTTAGAAGCTGATGCTTAAAAGCTGGACACTGAGCTCTGCTGTTTAAAATAGAGAAAGGCCACCCACTCCAAGTGCTTTGTTTCTTGATGTGGCTCAAAGAGGAGTTAGAGATGTGGGAAAAAGATTTCTAGTTCCTTCTTCCTATTTCCCCATTTTCTTTTCATCTTCCTACTAGTCTGATTAACATAACAAGTTTATGAAGCTTCCTTTTCTGAAGTCCAGGACCTCTAGACAAATGAACACCTGAGTAAATGCATTTCTTTCTCTTGGTGGTAGCTTAGAAACATGAGATTTGAAAAAAGGTCAGAGATGTTTGCACAAAGGTTGCAAATAATGAAGATGATAATAGAAACCTGGGGGCAAATGTGCTTTTCATCATCTTTCAGAGAACAGCACTCAATCTATATAACCAGCTTTGGTGTTTAGTCTTTTGCAAACTTTTATATTAATCCCAATTTGGACAATTAACTTTGGGGTCTCAAAATGAGTAACTGGAGCCTAGACCTACCCAAGAAACCTCAAAGGCTCGGTAAGCACCTTTTTGTGCATTTGTTTACTTCCAGCTCTCTGGTCCTGAACTCCTTTAATCATTCCTGTGTTGGAAAATTGCTCAACGCAAGACATTTTATAAGATTTGCTCTCCTACATTAAAAACTAGAAAGAGTTTCTCACCTTGGTCAGCAAATGCACTCAAGAGGTGGTCCTGAGTCTCTGACTGATCCAAGGTTGGGGATATCTAATACAAAGCAAGATTCAAGAATAAGATCAAAAGCCTTGCACAGAAGAAAATGGTTATTCTGTCTTCATGCCCTGTGCAAATAAAGAGGACAGGTATTTTATGAAACTTTTCTTTATTTGGTTGGGTTGGGGAGTTTTTTTTAATGCAGGAAGGAAATGGAAAACCAATGTAAAAATTAGTTATGCCATTCATAGTCATTGATAGTGGTTTTATACTTGCCCAGATTTTCATCCTGTACCACTGAAAAGTGGCTTTTGGCAACTAAGTGGCTGGTTCAGACACATTCTTTGGAGACAGATCTTTGGTTATTAACATCCATTATTCTCTAACAATAAACATCTGTGTAAAGTGCCTTTAAGGCATAAAGACTGCATAAATTACAGAAGACAAAGCTTTGGTTTTTCAACTTGTGCCATCTACAGAAGAAAAACACTACCATTAAATTTTGTTTCCTTATATTTTCCTCTTTTCAAATCAGCAGCTTAAACTATTTACAGCTGTTGATGATCTGTTACCTCTGGAACAATGTGTTTCTATATGTCAGTTTGGAGCCAAATTAATTCTGTTCTAACTAAGGTGTCCAAATTTAGTTCTATTTAAGGTGTCCAACTGTCCTTCAGCTAAAGATCTAACTAGTCTAACAGGTTACCTGTAGGTGAGTGACTGTAGAGCCCAATCTCACAGTTCTGCCTCCCTCCACTCCACCTGCATTTCATGCACTAGCAGTCCAGGTATCACTGACACCCTCCGAATTTGTGTGAGAGTCCCATGCCTGGTGTGCAGGAATTTGAGAGGTACACATCTGGAGCACAGCATCTTGAATACAAGGAAATATATTTCCTTTGTGAGTTTAGAAACTGATCAGTCACAAACAGCCCTAGACCAAGGCACTCTCCCCTACAAAACTAAAAGGGAAAATTATCAGAACAGGTAGGGATTCAGTCATGTACAGAACAGTGTGGGGTTTCAGTCTTGCCCTAAGATTTAAAAAGAAATAATCAAAATGTAGTTTCAAAATACATTTAATTTATTAGAAAGGAGTTATTTTTTCAATACCATTATGGAAAATGCAGGACTAGCTCATTATTTTAAAGTTGTGAATTAAAATTAGTTGCATTTTTATTCTGTTTTCCTAATATTTCTTTGTCAAAAGAACTCGGGGTTTTTTTACTTCTCTGTATACTCTTCTAAGAAGAATACAGTTCAGGCTAAATAAAAGGTGTTGAACAGAGGAGAATTACAGATTTTTATGAACAATACTGGAAAATCTACACTCCCACAGGCAAGTCAAACACTCCAAACCAAACTAAAGCTAATTTTAAGTTGACTAAAGATTTTTTTTCTTTTTCAGTGCATTAAGTTTGGATATAAATACATATGGGATCATTCCTAAGTTCAAATTCAAACCTAAGACTTGTGTGATTCACCCAAACCTGTGTTTCCATAAATAAACAGCCTAGGAGCACAGATATTCAAAAGGCAGAGGAAAACAGAGGAAACAAAGCAAATTCACAACATAGTGATATATCACTAAAAATTTGCTGGTATCATTAAAAACACAGAAAGGAAAAGGCACAATGGATACTGAAATTATAAAGAAATGCTTTGAGTTGTTTCATAAAGTTTAACGTAATTATATAACATTTCATACTTCTGATTTTTCTTGTTATCTTTAAGAAATTTTCAGAGAACTGTAATTCTAAATGCAAGAGAAATATTTTCTGTTGAGCTTTTGAACAGAAGAATGCAAATCCCATGGAAATATTTTCCAAACCACCTTGTTTACTAGGTCAGCTTAGATAAATGAACAAAATTTAGAATATTTCAGCCAACAAGATTGTCAAAGGCACCTAAGGATTTTACACATATCATCTCCTTTGCCACAAAGAGAAAAAGAATAGTGAACTAAAGAAACAAATAAGTCAGTTTGTTAAAAGAGCTTTGAAAAACTCCTCATGTGTACAGCAATATATCCCCTGGAATTATATCAATGCTGAACCAAGTGTATCCTTAAATTATTAAAGGAGACGCAATTTACGTAGTAATATGAAAATAAAACTTTCCTTTGTTAAAAAAAAAGTACTAAGGCGATTATGAATTCCAGCCTGTTTCATGCCATCATTCATTGTCATGGATTGTATTTGCCATGTACTTGCATACTTTTTTTCCCAGAATACAGAACAGAACTCATACCATAAGTGCTGGCTGTAAATGGTAACTGTAGGAAACAAATAGAGCTATAAACAGATGGGGATTATGCAGAAGCAGCCCTGTGACGGTGGAATAAGTTACCATTCTCAGCCTGTCACCAACTGCTTATCATGCCCTTATCTCAAAGGTTATCCAATCTCACAGCAGAGCTGCTGAAGGGGAAACTACTGTACCTGCTGCAGCTGAGATAAGACAAATTATCAAATTCCTAGTCAGGGCAACCTCATTTTAAGTGAGACAGATTAGGTAGCTTGCACTGGACAGGTGTCTCTGCAGGCATGCAAAAGCAGTAGCCTTCAAAGAAAGTCAAGACCAAGGACCCAAAAGCTATGTCTGCTAACACAAAAGGATCTGGGACATGACATTTATCTGCAGTTTAAAACACAATCTTCAGATTTTGCCTTTCTAACACATGCAGTTTATATTCAGAGGAATAGGAACAGAGAAGAATTGCCTCAGAAATAATCCTGATAGGCAATGTTTATATCCCACACAGTCTTTTTAAAGCCATGCTTTCACTGAACAGGAGTAGATGAGAAATCCTGCAATGTTTGGAAGTCTTTCAGTGTACTGAATATAAAGAGATATTATTCTCCATTTGCTCAATTATTCATTCCTGGCCATTTATTTGACAATCACTCATTGCAAAATCCAGCTCTAAATCCTTGGCACAAATGGCTTTGATAAAATTTCAGGTACTCCTCTGGTTTTTTTACCAGCTAATGGCTCCCCAAATTCAAATGATTTTGAAGTCTCAATTTAGTCACATAAGGATCAATAGATTTGTCTTCTTGCTTTTCTTTTCACAAAAATACTGCCTTTCTTATATCATTCCTTCTTCTTAAGGGATCTAGCCAGGATCCTTTTCATTTCTTTGTCTGCCTTTCTATAAAGAACAAAGCAATCAAAAGGTCTGATTTTTTTGACATAAAAATTGTAAAGTATTTTTGTGTCCATAATCCTGGGAAAAGAGAGCGGATAAAAATTTTAAAAGCTTCAGGAAAGAAAATCAGAATGGACATTAGAGATTAAACACAACACAGTCTAATCTAAGGGTCTGTCTACCCAGAGAAGGTATACGCTTTTAATTATAATGCTGTAGGTAAAGTAGCTCAGCTCCTTCATCCCCAAATGTGTGGATTTCCCTAACCTTCATGCCAACTGTGCTACTACACTGTTATTATTGTTTAGGGAAAGGGATCACTGCCCCTTTGAAATTATGCTTCCGCCTTTAGGCTAAGATAGACTTGGAAGAGATGAACAGATTAAAGCACATCTGTATTAGACTAGTAGTTGTTGACTCTTTTACGATCACAAATGGCATGAGTTAAGGATGGGAAAAAATAGTACCATATAGAAAGAAAAAAATACCTGCTCTTCCCCGGCTCAGGGATGTGTTGCTATGGCTTAGAGGAGAGGACTGTTTCAGAAGACCATATTAAGGATTTTCAGCACTGTAAAAAGAAATTAATTATGTCAGCCTAAGGAAGAAGGAAAAAGCCTGGTTGGAGCAGTATTGATCCTATCATAGGATGAAATAACTGAGTAGGGAGAAGAGTGGTACAAAAAGCAAGTGAAGTGCCCTTGGGAGCAAGGTAGTCTGTTCCCAGCTGCTATGAAGGAGAGAGTTTGGATAAAGGAATGGGAATGGAGAGACTGCTGCTTCTTGTAAAGCCAGTTAGGAAATTGCTTCCTTTCCTGGAATTCTCCCTACTGCTGTTATTTTCGCCTTACACTGCTATGAGGTTAGACAAAACCTGTTGGGAATCTAAATGAGGTCGGGGCAAAGCTTCTCAGCCTGGGATAGCACGTCAGCTTTGATGTTCTTCAGGAGATAGTTTAGCTTGAAACTTTGTCTCTTCAGCCTCATATTCAGAGAGATTTGATGTGCAGCCATTTCAAAAGATCTCACATAATTCAAGTGCACTGTTATTCGGCATTTAGTTATGGACCAAACTGTAGTAAGAGAAGAATTTTAGCTGGCCCTCAGAGTACAGACATCATCCTTTTTATGCCCCAGAAACCCTTCAGGTCTGTATTTTTAGCCTGTCTGAGCTTCTGTACCATCTCTGAAAGGCATCCTGGTATGAAGTAGATAGCAAGAAAAAAGCACATGCTGCTGACATGCAAGGGCCCAGAGCTATTATTGAAAGAAGTAAATCCCCCTCAATCTTCCTCAGCCATTCCTTCTTCTCTCCTTTACATAAGGATGTGAAGTCAAGACAGATTATTTCAAAAATATACTCTAGGATTGTCAAGGCTAGGGTATAGAAGACTAAGTTTACATCCACACAAAAAAAATTAAACAGTATTAGAGTGAGTTATCTGACCCAGACAACAACCAGCATAGTCTGGCCATGCCTTTATCCTCAAAATCCAAAACAAGGTGTCATATCTGAACTGCTTGTTGGGAATTCGGTTTGGCTAAGTTACGTCCCAGTCTATGACTGGGAATTGTTTGGGAGACTATTAACTGTCCCCTGCTGAAGATATGCCAAGTATCCTGCTAATAAATTGATTATTATATTTCAGAACTTGTGCTTGTACCCTGACACAATTTAGTATATTAAAATAGCTCTAATCAGAGTGACATTACAGTGATAATTCAAAATTCATCTGGGATAGAAATTGCAGTCAGCCTGAGCACAAATGCCACACAGGCAACTGCATTATTATTGTCTCTAAATCAGGCTTCCCAGCTGGACTTCATCTCCCACACTGTACTGTAGCAAAGGACTGAGAGGGGAGGCCATGGTGACCCATGGGAACATTTATCCAGCATGGCAAGCACAAAGCCATGACACACACAGATCCTTGAGGCACCCAAAACACACCACATGTCTAAAAGGAAGCTCATTAATTACCACTATACATTACTTTAATCGATAAACCATATATATATATATATATATATATATATATATATTCTATAGAGATATTCAGTCTGAAAAAACATAATTTGCCATTAAAAATATTTTGACAGAAGATTTCCTGTTTGTTTCAATGTGTCATAGTAACTGACTGCCACAGGGCAGAATAGCATTGCCTAAAGCCTTTCTCCCTGTGGCATCCATTCTGCATGCAAGGCAGATGAACATTTGCTTTTCATTCTCTCACATTTTCTGCCACATATCCTTCAAAGCTTTATTTTCCTGAAGGTTTGAACTGATTATATTTTAATCCTTATCTGCCACTATGCAAGAGATTTTCCCAGTTCACCTTGGGGAAGGAAGACTGATTACACAAGACATAGATTGGGCTAGTTTCAAATGACATACCTCTAGAAATATTCTTGCCTCACAATATACACACCAGCTTTGCATTGCTCTTTCACTAAAGCAGTTAGACCCATGTCTCCAGCCAGCCTTAAGTACTTGTTTAGAATGGAGCCAGGCCCAGTTTTGCTGAATAGAGATAAGCTTCAGTGACACCAAAAGGACTGTGCTTAGTGAGTCACAGAGGAATCTCTTTTTAATAAGGTTATTTTTAAAAAGGTAATAGAACAATTGACTTCAGCGTGTGCCCTATTGTTTTGGTTAAGAAAGGTTCTAGGGTACTGTTCAGCTGTTCCTGTTCCCAGTGAAATGTCTCAGTCAAAGTACAATGAATCAGTGGAGGTATGAACATGAAAAATACCTCTCTTTTCTTGAAGCAAATAGAATGAGACTAACAAGAAACAGAAAAAAATAAGTATACCCCTTCGCCCCACTGAAGTCAGAAAGAACATTAGTCCTGATCTCAATGAGTCTAGAGCAAAAGTCCCAGAAAATTCAGCAGAAAACCAGAACCTGAATGGTCATGAATACTAAAATGCCAAGAATGAAATAAAAATAAAAGTCTTAAAAAAGAGATATAGAGAAAATCCCATCAGAATTAAAGAATGAATCTCATCTGGCAACAGTTTAGACAGATTTCATAAAAGGATAGATGTTTGATGGAATACAGTTAAGTCACAATGGAGTCCAGTAGTTCATAAGGCTTTAACAAGACCATAGCAAACAACATTGAAGGATAAATACCAATTTATTTCTGAAGTCTTTATCTTGCCCAGAGCAAGGATGCTTAGTGCTTGCCTTATACCAAATACTTTCTAAAATATATTTTGAGAGAAAACAGATAAGCAATACAAACCAGTAAGTTTCCATATAACTTAATATCAAAAAACAATTTAACTTTCATAAGCTGAATTTTGAAATTGCTTGGAATAAAAGATACAATAGTGAAGTGAGTCTAGGTTTTGACAATTTAGCTGCTTCCTATGAAAGCCAACAGTTAGAAATGCCCAGAGCACCTTTTTCTGGCTGCCTCTCTGCCAGCCTCTAAAAAAAACAACCTGCTAGTTTTGGAAGAGGAGGAGAGGAGCTCTAGGCCCATACTGCAGGTGGGATGGAGACAGAGGAGGATATCATGAGAGGTGGGTAAGTGAGCACACACTGTCCCAGGGGCAGTGGAGGAAACCATGGCCTCAGCCAAGAGTTACAAGGGGGTCAGAAATATGACCACAGTCAGGTATGATAATACCAGAGGCCTCATATTCCTGTCTCACCTGATAACATATGGGGTTTTTCATCTCAAGTTACTGATCCTTTCCAGGTCTTTGGTCACTGCAGGCTGGTTCACAATGGTAAATTCTCTGAGGAAGAGGTACTCCAAATCACAGATGTCTTATACATCCATTCAAATCCCACTAAGATTACTGAAACCTTCTTCATCTTTTTCCTTCACACAACACTTCTAGATTGCCATAAAACCAAATTTTGCCACTGCCAACAGTAAAAAAAGATGCTGAATTGTATCTACATGGCAAGACTTGGAGGGGGGCAGCAGGATGGAATGTGACCCATGCAGCACAGATGGCGTCTGTGGGCAGAGGCTGGGGTTACCCAAAACCAAGGGAAAACCATCAGGAAAGTTTGTGGTTCCTCTGTGAAGACACATATAGGAAAGGTATGAAAACACTGGACAGCGGGGGGGGAGAGAAAGAGGGAGAGAGGGAGAGGAGGGAACAAAAACACAAAAGAGCAAGAAACAGCAAAGGGAACACCAAGGCCAGAGGAGGATGAGATGCTCCACAGCAGAGCACATAATCCCAAAAAGACTGTAGTTCATGGAAGACCCAAAACAGAGCAGAGGAAAAGAGTGAGAAAGGAGGACCAGCACAGAGAAACTGCTATATTGTGACCATAACCCCTCCATGACACTCATTGTTAGATTTAAAGAACTGTCAACCATGGTGATAACAAGCAAGGAGAGAGGAGTCAGGAGTGAAGGAGTAAAGCTGAGCCTGGGAATAGAGCAGGAGGGATGTTTCCTTAAATGTGTAAACATTTGTTTCTTCTTGTAGTTGTTTTTCCCAATACCTTAACCAGTATTCAAATATTTATATCAACTGACAATAGATCAAGTTATATCCCCAAAGTTATTATTACTGTATTAGTAACTGGTAAATGACTTCTCTTTATTTGTCCAACAATTCTTCTTGCTCTCTTATCTTCCCCCCATATCACTGGGTGGGGGGACTGAGCAAGTGGCTGTGTGGATATTTGACTGTGAGCCAAGGCAATGCATTATCCATCAAAATGACAAAATTCAATTTTGCCTATGTTCTGCAGAAACCTAAGATTGGTTCAATATAATGTTCAATTACTGTATCTCCCGTGTGGTACCAAGGCATTTGGTGATTCAAAACTTTCTTATAGAGGAAATGCTTTTAAATTAATATATTTTGGAAGGAGAAACAGAAAACAGTTTTCTATTTATGTTGATGTTTTTGCAGTGAGGAAGAGATGAAGATCATACCTCAGTGTGATGATTACTCCAGGAGTGATGGGGTTATTGAAGAACAGACCACATTATTACTCGGTCTGGAATATGAGACAAACTACTCTGTGCTAACAAAGGCACACCACAAAAAAATAGTACTTTCACGTAAAACACAGGAGAAAGCCATTTTCTCCCTCAAGGAAGCTACAGAAAGCAAACCTAAGGAGTGAATATCTCCCTACAATATCTAAAACAGTCTTCAGCATACCTCCAGGGGACTGGAATATATTCAGAATCATGAAAGTACCATTTCAAATGCAACTGCAGTGTGTGATAAATGCCAAGATTTTAATGGTGTATGCCAGTGAAAATCTAATATTGGCTTATTTATAATTAAAGTTTATCAGTAAGGAAGATGTTAAAATTGCAAGATTGCCAGCAAGGAGATGTATACAGTTATTTGCTTGCCAAGTAAAACACTAATATTAGATTATCTCCCATCACTAGTGTTATATAGATGTTTCACATTTAAATGCTACACTATCTGAGCCCAAGAACATGCAGATACCAAAGTGTTTGTCTTGAAAAACTTGTTCCCTAGATCAGTCAAATATTTATGTTTAGATTGAAAACAGCACTGAAATTCCTTCTTCTTCTTCATCATATAGTAAATCAGTGATGAGTATTAAAAATTTGATCTCATAAGTCCATATCACCCAGTCTCAAGAAGTTGTGCTTCCATCTTACATAGTGTTAATCTGATGAGTTTTTCTCTGAGAAACACTCAATTGCCTCCAGCCCTGTTCAGTTCTTTCTTCCTTCTAAAAGGAGAAGCTGATCTGCTGACTTGTACTATTGGATTTTTTGATGTGGGCACCTTTTCCCAATAAACTTCACTGTGTCTACCAGCACATTTTACACAAGTTACTAAACATCCATCAGATGGAAATGATTCACAGTCTTTACTGATTAGGTCATATTTGAGCCAGTGACCTAGAGCTGAAAAGTAATGACAGCTTAAATTGCTTTCTACCCTACTGCAAACAGCCATATGCTGAAATACAGTTGAAAGATGCAATTTAGCATACTTCAGTTTTATGACAAAGAGTTATCTGTTGCAGTTTTAATTCCAGTCAGAGTAAAACCTTTGACAGTTCACTAACCAACCAAATATAGTTATGGGGAGCTGGGAATGCAGACATTTAAATGCAAAGTTCAACAATGATTTTGTGAGGTTTTTCAACAGCTGCAGAGCTTTGTCGGCATACCAAATGCTTCATTTCATCTTCACTAAGTTTGTTGATGTTAAGATCCAGAGACAGAAAAATCTGTGAAAGAATTAGAAGAAATGTTGTTGCAGTTGCAGCACTCTTCTTATAATCAAGCATGCTTTGTGTGTTTTGAAGTATTCTCAAACCAGGATTTTATGGATTTTGGTTTTGTTTGGCTGATTCTTTCACATACTGAAATATTTGTTAAATGGCAACAAATATTGTTATCCAAATGATCATAATTCTTGGAAACAGTGGCTTTCTAGATAGCATCCATTATTAAATTAAAGTGGAAGGTGATGTGATTACATTAATAAACACTAGGAAATCACTATAGCAATTTTCATAGTCCAGAAAGAGAATTCTTGGGCCTGGTGTATGATATTCTCTAGATAAAAAGGCAATAGATCTGAAAAGAAAGAACTAGTTTTCTACCCTCCATTTATAGCATGCATTCAAATCTTATTTGCATTCAAGATAGCATATGAATATTCCCTTATATTTACTTCCAAGTGGATTAAGGGAAAGTAAATTTGGTTCAGTTTTATGCAGACCTGAATATAAAGCACAGCTGTGCTTGACACCTCATTGTTCTCCTACTTAAAATATTCTTATGCTGTTTGTTCAAGGGTTTTTTTATGCCAGCTGCAGTTTTCACATTACTTCTAGTAAGAAATAAGACAAAAAAAAGAAACCACACAGAACAGCAGAAACCAAGTTTTATCTCTGCAGCACTGTATTCTGTGAATACTAAATGAAAATCTTGTTGCTATCCCTCTTCACATTTTAGCATTGGTAACTCCATTTTCTCTAACAAACCGGACCACAAACAGTACTCCTATCTAAGGAGTCCCATAGTAAAGACTAGACAGACTCCAAATTTATAAGCTCTGTAGACATTATGAACAACATCCATATACAGGCAGAACAAAGAACTGAAGGATGCTATGGCACTGTGTTGTTTTGGTTGCTGTTTGTTCTTGTTTTCCCCTGTTAACACAGCACATATATTGGTTTACAGCCTGTCAAGGTCACCCTGAAAAGCTGCTCCACTCTAGAGCATATTGGCTGCTCTCCTCTGTTGGGTATAACCTGTGACATCACTGACATGTTAGATTGACCAGCCTTAATTTCCCAAGATTATCCTTGCTTAGGTGTGACAGTCAAGAGTAGACACCTCTAATCATCAGTCTTTCCATGGTGACAGAGAGTAACCCTGCAATGACACCAAGCCAGCTCCCCTTTGGATATATTTGTTCTTGCATGGACAGATGTATTTCCAAATTGCTTGCATGCTCCCTGTTCAACTCTCCTCAACTATAGACAATACTTCACAAGCCCATACTGCACTCCTGAGCTCAGCAACATGGAAGATATGAGGGCATAAAGCAATAAGCCTTGAGTGCAATGGTCTGTTCCATACCCTTCATCCCGCTGAGCAGTGTGACCATATTTTCTTAGGCTTCCTTTTGATGATGTATTCACAGCAGCCCTCAATCCCCTCTAAGACGTGATCTCTCCTTGCATTAGTAGTTGATCCTGGGAGTGAAGCCACCAGATTACAGCAGATCTGGCTGCACCAAGATGCCCTGGTAGGACCCAGTCATCCTGCTCATTCAGTAGCAGACAGGGTCTGCCAAGTCCCTGCACAAGCTCTAGAAGGTTCAACAGTATGCAAAGATGTGGCCATTCCTGTGACCTTGTTCATGAGTCCATGCTGCATCATAATTGACCAAGGGCACATTTGAGTTCTACATGCAAAAATTAAGCATATTGTATTCAGTTTACATGGCCAGGTTTTGG
Organism: Monarcha castaneiventris obscurior; assembly: GCA_026261815.1. Lineage (NCBI taxonomy): Eukaryota > Metazoa > Chordata > Aves > Passeriformes > Monarchidae > Monarcha > Monarcha castaneiventris. The sequence goes on along the minus strand of JAMPIT010000624.1, from coordinate 24,072,426 downwards.
TAGCGGGCCACAGGTGGCCCCAGGGTGGCTTCTGTGAGAAGCTGCCAGAAGCTTCCCCCATGTCTATCAGAGCCAATGTCAGGCAGCTCCAGGATGGGTCTGCTGCTGGCCAAGACCAAGCCACTCAGGAATGATAGTAACACCGCTGTGACAACATATTTAAGAAGAAAAAAAGTAATTGTACAGTTGTAATTCCAGCCAGGGAAAAACAGGGTGAGAATATGTGAGAGGAAAAACTCTGCAGACACCAAGGTCAGTGCAGAAGGAGGGGCAGGAGGTACTACAGGTGCTGGAATTGAGATTCCCCTGCAGCCTGTGGTGCAGACCATGATGAAGCAGCTGCTGCTCATGGAGGACCACGGGGATGCAGAGATCCACCTGCAGCCCATGGAGGAGATCTAGGCTAGGGAAACACACGCTACAGCAAGATCCTGTCAGAGACCTGTAGACCAATGGAGAGAAAAGCCCATGCTGGAGCAGGTTTCCTGGTAGGACTTTTCTGTCCTGTGGGGGACCTGCACTGGAGCAGGCTGTGCCTGAAGGACTGCACCCCATGAAAGAGTGGCCCAAATTGCAGCAGTTCATGAAGAACTGTTGCTGTGGGATGGATGTACTCATATTGGAGAAGTTCATGGAGGGCTGTCTCCCATGGGAGGGAGGAAGGAGAAGGAGGAACAGAGGAAGGACTCCTCTCCCTGAGCAGCAGCAACATTTGATGAACTGACCATAGCCTCCATTCCCATCTCCTGCACTGCTGTCAGGGAGGGGTTAGAGCTGGAAAAAAGGGAGGAGTAGGGGGAAGGTGGTTTTAATATTTATTTTACTTCTCATTATCCTGCTCTGATTTTATTGGTAATAAATTCAATTAATATCCTCAAGTTGAGTCTGTTTTGCCCATGATGGTATTAGCTGAGTGATCTCTCCTGGTCCTTAGCTCAACTCATGAATTTTTTTTTGTTATATTTTCTCTCCCCTGACCACTTGTGCAGGGCAGTGATAGAGTGGCTTTTATGGATGCCTGGTAACCAGCCAGGGTCAACCCGCTACAAACCTAAATGAAGTTGCCATAGGCAGATCACTGACTAGCTAAACTGGGTGAATCTAGGAGAAAAGGGCAGAAGATGGAAACTCAAAGTGCAGAGAGACACCCTAACAACAGGATTTTGTCCTCTGAAGAACAGGAGTATCAACCTGACTGTAACAGATGATGGTGCACTTGGAGACAAGAGTTTCACATACTAAGCTTATGAATGCTATCATTTTGTCCATACAATGTCCCCTGTGATCCCCAAATGCCTGAAAGATCAGGAGTTTGTATCCTGTCTAAATGCAATAGTTGTAAACACTGATGTTGGGCACGATACAGCAGGAGCTCTCTTCCCTCAGATTTCCTTAAAAAAGGTAAAATGCAAACACCCCTTCACTTTCTCTTCTGTTGCCTAACTACAAAGCTGTGACTCCTACTACCCTAGTGTCTTGGGGTGACTCCATGATATGTATCCCCTATCATGGCTATATGCCAGAAAATTAACTTTGTGCCTTTTCTGTGCCTTTAAACTGAGCTTTAAAGGGGAGGGGAAAAAAAAAACCAAACTAACTTTTCAAAGCAGTTTCCCAAGGACACAGAGATACACACTCCTCTGCATTCTCCAGCTGTGATAGCACAGAGGAAGCACCCTTCTTCTTGCTTCTTCAGCCAGCTTTTCGGTTTTCTTCTCTCCGGCATGAGAGCCCGAACCTTGTTTCCTGGGACTTTGGTTTTTCCTTTTTTTTTTTTTCTCTCTTCTGGACTGTTTCAACAACATCAGAACACATCAGGAGAATTTTCCTCTGAGGCCGGGGGGGGCGGGGGGGGCCTACCCCTACACCAGCTCCAAGAAATAGGGACCACACCTAAAAAAGGACGACCCATCCTGGAGCTGCCTGATGTTGGCTCTGATAGACATGGGGGAAGCTTCTGGCAGCTTCTCACAAAAGCCACCCTGTGGCCGCCTGTGGCCTGCTACCAAAACCTGGCCATGTAAACTGAGTACAATATGCTTAATTTTTGCATGTAGAACTCAAATGTGCCCTTGGTCAATTATGATGCAGCATGGACTCATGAACAAACCTCTTCCCAGGTTTTATCTCCACAGCGAGAGATTTTATTATTTAGCATTATTATTCTTTTCCTGTGTGTTTGTTAAATAAATAGTTTTTATCTCTTTCACTTTCTTTCAAGGAAAAAGTTTTTTCCTGAACCTGGTGGGGGGTGGGGTGATTGTAACCTGTTTTTCTCTCAGAGAATATATTGCTAGATTTTGGCCAAACTGACACACCTAGGTTTAACACTGAAGCTTTCCGGGCACCTAACATTCCTCTTCAGCACAAGCCTGGAAGTGCCTTTGTCTTGGCTGACCACGGCATCAGAATGCCTCTACTGTCACAGGCTCTCACATTCAAGTGAATTCTACAAAGGAGACATCTTCTCTCTAATTTCTGTTTCACAGGCATGCTCTGAATCATAGAATCACAGAGTGGTTTGGGTTGAAAGGGACCTTTAACACCATCTGGTTCCAGACCCCCTGCCATGGGTAGGGATGCCACACACTAGATAAAGCTGCCTAGGACCACACCCAACCTGACCTTGGTTGGTTGAATGCAACCAGTCAAAGTTGGTAACACACAAAACAGATCTCTGTCTTCAAAGTTCTGCTTGCTCAAGACAGATCCTCCTTCCCATGCAGCAATATCACTACACTGGTACAAAGCAGTGCTTGATAAAGGCAAAACTGAAAAGTATAAGCAAGGATAGTTAGACATGGTAGTGACATCTCATGCAGCCATATCACACCAAAATGTTTAAAAGAGACTTAATAGTCTGTATTGGTAAGAACGGAGAACTGATATAATTAGTTTTGGACAAATACTGCACAAATATTATCAATAAAAGCAGTATCTTCAACAAAAACACATGTGTTTAATAAAAGCCTTCTGTTCTCCCTGCCCTACTTCCACTGCCATCAGTGGAAAATCTTAGTCTTTCCTCTGTATTTCTCTGAATGGTAGCTAATCAGAGAATATCCCTGAAACTGAGCATTCAGTTTGACAGTCTTACTTAGGAATATGTTTCTCAGTTGCGGAAACCCCACAGAGAGTTGTATTTCGGTATGAGTCATATTTCATCACAGTATGTTAATTTAGTTACTCGTTTCCATTGAGGGATTGTCTTATAGAACACGTCAATGGAAGCCTTATTGTTTCCAAAAGAATATTATGTCATCTTAATGCAGTTTAGATCCAGTGCCTGCAGCTGCCTTCTGTTTAAGACTTGTTTCATTTAAGTTTATAACATTCTGAGAGACTTAATTCCCATTCATAGCTGCTTGGATCTAGGTCTTTAGTTTTATTATTGATGTGATGCAGCATGAGTTATCCCTCTAAAAGCTGTTCTCAGCTGAATGGTTAAGCAAAACATCAATCCAGCCCCAGGGCTCAAAGCTAATCTTTCAGCTCATTACATTTTAAAGATTGCAAACAGTCAGAAGGCCTGGAATTTATGTAACTTGGGTTATATACAGTAAAAGCATGTAAAAGTTATAGAACTTAATGTTCATATCATATGTTGAAAAATAATAGGTATATCAGACACAGGAACATAGAAAAAATATCTCAGAGGAGTACTTAAGGTTATCCTTTGACTAAACACATACAAAGAGGAATGTATTTTCACATATAATTAATTCTCTCACCATTTCAAAATGAAATGCCTATTTTTCCACTACTTAACTTTTATAATAGCATTCTCATGAGTACTTTAATAATACTCTTAAATCTTTGCAAGTTTAAATTGAGTTTATGAACAGGCTAATTAATTTTACTGTCCTCATTATGGGAACATCAAAGTTCCTATTTACCTGCACTGTTAATAGCTTGTCTGTAGAAGAGTATTACAATTCATACCAAGATTTCATCATAAAAATATCTAAGGAAGTACACAGTCAGATTTGTTAGTAGAAAGGGAAAGATTATGCCAATTGAAAAACAAGATCAAGAATCATATTTCCATACCTTTATTTTTACCTCTTAGGATAGATTGTAAGGTATGCACTCAGTGAATAGAATTGCCCTATCAAAACAATCCACACCTTCAGTATTTTATTAAGAATAGATATCTTTTCTTTAAGATACAAGATGAAAAAAAAAATGTCTGTGTAGTTCTCAAGGCTATTATTATGGAGGCTAAGTGAGAAGTTCCTAGGCAGTCTTTCAGACCTTAAAATCTATAAATCCCAGTCTGACAATCTCAATGCTTAAAAAAAGTACAGAATTTTAAAAAGCTTTTTTTTTTTTTTTCTTCATCTTCCTCTTCAGCTGTGTAATTTTATAAATCATCTTCTGTCAGGCTGTGGTGTGACACTGTGGCCTTTTTCCACCAAACAGTCTACCTGATGCACCAGATGCTGCCAGTGGGTGGACTACACAAGGCGCTACTTTCAAGAGCCACAAGAGCTGGCACACACCTCAGAGGCAGCACAGCACAGTTGTCTCTCCTGTGCTGGGCGTGCACTTGGCCTGGGATAGCTCATGTTCCAGCAAACAGGCCATCACACTCATACCTGGACTCCTTCATGCCACCTGAGTCTCAAGCACTGGGGGAAAAGCAGTGGGAGACTGGGAAACAGACTAGGAGGTTCATGAGGTTGACAAAGGAATCATTTTATATTTACTCAGGTAAGTACAATTCCTCACTTTTTTTTTTCCCCATTTTTCAGATGACACTAATACAGTCATTCCTCTGAACTCTGAGTTCTTAACAAGGGCTAAATTAAGACTATCAACTCTCCAGGATCCCTACTTCCTCAATGGAAAATAAAAGGCTTTTACAGAGAGCAATTCAATGCAGCTAAAATCTGAATCAGTTCCCAAGATTCTGCCACTATATTAAGATCTATTACCACAAAGCCCCTTCTTCTAGAATAGGACGTTTTCTGCTTCAGTGAGACCACTCCCAATAATAATAATAATCAGTGAAGGATTTAGTAGCGGATGTTATGGCTATCAAGACTTCCAGACTTTTTCTGCCTCTTTGTCATCATGTTCACCTATTCACAAGCAGAAAGCACAGAATTCAAAAAGGTTTCATTTAATACATGGTTCTCACAGAATCCTTTATTCCCTGGACAGCCATTGACAAAATGCATCTTAATTTTTAAAAGTTTATCAGCAGATCTGCCCACTGAAGTCGGTCACATGGAAAACAGATCTCCACCTCCTACTTACATTAGAATCAGTTTCAGAGGGATTAGAAGCAGTTCTTTAATCATTTAGCTCTTTTCAGGTACCTGGGGAGGAGAAGAGTTTTGGACTTACAACCTGATTCTATTCCCATTGAAGTTAATGGGAGATTTGCCATTAATTTCCAGAGGAAGAGGATGAGGCCCCAGTCTTTTGAGAAAATGATGCAGTAGTGCTTAATGGATCGTGCAGACCTCCTCAGTTGAAAATATCTTTGTAGTTCCAAGTTTCCATCTACCTTTCCTGGATAAACATGGACATTTAGTTCTGTCTTTCAAATTGTTTCCAGCTAACATTTGCAACACATTCATATTCCCTTTTTGTCTTCTGTTAAAAAAAGAAATACTTAGCATGTTCCATGATATTAGGAAATGCCAAGGAATCATTCCAGCAAGTAAAATTTCATACATCTATCTGGCTAGGAAGAATAAATAATGACCTTTTCCACATGCCAGCAAATATAAAACGCTCATATTTCCACAGGCACAAGCTTAATGGCCATCTGAGATGTCTGATTCATTTATGATTTAAGCACTGTTTATAGGAGTTGACCAAAGAATTTACTTGATATCACTGAGGAATGCAAAACACATGAGTAAATTACACAGTGCAGATATCCACATGCAACTCACCAAGAGTGTAAAATAAAGCATATTTACACAAAAAAAGTAAACCTTTGCATGTGCACCCACTTCTTTGCAGTCGTGCAGTCCATCACTTCACAACAATTCTGCAGTTTTTCAGTTAGCATACTACATATATATATAATACCACATTTGAAGTCTGAATCTAACTTATGTCTCCTGTTGATATTACTCCCTTTACATTGCTCTCTGTCTCTTTGTATTGTGCCTATCTTTATCTATATGATTGCTGCTAAGCACAGACCTCATCTCATGCCAGAACTGCTGTTTTCATGAGGAGCTCTAGTCCTTTTCCCAAAATATTCTTCCAGAACCATTGGAGAATAGTTGCTTGTCTGGCAGGTGCTGCTGCAGAAGGGTGTGGAGCTGCTATATATTTGTCAGACTTTAGCAGGAGGCACTAAATACTCCATCTATGCATAGGAAACAATGAACAGAAATTTATGTTTCTATGCTAAACTGGACTTTTAAATTCCTCCATAGGGCCTCACTCCAGTCAGCACAGGTACCTCCAATGACACCTTAATTCCACCTGCTGTAAAAGGTTATCAACAGATGCAATGAATTAATGGAAGTGCCCATCACACTCCAATGCCTCCAGTTACATTTAAATTAACAAAGTCATTAATGCCAGTGTATGTGTTCATCCTCTGGCATGCAATTGTCCATACTGTCTAACTTTTAGCATGATCCCTGGTGTAGTTTTGACCTGGGTCAGCCAACACTCTCCAAAACAAAGTCTGTGTGTATTTCAGAACCTAGGGACGCTTTTCAGGGACTCTTCCCAATACTGGCAAAAAAAACTAGTGCCTGTCTCAATTTATGTACTGGAATAGATGTAGCTTACATAACCATCTTAGATGATGTATTTATAATTGCACCATGGCTCTAGACTAGGTGAGATGAATGTCATCCAGTATGACCGAAATGTTCCTAGCTGGCCAGTGACCGCAGAAATTCTATTAAGGACAAGAAATTTGCTCCTGCATTTCCAGATGGGTTCAAGGGTAACTACTTCAAAATCTTGTCTGACACTAAAATGACTATCAGTAACATTTTTCAGTTTTACTTAAAATTGGCCCCATGGCACCACCTGCTATAAAAACAAGACCTAATAGAAAACATCTCAAACATGCTGAATGAAACAAAGAACATGAAAAGCTAAGAGGAAGAATGGGATGTAAACTCATACAGTTTGATCAGCAGCAATATTATCATTTCAGTTAAGCAGTGTACATTATATAGAATGGTGTGAGTTTGAAGGGACCTTTAAGATCCCCTAGTCAATCACCTGGTCTAGTGGTGGGCACCTTCCACTAGACCAAGTTGCTCAAACCCCACCCCCAACTTGACCTCAAAGCCTTCTAGGGATGGAGCATGCACAGTTTCTCTGGGCAACCTGTTCCAGTGACTCATCACCTTCACAGTAAAAAATTTCTTCCTTATCTCCAATCTAAATTTCCTCTCTTTCAATTTAAAACCGTTCCATTTTGTCCTGGCTTCAATATAAAATCTCTCTTCATCTTTCTTTCAAGCTCTCTTTAACATTAGGAGAGTCACAATTGTCTCCATGGAACCTTCTCTTCTCCAGACTGAACAATCCCAGCTCTCTCAGCCTTTCCTCACAGGAGAGGTACTCCAGCCCTCTGACCATTTTCCTTGCCCTCGTCTGTACCCACTCTAAGAGTTTCATGTCTTTCTTGTACTGGGGATCACATTTTGAAATCTTTGTCTATGTCTTCTTTCATGATGTCCAGTACTGATATGCAATTTCACCCTAAAACAATATGCCATGATACATACCAGACATAGTACCAGACATGATGCATAAACAGGCATGCTGTGATTAACACATTTTCTTGATTACTTCAGACAGTCACTGGAATTTAGGCATGAAGAATGAACGCTTCTGTGACTAAAGGAAAACTTTCTTGTTCATTCTTACATTAAAGATTGTCATGCAATATGACAGACAGCATATAAAAGCAATGTAAGCAATGTGTTTTCCTTTACACTCTCTCACACTAGTCTAAAATATACGATTTCCTCCATGGTGACTTCTCAAAGGCATTAGGCAATCTGGATGTAATTCATTTGACTTGTATTTTGCAGGGTTGTATTCCCCCCTGTTACTGCTTTGCCATAAAGGGACTGCATAAAGAGCATCCCAGAACACAGGCAGACTTCAGAGGGAAAATTTTTCAAAGCACCAAGCTGGCTGCTTAATATGGCCTATTATGTGGAACATAGTCAAAAGGTACAAACATTCTGAGCGTCTAGCCTCAGTTAAGTGGAGAGTGGGACTTGTTTCATGGTCGAATACTTAGACTCCCTGGAACAATTTGTTTGATTCCTGGAAGAGTTGACTTGGATGCTGAGATTTCCAAGGTTCCACTGGATGCTGTGGAACTCAATGTGGGAGCGGCTGCAGCCTGCTAGCCAAAAAAATTAAAACCTGAAGTCCTCTTACTTGTGGTAAACTTTACACACTGTGGCAGATTTCACATGACTCCAGTGAGTCATGACCTATGGCCAAAGTAGTACTTGTAGTCAGTGGTACAAAATATGTCATTGTGGTTATTTGGCTTCTTTTGTCACTCCAGCTGTAGCTGTAGGTAAAGCTCTTGGTGATTAGTTTAAAAATATGCCTTAAGATGGCCTAGGATAAAAAAAAAGTGATGCAACATTCAAAAGCATCAGTACAAAGTGTCCCATAAACTTCACATGGGTTTTAGCTCAGGCCCTGCAGGAACGTACTTGACTAAGTGGACAGGAAAAGTCAGCAGTCAGGAGGTGATTATCATCTTTACATAAGCCTCACATCTGACTGCTGGGAGTAGGAATTCCAGCTGGGAATGTTCAAGCCACTGTCTGTGTTGAAGTTATGTCATCAATAATGTAACTCTTGGCTGGAGTAATTTCAAATAATAAAAGTTTCTGTAGTTTGTAAAACTGGGTTTTGGATATATAGAAGGCAGTCCAATGTCTCAGCATTGCTCTCTAAACATCATCTTTCACTCTAAAACAGTGTTAAGGGCCAAATTCTCTGTGTGGCTTCAACCCAGACACTAACATTGCAGTTGTAAGTTCAGCACAGGGTGAGTAGCTGTCTAAATACACTGTTCTTGAGTAGTGTACAGTTTAATTCACACACAACCCTGCAAGGAATGGCAATGGACCAGCACAGAGTGAATGACCATAAATAAGCCAGAACATTTCAGTTGTTTCTTTTTTATAAATGTCAGGAGGGTTATTGGGGGATTTTATTAGAAAGGCAGCTGGAAGAAGAAATGCATCAGGTGAAATTAAAAAGAGCAGAATGAGGCTTCATTCTCATAATTCATAGTAAAGTTTAAACCAAGCAGAGCAGCAACATGTGATAAGTCTCAGAGTCACTTGTGGGAAAAATCAAGAGCCAAAGAATGTGTAAAAGTGTGCTCTTCCTGCCCTGTAGGAGCAGCAGCATCCTAAAACTGTCACTTCCTTCAGGTTATTGTGCTCAGCTACCCATGCAGCTGCAGTATATACAACTTTCTGAAGCTCTAACTTTCTGAAGTTACAAGCAAATTTAGCACGCTGTGACTCATAATCTATCACACAGTGACTTTGGAGAGGTGAGACTCATTGTACTAATCAGGTGAGATACAGTCCTCTTAATTCAAGTTCTGGCTGTAAAGGAAACAGTGCTAGGGCCTGGGCATGAACGAGGGAATCCAGAAATCCATCCTTGTTGTTTCTCGGCATGACTCAAGCACATTTTCGGACAGTTACTGGCCTTTCAGCCTTGTTTAAGGCACTGGCATGTACCAGAAAACCTTCCAATAGCTGAGTTGTTACTTCAGTGGGGAAAGGAAAAGGAGTGAGAGACTTTAATGGCATGGGCATGGCTACCTTGTGCTATGTGGCCTTGGAGCCAGAGAACAGGGTCTTCCTCCGCTCGGTTTATTGTCTTGGGTCTTGTCTTAGATGCTTAGAGAAGCACAGAGGTTCTAACTCTCTCTAGAAGCATTCAAAGTATCCACAATCTGTAGATGTGAGGAATTTGCAGTATTATGCTTAGAATTCAGCATTTAACTGAGCACTCATTTGGATAAGTCCATGCCTTGGTTTGCTTGAGCTGAGGAGAACCACAGGGTGCCTGCAATTCCTTCCACCTCTCAAGTGGAAGCATTCAGTGTTTCTAGCAGAAACCTATGTATGGTGATCTGATAAAATCAATGTGCTCTTAACAGCAGTGATATTATTTAATGACTTATTAAGTATTCCCAGCATAGAAGAACATGTTCAACAAAATAATAAGTCTCTTCTTTGAATTAATTATTACAATAAAGCTGAAGACTTTCTTAATTCGGGGCAAATTACTTGAACAAACTGTATCACGCAGACTAATATTTTAATTCATTAAGTAATTCAAGGCAGAGAAAATCAGCAGTGCTTACATTTAGGGAGCTGTGTGCTATTGTTTCTGAAATCCTCAAACTCACTTCTAACATATTCTGTACTCTGCTTTTGACTTTTCAAAAAATTTATAAAATTGAAGAATTTCTGGTTGTAATATAGGAGGCACAAATTCAGACAACAGTCTTTTTTTAAAAAAAAATCTCTATGTTCTACCACCCACCATAAACTTGTCTTGGCAACAAACACACCTCTGAGCTTGTTCAGCTTTAATCACACTTCTTGCATGATCATCACTTTCTATGGGTTTGCAGCCCCCATTTATTAGCAGCAGCAACTAAAATCATCTGGCTTAGACATCTTTCCTAGCAACCATCAGTCCTCTTGGTCAAACCAATAGATGGTGAAGTGTTCCTCCCCATATGGAAACCATATAGAACCCACCTATACAGGAGGCTTTCAGTGATTTTACTGGAATCTGAGGAATGGTGTTGATCCTTATTTTTAAGGCAGTAAATAAGATATTTCAAATCTTGCAGCAAAATACTTCCACAGAGCCATTCTGTGATATGCTTGAATTCACGCACAGGAATCACTTACACTTTGTGGAACACAACACTGAAGTCAAGGAAAGGTCTTACGCCCTTGGTATAAAGTGGCCATGGGAGCTTAAAAGAGGCAGAGACAGTGTTGAAGATTTCTGTTAGCATCTTGATGCTTCGTAAATCATTGTCCCACTCCTCAACTGCTGTCCCTACACCTGCTGGAAAACAGCAGTGTTTATCATTCCAAGATATGACAGTGGCAGCAGTGGCAGGTAGGTATGCAGTATCCAGCATGCTTACAGCTCTCTGAGAAAAGAAAGTGGAATAGGAAATCTTCTGAGGCTGTTTAGTTAATTCTGTTTAGTTAATACAGTCTAGGCACCGATGAGAGCAAAACAAATCAAAGGGAGAGGAAATGAAGTCTATGCGACAGATATTTGTCACACTACTTTATACAGTGCTAGATGCTTCTGTGATGAGGAGAAATTGATTTTAACTCACATATCTAAAGAAGTGTTGTGCATCCATGCTGTTTGGGGAATACTGAACTGCCAACCTTGCCCAGGCTGACCTTGAGACTGATTCGGGATAGCAAAGGGTAGGCAAAAAGTAATTCAAGCTGCTCTTTCCTGACCCCTCAGAAAAAACCCTTGATTCACTTCTGTATCATCATTAGATCCTGAGACCACAATCAGGAATGGACACTTCCTGTATTCAGACAAAAAATGGAAGGTAGTTGTAAGCAGGACAGTAACCAGAAATCTCTAACCTATTCCACATCTGGGTAAGGTTAAAAGAGAATGTGTGGAGATGTCTTTTCATTACCTCCTTAGAGGTAATACTCTCTCACATACTAAAAGCTATTAATTGTCTGCAGATTGGCTAAAGGTTATGTCAATTACAGTAATAATACCTTTGATATTCAAGCAGTTGTAACCAGGTTCCAAAGTTAACAGGCTGTTGTAAAAAAAGAGTTCCCAGCTTTCTAGGTCTTCTCATTTAAATCTAACTATGGAGGAGTTAAAGCTATGAAATAACAGTCTAAGCTATGAAAAATGTCTTTACAGGACATTTTAGGAGAAAACCCCAAAACCCCAGCTCTGCCTTGCAGTCCTTTGCTGTGAGACACAAACCCTCCAATGGTCCAACTGCACAGGCTGTATCACAGGGGAGAGCAAGAAGAAACCGTGTCAGCTATTATTGATTATTAATTTATTATCATATTTTATTGTAGCCTTCCTGTTCTGTGACAGATAAGTTGTGTCAAGCAATTTATAGGTCTTTTGAACTTCCAGGCTAAAGTGACACTGACTATTAAATAGTGAGCTGTTATAAAAGAAGCTGAGGCCCCATAAAAGAAGTAAAATGGGATGAAAGGTGTCTCCAGAGATCTTCATCTCATCTTCCACAGACTTATACTAGTCTACTGCTTTCTGATTAATAGCTCATTAGCGGGTGGGGTAGTTTTCTGGGAGGAAAGGAAAATGTGTATTAAAGTGGCATGACTTGCCAAAGACAGCAGACATAATCTTCTAAGGATGGTAAACAAACATTTGGTGATGAATTAGTATGGTCATTAAACATTGACCTTAACTACCTTTACGCTGACAATCCATAGTTATGTGAGGTGAAATCTGAGAGATCTTGAGCTTTATGTTAAAAGTTATCAGTCTTCCAAGAAATGTTCTGTTCCAGGTTAAATAAATCACCTTTATTCCTTTGCACATGCAAGTCTCAGGGAAAAATATTAAAGTTACTGGGGCCTTTCATATCACTCCAGATATTTAAGTTAACACTATTTAAGGATATTCAGCACATAACATTCCATCAGCTGTGTGGGTGCAAAGGAGATATTGGCAGAATGAGTTTTCAGAGAAAAATATGTGGTACTTTATTTCATTTTTAAAGGAAGGGACATAAGGGGTTTGGTTGAGTCGGGGTTTTTTTGTTTGGGGTTTTTTTACTTGTTAAAATAAAAAGCTGAATATTTGTAGTCTTTCTCTATTTTGTGTGCATTAAAAAAAAAAAAAAAAGCAAGATGTAACAGCTTTTACTCAGTTAAAATTCATTAATGGTTTCAGCTCAGATGAACCTGCATCTTTGAAAAATCAATCACTTGTCCCTAAATCTTTCTTCTTGTAATCAAATCTATCAGATCAAAAATACAGTGTTCAGCTCTCTTAGTGCATGCACTTCTTAAAGACAGTGGATGTGTAATTAAATTTATAGAATTATAGCCTAAGAATGGGAGGGGAAATCAGAGTCCTACTCTAAATTAGGCATCATAAGACTTCATTATATGAATTCTACAGCAGATGTATGATCTAATTCTACTTTATATGAACCACTGGTAAATTTAGCAGAATTTCCAAAGTGTTAGTCAAAACCGTACATACTCAAAGAGAAGTATGTGGGAGATGTGGAGAATGATTGTATGCACTGGCCAACCCCTGAGGCCTTGTCTTAGACCTCTTTGCAACCAGACATTTCTACAAACAGTGGGAATGTCCATGAGGACCATTGTGCTCACCTGAAGAGAGGTCTTTGGATTTCCAGGCCCTCCCAGGGACACCCTTTGTGCCATTTCATCCCCTCTCTCACTCATCAGATGCCCCTGACAACATTTTCTGTTGTTCATGCAAGTGCAAAACAAGTTGCATTTTCTGCTTCCAATAAACATTTTCTGGACAAGCATTTATAAGTATTTTGAAGCAATTTCTCTTCTGTTAATTTGCTCAGTCCTCCCTTGCACCTATGCATATTTTAAATATCCAGAACTTTCCCAAATACCTTAATGAACCACCTCTTTTTACTCCTTCTGAAATTTTCTTTGTGTGGCTTCACTTGATGGCCCTGTTTTTACACAGACAAGAGAGCAGAGGTAGATGAAATTCCACCCTACAGGACTTCCCTAAGCTTGTTCAAAAGATTAGCAGCAGGTCTGGAGTATAGGTGCTCTCTTTCTGCAAAACACTTTTCAGTTTCTGCAGAAAAGTCTATCTTATCTTTTTCTGACTCATTTTTTTCAGAGCTAGAGGAATTTTTTTTCCTGTTCCCCATTCAGAAACACTGACCCAAAGATGGTCTCCCATCAATTAATGGCCATCCAGCTCTCTTGCTGAAAGATGTTACTGCAGGGGAACAAATTGCCCACATCATCTTTGCCAGAATTACAGGCCTGAATTCAGCAACTTGTTAAAGCAGTAATTGCAGCAATTCCCAGACTGGGTCTTGCTTTGTATCCTCCTTTATCTTTTTTCTCCAGTCACTCAGTAATAGAAACTGCCCTGGTCAGCACCAACACAAGGCCCATCAGAGCTCTTGCCCTTCATCCTGTATTTAATGCAGTGAGGGCCAGCAAAGACATTGCCTTCCTACAGCAGTTTCTATCCAAACATCTGATATTTTAGCCTTCCTGTTCACATCTCTGTGTGTTCATTTTTAAATGAAACCACTCTACATCTTCCTTGATGGTGTCCTAGCTCAGTGTTGCTCACATCATTGTGCCATATGTGCAGCATGGATGTGTTGCTCCTAGTGTGGCAGTTAAACCCCATATGTTTCAGCATGTGGGAAAGAAAATATTATATACAGTCAACAGGCTATCTTTCATGGAAGTTTTTCTTCAATGCATTAAAATGGATTTCCCAGTAAGATTCAATATTCACCATTCTTGACTTATGCAAGTAAATTCTGCAACCATGTTTGAAATTTATTTATTTATTTATTCCCTAAAAGTCAGGGCAGTATGTGCCACCATGATGTGATATCCATATAAATAGCAACCAGTACACAAGAGGAAATGAGAAGAACAGGGTCTCTACAGTCAGCATATGTCATCTGTTATTTTAAAGTGTTACCTGTTCATGCCCTCTTTCTGAAGGATATTCTGATATTGTATATTGTGACATTTAGTGCAATCAAGTAGTAGACTATATAAATTAATTCTGCCTTTCTTTACCTCTGGAATAAAGTTTAAGCCTAATTCTTTATTATTCCAGAATCCAGCACTATGTAATGCAGACATAGCCTAGCACTCTTCTTATGGAAAGAATATAAAAAATGAGAGAACACTACATTAGGAAACTGGTTGACTTACACGATAAGTTGATTGAGCTCTGCTCAGGTCACTTCATGATGAATTACTGTTTTGAGAAGTGATCTGCTTAAATAACAGTTTAGGAATTGCAGAAATCCAGTTTTATTCCGGGGCGAGACCTTGACTGCAGAGAGATTTTACAATAAAGTTGTCATTCCAGTATGTCTAGAATAACTAGTATTTCCTGTATGCCCTGGGAGGTCCCAGGCTAATATAAATTATTTAAATAATATGCAAAAGAATATTTGAGAATTTAAACTGTGACATCAGTGTTCTCAGTAGAACCATGTCATGTTTGTTTTGCAAGAGTGTTCCTGATTTACAGATTTTAGAGGGTAAAATAGAATATAATTATTAAAATTACTACAGTCAGGTGCTTTTTCAAGGTGCCTGTTAGCTGCTCAGAGATATCAGTGTCTATTGTAATCCTTGGATCAGCCAAATTTCTCTCTTCTCCTTTGATGTGGTCCTCTTTGCTTTTTTCCTAGCATTCGTCAAATATCTAAACCCAGCCCAAGTCATCAAAACATTCAAACAAAGCCAAAAAGAGAAAAAATTATCTCAAGCTTGTGTATTGTAAACACTAGTATAACACAACCTTAATGGAAACCACCACTTCTTTTAGCACATCACTTCTGATCATTAATAACTCATAGATGATGGAATAACCAAATCTATACCAAATCCAATTTAAGAGTCAAGCTATTTAACAGCCAGAGATGATAAACATATATTCACACTCCAAACTGGTCAAATTCACAAGACAAGCCTATTGGCTTTCCAGCTAGAAAACAGGTCCTGGCATAGTTTAGTTTGCATCTCTGAAATGCTCTTTAATTTACCTCTGAGCCACTTGGAAGTTCTGATACCCAGTGATAAGAAGATAATACAGTGCAAGACATGATGTGTGAGTGTCTGTTTAAATTCATCCATCATCTCCATGAAGTGGGGGGAAAGGGAAAGGAATAAGATAGCACAGTTCTGGGGAGAGCATCACTGAAGGGACAGCATAAGGAGCACTTGCACAGAATGACATGAGAGCGACCTCCATCACTTATTCAGCTTCTTACAGCTCAAAAGGCCTCTGTGGCTCTCACAACCCCTCTTCAGGCAATATTTCCAAGCAAAGTTCCAAGCACTTTGTGAGAAGGAAAGGAAGAATGGCTATGGAAAATAGCTAAATAGAAAGTAAGGTAACCCCTCCATGACACCTAGATTTTCCACCAGAAATTATGGCAAGAGAAAGGCTGAACTTCAAAACATAGTTTTGTTTGGCTCAATCTGATGAATTGATGCATAGCTGTAGCTTGGAGATGTGGTTGGTTTTTACCTTTCCAATCACTGAAAACACAGTGCAGACATATTTGTCATGTGTTTTTCTTTTACTATCAGTGATCAAAAAAATCAGCTAATGATGCAGCACATTCTGGAATTCTCTGGTACTTATCAAGTGCAGAACTAGTGAAAAAGCAAAAGCACTACATTGTCAAAGCAGGTCTGGTTGGGCTGGTGAGCTCTGAGATCACTGTTTTGCAGTTAATGCAAGGGCCTGATCTCTTTGGAGGATAAGGCTGAATGGAGACCATGTGATCCTGCCTTGGCAGGGCCTCTGGCCCAGATGCTGAAATCTGCTTGCATATTAGATAATTCTCCAATGCCAAAGAAGGGATTTAAATCTTCAGTTTGAAATATGCATATCTATCTGTTACTTCTACCAAAATCCTTGATTCCAAAATTCACCTCTTTTTGATCTGGTCTCTCAGGTAGATATACTAACAGGAACAGTGAGGGGAGGAGCAAGTGAGAACATACTCAACATGCATGCACACAGCCTTCAAAAGGCACATTAACAGAAAACAGCATTTCAAGTTGTATGATAATACAGTGCATTAAAATGCACTCCTAATACATTATTTGTTGTGTTACTGAATAGAAACAGCATATGCAAATTGATTCTAAGCATGCGATGTAATTCCAATGTATATGAGCTGTGCAAATGGGAATTCAAGTTTGTTATGAGCACTGACTGAGACATGATCTTTGGTTGTTTCATTTTCTCTAACTCTGAGTCATCAGTCTCACTGTCTGATAATGAATTTGAATGTGAGTCTGTATAATACCTTCTCATTCTCCATCGCATGCCCTCCTGTCATCATGTCATTTCTAGGGAAATACGGTTGGAATCACATCCCACAGTGATGAGGTAAGAGATTGCTTTATCTGGAGGAGAAGGAAATATTTGTCACCTTAATAACTTAAAAATTGATGCTTTTGAGAACTTTCCACAGTCTTGTTGAGTTTGGAAGTATTGTGTCATTTGCCTGGTTTTTGCTTCATGGCAACTGGGAACATGTCCATAAGGCTCCAAGAGGGCAACATGACATGAGCGACTGAAGTGACATTGGATGGTGTGCAGACATGAAAAGTAAATGCAAAATTATTCATCCATTTGCAGGACAATGGTGTTTATTGATGCAATTTTCAGCATGATCTTAAAAAATTATGGTGGCTTAGAGGGGTCTCATTCCCCACCCCTCTCATTACTCTATTTTTTTCCCTCGCACATTCTTTCAAGTGGCTTTACGAAGTTATGAGGATAGAGACAATGTCTAGCTTGGAGTCAGCTGTGGGGGATGTATGGCATATTTGTTACTAGAGAAAGAATATTGCAGGTGGGATGACAGATCTACAGACAGACTGCCTTTTCCTTGGAATAATCCTGAATCTTCTGTAAAGAGAAAAGGGTTCTCAAGTAACAAATCCAGGATGTATTTCCAAGCTGTTAGAGTCCTAGGCTTGAGAAGCCATGGGAGGATAATAAAAACTGTATGGACTGAAGCAGATGACTGAGTGACAGCTCTCTTCCTGCCTATATGCATCACAAGAAATTTCCCTTGAGAGCAGCCTAACCCACAATTAATCCCACACAGCTTAATCAGGCCACCAGCACAGTTTACAACATTTCTCATGGGATGTGGTGCTTGCAAAACAAGGAAAGCTGGCAACCTCAAAAGGAGAAAGCTGCTAGCACCAGAGCACGCCACGCAGAGCCAGGGCACAGCTTCCCATCGCCAGTCACAGTCACAAACCACTTCTGCCTCCTAACCACCAATGCACCTCCGGCAGCTGCCTGCACACAGCAGGGAACACAGTTTCCTCTATCCCATCTGCCTCTGACACACGACAGTGAACACAGATATCTGTGTGAACACGGAGCAGCCCTGAGCTGATAGATGGGGAAAGTCCATGCAGGGTATCCCGATATCTTCTCCTCAGTTTGCTGCCACTTCAGGAGCTGACAGGCTTATCCATGGTCTCCTATGACCCCATCCAATTTCATAGAGCAACCTTAGCAGCTAGGCAGTGAAAAATTCAGGCTTCAGCCTCCCTTAGCCAGAGGTCCAGCTGTTTTTACCGGCTCCTCAGGTCATCACTGGACCAGTTAAGGACCCTCCACTCCTCCTGAAGGAGTTTTACTTTGTGACACTGAGGTTTAGTGATTGCAACACTTACCAAGGTAAGAGGAAAGCCTAGCTATGGTACCTACTCATAATTATTTGGGTACCGCACCATGGATGGATACTTTAGGCACAAAGACAAGGATCCACTCATTCCACTGTCTTAATCACTAGCACAGATGATGACTTACCTTCTACTCTTATTTGCTCATCCTCATGGCTTTTGCATTTTTTCAGTGCAGGCTGGGGCAGGAAGTACAATGGGAGAGATTCCTTGAGGAAGGGGCAGGATAGACAGACAGAAAGAAGAATGAAGAATGAATATGATCAGGGAAAGGCCAGAGGCAAAAGCAGGTATTGGAAAAGAGAAGGAAGACTCCTGAGGAGAATATTGTTGATCAGGAGTTGGAAACAGGTTTCAGATCACATGAAGGCTGAAGGGCAAAAAGTGACAATCACAGGAAAGGAGGAATGTGGACATCTACCACAGGACCTACGGTACAAAAATTTAATAAGCAGAACCCAGAGAGAAGGTATAAGAACAGAAGGTAATGGGGATGGCAGAGCACTAGCACGCCCCTCTTTCAAGAACTTGATAATTAATCTGTTATTCCTCTGTTTTTTCTTTCTAACAAATGGAGACGTATGTCTCCATCGCCCTCTAGTGCCAGGTCCCCTCTGGAGATGTGCGGCGGCTGGGAGCCCTTTGGCCACACTAGAAAGCAGGTCTGAAGAGCTCAAGCTTCTTGAAAACCTGCATGAAGAGATCAAGAGCAGGAAACTGGGAGAGCTTTTGTCCTCTGTCATTGAAAATAAACACAGTAAATTGCATCCAAAACTCTAAGTAAAAGATAATTGAACTCAAAGAGCCATGCACGTGACCACTTAACCAAGAAATGTCAACAAGTAATTGTCCTTCAGTGTTGCTGACCTTGCTTGACTTTGTACTTGCTAATATTCATATTCATTTAACATTAGTTGCTTAGACATTGAACAAGATGTATAAGAGAGCTGGACTCAAATAACAAGAAAAAACTTTCCCACTTTGTTTATTCATTTATTTATATTGGATGTGCAAGTTTATTCTTCTGGGCTTAAAGGCCAAATGAAGAAATAGGAGCATGGATACTGGGCAGTGAAAGGAATAGATTAATAGACTGTTTAAAATCCTTTTGATCTTCATTTGTCCATGCTTTATTGATTTTTTTTTTTATTATTCAGTTTTGCTTGTACAAACTTGGTGCTGACTGGCAGAATACTGTGAATTCATGTAAACTAATGTTTATGCATTTCAGGTAGTGATGTGGAAACTTTAAGGAAGGTCTTCTCTATACGGGATTTATTTCAACGGGTGGAAATTCCTGCTATTAAACCTATCACTGAGGTTTGGGTTTAGTCTAATTTAGCCAAACCTCTGCTAAATCACATTAATTCTCGAAATACCTTTAAAACCTGTAGCACAACCTGTTCTGTAAAGCTGCCTCCTCTCACCCAGCTGTCTTACTCAGATTGTTTAACGCATTGCAGAGTTTCTCCACTTTTGCCCTTAACCAGATTAAATTCAGACCTGAAAGTCCTTGGCCTCTGAAGGAAGGGGTAGAATAATTTCTGCTCTTTGGAACCAAGAAGTGATCAAAAATTTGTATCAGCTAGCAGTTTTGACCTACTACATCAGAGGGACTAATCTGAAAACAAGAAGTGTATGTGACCACTCTGAAGGACCAGAGCTGAGACCCACTGGAGGCAGAGACACAATCCTAGAGCACAGACAGTAGTGGAAATGGGCTGTAGTTTGGCCCCTTGACTGCAGCACGCAAAACAGTAATGAAGACATTAGTTGCTCATGCCCCAGAGACCTTTCAAACCTCCCTGGCTGGCCACACACTTCTCTGTTTGTAAATCGTCATTAGTGCAAAGCAAAGCATGAGATTGGTAGCTGAATGCACAACAGCTGTGGGTCATGTTTAGTGCCCAGGACTCTCAGTTCCTGCTGATATGTTGCAGATTAACTAGATACTATTAATTTCTGATTCCTCCCAGCTCCCCTGAGATACTGACATCCTTCATAGTTCTGAAGCCATAATTCAAGCTGAAATAAAACCATTCCTAAAGCCACTATCCATTTCTTCTTTTAATGTCACAAAACAGATTATTTGAGGTGGAAAGACACCTATAATAATAATAACTAAGTGCTCCTTTTGTGTAAGAATAGCCATGATTTTTACAAATATTAGGGGGTCATCCAAGCCTGTTACACTGTGAAAAAAACCCAAGAAAAATATTTACAGAGATCTGCCTCGTAAATCAAAAGATAGACAGGACTTAACAGTCAGAATAGCTGATGCACTCTCTGAAAAATGTGCATGGTCCCGGTATGTGTTTTATAAAACTATGTTTTACACTTTATGGAGCTTGAACTGGCCCTGCACATTTTATTAAGTGTGTGGAAACAGCTGTTCACAATTAAGTTCTTTATTCTTCAAATACCTACTACTGGGCACCAAATTGACTGCCATATGTTAATCCAAGTCACTGATCTATATCTCCATGTAGACATACTCCACAGTATTCTTAAACTGCTTCTCTTTACAATAATGTTAGCTTTCCTGCATAGTAAAAAAAAATGGAAACTCAGAGCCGAATTCTCCTCTCATTCACGCCAACATGAATCCAGGCCATGGAGCTATGCTGACAAAAGCAGATGTAAAATAGAATGATGGTCAAATCCCTACAGCCCATTTTAATTTTTGCAAGTCACTTATCTAATAATTAAAGCAAACACCTGCCAAGCTGCTACCAACAAAAGAGGTCAATCTTTCAGAGAGCAGAAGAACATCTCTTTGCAACAGATATCCTTTCCCCAGGAAGGAGGAATTGTGTGTCACCACTGTTACGCATAAACCATGGGAACAGGAATAAACTGGCTGGTCAGAAAGCTGCTTTCCTCAACTCTACATACACCTTTTCCCTTGGCATTATTAAAATATGCAGGAATGGAATATTCTGTTACTTCTGCAGAACAAGATACGCAAAGGAAATGGTTTGGCAAGCTTGTTTCCAAGTGTAAAGGGCTTTCTTAGTTCCCAGTAGCCTTGCCAACAAAATTAAAGCTCTTCAAATAACGCTCACGCTGGTCTTTTCTTAGGATGCATTTAAATGTTCCTAAGTCTACTAAGGTACTTCCTTTCTTTAGAATTCTTTGTGTCCAAATGTCAAATAATTACCAAGGATAAACATGTTCCAACAGATGCCTAAACAAAACTCAGGAAAGTAACTCCTCATGTGTTGGGAGCCTCAGACATTTGAGGCTGCCTGATAGAGCAAGATATTTGAACAGGTGTTCAGTTTGAACAAACACCCAGTTCTATTGGAGGCAAAACCAGAGCGAAAACCTGAACCCTCTATTTAGAGAGGACACATGAGCTAACGCCCACATTAGTAAGTGGAAGTTCAGTCCCTTGTCTGCATGTTAACCGTGTCCAGCCCCAAGACAGCAGTGACATGGAACACCAAAAAAGCAGGTTTTGTGGCATGCCTTTCTCTCTGGGACATGAAATCAGCTCTGCAAGCAGCTCCTTTGGGACTTAATTTCACCAGGACAGGATAAACACAGCAAACATTGCTCAAAGGAGAGCCAGTTCCCAAGCAGTATTCACTGTGAGATGTGTGAGTTGTAATGGCATGTGACACATCACATAAAGTCATCAGCCAAGATCATTTGGGATTTCCCATTGCAACCTGACTGTTTCTTTGCAAGAATGAAGGCACTTGAACTAATACTGAGCCTGGTTATGTGGAAATTTAGCTTAGACAAGATGTGCAATGGCCATATGGTTACTATAATATATCACAGTATCATAGACTTGAATATGTGATAATAGTTTCATAGGCAATGTTTTAATACTAGCCATGTGTTAGCTGTATAGATGCAGCTGCTAGGAGAAAGGTCTGGGCACAATCAAAGGGATTGAGTCAGTCAGTGTTTGCCAAACTCACAGGATTTAGCCACAGTAACAACTAGATTTTACCTTGTGTTTTTCATATTAATTTTCCTGATGAAACAATGCTTTATAATGGTCAGAGTAATATTTCTTTGTTTGCTGCTATAGGCTGAAGTCATGTGAAAACTGGTGTTTCTTTGAAAGCTAGGAGGAAATTGAAGATTAGCTTCAAGATTCTGGGAAAAGCAACACAAATCTTCATTAGGGCAGTAATGAGCATTAATGCACTGTAACTAAAATGGTCTGTTACCTCTTCTTGTTAGAAACAGGATGATAGATGGAGACCATTTCCTCTTGGTGATTACCATTGCAGTTCTAATGACTTTGGTGAATAAATACATGACTGAACTGATCACAGAAAAAAACAAGAGCATAAGGCAGTGATTTGGTCATGTAGCTATCTTTCCCCCTCTAGAGACAAAGCCATTTAATGTTAATCGTTAAGGACATGGATGGTACAAAATAACAAAAATGTTCATGTTTTCCTTTGAATTTTAGAGGGAAGGTTTTCTTTCCTACATTACAGGACCTGTTCTAACTGATGGACCTAAAAGAAATAACCTTTTCTATGGTTTTCCTCTTACTAGTTCTCCTTTCCTACCATCCTCATAGTTCTACATCAAAACAGATTTCTAGTTGCCTCTTATGAGTGTATCAGTTTATGTCCCAGACTTAGTACCATGTTTCACCAGGGTGCACTGCTTTTTAGTGTTTGAGAAAATGATGCATTTTGACACAGGACAGTGGTCTTCAAATAATTGTTCCTTTATCATAATTTTTTAATGATAACCAGAAGAGTTACAAATTTATATACAATAACATATACATATTATCAAGCTAAATATCTACCTTAGTACTGCATAGAATCACTTAAAATTGCAAATTGTTCCTCATATGTTGCAATTATCCCATAGCTGAGTCATCAAAATATAAGGAAGTCAGAAATTCTCCTGGAAAACAACCCAGACTTTAAGACATTAAATTGTATTGTAAAGACACAAACAATACCCCCACTACCCAGACCCTGTAATAATAATATCAAGTAATAACCAAATATCATTATTATACAGAATTTTTAATACTTATGGTGCATCTTTAAACCATTTCAAAGATAGATTCAAAGTTATTTTAAAATATTCTTATTCTTCAGTACAATAGCAATATTTTAATCCTGTGTACAGAATATAATCTTTAAAGGCAGAAAACAACACCAGAAACATATCTTTATTTCTATGTGGGTTTTTTTCCTAAATGTTTTCTAAATTATCTTCCAAAATATGTGATGAAAATAATGTACCTAAGGGTTTCAGCAAAACATTATACTGAGATTCTTATGTGAACAGCAGGAAAGCCTGTGCATCCTAGCACATAAGCAAAATAACGTAACTCAAATATGCAACAGTTCTTTCCAGTGTAATCTCTTCAGTCACTTTCTACCAAAGCACATTACAGGTGGCCATGAATTCCAGTTCAGAGGCAAAGTGGACAAGAAGAAAAGCACAAATTAAGTTTTAACATACAAATTAGGAAACTCCCAACTCCTGTCTTCTTTTATGTCCTATCATCCTTACTAAACTTGAGCCAGTGTGTGCCCAGGTGGCCAAGAAGGCCTGTGGTATCCCATCTTATATCAGAAATAATGTGGCCAGCAGGACCAGGGCAGTGATTGTCCCCCTGTACTTGGCACTGCTGGGGCCACACCTCGGGTCATGTGTTCAGTTCTGGGCCCCTCACAACAAAACATTGATGTGCTGGAGTGTGTCCAGGAAAGGGCAACAGAGTTGGGGAAGGGTCTGGAGCACAGGTCCAGTGAGAAACAACTGAGGGAGCTGGGGGTGTTTAGCCTGGAGAAACCGAGGTTCCGGGGAGTCCTTATCACTCTCTTCAACTTACCTAAAAGGATGCTGTAGCCAGGTGGGGATCAGGTTTTTCTCCCAAGTAATGAGAGATGGGACAAGAGGAAATTATCTTAAATTGCAGCAGGGGAGGTTTATATTAGATATTCGTAAAAATTTCTTCACTGAAAGGGTTGTCAAGCATTGGAACAGGCTGCCCAGGGAAGTGGTGGAATCACCATCCCTGTAGATGGGGCAGTTGGGAACATGGTTTAGTGGGCTTGGCAGCATTAGGTTGACTGTTGGACTTGATCTTAGAGGCCTTTTCCCAGCCTAAATTATTATACTATGCTCTTTTTTCTGTTTTGCTGATAAATAGTAACATTCCCATGCACATGTAGACATATCTAATGGCCCGGTATGTTCTCCTGCTAATTCTCAGTTGCCATTCAGAGTTGCCAAGGGTAGAAATAACAAGAGTGGAAAAAATCCCTTACCCAGGAAGACATCAGGATTTTCCATATCCCCAGTAATCTCTGTATGCCTAACTGCATTTAGCTATGTCCTGGCAGGGTCCCTTTAGGCCAGGTAGCAGACCTGTGGTCTTGTCCTTGAGGAACCCTGCTGAAGCCACAATGAAGAGAGCTGGTAACTTCCTGTATCTTTATGCAGATACAGTTTGGTGTATTTTTTTACCAAAAAAAACTGGCCAAAGGAGGAAAACAGCAGCAGCCTTTACACCTTGATTTTTGTCTCAGAAGGGATATTAAATCTTGATAGATTTTTACTAATAAATATATCTTGGCGTGTTTTATGCCCCAGCATCTCACGCAGAATGTTTAACGGAAAAATCCCTCTATAGGTAAATACCTGTTCAGTCATGGAAAATTACATCTCTACAAACACCCACTGTTGTGCAGCAAGTTCTTGAAGTGATCAAGGAAAGTGTGACCCAAGTGGGACTAATTTGGCCCTTCACATATGGTATATAAAACTATGCATAGGAGACCACTAATCCAGGGAAGAGGCCAGCCTAGCACTAATTGTGTCTCTAGGCTACACATTCTTCAGCTGATGCAAGTGAAAAAGTACAGATGTCATTTTGGCCCATGGACAGATACCACATTTTTTACTGATGCCACAGAAAAACTGATCATGAACAAAATGGCTAATGAAAGAGCATATATTACAAAAGGTCTCAAGTTTTAATCATTCACTGCTTCCCACCAAAATATCCATGCAAATAAAAAAAAAAAAAAAGTGAAATCATCAAATTTAACTTTCTTACAGCAAAGAAGTTGCCATATTTTGGCTATAAATTTCTTCATAAAAATGGCACCTATTAATATGAATTTTATATCATATTAAAGTACAAAAAGCTCATAAAGAATTATTCCATGCAATACAATTTTTCTTTGTGTTCTGTCTTTCCTTTAAACTATGTCTCCAAATCATTTGCAGAATGAAATCATACTATTTAATTTTATGATCAATATTATTAGTTCATATAACTCTCGGGCCACGTACCTGGGGTTCTCTGTAGACCTTGTTGGAATGGGCCACGCAGTCACTTTTTCTAGTTTCAAGAGGATAAGCAGACAGAAGCCAGGCCGGCATGAGTGCTCAAGAAAACCTTTTTGCCCTTTATGCCTCCCCTCTCTCTTCCTTCCAACTGCAGCCAAGAATTAGTCACAGCTGCATTTCTTCAGGTTTTATAAGCTTGTCTTAAGCCCTGCTTCCAAAAAGGAGGAGAAGCCAAGCTTAGGCACTGCAACCCATTTAAATTCCACCAGCACTTACTATTAAGTGCAGAGTTTAATCATTTATTAAGGGCAGAGTTGTGGAAAGAGAAGGAACCTTGAAATCCTTCTGCTGCTATTACTGCTAGGTAGGGCACTAACAGGGACACATGCTCAGTCCTTAGAACATTTTTGCAAAGTGCTCTGTTGCTCTGCTGTGGCTGATTAAATCCTGCTGTGACTCTTCCCCTGCAGTGGCAGAGCCTCCTGGTGGCACCTGCACATGGAGCTCTGGAACAGTCCATGCTCTGGAAATACATTCTGTTGCCATGACCCCTGCAAAAGTCACAGCAGACAGGAAAAGAGATGCCATTACAATTTCATTTTCTCTTATTTGTCTGGGAAAGCCATTGTCTCATCTGCAGCCCACAGCAAATGTGTCTCTGCATGGGCAGTCCAGGACATGTAATACATGAAACATCCTTCACCACGAGACAAGAGTCAAGCAAACTGCAAACCGAGACACTAATTTGGAGAATCCAATGTCTGTTCAGTCTCTCAGCTTGCTGGCACAGAAGTCAAAAGCAAAATTCCCACTGCATTCAATGCCATCAGGCATCATGAGCAACCCTGAAGGGTGTTCCTCTGGCCAGCTGACCTGATGCTATTTCGGAAAAGATCTTTTATTTCCTAGCTCTGTGCTGCAGAGAGATGATTAATTATTTACTTCCTCTCCTAAGCCACCCTACAGCTCTGCTGTGCACAGATGCAGCCCTGGCCCCAAAGGCCAGGGCAGATGAGGGCTGGCCCCTTGGCCAGTGGCCAGGCAGCAGCAGGGGTTCAAGCCAGGGTCAGGGCAGTGCAGGTGGCAGCAGCACACGCGGGCACACGGCTCTCTGGATCTGCCTCACACCACAGGAGATCAAAGGCTTTGCAGTGGAAGAATGGGAAAGTGGAGCTGGGAGAGGTGTTCTATGGCAAGTGCTGAAATTTTGGGTTATCTTCAAAATTGTGACCAGACTAAAATCTGTTGAGCTGTGCTGATTCCTTCCGTTGTAAAGCATCTCTGCTTCAGTGGTGTCTGAAAACTGCCAAGTAGAGAGTACAGATATGGGATGGTAATGCCACTACTGAAAAGTAGCTGCCTTACATAAAAGAGAATTATTTTTTAAATCCTCTGCAATCCTGAGCCGTTACAATCACATGTTATACAAATGTGAACATTGTGATTTAGCCAACTGTGCCTCTTTCTCTTTTGCTTCTCATTTGCCTATCACATGGAATATCTCAGTACAAAATTTTGCAGACATGTTTGTGATTCACAAGCTTTAACTTAACCATTTTTTCCTTCTTTTCTGACTCACACTTCTGGGTCACACAATGATCTGAGTAAGGCTTAGCCTCCCTGGTGATGTACAGATCCGCCTGAAGCCTTCGCCACTGTTAACAAATATTCCAGTGGTGGTACAGAGATCATCTCTCAGAAACTGCAGCTTGATTTAAATTCACTCACTGCAGCTCCTCATCTCAGCTGGTGCCCTGCTGTGTTTAATTGGCCTCTGAAAGTACATCTTCCTTATATCTTGATTATTTTGAGTAGGAGGTGAGAGCGGAGGAGGGAAGTCAGGAGACCTGCAAGGAGTGGAAGAGGACAGAGGAGGGGCAATAGGCAAGTGTTGAAGCAGTGGAGTGAGTTATCATAACGTGGTCCTCAGAAATGCCTTAGGGCATATCTTCATACAGGGTGAAGAAATGAAGCTAGGAATCTGAATAAGCACACTTCTTCCTATGAGAAATGGATTTTAAAAGATTGGGAATAATTTATTTAATAAAGTTCATCAGCAATAATAAATTAAAGTGTGCCAAGGTGTGTCCTGAGAATATGAACTTCATTGTCCATGCTGACAATTTTTTTAAATGCCTCAGCATAATTTTATCCTGAGCTGGGCAGAATTCATTCAAACAATTCCCAGCTGAGCACTGGCACAGTGCTAGAGTTAGCAAAGGCCAAGGGCCATGGCTGACTGGAAGTCTGGATGCAGCCACCTGTTTTAGCATGTGGCTGAGTTCAATGGGATGAACTCAGCTAAGACAGATCAGGAACCCACTCTCCAAAAAGAGGCATTTTCTTTGCAGATGAAAGTGTGCAAACAGTAATCTCATCTTGAATGGTTAAAAAAAGGGGGAAAATGTATACTGTGCTATTTAGGACTAAAGATCTCTTTATAGCTTTTCAAGTTCCAGACAATTCTCAAAACCACCAAATTTAGAGTCATAATCTTTTTAAATCTCCTGCAGATTGACAAATAGCACAAATGTCACAGCACGATTTCCTGGGTAAGTGCTGCAGCCAGGAAGTTATTTTGAAGATGATGGGCAGAAATTCCTGCCCCAGAGACAGCTGAGGGTAGGTGAGCTCACTGCAAGCCAGTGCCTGGATTTACAGCCCTCGGGGGGCTGTGCTGTTTGGCCAGCTCTCTGCACAGGGTCACCTCTCTGCTCAGCTTGGACTCTTCATTAAAGCCTTTCAGTCTATGCAAGTCCCTGAAACCAAGGGCTTGACCCACATAAGGTACAAACTATACATCTTCCATGGGCTTCAGTGGGTCAACTCCCATGCTTCTTCATAGGTATTTAGGTGATCTGCAGAGATTAGGTGGACTCTTCATCAATATCCAGCAAAAAACCCCCATATTTCTATCTACAAAGCTGTGTACTGGCACTGTATCCTCATGCTTCAGGGAAAATCACTACTGTAATTAATTTAAGAATGTGTCCTTTCTAAACCACACTTCAATCGGGTTGTATTTTTGAATAATTAAGCTTTAAAAAGGAAGTCTAATGAGACTAATGGCTATCAAATTACTAGATTTTGAAAATCATTGATTTTCTCATTTACACTCATACATGGCTGCTAAAATTAATTGATTTCATTTGCATATAGAGATTGCATTTGCTTTGACTCCCAGAATGTTTCTCTCCCAAGTTTCTCATCAAACTTTCAATATCCATTTTCATAAAAAGGCAAGTGATCCTTTAACTATGCTCATTTGCATTGGAACTGAGACATTATCCCTCATCTAAATAAGCACTATTTTAATTATCCTTTTTGTTTGAATATATTCTATCCCAGAGTGCTTAGATATTTCAGCTATACCCATCACCATGGCATCTGAATACCTGACTGAAATTACAATAGAAAACTCTAACATTAAATTATTTCAAACCTTTTGTTCTCTCTTTTCTTAGAGAAACACTTTTCTTTATCTTTCCTACCACATCAGTTAAGCTAAGTCATTTTCCACCCCTTACCAACTTTCCACTTTCTGCCTCATAACTTTCCCTTCTCTTGCCCCTTCTCTCACTCCCTGGTTGAATGGGAAGGCTGAGCTGTTCGTGCATTTGGAAAAGGTTAAGGTGCCAAATGACTCGTATTTCCCCTACTGCATTAAGTAGCACTAAGGAAAATAGAAACTCTTTCCAAGAAGACCTATCCCTAACAGCAAAGGAATATAAAAAGAAGCCTAGATAATGATATGTCAGTTAAATACTAGTGAAATATGTTGATGCTAACCATTTATCCAGACATATGTCTACTTAGTATCACTAGCCAGCTTCTATCAATGAGAAAGATGCATTATAATCAGTACACTTCTCTCTATCATCTCTCCCTCATACCATGCTCCTGTTCTGCTGAACTGCCTACATGGTTTATTCTCTATTTTTAAAGTATGAAGCTATGCCCATCACTTCACAAGTATTTTGGCACTTTAGAAAATATGGTTTTTATGGGTTGGGTGCTGCTGGACTCTTGTTCTTTAAAAAATTGTTTTTTCAGACTATGGACAGGAAGCTAGATTAAATAAGTAGAGCTAGAATTATGTTCTGATTTTGATGCATTTGTGGTCAGTCTGGTCTCTAGTTGATGAAGAAGCCACTGAAGAAAAGCCCTGGGGAGAAGAGTTGTGTGAACCAAACTGGCTGATCCCCCACGCTGCAGGCTGTAGGTGCTATGGGAAGCTGCAAGACCCTGGCTGTAAGGGCTCTCTCTCCCAGAGAGGATTTTGAAGAGGATTCCTGCAGTCAGACATCAGATCAAGCTATTCTGCACTCAAGGAACATTTCTCTAATGTTGGTTCAGTGACATCTTGAACTAGTAGCCATTTTTCTTCACCACACTGTTCTATTCAAAAATGTAATTTATCAGAGGAAGAGACAGGGATGCCCTGACAATCTTAGTCTCTCCTGACTTCTGGTACTCTGTTGAAAGAAGGCCTTATTGACTGGCTATCCAGTATCAACAAGGAGCAATTCAAGCAAATATCCATCCAGTCCTTTGCCGGTCTGCTAGGAAGGGTGGCACTTTCATTGGCATAATAATTGTGATGTGAATATATTTTCCTGAGGTCTCGGTGAGTCGTGCCATTTTATGAGGCTTGATCACAAGTAATTTGGGCTTCATCCAGATCATAAGCCCATTTTGGTATTCCTAGGTAGTGATGATCTGTGTACTGAATGGCACTACTGAGGCTGGTGCAAGTCATGTGATAGTTTCAAAGGAACTACAGCACTTCAAATAGCACAGGTCCCAACTTCTGGAATCCTAACACACCTCTGATGTTCAGGTTTTATGTTATGTTACTGATAGTAGTTACTCCTCTTGAGCAACGGGTTAACAGCATGTATACACTAACCAGGAGTGCATATAAATGGAAATTAGGAGGATCTTTCCAAGGTTTATAAGATTTCAGTTCTTAAAAACTCCATCCACCTGGAGAAACAGAGGTGGGAAATTCAAGGTGAAGTTGGTGATTTTCAGCAGGTTTAATCTTCTAGAGGTTTAAAAATCCAAACGATAGAACCACTAAGGAAACCAGGAGTGTATTTAATCCAGTAGATTAAGTGCTGCAGGCTCTGGTCAGAAAAGTAAAGCAAAAAGTAAATTAGTAGTCTGAAGGCTTGAGCATAATTTAAAATGTGCTGAATCGTGGAATCCTGACAATTTTGACTGTCCAAGTGTTCATGTGACTTTTTGTTTTCCAAACCTTTGTTAATATTCTCTTGACCTTCATATTATTTTACCTTTAGCTAGGTCAGACTGAATGCATCCAGTCTGATCCCACCACAACAACTAAATAGTTTTGTGCTTCACTGAGAGACCTTCTGGGAATCCCTTGCTGTAGGAGCTAGCCAGGGAGTCATGGCCAAATACTATACCACAGAAATCAAATGAGTAGGAATATTGTTTTTTGCTGTGTCATCTCTACTGAGATGACAGATGTGAACAGAATTTAAAAAAACAAAAAAAACCCAAAAATGTTTCTGCCTTTCCAAAGGAGAACATTTTGAAAATGCATCTCTGTCACTATCTGCACTGGCTTTTTTATCATCTGTACTTACAGCAATGGAATCGGAGTATGTGAGATCACCTTAGCTAAAATGAACAATAATTAATATTAGACGGTCATCTCATCCTGGTACAGAGATTAGTTCTTATAAAAGCATCGATGTAAGTGATATGCCACAAAGGCAGACTGCATGGACCATGACAACACAATCAATTAAGTGTCTGACCACTGGTAGTTTCACTGGTATTTGGTTTGTGTATCATTTAGGAGCTGGGTAACTTCTCAATACTTGTGAGTTTTCTATATTCTGCAAGAAACATGTTTTGGCGTTTGTAAGGAGACTGCAGAGAATGTCAGTTTGAGTGGCTATTTATTACTGTGCAAAAAGAAGGGAAAAAATAACTGAAATTCAGTTCTATTAATATAAACCCAAAGTCCTGATTCAACCAGACACACGAACATATGTGTAACCTTAGGCTCAGAATTCTCACTACTGACATTTAGATTAAGAATTTTCCTTAAATCAGGCTTTTAATTATTAGGATTTTTTCCCCATGACTTTCATGTATCCTTATAGTGGTAAGCCCTAACCCAGATTTCCACTAAAATAATTTGAATAAAGGCACTGAAGACCTATTTGCATTTTTCATCAGAGGTTTTGGCTGTGCTCTTACGCAAAATTCATATGAAGACTTAGCCTTAGCAATTTCTAGATGTACATTTGAAGAAGAAAAGGGAGGGAGGGGTATTTAGTCATTTTTCAACACAAATATGCTTCCTTGAAAGCACACTGAACTGGGGTTCTCCATGAAAAGTCCATGATAACAGCTACAGTAAAGAAGTATTTCTTGTCGTTGATGATGAACCTAAACACTTTCTTTATGTGACTACTATAAGAAGGAGAGGATTGTTTTTTACATACATGTCTACAAATTTATTTGAACTCACTCTCAAAATAGGCAGGGTTTTATTTGGTTTGGGAGGACATTCTAACTGAATGAGAACTGACAACACTCACTGATTATCTGATGAGCATTCCTGAGTATTATAGGTTATGGAAAACATTCTAATTTTTGTGTATGCACAGTGTGCTGGAGTACAATGTATACAACTTTATCATTTCTAAACAATAATGCCTCAGATGGGTTTAATGGAATTAATCACTGGTCAGTACAGTCTCTACAAGCAAAGGAAGGTATGTAGAACAATGCAAAACCCCTGCTTTTTCAGACCAGCATCCTAATCAGAATTTCATAATTACAACTTTCAGTTGTGATAATGTGCTGATATCATAGAACAAATTTGGGAAACAAAGACATTTTTATCCAAACAAAGTCATTTTTATCCATTTTACAGTTAAAGTTTAAATATTTTAAATTGATCTCTTAAATCAAGATCAATAGTGTTGTCATGAAAGCAACCTGAGGCTTGCTGCTTAAAGAGGCCAGCCTAGGCATTGTTTTTTTGTGAATATTAATATTTTCTTATCTTGATATCATCCTTTCTGGAAAGGAAATTGTTAAATCCTGAGTATGTTCATTATAATCTCTTGGAGAACAAAATGCAGAGCTAAATGAAGCATGAATACCATCCCGAAATTGCTCTGAGGATGTACTGTGAGCCATAGATTTTAAACAGACTTTGCTGGTTTGGGTGCAACCCTTGTTTAGGGGGTTGTCTGAGGTTTTTTAGAGTGGAATTACATTTAGGTATGTAGTGGAGTAATGTAGCAAGGCATTTTAATGAATAGCTCACTGTATGGCTATTGGTCATCATGGCCATCACCATTTTTTTACAGACAATGATTTAGGGCTGCAGAAATCACCCAAAATGCATGATCTGTCACTGTAAAATGAAGAGGGTGTTTTCTAAGTTTATTCATATGGTCATGCTCTACTGTAATGATAATAATGTTTAACGTGTCTGGGTCATTCGATTACCAAAGTGCAGGCATTATGGGCTGTAAATTGTGGCTCTGGGGCAGCGGGTGAGCTAAGAGAAAAAGTAATGAGCTGGTGTTCCTGCAGGAACTGGTAAGGGCCATGTACCTAAAGGCATCACCCAGGACAGAAGCACAAACCCGTAACTGAAGGATTTTGCCAACTGCAGCGTGTGCTCCCCCCAGCTACTCTGTGTGCTGACATTATCCAGTGCACAAAGGAAGGAGATTTCTAGCAAGGGCAGCATCATTAAGGACCCTGGTCCAGGCTCCATTCTGCTCAGAGGCTCAAAAAGTCTTTCATTGCAACTGAAGGGAAGAGGAAGTGCAGACATCTTGAAAACATGAAGGAAAAGCTAGGAAAAAGATGGGGTTTTCTTTTCCTTAGGACCTGGAGGAAGAGTGTAAATTATTTCAAGATTTTTATGTATCTGCCAGATGTTTCTTCTTCTATTTCATTTTAATTTTTAATGGGAAAACTGAAATCTGCTTTGGATCATTTATAATGTTTCAATTTTCCTAAATGAAAATGTTTTGTGGCAATTGCAACCAAAATCCAGTTGCATTCTTTCAAATATTTTTAGGTGAGGAAAATTTTGTTTTAGCTGCAAGACAAAACTCTTATTCTGAAAGAGCCGAACCAGGCCTAAGAAATAAGGGACAATGACAGAGGTACAGAGACAAGGGGTCTGCCTCTGCCCTCTTAGTTGAGAAAAATATTAAAAAAAACTTCCTGTACCCTGTAGTCACTGTTACTCTGGTCTTGACTAATGAACTAATTGCTAATTAATACTTTGCAGCAATCAAAAGATATTCAGGATCCCAGGAACGGGTCTTTCTAACAACAAAATATTAACCAAAGTCAGATATTTAATCTACTGTAAATTAAATCAGTACCACTGTTGGTATAGACTCAAAAATTGGGCTTGATCTCCTGATCCTGTAAGTGTACTCTGTTCCATGTACAAGCTCATTGTGGCTCATGTACCATGGTTGCTCCTGTTCATAATAATTAACTGTGGCTGTGTTAATTCATTAATTCTGTGCCTGTGTTTGGGACACCAGAAAGCTCAAGCTAGATCCTAAGCAGTAAATAAGTAAACAAATAAACCCTTATTTTTCTTGAATCTCACTTTTATAGTGGAACGGGACAGTGTATTAAATCCTTCTTCCTAGGACTGAAGAACTACATTCTGATCTGGGACATGAGAAGCCTGGCTACAGTCCTCCCTTCTCCATATGGGAATTACACTGGGACTAACCTACCTAATTCAGCTCTCGAACTAGGACTTGATTCCCTGAACACTAGCATCTAGTAATACTTTATGAGTTTAAGTCATGGTTTTACCCATACGTCTAGAAGGATGTATGTCTCCCAGAAGTCCTTCATCTCATCTGTGATCCCTGAAGATTCCTGGAATGGCAAAAGATGTCTCAAAAATCAGTGGGTAGTTACACCTGGGTAATGAAATCCCATCTTTCCTGCTCAGTTCATATGCCCAAACATGGACATAATAATGCTATCTACCTGGTCTGCTGCCACTGCTGCTGTTACTTCAGAAAGATGGAGTTCTTTCCCATGGCCTGCACCATGTCTGCTAAGTCCATAGGGGTGTTGTGCATACATATTCTAGAGGATTTCCAGTGGTAGTGGGTGCCTTGTCCAAAATACAGACTGGTGCCGTGGTGCTGTGCCGGCCACACGGCAATGTTCCACCTGCCTGGGGTGGGGGGACAGAGGCCAATCATGGCACAGGA
Source organism: Monarcha castaneiventris obscurior (assembly GCA_026261815.1). Taxonomy (NCBI): domain Eukaryota; kingdom Metazoa; phylum Chordata; class Aves; order Passeriformes; family Monarchidae; genus Monarcha; species Monarcha castaneiventris. The sequence goes on along the minus strand of JAMPIT010000624.1, from coordinate 24,037,385 downwards.
GGGCAGGCAAAGCTCCAGCTCGGGTTCCCTTGCCCACTGATGGCCAGGTGCAAAGGAGGGAGGAATGAGGCTGAGGGGCTTCTTTGCCTGAGCAGAGAATTGGACAATACAAAAACCCATGAAGAAAGCTGGTAAAATGAGGCTGGTGTGGGGTTTTATATCCCTACAGAATGGGCGTGGAGAACACATACTAACCAATAAAATATCAGTTAGGGGGTGTTACAAGGGTGGGGAGAAGGGATTAGAACAAATGGGAGAAGGAGTGGGGAAGGAGGAGTAACAGGGGCCAATCAACTACCGAGGAACATAGAATTTTCTGGAGAAATAACCAAATATGAACCATAAGGGGAGGGGAGGGCCGCAGCTAATGGTCAGTGTGCTTTACACAGCCTTTTGGGTGCTCACTGTACCTTCAAGCCCTGGAGCTGTGGAGGCATCAAGCCAATGGACCATTTGGCTCTGGCCATGGCTCACCACAAAAGACTGGAACCTTGCAGGTGGAGTTCTGCTCAAGCATAGGACATCTAAATGAAGGTAGATGTCTGCTGGAGGTGCCTGAATTCCCTTTGTAGTCATAGCAGAGCTAGTTAGTACCCCCAGCAGAGTTACTCAGTGCACCCTATAGCAAGCAATATTAGCTGGGCACCTAAATTGCTCTTTAGGCTTCTCTTACAGCACTGTCTTTCCATGGATTATCATTGAAGTTAGACTCTTCCAACACAAGTAGACACCTTGGTGTGGACACTTCAGATATCTTAAGATGAAGACAAAATGTTCTGCTGACAGCTAAAAGCTCTAACCATTAGACTAGAGCCTTCTCTGGTTAATGGGGTAAACCAGGATTGGGACAAGAGGTTTTAATTCCCCCTGTAGAAGCAGACTCATTTTACAGAGAATAAATTATAAAGATATCATTATACAATTGAGGAGATAAATACACATTTGTACTCAAGCTCAAAGAGTGGTTCAGGAGGCTCTTGAGGTAAAAAAGGATCATATATTCCTGCCTACAAGGAAAAAACTTTGTCAGGGGTCTTTAGCTTTAGGAACTGTAGATCATTCTGGCACAGCTAAACAGAATGGTCAAGCAAGAATAATAGAACAGGGAGAACAGAAATATTTTAATTAGTCAAACAATGCAAAATACCTTAAGGACTCACTTCTACAAATTATCAGGGCAGGTTAATTGCCCCTGCTTTCAAATGGTATTTTTCTGCAAAGAAGTTAGACAGTTTTAATTGGATAACTTCAGTGGTGGTTTTGTTTATTTATTTGTTTTAAGTTAGCCTACAGATTCTTGTCAGCTGCTTCTAGGAGCAAAAGAGAAATGTTGCCTGCTTAACATCTGCTGTCAGATTATGTTGCCTCTGCTATCAGAAGTGAATGCAGAAGACCAATTCAAGTTCCTGTCAGCTGTGATGTCTTTTGGACATATTTCAATCAAGCAGCAGGCTTTTCTTTACACTTAAAGAATCATTAGAACAGCTAAAGTCTTAGGGAAAACACATTTTGATTGCAATTATAAACTGATGTCTAATTCATTTAAATTATCATGTATTAAGTAAATATTTGAACTACTTTGAGATCCATCACACATAATTGTAGCTCTGTCTTGAGTGTATTTCTCCCTCCTCCAAATTCTAATCAATAGCAAGCAAAGCATCTTTTCAAGTCAGTGCTGCAGCAATCTGATATGTCAGTGTAAATGCCCACAATTCTCACTAATGGTTGTCTGATATTTCTCATATTAACTATTGATGGTTCACAGTGAACTTGGTGGAAGTTAATGATAAGCAGGAACACCGCTTGAAGGGTTTGTTTCCATCTGATGTTTCAGCTCAGCTTAGATTCTGCTGATTCTACGCCTAGAAAAATCTTAAGATGCCCCTGGGCCCACTACGTATGGCACAGAGAGTTGCAATGTGAATTGGCTTCATGTCAAACAATTGTTTCAACAATCTGAAATCCATCAGAGCGAAGAGCAGAGATGATTCAGCCTTGATGTTTAAGACTGTTCAGGCTCCTGTGTGAATCACCTTTTTCCTATCCAAGAACTCATCAACAACTGCAGTTCCCTCATTTTCCACACAGAAAGAAACAAAATGTTATGACACCTATGCTAGTAATGTAATTACAACATTTGGTGTTCTCCCAAGGCCTCTATTTCTAGAGCCAAGTGATTAGATAAGTATCTCAGTTTTCAGTCTCTTTCACAGAGGCTTCCAGGAGATATCTTGGAAATGTTATGTTATTCCTGCAGGCTCACAAACCAAAGGGAAGCAAGAGTAGTTAATAATGCTTCCTCATTTCTAAAGCTCACAATTTTAGGACAGTCACATATCTTCAGATGGTCTGTCTTGTGATATTGTTCAGCTATACTGGTTTCAACTCCAATGTTGATGTTAGTGCCCATTTCCCACTTCTGCAAAGGGAACCCTTCTACTTAGGGTAGCCCTTGCTGGGCTAAAAATCTGTTGTGCTGCCTCATTTGACATCAATTAATCTGTTTCACCTGAAGTAGTCAATTGAAGTTGTTTTCTGGTTGTGCAGTGTCCAGCTGACCCCATCACAATGGTGGTGCCATGTTATTTTCTTTTTAACTAATGTCCACGGTTTTTCATCGACTTCAAGATCTGCTACCTTCAGAAGAAGGGGTGTGTCAGACCTTGCCTACCAGACTTACCAGGAAAGAATTTAAAAAATAGTAATTTCATAGACTGGAAAGGAGGGGGAGTAGCCTCAGAACAACTGTGTTCAAACACAGAAAAGCAGCTGCAAAGAGGAAAGGAGTATTCTCTTCTCTGTGGCCAGGGGCAGGAAAGAAAATGGCATAATGAGCTTAAATGACAATGCAAAGAAGAAGCAAGAAAAAAAATGATGAGCCTGGTGTCATGGACTGCCTGGGAGTGCTGTGAGGCATCTTGAAAAACAGGTTGCCTTAATAACCCACAAGAGTCAAATGCAGTGGTGATCAAGGGCTGGGGAGCTGGAATAGATGATTTCCTGAAATCCTTTCAGCCCTGATTCTCTATGACTTTATGCACAGGCTGCCTGTGAACTGCACCTGGTAAGTGAGACACATCCCAGGTTTGGTCTGCCAGTGGAAGTGTTATGGGTACATGTGAGGGTTGTGCTGATTGAGCAACCCTCAGATATGAAAACCCTGCTCTTTGCAAGCCTAGACTGAGATCTCTGCAGCTTGTAACAGTAAAATACTAAACTAAACCAAAAGTATTTAAACATTAAACTGAATTTGGATGCTCTCCATTGTTGTTCAGGGAAACCAATCCAGTAAAAAGCTACTTATGTGTCATCTACTACAATAGCCAGTTTTTATGTATGTGACACATAGGATGTGTGTGTAGTAAGCTCCCACAATTCCTACCAAGTTGTTGTATAAAAACTGCTACATCAGAAAATAATTGCCCTCTCAAACTGCCTGTTACTGACAATTCTAGGTGAAAGGAAATACAACAACAACAACAACAACAACAACAGAAGAGAGAGATTTAAAGTTTTTAAATTCCAGACCTTCCTCAGCACTGAGGCACTTCAGTCTCAGACATGAAAAGTTTTCGATTCTGTATGGGAAGGATGGGGTGGAGGAAGGCCGTGTGCTATCCTCATCCCTGACAGAGTATTTCAGTGGCAAGAGCAGAAGGATGCTGCCATGGGTATGTGTCAGGAGCAGGCAGGTGCTGACAGGGTGTTAGTGGTCCCTGACTGGCAGATGTGGACCCTGCAGGATCTGGCTGCTGCTCTGCCCTGTTCCCCCTCCAGCTCCCAGCTGCTCCCAGTGGGGACCATGCTGGGCACAGAGCTGCACAGCATATACAGAGCCACACTGGCTTAACAGAGGAGTCTGCAACTTCAGTGGCCCCAGGTTGAAAGGTTTTGTTAAGCTGGTCACATTTTTTTTTTTTAGGCTTATCTTCTTTTTCACATAGATCTTAAAAATTGTGGATCTGTATCTACATCACTGCCCTGCAGGCTTTAAGAGCTCAAATCCACAGTCTGTTCAGGGTCATCCATTACAAAGAACTAACACTGACAGATTTCTTTATTGGTTTTTTTCTTACTCTAACCAATGTCTGTCTTTAAAATGTGATGAGTAAAACAGGAGATTTCAGGATGATGTGGAAACATCTAGAACATCCCACAGAGAAATACAGCAATCCTCTGCTAATCCCTTGAAGGTGGATAAAGCAGCAAAACAAAGAGGACTTCTCTTTCTAGTGTGGGAGCGCTTTTGTTTTCTGAGAACTGGAATCCAACAAGCCTTCCTCTGGATTCACATTTTGAAAAAATGGATTATCTTGTTCTCAGCTGGGATTGTCGTCTCCAAGGTCCTGTAGCATTGGAGTGGCAGGGTAGGTAGTAGGATGAAGCCAAAACAAATTTTTAAGACAAACTCATTTGTAACCTTAGCTATGAAGAATCACTCATTAATAATGTTAAAAACAAAATCAGCGCCAGTGAGTGGAAAAGGAGAGGATAAATACTGTACATGCTGGAGATCTATGCCTTTCTGCTCTGCTGACTCATAACTTAAATATTGTACAAGTCAGGTGACATTACCGCAGTGATAAATCTGATCTGTATCTACAGGAGAAGGCTCCTGAGCCAATCCTTTGTTGAATCCTGAGGAAATCATTGCCATATGTGAATATTTTTAGTGGTGCCTTCTGACAAAATACATATTTTCCATTCTTTATTGAGCTGTTTATCTAGACTAGAATTATGATAAACTTCTCAAATGGTTCATTTTCCCAAGATTCATATGGAACAAATTAAAAATAAGTTTCCATAACAAAAATTACTTAGCGGTAGAGCTATGAGATCTCCCTCTCCTCTTCCTCTCAGACAAGCTTCACAGCCAGACAGATGTGAACAGCCCCATTTGTGGCTTCCCAGAACTCAGCTGACCATGCCAAAGAGGCGGTGCCACTACTCCACGAGGCTGAACATGGCCAGGCACTGCCATTGAGAGACTCTGAACCACCACTGCAGTGTGGTGAATGCAGCAGGATACCATATATTCACTTTTTCCATTCCTTTTAAGGTGTTTTACTCCTCAGTCAACAAGGGAATCAGGATCTGACTCCTAAAAGAAACACTGAAGAATGGGGATGGCATTTGCTTTGTATCTGCACACCTGTATAGTCTTTGTCAGATTACTTGAGCACAAGCATTAGAGAGAGTCTGATTGATTTCCAAGACAATTTTTGACTCAGTAATGGATATGAGCATACATAATAGGTCCATTTGTGCTTCGGCTCCATATCTATCCTTTCATCCCAGCAAAGGTTGCCTAACATTTTATTTTGTATAACCAGGTTTTCATTTGAATTTTGGAGAAATTTTTTGAGATTTTACACTTGTCATCTCTCATGCTACCTTATTTTTTTTAAATTGCTAAGACTAAAAAAAAAAAAGATAAAAGAAAAATAACTGCTAAACATTTTCTGAAAAGCTTTGGAATTCTGTGTTTCGCAGGAACCCTGTGTGGTGGAAGAGTTTGGCTTTTGTTAAGGATAAACCTCATTTACTCATTTTTATTCTCTGTGAAATACATACACACCCTAAAAATGTACAGGTCTTTGACAAGTAGTAGTTTGCACATACTTCATAAAGACTTCATAAAATTTGCCAGAATTTAACAGCCAGAATCCCCAAGCAGTCTGTCTTCACTGAGCATGTCCCAGCTCCTTACAAGTTCTGTATGTGCTGAATCGTATGTGCATCACAGTCACTGGAAAAAGAAAGTTTCTAGATAAAATAGTATTTTGCAGAATTGGTTATAGGAATGAAATGAGTTTTCCTCTGTAATGGCTGTCCGCATGTGTCCTGAGCTGGAGCAGTCCTGGCCACTGGATGTGGCCCCAGGGAACTGATGTCTCTTGTACTCTCAGTCCACCCGCTGCCAAAATAGAGCATCGCAGGGAAGAAAGATACCTTCCTCCTGTTGGACAAGAGGAGAACAAAGGCTGTCAGGAAAAGGAAGTATGCAGAAAATGTGAATTTTTCTGAAGGAGAACTCTAGGTCTAGGTGTTGTCAAGGAATAGAAACTGGGAATAATCCATGGAAGTATAGAATCATAGAATAGTTTGGGTTGAACTGGACCTTTACAGGCCATCCAGTCCAACCCCCCTGCAATGAGCAGGGACATCTTCAACTAGATTGTGTTGCTCAGAGCCCTGTCTAACCTGACCTTGAATGTTTCCAGGGATGAGCCATCTACAGCTTCTCTAGGCATCTCTCTCGTGAAAAAAATCACTCCCATCTATCTAGTGTGAATCTGCCTTCTTTTAGTTTAAAATCATTACCCCTTGTGCTGTTGCTGCAGGCCCCACTAAAAGCTCAGTCCCTGAGTCTGTTCTGGGAAGAATCCAGCACACTGGGAAGCCGAGAAGAGGAGTAGGGGCTAGAGCCTAGGAACAGTAAGGTGTGCCATGGGTCCAAGCAGCTGCCACAGTCGTGCTGAGGAAAGAGATGGGACTGTTTGTGTGCAAAGAAACTACGCTGAGGGTGCACAAGGATGGGAGGAGAACCCCACTGCAGAGACTGGATGCCAAGGCAGAGGAATAAAGGTCGTGGAAAGAAGTTTGAGGGCTGACCAACACTGACTGAATATTTGGTGAGGAAAAACTTTTGGGAAAGGAAAAGAGTGAGACTGTGATATGAATCCCCAAGTGGGTCATACCTGAATTTTCTGAGATTTCCATGGTGTTAAGTGAAGAGCTAGACGTGGGACTAGAACAGGATGGGAACGGGACCAAAACAAGAGCAGGCAGAACAAGAGTTCTGTTTAAAGAGCAGAAATGAAAACAGCCATCCTCAGATCTGCAAACTAAGGTCAAAATCTTTCAGTTCAGCCCCTTCCCTGACTATGTCCCACCCCTGCTAGTGTACATATGTGAAATTTGCAGCATCTCTGTTACATCTAGCAGCCAAGTTCATTCCCATGCAGTACTGCTGATAAGCATTGAGCTACCCCCATGGGATAGCACAATGGAATTGCTGGGAAGAGGATGTTCAACCTCTTGAATGTGAACAAAATCTGATCTTATTTACTTCCCAAAACTTGAAAAGATAATGAGACTGGTGAGCTAGATGGTCCCCCATTGGTTGCAGGGTACAGTCTGCACCGTCACCTCTCCTGGAAACATCTGCCCTGTCCTGAGCTTTGGAAGTGCCAAAGACCCTGTAAGGTAAAGGCTAAGGTGCTGGCATGGAATTGAGGGGACTCAACTCACTAATATGCTCAGGGAAATCCATGAAGGAACAAAGCAGGAAGGCAATAAAAGCTTGGTTGTAACAGGGAAATCCATGGAGGAACTGAAATCCAGATCTGTGCAATGGGAAGATCGATCTTCATGGCTGAAAATAACAACCCTGGCTTAAATGATTTGCAGTTCCTCCTATGATCTTTGTGTCAGAGGCAGGGATGAAATCCGGTTCTCCTGAGTGACATCCATCTACCTCAGCCACCAGACAACCCTCTTTCTCCCTACTGTCCCCCGCCTCATTCATCTCACATCTTCCAACTTGTGCAACAAATGAGTCAGGGGATTTAACAGACAACAGATGCCTTCACAGCATAAGTCTGATTCATCCCCTTGGCAAAGTGGGAAAAATCATATGTAACTATTTAATTCAATATTGTAACCTAAGAAAGTGAATGGAAAACCACAGATTACATTAATTCTGGTATGTTTTTATTTTTTAAATCTCTGCATCTGCAACCCTTGAAATGTTCTTTTAGGAGTTGTTAGATATTTGGGTTCATTTTGTTTTCTGGTACAATCTATCTGAGACTGCACCACATGAAATCAGTTTTATATTCCCAGGGCAACAAGAGCATAGAGATTCACTTGGATTTATCTTCTCTGATTCACTAGAGTAAAAAATATGAAACTAATAATTTATTGTAGTTCAATCCAAAAAGATTTGTTTGGACATCCAAACAAAAAGATAACCAAAATACCTAAACTAATTTGTATTTCTACATGTGCTTGGTGTACTTGTACTGTTTCTGTATATAAAATTGTATATTTTTCTGATATATGCTTTTACAGGATTCCTGATCCTCGAGGCCTTTGGAGAGCTGCAGTCTGGCCTGATGGCAAATGTGATGCACAACACATGGAACAGTTATGAAAGCACACACACACACACAAAGAGGATGAAATGCTCCAAGTGAGTCACATGTTTTCACTATCCATTCCATGGGCTGCAAATATTTGCCATGGAATATAATAATGCATTAGATTCCCGGCAGAAATCTGTCAGCAAAGGAAGAAAAACTAAGTTCTCTGCAGAGTACATCACACCAAAGCTGTCAGCCATACAAGTCTTCATAGAATTGGCACATTCAGATCAGATGAGTGTTCATTTTCATACACCCCTAATCCTCTTTTGTTCTAGTGCACTATTATTTGACAGGGAATCTTCATTCTCATTATCTTCTCTTTCACACTCCTGACACACTCCAGAGAAATGCAGAGGGTCTGGATAGCACTAGAAAATAATCTCAGCAGAAATTTCCTTCCTGACTACAGATACACTTGCTGGATTTGATGATGAGCCATGAAGATTTTTCAAGTATCAGTGACAAGGCTATGATTTCTAAGCAAATCCTTAAGCATCTCTAATTTACAAATATCTCCCCATACTCCCCATACTTCAAGTGTTTGACAATACAGAATTTTCCATAAAATAATTATGAAGGAAATTGAAATACTGTGCCCTACATGATATGGTTAGGCTTCCTAAAGCTTCTTGAACTGATAGTTGCTGAAGAAATGGAGACAGGGAAAGGTCTATACTGACAAGATCAGCCTCAGCTTTAGCTAGTGGTTCCCACACCGTGCCTGACCTCTCAGACAAGGGCTGATTTGGGTCCAAAGTGCTATCAACCAAAGAGGGCCAAAATCATAGCCCAATAAGCGAGTCTTCTCAGACTGTGTGATCTTGTCCACTCTCTGATTATGAAGGGCACAGAGGAGTCATTTCTAACATTTTTAATCCTAATTTTCCAGGTTTTTATGTCCCTATTAGTAATCTAGAAGACCACTCAAAGTCAAAAGCTAACTCACACAGTTCAAAGTAAGATCTCTATCCTCCCTCGCAGCAATGCTTAAGTCCTGATCCAATAGTATGGCCAGTAGACTCTGAGCTTGAAGAAAGCTCATGAACACTCCTGCCTGAGTCTCCCTGCCTGGAGGACCTGCCAGATCTCCCCAAACAAGTCAACATAGAGGCATATGCAGGCTGGGCTGAGGAGTCCTCTCACACCCCGAGCTCATCTGACATTTAGAGCTCATCTGACAATACTAAATGTCACGTGTGAGCACCTGAGATAGGCTTCACCTCTGAATTACCTTCTGGAGAGCTTTTCTTACCAGAAACAAAGAGAACAAAGAGAGATTGAGAGATTTCCTAAATAATTCACACTTGACTTTGTGAATACCACATCCCTTCCCCTCAGTGTTATTTACAAGTCAGAAAAGCTTTTAGCACAGAAACTGAGGCAGATCCAGATACCATCAAGGACTTTAAACAAAGGTTGGAACTTCAACATCTCCTTAAGTATCACTTGATGTGTTTTCAGACTCAAATAGAGCTTTTGGTCTATCATGCAGTGTTTTATTAGCTCCAACACACTGCTATATACTGTTGTTTAGTTCTGGTGGAAGTATGAATAAATTGCCATAAATACGATGCTGCTAAAAGAAGCCCATCTTTTCATACATATTCTCCTCGTTATAGAAAATGAAATATCAAGGAAACATCAAGTCAAGAGCAGAAAAGGATTAAGATACAATTTCTAGCAAATATTCAGCATGTCTTTCACTGACTCTTATAACTTCACTTTTAGGCACACAGGTTGTAGTACACCAAGTGCAAATGTCATCAATCTACTGTTTACAGTCTTTCTAACCTGAATGGCTAATAAGTTTAACACATTCATTTTTCAGTACAAATTAAGCCTGTCAGAATGACTCACACTTCTATATAAAGGAAGTTCTAAACATATTTAAAGGGAAATTTAGCTGTCAAAGTCAGTTAGTTTGTTGGGGTAAGAGGAATCCCATGTTCCTTTGTAACCTTTCAGAGAACATGGTATTTGGCAGATTGCAGACCTGTTCAAGATAAGTGATTTTAAAACTTGTTTGTGTATGTTTGTGTGTGTGAAAGAGAGCAATTAGAGACTCTGGAGAGCAATTCTGGAGAAGTTGAAGGCATACTTCTTTCCCTTTATTACTAGCTAGGGCCTTTCTGTAAGTTAGTGAGGTCTGAGGAGGGGTTTACATCCCCATTTTCTCCCCCAGTTATATAAGATGATATACTGAAAAACTTCATTTTCCCTACAAATCTTCCCTTGTGGGTGTCCCCAGTTATAACACTACTGCTTCTTGCATTTCAAGATCATTTTTCATTGCTAGTTTCTGAAATGTCTTACATAAATATTGGTGCTCAGAATGATCTTTTCCTGAAAAAAGATCTAGCAAAGCAAAAATCTTGTAAACTAAACATGGCTGAAAGCCAAACAATTCTGCTTTAGAATTTTTCCAACCAAAAGGGGAAAATTTAGAGCAATGCAGAAGTTCTTCATCAAAGTCCTTCAGCTAAGAACCTAATTTTTTATTCAGACGTTGTTTCAGTGGACATTTCGAGCAGCAGTTAATGAGTCCCCTTTTGTTGTTTGTGAAAGAGACCTTGGAGAGGTGAAATGATGTGCCAAGAACACATAGCAAGTTAGTTGCTTCTCCCAGCATTAGCATACACCATATCCCACAAAGAGACCTGGGGTCACTTCCCAAGTTTCTTTGAGCTCACTATGTTGAATTCAGACCCTCATTTTCCTATTCAGACCTGGAGGCCACACACTGGATGAATTGAGGCCTGAAAGGCACGCCAGTAAATGCCAGTAAGTCTATCTCCAAATTCACAGCTTGAAATCCTGTCAGAAAGAACATCATTTGAACCAGAAGTGTACCAAACCTGCAAAAGCCCTGAGCCAAAAAGAAAAAGCAAGAGCAAATCTGGAACATGATGGTTAAAGCACTAGGTCATGAGGAGGAGGATGCTAATGTGGGAGAGATGACTTATTAATGGAGAGGTGAGGGAAGGGCCAATATCCTTTTAGAGTGGGCAGTGCTGCTTCATTCTGAAGGAGTTGGCAAGAAAGGCCCCAAGATCCTTTCCCCAAACTCCACTCCTGGACTGCAGCTGATATCCCTGAACAGAGGTCATTAAATATTTAATAATATTTAATAACTGTGGTTATTTAAAAAAAAAAATCTGAGAAATACAGGAAGTCTGAGGTACCTGGAAAGAAGTCTGGTCCACATTCTAAAGACAGACTGCCCTCACCTCCAGGTTATATACATAAGCTTCTTCAAGCTACTGCCCTCAGGAACCCCAGGCATGCCCCTCAGGCAAGCTAGATGACACTAAACAGTTGGAGCCTTTCCCTAGATGCCTAGAAACCCTGACCAGTGAAGTCATGGATGGTGCTGTTTATGGGCCCTGTGATTTGCATTCTTGGCTATTAAACACTGATAAGCCATCTGACTCCTTCCTCAGCACCTGTGGCCTTTTGTGGATTTCAGCCCTTGTTTCACCACTAATGCAACATGTCCCAGCTTCTTCTGGAGCTGCAGAAGGATGCCACTTATGACTTTTCTGACTTCTCAGCATCCCTTTCAAAGAAACAAAAATTTTCAACAAAAATTTTCTTCACTTGAGGGTCATGCAAAGGTCACCTTTTAATCCCAAAGAGGATTAAAGTAAGACACATGTTAATGATGAGGCAAATTAACTAACTTACTAAGGATCAAAAGAACATTTAGCATGCCGCTGTCCACTTTACCTGTGGGTAGGTATTGCTGGATTCACCCACTACTGGAATTCTTGGATTTTAATGGCACATTTGATCTTTCCATTTCCAGAAGAAGCTAAATTCGACAGTGACCTGAGATGGGTGGGCTCAGCATCCTTTTACAAGGATAATTTTCAGTTAAAACTGTAGCCTGCTTTCAAGCTCACTTTTCTTTAAGTTGTCTATTTGTTCTAACTGAGAGTGTTAATAAGCCAATATGGCATGAACAACAGGTCGAGAGAAATTGCCGTTAACTAATCAAAAGAAAAATTGCCTTTCCAAAAGATTATTTTAGCTCCTTTTTTTGGGGAAGGGAAAGGAAGCTCAGCATCAACTGAACTGTTTCAGGTCAGGCCAGTCACCATGGCAACAAATTTTTCTGATATTAGAAAGTATCACTCGGGAAGTGTGGTTGGGATAATAGCATCATGGATCATTTTCATATATCCACTTTAGACTCAGGCCTTAAAGGAACTACATCCTTTTCTTTTGAAAAGAACTGCGACATAATGTGCTAGATACAGATATGCAAATAAGTGTGAGTGTCAAAGAAACCAGGTGTTCTCAGCCAAATATAGGCCCCAAAAATTTTGGCAGGCAGAAACCCAGATTTAGCTACCTAGTAAACTGATTTACATTAGCTGTCCTAGCCCCTCTTTTCCCTGCTGACTGCAGTATAACAATATAACAACATTTGTCTGTTATTTAGTTATAATTAGATGTACTGATGCAGAGTTTTTCTAAGCATCAGAATATTACCTAGAATAGTGACTACATTTGAATTGTTTTATTTCTTGTCACGTTAGATTCAGCTGTATTTAAAATATGCTGGTTTTGCTTTCAAGAGGAAGGATAAATATGTAATCTAACAATTAGGGATTTTCAGTCTGTAATGTCATTCTTTTCACTTTTTTCCTCCCTGGAGGTAGGCACATAGTCTCTGAAAGGGCTTGAAAATAGCTGCTTAATGATATGGTAGATTCTTAATTTAAGCCTTTTGGAGGTTTTGCTCTGATTACATGAGAAGTGATGGATTCAGTGCTAATATTAAGGGTGAAATGTAAATGTGTACAAGGCAGAAGGTCAGACACATCTACAAACTGCAATAAAAATATTGAAGATTCTTTCATGTCATCTAAACAGTGCCATAATCTATGATTGGACCAAGGGGCCAGTTGCCACAATACCATTGATTCAATTGAAACACTGCACTTCAGAATAAAGCAATGTACACAAGTACTTAAATATGTATCTCACATTTTTTATGCAGGAGAGTAAAGAAAAATTTTCACTGGGTACCATATTGTGAGGAAGGGAGAACCAAATTCTGATTTCTCTTTCATTCATTTAAGCTCTGGGCTGCAAAGTGAAACTTCTCAGGATTTACAAGATGGTAAAATGAACTCAGGATACAGCCCAATATATTGCATGAGGTAATGCTCACCCATATAGCTGGTTGGAGAGTTTCCTCATGGCCCAGGGAAGAACCATTCAGACTGGGCAGGAGTCACCTGGTGAAGCCTCTGTTCCACATGAGGTCAGACCAGATAATCAGAGCGCTCCCTTTTGGCCTTGGAATCTCTGAAGCTATTAAATGAAAACAAATGTTACAATTAATCAAGCTGCTTTTCCTCTGCTCTAGCCCACCAGATCATGACCACTTGGCCTCTCCAGGCATAGCTATTCCAACTGTTGTTTGGTGCAACACTGGCATGAATTGAAGGCACAAGAGGTGTCAATTTTTCAGCTTCATATTTAGTTACCTGCTGCAGCTGAAACCCTGAAATCTTTACTCAGTTCTGGCTTAGCTAAAGTATAAACTGAGTTAGATGTTTGGAAGATTAAGTAATTTCAGGTACTGGGTGCAGTAGGTGTTGTTAGACCAGTAACATGCAGCTGTAGTGGAGACACGTTAATGTCACCTGTATCCTGCAACAGAGTCACATCACCCATGTGCCAGAGTGTAACCTCCTAAAATGAAAACTTAACACATCGATTTTGTGTAAAGGATTGAACTAGCATAATTGTGTAGGTGTAAACAGGATACATGTCACATATTTTTACCTGGATTCTGACCTACTTAGGTGTTTGCCATTTGTGGTCATAGGCCATTGTATGCTGCAAAACCCACTATCTGTGGGATCACAAAGCACACAAAAATAAAGATGCTCTACACAGTAAAAATATGACATCTTAATGATCCTACCCAATGATTAAGCTAACCTGAAAATAACTATTCTCAGTCATATTGTTTGGTGTAACTGTTCAACTTCCTTCTGTGAATGAAAAACTAGAAATTGTTAATACAACAATACATTTAAGATAGACAGTTTTATGTTGAAACCAAACAAAATGCACATGCTACAAGATAGACACACTTTGGTTACAAAATTTGATCTTTGTTATCACATAAAGTCTTGGAAAATGGGATTTATGAAACTGAAGTTTTGCTGTATGTAATGTAGGTTATCGTGCTTGATACAGTGATCAGAGCAAAGATCTTTGCACTGAGGATAATCTTCTCAAAGAAATTTCAGAGCTTATTTTCCAGACAAGATATAAAGTAAAAATGCTTTCTTCCTCTTTTCACCCCCTCATATATCTACCAGCCTGTACTATTTAGAATCAGTAGGAGAAATTGAGTAAGAAACTTCCAGTTACTATGAGAAAAAATAGAAAACAGCAATCATGAGACTATGAAAAGTCTAAGAATATGAAAAAATACACACTATTTCATGTTTAAATGTGTTACAGTTAACCTTTACTGTCATGCTTGAGGCCTAGGTATGTGAATTACCAAATGTGCTGGTAAAATATGACCTGAAAATTTGCTGAGTAAGTTTGAAATGGCAACATCTCCTACAATTATCAAAATCAGGAATGGCTGGTACAAGCTTTCCGACCAGATCAAATAAAACCTTCCAATATGACTATCATATAAATGAATGTCTCATTATACAGATGACTCAGACAGTTTTAGCACTTGTATTGAAATTACTTTGTGCATTGCACCCTGCAATGTGTGACAAAAGGCAGCACTTCCGTGCCCACATCCACCTTGGTAGCCAAAGGTATCATAGAATGTCCGAGATGTCCTCATTGAGCTGGCAGAGATGACCTGCCTCTATCTGAAGAAAGAGCTGGAGGCCAGCAAGGATAGTCTAGAGCATCTACCATGGCACTGGGCATCTAATTTCAGTCAGCTGAATTGAGCCTGAGGCGCCCAAGTTTGCAGCGTGTTAGCAGAGATCTATGCAATACAGTCACCAGTCTGGAGGGTGACTCAGCTTGTCTGACTGTAGAGATAGTGGCTAAGCAGCCAAGTGACATGCCAGTGACTGCATTAAATAGATCTCCACTGACTGTGACAGTCTAGATACCTAGTTAATGTATAAATGGAGTCCTAATCTCAAATGGATTCACAGCTGTGCCCACAACACTTAGTGTCGTTTCAGATCACTCATGGCATCTAACTGCTTGTCAGGGAAGGTGAAGGTCTAGGCTATTTCCTACATTACTCCTGCCATCATTATGTGGATGCTCCAGACATATTTGGGTGTATCAGCTGGCACTAAAAACATAAATTCAGGCAGGTGACCTAAGTCCATAACTCTTTGCCTTCCTTCCATAATGCCTTCAGCAACTGCCAATGTGTTGCAGATTGTAAAGGCTACAGACCCTAATAAAGACTAAGCTCACTTAAGAAAACATTGGGTAGAACTGGGCAATTAATTAGCCAATTGCTCATCCAGTCTGGGTGTTGGGAAAAACTCAACTCATCAGAACCTTTAGCCAATGGCAATCAACACACTTCCTGTCTCATCATCCATCACCACATTAATTACGTGGTATTTTAAATCTTTCTTGTACATGACTGCATTGACAAAATAGATTATCAGGGGCAACCAACCTCAGAGTGCCCAGAAGAGGGTCAAATTATAACTGGGAGGAGGTGCTTCAAAATTGTCAAGGGCAATCAGAATTAATGCTTGAGAGGAAATAAAACCAAGCAGATGAAATCCAGGATACTGGGACTTCCCTGAGGGATGACGAAAATGCTTTAGAATAATGGCCCAATTATTTAATTCTGAATTTCAGTGAAAATCCTATAAAAGTACTTAAAACACCCCCATTAGCACTAAATGAGCTCATCTTGATTAATGTTATTAAAACAATTGCCAAAGGGTTTAGTAATGATTAAGTCTTTTATCTCAGGTGATAAATTCTTAACAATCTAGCTACATTAGGATAAAGCATAAAAATAAAAGTTTATTTTAGTTTTAATTTTTCTAATTTATTATATTCCTTTTTTGTCCCTCAGTCAGACCCAGCAACACTTGTGCATTTCCACCCTTCTCTTAGTAAGTTTGGCACAGGAAAATCATGCCCCCTGCTTCAGTTGGGTACTGAGATGCTTCAACCTGTTCTTCCCAGTAGGTCTGGGCACTATTCAAGGCATCAAATTAGAAGATTAAGATCCTTATCTACTCTTCACAGTTAACAGTGTGGGATGGGTTCAGACAGAGAGTCTGACCCAGTGCCTGACTGCATCTGTCTCTTTGTACTCTTCTATCTCAGACATCTTCATCAAATACCTACATTTAGGCAGATGAATCCCAGTCTACAAATGCTACATAGGCTGCAATTAGAGTAAGAATCCAAGCCTGGCTGAAGCCATTAAAAAGACCCCTGTTGACTTCAGTGGTGGATTTGCCTGGACTTACTGTACTGGTAATTGAAAACCATGTTTGATAGCTTTCACATCCATCCCACAGTGTCCTGCCCTTTCCCTCTCAGGGCCCTCAGAAGAACAAAATTGAAACCAACTGTGGGTTTTACCTGTGATAAACACAAGAAGAAGTCAGGACACAGGAGTCCCGCACCACCGAGGAGCAAGGCATGGCACATGTGGGGAATGTTTGTGGTTGCCCATCTGCATCCTCAGCGGGTCAGCAATGAGAGAAGCTGAGGAAACTGCTATGGTGCTGCCTTCCTCTGACAGTGCTGGTTATGGACCACAGCAGAGAAAGTCTTGTCTTTCCAAGGTAGCTCTGCTGCCACTGCAGATCAAGACTGCCAGGGAACCTCCAGGTGTGCTGTCTGTGGTAGAGGAGATCTCACTACCAAATAAGTACTCAGAACATTGGTAAGTAAGTGCCATTTGCAAAGGCCAAAATACACAGGAAGTTTTTATTTGCATGGGTCAAACACCAGTATGCAGAGCAAACCATCTACTTTGAAGAACTCCGGAAGTTCTAATCCTTTTTTTCCTCATACACGTGTAGGCATGTACTAAATCTGTCCTTCCCTTATCCCAGTGACAAGTGCATATTGGTGTCACCCTACAGATGCTGGTAACAGTTTTGCTGTAATTCAGGTTCAAATGGTGTGGTGTGCATGTCAAAATACCTTGAGAAGACCCTTAGAGTCCTTACTTTTCTCAAGTTCCTGACACATCAGGAGGCATTTTCCTTCAGTCAGGGGTGAGAGCAACCTGTGACTCATGAGTACTCAAGCTGAGTTGCACTGAGAATGATAGCAGACTGCTTTTCCTTATCTCCTTTCTTGCAGGCTCTTCTGGCTGCATCAGGGCACACTGAGGTTTGCTCTTGGACAGATGGAAAAGGCAGATTTGGCAGGCTTTCTTCTCATGCAGTTGGATGAGCTGTAGTCCTTATCACTGAGTAATTATACAAATATCCCTGTGGCAGCCCTGGAAGACAGGTGCAGACAGCACCATTGCCCTTCTTACTGCTTTTTGTATACTTGGCATCGCAGACACACATTTGCGCAGGAAGTTTCACCTGAATATAAGGAAGAACAACTTTAGTGTGCAAGTGGCTGAGATTGCCCAGAGAGCGTGTGGAGTTTCCCTCACTGGAGATATCAATGAACTCTTTGGACACAATCCTGTGCCGTGTGCTCTGGGATAACGAGAGGTTATCTCAGGGAGGTAGGACCAGATGATCCACTGTGGTCCCTTCCAACCTTATCCATTCTGTCACTCTGTGATCTCCTCAGAGACACTGGGTGTATAGTTCCCATGTGGCAAGGAGACCTGAGGATCTCCCATCCTCAGGAAGACACAATGGAGATAGTTTATAGGCAATCCATGAAAAGCAGACTCTGTGGTCTTACAGCCACCAGCTGCAAACCCAGCAGCCTTCATGAGCATGAACAGCCTATGGTGAAGCTGGGCTGGTCTAGCTGGTTTTGTCATGTCTGCATGGACCTCAGCTACACCTCTGGAACACACCACAGACGTGGTTTTACACCATAAAGTGCCTCCAGCTCTTCATCCAAAGCCCTGCAGACATCAGTACTTCCTTGAGTTTTTCACAAGTGGCACAAAGGGCAGCCCACCATGGCTTGATACAGCAATGCAGGGATAAGGGCCTGGCTAGCAACGCCCTTTAGCGACATCAAGAAATGCTGAAGAGGAGAGAAAAAGGTGGTTTCAATCCTGTTATGTTTCTTGGCCAACCTGCTTCCACATATTATTATCAGGTTGTTAGAGATGCTGACAAAGCTCACTGGATCTGAAGTGACCTTTGCCCAGAGGTTTTTGATGCTATTTGTGTGCCTGTATATGGAACAGCTCTTGGTCTGCACAAAGGGAAGTAATAAAGAAACCTGTTCCTGTGAATGCAGACCTGGGAAATAATAACCAAGGGATTTCATGAAACAAAAGTCAACCCAAACAAGTTTTGATTTCTTTTTCTGACTGGAGTACTTTTTTTTTTTTTAATTACTCATACATTTTGCAAAACCTCTGCTTTTCCATTTCCTGATATTTGTTCAAAAACTTGAAAGTTCTAATGAATTCTCTGGAAATATATAAAATATGGAACATCCTCAGGATTCTTTTCCTTTCATCCCACATTTTGCACCACGTAGCCATTATTGGATAGCATTTTGCAATTTGCTTGTCTTCACCAAAGCTTTTGAAAGATGTCCTTATTTGTTGCTGAAAAAAACCCTTGATGTTTTGATTAGTATCTCCCTACATGCCATGACCTTGCAGCAACATGTGCTTTTTTGCAGTTTTCTGGAAAATATAATATCCTACCCTAGTTCACAAACTTTGACTCCCAAGGACTCATTTGGCCCCTGATTTTTCTTTCTCTCTGGCTTTATTTAGTTTCTTACTGAAGTCCAGACACTTTTCCTCACCCAGAATCAACTTTCTGTCTTGGCTCTCTCCCCCCTATCTAGTTTCTCCTTCTCAAGGACGTTTTTCTTATTTCCAAAACGAAGATTCGCAGTCCTACAGGTGAACCCTGTACAGCTCAGAGGAATCTGTCCAACCACATCCATACCTGCCAATTAAGCAGAGCCAGGACACAAGGCCAGATCACCACCATCTGCACCAGAGAATGGTCACAGCAGTGCCAGGACCTCTTCTGAATGTGGCCTGCCAGTGTCCTCCAACCAGTTCCCAGGCACAGCTAAGGCATGAGACCAGGGACTGTTTACTGGCCAGGTTGGATGCAGCCACCCTGTTTGAGAGGCAAAGAGAGTTTAACAGAACAGGCATTGCCAGATGGCTTCAGACACAATGAGTCCTCAACAGATGTACTCTTGGAGAACCAGTTGTGCCTTCTCAGATGCTGCTGCATTTGTTCAAATAAAAGCAGGTGTTCTGGAATGTCCTGACCATTGAATGCATTTCCATCCATCAGAAGAACATGTGCCCACATGATCCTGTGAACAGGCCATGAACACTGTTTGCACATGTTCCTCATTCAATTTCACTCTGGCATGGGTTCTTCAGAACCCTCCTCCCCATCCAGACAACTCCACATGCCAACAAAATACCCCTCAGTGGGGTTGGCTGAACTGTGCCAAGTGACTACTGCTACTCAGGTGCCGGTCAATTCCCACTGAGAAGTAATGCTGAATTTAGCTGTAGGTGTTTTTCCCCAATAAAAACTAGCAGGTCTGTGTGCTTTCTGTATGGGGGAAGGGGGTGTGAAAAAATAGAAGAGCCCCATTCAATTGCACAAGCTTCACGAGCAATTAGTAACTCAGAGTGGAAAGAAATCATGAACCAAATCATAGGAAATGGCAACAGAGCTAAAAAGATGACATCATAGTTTATTGGAATTATTTAAACATCTTAGACATATGTGCAAAGCTCAATGGAGAACTCCAATGCTACATGCCAGTTAAAATTAGCTTTTCATTCAGGATCAAGTCAAATATCCTTCTGACTTCATGCTGGAGTGCTACACACATCTTTCTATACATGGCATCTAAATAAAGCCTCTGTCACAATTAGCTGTGCTGAAACAACCTTGGATATCACATGATGATGCATATGCTTTAGCTGATGTGCATCCGGAGAGAAAGCTAACCAGAACCACAGGATATTTCAGCCCTCGGGGGGAGGGAAGTGAGCAACTCTGCTGTGGAAAGTAGCTGGAAGTCATCCAGCTTCTCCAGGGCAGTCAGTCATGAATATCCTGCTTTGGCCACAGAGGGGTTGTGGAGGAAGCAGGCTCACAACAATTGGGAAAGGTTTGTAACCACAGGAGTCAAATGAATGAAGCCAAGAGACTGCCAAGTGATGCAATTCATGGGGAAAAGGAAAAGAAAAAAAAGGGAAGAAAAAAAATATCCAAACCCTCCTCGGCTCCTACACAGGAGCATTCATCATTCACTGTGACCTTCCAGGAATGTGCTGACAGACACAAAGCGTTCTGTGTGACATTGTGCCAGTGAACTGGAATGACTGTGCTTACAGCATTGTTCCTAACAGCAGGGCACCATCTTCTGGAGGCTGCACAAGCTGTCCCACCACTCCCGGGGCAGTGCGGGCCGGGCTGAGGGGGGAATGATGCACCAACCCATTGAAAGCAATTTAGGACCTAAAAAAAACCCCAAAACATATTCCGAGCTCATATTAAAACCAGCCGCTGCCTCAATTAGGCACAGGCGCCTGAGTGCCTGAGAGGGATGTTAGAAGCGGGGGTGGGGCTGTGCTAGGATGGGATGGAGCTGGGGGAGATGCCCCAAAAATGTCATATTGTCAGAGCTGGTGGGCAGACACCTCTTCACAGCCACCTATGGACAGACAGAAAAGAGAAAAAAGTGTTACCATGGAATCATAGAACGGTTTGGGTTGGAAGGGACGTTCAAGATTATCTAGTTAGACACCAAAATATTCTGGCAGCAGAAGTGGAACAAGGTGGGATGTGGTTGGGGTGTCAGAGGTTTTCCCTGCAGCTGTGACTCCACTGAGGACCTTTCTGCCCCGGGTGCTACCAGAGGAGCTGTAGCAACGCAGTGTTCACAGACACCGTGCTGCCAGCGCAGCTTCTGCTTCCTTAGCAGCAGAAGATGTGGCCTTGGAGGTTTAGAGGTCACATCAAGCCATGCTTAGTGCAGATGACAGCGTCACCTTCCTCTAAAATACCTCCAGGGTCCTGTTCCTTTCCTTGTAAGTGAGGTAAACCCTATTCCCTGGTGATGAGCTGGGCAACAGGTGTGTGGTTTGGTTATACCTCCAGCGTTATTTCTCAGACCCTCCTTGCAAAGTCTGTTGCCCTACATTTTCTACCCAGTCTGGATGCTAACTCAGTACAATGTACCTTTGCTTGAGTACAAGCAGAGTCAATTTTATTCTCCCCTGTGCAATGCTGTTGTCCAAACTCTTAGACTAATTTAATAAAAAAAAAAATTACCTGCTTCATTTTACACCTGTAAATCTTTTAAGTCCCAAAACTCATGACGTCTGACATACTTATCTTGCTAGTCTGCTCTTATTAAAACAGACATCACATATTTTAGCTGAAGGACAATGCCATAGGTACCATGACCAGAAGTTTCTGGGCATCTGAGTATGTCTAGGAGCACAAGCTGCTCACCCTCAGCTGAAGGGTAGCTGGGCAGCCAGAAGGATTCACAAACCTTCCTTCTCTGTTATGTTTCCTGCAACCATTCCAGCACATCACATCATGAGAAGGGAGAGGGAGAAGGAGGAATAATGCAGCAACATGTGGCATTAGGCTGTCCTTGGCACTGTGGTGTCTGCCTTGTTGAGGACTTCAAGTGCCAGACAGGTAATTCAGAGGATACAGGGTAGCGGGAAAGAAAAAAAATCACTCATGATGTGATTTTTGGGACAGAAACCGAAAATCTATAAGGTATGAGTCTTGGGACTGTCCTGTGCAAGGACATTAGTTGAACTTTGATATGGGTCCCTTCCAACTCCAGATATTCTCTGATTCTACGATTCTGAGTTGCCACTATGGACTGCAGCCTGAGCTGCACAAAGGCCTGGCTGACCAGACCTTGTACCTGAGAGGATCTGGTACAGTCAGGGAGAGTGGAGCCTGCCCAACAAGAGGAACTGATGTGGGCAACAAGGTCCTGGAGATCCTGGCCACAGCTGGGGTTGCACACTGGGAGATTCCCTTGTGTCTTCCTGGATTTCAATAAAACAGGCTGAAGTAGGGTCATCTGAACAAGAAGAAATAAAACATACTTTATAAAAAAAGGTACAAGAAGCTGCTGTCTCCAGTGTGTCCTCCACAAAGGCAGTGGGTCACCTGGCTGAAGTTGGGGAGAGAACTCACTCAAATGATATGAAAACAGGGACTGGAAATGTAATGAGCCAGTGCAGGAATGAGTGTAGAATTACAGGCCAGGGTAAGAGAGGTAGGATGTGGGAAAACATTTGGAGGAAATCACAGTTGCTACAACCCTTTAATAAAAATAGAGTAGAAGATGCCAAGAAGGACTTACTCCTCTGTCCTTGCCTGGAGCTAAATTTTCAGGACTATCCAGGTGATGAAAGTTCAGTCAGGCAGAGATAAAGGATTTGCAGCACCTCTGAGTGGCACTGTCACTGTAAAGCTGGGTGCTCAGTGACGTCCAGTATGCTTTAGACAAGCATTTGGGTTTCTCACTTCAAAACCAAACATGCTGCTTCATTTCTCACAGTCCAGCTGTAGCCCTCAGTCTCCCACTGCTGCCGTGGGCTGCAGTCACAAAGCTGTTCCCATGCCCCTCACTAGTTTGCTTCTTGGCATCCACTTCTGGGAACAGCCATCCATGTGCCCTGTGTATCTGGGAGCATGTGATCCTGGGCAACTCCTCTATACCCTGCATGCCATGGATCAGATGTGCTGGGAAAAGTTCCCAGGGACTTCCTCAGTAATTGCCCAGTGGTCTCCAAGAGTGTTTATTGGAAAACGGGGAGACAATCAGAGCAAACCTGTAAGGAAGCACAAGAAGATGAGATTTAATCTAAGCTGTGGGTAACAGCCTGACTAAACAGAGTAAAAACTCACAGTTACAATTCCTTTAAGATATTCACTTCCTTCTATTCTGAGCCTGATGCAATAGCTGTTTTTTAGGAGATGATCAACCAGAGTTCTCCAGTTATGTGAGGGAAGGCTTCACCTCCCAGTGAGCAATGAAATGCTAAGCCCACCTGGTGTCAGATGCCATAATTTAACTGGTGGTAATTTGCACCAGTGATACTAAAGATAGATCTGACTCGGTATCTGCAAAGGCAATGTTAATGAAAGGTAATATGTGCCCACTATATAACTGTGGGGTTTGTGGGTTTCTGGCAGCACAGCACCAGAAAGTCTATGAAATAAAGAGTATTGTCATCTTGTGTGTGATGTTCATTCCCGGGTATCCCAAGCCTGCTGTGCTTACCATGTCCCATGAATCATTCCTCCCTATATAAAGACAACAGAGTTGTGTCCACCTTTGCAAAAAAAAAGGCTGAATTCCCTCATCCTCTTCACTGATTTATGCTGATGATCTAGAGACCTGACACAATGCTCTTTAACAACAAGGCTATGGCTATCACAAATTATCAGAAAAGCAGGGCTACCACACTGTGGTAAGGAAATGAACATAATGTTTTCTTTATCATAAACTCAAAGCATATTGCATTCAATAATTGCCAGTTTCTTTCTTCTAGTTCCACACATATTGGGACATGGAAAATTTGGCATGGGGAGGCTTTTAAGGAGGAAATTGCATCTTAAATTTTTTAATATATTTCCATAACTTCTAAGCTTTTCAAGAGCTCCTGATGAATTAGAGGATCTCAGTCCTGAGAACTGAATTTAAACGACCATAAAAGGACTTAAATTTCAGATGATGGGTGCTCAGCCATTCTGAAATTCAGGCATTATTACAATGTTTCCAGTTAAGCACCCAAAGTCATTAGTCACTTCTGAAAACCTTGGCATAGAGTAAAAGAGAAAATCTCCAACTGAGCTAACATACTTCATGTACAGACTCGTAAAAAAAAACTAGAAAAAATGTCCTAAAGCCCATGAGTGAGTCAATCTCATTCATTGTGACTGTGGTAAGCTGTAAATTATTTTTATTTAATAATAACTAATACCTGGCTTTTATACAGCTGCTTGCTTCTATTTTTTTTTCAATCAGTGGGCTATAAATGTATTATAATCTTTAAATGCAGCATCATGGAGCCATTAGCACAAGGGTTTAGTCAGTGTAGACAGACCATCATAGCAAAAGAATCCAGCTAAACAAAATATACACCAAAGTATTTGCTCCTTAGAAGACAATGGGAAATTTTAAGCAGGCAAAAATTCCAATGCCTTTCACACATATTATTCTTGAGAATACATTTCTCAGTCAGATCAAAGTCAGTTGTGTTAATATTTCTTTCCCTGGTTTCTTTTGGCTCCTCCTACCAAGGAGGCTGTATTGCAGATCCCAGCTTCAACTCTTCTGTCCTCCAGACCAGAAAGGCAGGAGGTGCACCAGAACTGCACAGAGCCTCCCAGGACTGCTTGCATTCGCCAAAGTTTAGGCATCAGCCAAAGGCTGTACCTGAAACAGTCCCCTGGCCCATAAGCCCCAGCAACTGACTCAACAGTCAAGGAGCCAAAATCATCCTCAGCACTGCCCTTGGCCTGGGGCATTTAAATATCCCGTAGTACTTCCTGGGGTACCAGTAGTTTGACCACAGGAGCAGGCTCATTCAGGATGTGACAGCATCATGTCCCTGCTGGCCAGACTATTTCTACCATGGAGCAGCCCGCTGCCAGCCCAGCTATAGCCTGCAGGCACGGACCTGACCCAGCAGGGCAGCTGCTGGGCAGGGGGGCCCTGCTCTTTCGATCTCAAAAGTTTCAGCTTTGCACCATCAGCTTTGCACCAGTGCTGGGCAGTGACCAGAGAAGCCAAAGAGGTGGTGGCTGCACAAGCATCCATATTTCATCCAGCACAACAGGTCTGTGCCAGGCCCATCATCCTGTGGCTTAGATAAAACCCAAACTGAGCCTACTGGTCTGAGCTCTACTTCTCTTACCAGAACATTTTTGCTGTCTGGGGCCAAATTTCCTGAATGCTCTTACACGGGGTTGAAAGTATGTGTGAAGCCAGGCTATAGCTGCAAACAGAGCCAGTCACCTGGCTCCTGTGTGAGGGCCTTATAAAGGTCATTTTATATGTAAAGTGCTGCTGTGCCATGTCTCTGCACAAACCCAGGGCATCATTACTCAGCTAAGACTGGTTGTTGGAGTGGGCAGGCTGAGGGTTGATTTAGGTGAGGGAGCTCTGTCAGTTTTCAAGATGTTAGTAAACAAAATGAGTCCTTGTGAAATCTTTGCAGTCAGCCTTGGGGCCACGAGCAGCTGTTTGGTTCCTGTCACAAGCCCACAGCAAAGCACGCAGGAGGGATCAGGCCCAGCACACCCCTGTCTCATGGCCTTCTGAAACAGAGACAGGTCCTAATACTTGCACACAAAAAAGGCAGCTCATAAGGAAGGTAAGGATAAAACACATAGGAAGAGAATGGAATTTGAAATGCTAAAGAGGTGGGTGCAAAAGAACAGAGAAATACATAATAGGCACCTAGCCACCCAAAACACCCAAAGGCGAATGCCCTGGATAGAAGCAGTCAATACATTTTTCTGGATATTTTGCTTTCTAGCCCAGTCTTGGAAACCTGTGGTCATGTGTTCATTTTACATTCATTTAGCAGTCACACCAACCCTCTGTCTCATTTTTACCTAGTTTTAGAGGTTAGTATTTTATTTGGTTTGCAAATAAGATTTCCTTTTAAAGTAAGATTATTCCAGACAAAAAAACCCAAGCCAACAACTGACAGATTGTCATATAAAAACTTTATAAAGCATTTTAAAGAGTTAAGGACTAAAATATTTATTTGTAGTGCACAGCATTAACTATTACTTTTTTGTCCCTAAGTGCAAAATATTAAATAGTCACATACAACAAAATATTTCACCAAAAAAAAGAACACAAAAATTATTACTCTGCTCCTGAAAACAGGCAGGTTTTATGTGACTTATGTGCTTACACCTCTTGAATTTAATTTCTTTGCTTACCGCTACAGAAGGTCATGCATGAGGTTATAACTCATGCATACCAATCAGTCTCACAAGTAAATCAGTAGGAAGCTAATTTGACCAGACATCTGAAATTTTCCATAATTTTTTTTAAGTATGAATTACAATTAAAGCCTTATTTCCAGGAATGGTTATTGCTGTCACATGCAGCATTCCCCACCAAATGCTCTCTTTTTGAAGGCAATGTTTAGAAATTCTCACTAGCCAAAATTCAACCTCCCTGTTTGTCACAGGAACATTTTGGAGATGTTATGCCTGGGTCAACACTCATCTTGTTACATTTTAATGAACAGCGTGAGCCCTTCTGATTTGCATAATAGCCAATGGTTTCAAATCCTGCCAGAGCTAACACCTTATTATCCCCTTGCATGAGAGTACCTGGGTAGCAGTGACCTGGACACCTCACTGTGGCTGTCGTAAGTGCTCAGAGCTTCCGAAAACCAGCCTGCATTTAATAGGTAGCTAAAAATACATAGGCATGGGCTTGCTTATAAGCCAGAGCCCTTTAGCCTCCCACCCTGCCTGCACACCGCTGTCTCCAGCTATTTCTTTTTCTTCTCAGCAGTGGGGGTTTGGAAGTGCTCTGATACAGAACTGCTTAGCTGTCACTTAGCAACCTTTGCCATGGTCCCTAAATGAAGTATTTTATCAAGGAGTTCATGTAAGTTTGGCATTTATAACCAAATTTCCCTCTGTCACCAGATAATTAAAGTATAATAATTAAAGTTTAAAATAAACCTGTGAGGGCTTTTTCTCTGTGACAGAAATAGAAATTAGGAAAAACTCATCTAAAGTTCTACTGCAAGTTACTGAGATTGCATTTACCTAGTTCTTAACCTTTTGCCTGCTTGTTGTGAGAGGACATTGCTGAGTTGGGATGCTTTCTGGGAACAACTGCCTTGGACATTGTCCCTTGCCAGAGCCTCCATCAAGTCTCTGCTACACTTAAAGTTTAGTACAGTAAGAATAACTTTAGTGGGAGATTGCTTCCTGACTTATTTAGGTAACTTTGATTTGGATGAATTTCAGCATTATGGTTTATTCCCCTTTTAAATAAAAAAAATAATAATATTCTCAAATATACATGAGAAAATTTGGAGTAGTGCAATCACATGAGAAACTTCTCCAGGTTTAACAACATACACTTGGGCTATGCAGCAATATTTTTTGCATATATCAAGCCAGTGACTATTCAAAACTGCAGAGCAGTAGCCCTGAATGGCTGGAAATGGCTCATCTGCTGAGCAGATTGTGGGTGACAGTCATCTCTTTGCACCTCTTGGCATTCCACCAGCACCAGCCCACCCTTGGCTGCCTCTCCCTTGGCTGACAGAGACAGTTCAGGGTGGGGAGGGAAACTGAGGCAGGGATGCATGTGGCTGGAGATACCTGGGTTTGGCAGTAAGGAGGGCCTCGAGGGGACCATGGATGCCGGGTATACAAACCAGGACATTTTTGCTCAGGTCCACAAAGCAAAGCTGCAAAGCCAGCTGTGAGGGTACCAGCCCTGCTCAGCCCTCCTCAGAGGAGGGAGTCCCCATCCCCAGCTGAGAGCTGCCCCCGGGGTGGGCCTGGGAGGCACCGAGCAGGGGACACAGGTGTGTCAGGCACTTGGAGTGATTCTTTTCCCACAAGACAGCACTAAAGAAGGAAATGAGAAGCGGCCTCTTTAGTGGCTGAGATTCACTCTGGAGGGCTGCTTCTTGCCTGCCGCTCCTATGTTGCAACACAGGAAATTTGCTTCTGCTAACACCTGGTGTTGTTTCACACAGCCAGATGGTCCTAACCTCAGTCTCCGGTAATTGATGGCCTACTTGTCTAACCCTGTAACTATCTCTCACTTTAGACACAGATGCTGCATCTCTCTAAATACCGTTCCACATTAAAACATCCTACCTTCCTGTTTCACATATCAATCAGTGCAGTAATTCTTACAGAAACCAGCAATGGCCTGTATAAACCAGGAGACAGTGGGTGTAAGCAAGGAGAGATAGAATTATGCAGGCTTAAATTACAAACTGGACGTGTGGTTTGAAGGATTTAGACTTGCATTGCAAAATTAGCTGGGACATAACCAGCAAGCACACAGACATCAGGCAGTGACCCCAAGAGCAGATGTTAGCTCACACAAGCCAGGATGCCCTGGTATGTACTGCTCTCTGTTACAGTGACTAATGCTAATTTACTTCCCTGCACCAGCCTAACCCACTGCTCATTTCTAGCAAATCCAAATAGCCTAATACTTGCAATACCTTTTTTTCTGGATTTTCCTGGTAGATGGTTCTCTTCTTCTAGTTGGGCTCTATTTGTAGGTGGTCTCTTACCACAGGACTGATGATGAGGCATCCTACAGGCCTCCACAGTACCAGAAGGCATTAGCCTTCTGAAGGCCAGAAGCTTTCACTTGACAGATTAGGATTCGCCCCAATCTCCCTGCTTCCTCTCAATCCTTGTTCTGAACAAACTGAAGACTGACACCCGGGACCCTGAGAACAGACTCAGGAAATGAAAGCTGATCTTACTGAGGCTACCAAGATGTTCTCTTTCCTGATATTAAGTGGAATTTCATCCATCCATCTCTCTTGGTCAGCAAGAATAAAATGTGACTGTCAGGTGTTCAGAAGCTGAGCCACTGCTGCTAGTTCAAATGTCTTTCTTTCTTGCATGATCCCTCAATTTCATATCACAGCATCTCTAGGCATTAATGCTTTGCTTTCAGGGCATGCCTGGGACAGAGGAACTGCTGTCACCCCCTCCTTCTGCATGTAGACATAAGGCACAAAGCACAGTGAAGGATTCATTCAGTCAACACAAGATTTCTGTGCCAGGGCATAGACTGGATCCAGTTCCTTACTTGGGACCAGGTTTTTGCATTTCTATTAGTCCCTCCATTTTAGGCAGGTGGTTTTGATCCTACAATTTCTTTACATGTGATATGTTACCATTCAGGTTCTCATCTGAATGTGGTTATCCCATGCTCTCAAGTTCACTGATAGACACCAGGCATGTCAGTTTATAGTCTGCCCACAATTATATGATTACTGTAAGAATAAAGAGGTCAAGTATAGAATTGGGATGGACATAGTAAAATTGAGGTTACAGTTTCATGAGACTTACACAAAAGCATAAGGTTCTGCTTCCCTCTGAGCCCATTAACTCCTTAATGCAGAACAAAACTATTCCAGGAGTACAGAGAGGGGGTGGGGGTGGAGAATCAGAAGGAACAAACAGGGAAAGTGGCTTTTTCCTTTAGGCATTAATCAGTAGATCAGATCAGCCGCCCGTGAAAACACAGCCCTGATTTACAGGAATTTACTAGGTCAAAAGAAATGGAAGTGATTCCACACCAATGATGTGCGGAAGAGCAGTCCAGAGCAAGCGAAGAAATGAGCTTTGCAGAAAGGTGCAATACCTGTCCAGGCTCTCAGGCTGTGCAGAGTGCATGAGAAAGAAATTGTGTGAACAGCTGAACTGCTCCCTAAGTCGCTGTAACTCCCTACAATCTGTTACTGACACAAAGCAAACAATGTCTCCAAAAATCATCCCACTCCATCATACTTTAGGAAATAGACATGTGTCTTGTTATTTCCATTCACACAGTACATGGATCAGAAAAAAAAGTCCACAATACAGGGAACTGCATTTTTACACAATATCTGGACCTCTGCAGGAAAGGAGCATGATAATATTGAGTCTTCCTCTTTTTTTCCTCTCAGTACATTCCCAATCAAGCTGCTTCACTTTCTGAGCCTCACAATTTTTCCTTCTAACTGTTGCCTCTGCCAGCTTGAACTTGATAACTGAGAGGGGTAACTGGAAGGTCACATTTTAAGCATGATCAGTTGAATTTCTGCTTTCCCAATATACTTTCTTGCTCTCAGGTATGTTTTTTTGTACACACTTCATTTTCCACACTTCATCTCTAAGAAGCCTCTGCTAGCAAAGCTTTTAGATTTTTCTGGCCTTGTTGCAGAACTGCAGCTTCTCTAACATACATTAATACTGCACAGGCTCCCAGCAGAGAGCTGAAAGAAGTTCAGGACCAGAGAGTGCCTCCTCTTGAGGCTGAACTGAGCTACAGATGAACTGCAGCACCTCCTCAAGCCATAGGAAGAGCCCAGCTCATCTCAAAGCCTCTGGAAAGAGAGGTCCCAGTATCTCATTACCCAGTCAGCTGGGACATGCATGGGGAAAGCTGGACATGCACTGCCAGACCCGAGCCCCAGACGTGGCTCTTCCAGATGCAGCACACATCAGCAAAGTGTGAGGGCATGAGCCCCAGGCCTGGCTCACAGTTGCCTGTCCAGTCTGCTGACAGCCAGGTCTCCCGTGACCTCAGCCAGGGCACCAAGCATTCACCCAGACCAGGTCTGGGCGTGGTGCAAGGGTCAGCAGAGGCCAGCAGTGCCCCTGTGAGCAGGCAGCAGCTGGACACTGGCCAAACGAGCCCATTGGTGCGGGCACCTAAAACAATCCCTGCCCTTTACTGGGCAGCAATTTATCTGCACAGACATAGCCACTGAGCTCGAAATATAAATAGTCATATCTAGCAATGGGGAATGGAAACTGTGCTGGTCATTGGTTTTGATATATTTATGGCTGTTTTTAACGTAAATCTAAGTTTTCAGTGCCAACGGTCCAAGCCTGCTGAGCATTCTCTCCTTCCGCCACAGCATTTTTGGCAAAAGTCAAAAACAAATAGATTCACATCACCTACCTCTTTGCCTCCAGTATTCTGAAGGGATGAAAGGGATCATGAATCGGATGGAAATCGGTAGCACTCGCTATTCACACTTCAGATTGCAATCGTAGCTGTGCATATCTGAGCAGCCATCCAGATGCTAATAGAGCTGATCTTGTGTCAGTAAGATTAGAGAAACGCCTCTACTGTTTAATTTTTGGATATATATTGGCTATAAATCAAAGGGCCAACATATATTGAGATACAAGGGGAAATATCTTTTTTTGCCCATGTTAACAGCAATGTTGTAAGATAAAGCTGTTATTTTAAAACATGACTTATTTTCACTTTTCACTAGTGTTTTTAACTGTCCTGAAAAGAAGGATGTTTATACAATTTTGCAAAGAAACATGAACTGTTCTACTCCATTTACATTTCTTTGTTCCAAAATGTATTCCTCTTGTTGAGATTCCAGCAGACAAGGAAAGCAGACACAGCGGTTACTTTCCAACGTGAAACTTAAAACCACAATCTCCCGCTCAGAAAACACAGAATGAGTCACAGGAAGGGGCCACTTGCTTGCAAAACTCATTAAAAGCAAGGCAAGGCAAAATGGATTTCCTGTATCAATAAATAGATTGCTGGCAGTAGGCAGAACACCTGACAGTGCTGGAGGCTAAAAACCAGTCCAAGGGTAACCATTAGTATAGCCAGATCAATTCTTCAGCTCAGAAACTGTATCTCCCCAGTATACAGTTTTCTTGGAATTAGATGGCTTAATCCAGAAAAGTGCTTAAGAATATGTGTAAGTTTCAGGTCAGGGAGGGATGAGTTAAACACTTGCTAAAATAGGCTGAAAAATGATGATGTCTGTATTTATTCACTGAAGCAGGCTGTATTAAGAGGGTGCACGCATGGTACCACCGAGGTGCAGATACTGCACGTGAAAGCTTTGTTTCCCAAGCTCATGAAATAATAAAGAAGCCCTAGTCCTTACATAAGCTTAAAATTTAGCTGTAATTGCAACTTTGTTTTGCTGGTAGCAGTACTCCTTGGACACTTAGAGCATAGAATTCCTTTTGTTCAATGTTACTCTCTCCTGTTTGGCAAATGGAGCCAAAATGGCCTTCTGATGTCTTCTGTGCAGCACAGACCCTCGGGATGTCAGGCAGAGCTGCTTTGGGGGCACAAGGCAGAGCTCAGCATCTGACCAAGCATCACGCAGGGTCAGCACAGGGGTAGGAACAAGAAGGTGCTTTTTGGCCACATGTTCTGGTTTTGTCCCCTTTCTCTAGTTCCCCCTAGAAGAAGACATACTTCTCATTTTACCTTTGTTTTTCTCCCTGAGTTCCCAGTCGCTGGAAAGGTCTCAATGAAGGTCTCTTCCCCAAGCATCCAACAGCTGTAACTCCTCAGCAGCGTGGTGCTCCTTAGAGCCAGTCTCTTGGCTCCCATTTACAAGTAGCCCTTTGATTGCATATCTCCAACATGCTACTGAACAGAAAGAGTGGCTGTATTTTACTGCAAGTGGAAGAGTGAGGACTACCTAAGGTCGTGGCACTGTGAGTATATTCCCTTCACCACCATAATTTGCTGGACTTACTTCTATGAAAAGAAAGAATAAAATAAACACAAAACAAAGAAAAACCCACTAAGAACAATCTTCACACTTCACCTTTAAATGCACTCATAAAAGAACTGAAATTTATATTAGTTATATTTTTAGGCACTAGCTCTTAATATCAGCCCTCTTCTGTCTCTTGCAGTGAACTATTTGAGGTACTTGATGGCATATGCAATGCATATTGAAATAAGACTATTTATAATGATGAAAATGTAGCATTCAGGAAATATTCCCTACTTTCCCCAGGGCATCAAAAAACCCCCCTAACAACTTTATGGTCTTTGCTCCTGAGGAGCTTCCTCCCTCAGACTGTTGTATCTCTGGTGTTAATGGGATATTCCAGGAGCAATGAGTATGTCCTTATAAAGTTTGGTTTGCTGATGCAAAAGCACCATTTCTCTGACTTTTAATTAAAAGGGCACCTTCATTTCAAAGCCTGTCTCCAGAGCTCCAGGGTAAATGTTTATACAAGGCAGAGACATACAGAAAATAGAGAAGACTGAAGAAGCAGTGACTGCAGGCTGCCCAAATACGGCTGCTCTTGTATTTTTACCAGAGAACTTGAGATGCCGCAGAGCCTTATCAACCCCGAACATCTTTGTTTTCATACCGGCACGCACGAGCCTGGCAGCACCATGGCGCTGCGCTGAGTCTGCTCAGCAAACCCGGCACCGGGAGCCAGGCAGCACTGTGCTCTCAGGGACAGGAGGGGAAAAGGGAATTAATTGGCTTTTCCCCAGCAGGATGGCCAGCGACAAAGAAGAGGAGCCCCCAAAAACAGGCTATTTGGTCTCACTGCCATGAATGACAACATCCCCATTCAAAACAGATGGCTAGGTTTTGCTTAGGTCACACTAGGAATGAGACAAAAGGAATATTCAAAAAATTCTGGGGTGGGGTAGGATTCCTGACAGCTCCAATTTTCTCTACTTCCCGTATGGTTGCTCTTGGCTCCAAGGTGCTGTTCCCATATCCCAAAACAGACAGAGCCCAGGTCCTGACCCCATCTCCCTCAGTAAACACTTTCAGTTTTAAAAGGCTCTGGGTAGAACACTGCAGCCAAACAGCAAAAATAATGCAAGATGCACTGGATAGCCCCAGTAAGAAACAGGCAGTGGAGACTGGAGATGAAAAAGACATGCTTTACAGGTTCAGCAGTTCTGCAAAAGCACTCTGCCATTATTGAAGAATACAGAAAAATAGGAAAGTCAGGAAAAAAATTATTTTGCCTTTATTACAATATATATTTCTATCCTTGTTGCATTCAGCAGATCAAAATGAAGTGTTAAAATTATTTTCATCACTGCAGTAGCACATACATATACAGAGTAAACACTGTATATAAATAGGCTTTCAAATAATAACAAACCATATCTACAAATAAAAAATACCCAATACCTCTTTCTCCTCCTTCCCCAAATTACAGCAGTAACATTTTATCTTCAGCATAACTAATGCCACAAATACAACATTCTTTCCCTCCCATGACACAGCTAGAGTGGTGTGGTCATCAGCTTCAAGAAAATAAACATTAGTCACTCCTCACTGCTGCATATTCTAGTTTTTGTGTATTGCATGAATAGAATATACTGCAATTTATTGTGTCTGCATACTTATGTTAACATTTTCTGTAACAAAAACCAGCATTACACTGCAAGCAAGGTTGAATTTTTTTCTTTCACAGAAAGAGTAGCAATTTTTTAAACCATCCCTTTTTCTTTTACATGAATTAACAAAGCAGTTTAAATATTATGCTAAAATTAATCAGCTACCACATCAAAATGTCTTATACTTTCTGGAAAAGTATGGTGATGTTTCCAGCAGGTCAAACCCTTGATTTTCATATAAGTGTCTTTTTTGTTAGTAAATTTGATAAAAGTTACAGAAACACACATTCCTGATGCTGTTCAGCTATATTTCAATTTTGGATACAAAGCGGGCTACAGCAAGTCAGAAGTGAAGCGCTGAACGTCACAGAATCACAGAAATGTTGGTCAGAAGGGACCCCTGGAGGTCATGCAGTCCAACTTCAGCCTTGAAGGAGATGGTTACCAACACGAGATCAAGTCAGCCATAACCCTGTATAACCAAGTCTTGAAAAACTCTGGACAGATTCTGCAGCACCTCAGGGTTACCTGTACCAGTGCTGCACTATGGCCACAATCTGACAGAATTAAAAGTTCCTCATTCACGCTATCATTTGGTTTTAAATACTAGAGGCAACAAACAACCCTGGACTGCCTATTTATTAAGTTACAAATAAATATATCACAGGCTTTAATTGTGGAGAACTTTCAGGGACCAGCTTTTCTGATGGGAGTGGCTGTGTGTAGTATCTTGGGAAAACAGACTTTACCTACAGTTAAGGATAAAAACCACAAAACTCACAGCCTCTCACTGAAGAGAAGGGTTGATTTTATTTTATTTTGCATAATAAATGGATTGAAATAGGCCTTTACCAAAACTGAATTTAATCAGGATGCAGCTAGCTAGTACATTCATCCATTTACTCAATCGTTAATGACAAGTATTAAGAGATAATTAAAGGAAAGTGTGGCTATATTTAGAGATGCAACCATCTCAGTTTGGCAATCTGCAATCCCCACTGATTGTCTTTCAAAAAATCCACCCATATTTCTTACACCTTTAAGTAAAAAGATATTCGCATTTTCTTTAGACTTTCAAGAGAACACAATCAGTCTGGGTTGTCAAACACTCATTTTTTCCTCTCTGTGTCTAATCCTGGTATGTCCAAAGTGGACATTCACCTTGCCTGAAGCAGCAATGTTCGTGTGAAAGGAAGACTTAAGGAGGGCTCTCCTCTGCACACTGCATCTGTGTAAAGCACTGCACTTGTTTTCATTACTATTGAAGGCACAGAGAAAACATAAATTGGCCCACTAGCATCCCACATAAAGTCTTCAGTAGTAAAACTTTGAAAACCCCTACCAGAGAGTTACCATCCTATCTATACTGCTATCACTCTTGACATGCAAAACCAGAATTTGTTGTTACAGAACAAATGTGATACAGAGCAACCACTTCCAAATTTCTGAGTGCTAAACAACCATAATCACATCTTAAAATTTCTCCTGGACCACTCTGCCTTCCTGTTATTAAACTCTTAAGTGAAAACACTACAAAGCAGCTGCAAAACACGTACCACAGCCCCAGATTACAAGCTGGCAGACACCACAGCTTGTGAACCACCAGTGTAGCCATACTGAAATACAACATACATAGAATCCCATGATGCCATTTTCAGTGTTTCAAAGAGCAATTAGACTTTTCTATATATTTCAAAAGGAAGAAGAGAGTTTCTTTCCTGACTGCAACACATTTGAAATCATTTGGCATGTGGGCACTTGGAGTCTATATTTTGAGTATCACATTGTGTAAAGGCAGACCATTTAGAAAATGTTAACAACTGATCCACAGTATTGCTTTTAGTGCACACAGTTCTGTCTTAAGGCTGTCAAAAGCAATATCTACAGCTTGTGTCTGGATAAATAAGGAAAAAAAAAAAGAAAAAAAAGGAGATTTCATTACCTTACAGGAGAGTAAATTGCACTGAAGTATCCATTCTTTATGATACAAAACAAAGCAAAAAAATCCATATAGTAAAAACCTGAGATGCATCATTCACCAGCATCAAAATTCACATTTTAATCAAAATAATATTTCAAACAAAACTATTCCATTTTGATAAAATCCTCACTGTTTTTGGCTCAGTAACAGATCTTCAACCTCAGCACACTGTGTGTGTGAAAGATGTGTTTACTGAAAATTACCCCCTTCAGTAAGGTGGGCACTATCCAAAGTGACCTAGATCTTCCACTTGCACATTTACCTTGATCCAAAAAGCTACTCTTGAAGCATGATACTTCTCAGACTGAGAAAGACTGGAAGAATCTGGCCATCCTATTTCATTTACTCTCTATTTAGATTACTAATTAATTAATTAATTTCCTCAGAAATGTCCCATGTCAAAACAGGCTGGAATAAATCAAAAACAGCTCAAGTGGTTTTGACAGCTACACTGATTTACATCTGCTGAGGATCTAGACCAGTAATCAACTCTTAAACAAACAGTTGTTGGTCAGGCAAGGGGAGACGGAGAGAATCATTTACTCCTCCAGAGAGAAGAATTTTGATATATGGATTGCAATCCCTGTCCCTGTCACCAGATAATGTCAGGAATGGTGAGCACCTTCAGCTCCCTTACTGTCAAGGGGTTCTGACAGGATGAAAGATGGCTTCAGTGATGCAGAACAGACATGGCGCTTTACAACCTTACACCAAGTTTAACTGCAACTCCCACACCACTTCACTTTTAATTGACCTCATATAACCAAAGTGCATGGCAAAATTTGAGGAGCTGGGAGAGGATCTAGAAATGCAACTCCTATTCCTCACAAGACTCCTCCTGTCTGGAAACCTGACTAAGTATGAAAAAGCATTCCTAAGTCTGCTCACAACAAAAGAATACAGTGCTCACAACTTCACAGATTCCAACTGAACTGTCAACAGCAAAAGCCAAGTGATGTCCTTGCAACACAAGCCAACCCGCTCTCTGAGGTGAGACCAACAATTTGGAGATGGGGTTAAGATGAGGCTGGATGTACATCCTGAGTTTCAAATGGTGGCAGAGGTTCTCTCCAGTAGGTGAACTGGCTGTAGGTGTCAGAACAAGGGAAGTCTGAAGAATGGCTTCTTTTCAGCAAAGGGAAAATGTGATCCACCACTTCACAGAGTCTGACATAGCTGGAAAATAAAAAAAATAAAAGAATGCTGAACCATTTCAGATCATCTTATTTCGAACTTTCTTAAGTCCCCAACCACTAAGGCATGACTACATTTACAAAACAGACAAGGTGGACAAGTCAACCTCCTCAAAGGAATAAAACTAAATTTAATTTTGGTGCCCAGCTTCCAGAAAGGATTCACAGTTAGGATAAGAAATTCATTCTAAGCCATTCGTTCTAGCAAATGGTACTTACCTAGTGAGAAACAGATGCCATTTTACACCTAGATCATCTGCTAAAACATTCAAGCACCACATTCTGCTTCTCCATTTCTGTCCAGCTTGGCTCCAGCAGCTCCCTGCTCAACTGATTATTTGTATTTTATACACATATGGTTCCCCTTCAGTTAAGGACACTAACACTTAACATTACTAAAGGCCATTCCAGTGTTAGGGGTTACCAGTGCCTAAGCACCTTGCTGGAAGCACTCGACCTTCTCCTCAGATTTTGTTTTCTGGCTCTTTTAGATAGGAGATCCAGGAAAAGGAAATTTTGAAAAGGCCAGGAAAAGGCAGATGGAGTCAGTAAACTAGTACGTCTCATTTTTATGCAGACTAAATCATCCACTTCTAAATCTTCTACATGATTAAAGTAGATGGAATATATTACACTAAATATAAAAAAATTATTTTTGTCAGTTTAACTGAAGGGAAGTGGAAAGTCTGTATTTTATTCTCAACCTTTTTTGTTTTGTTTGAAGTATTCTAAGGAATCTTTAATTACTAAAACTGAACAGATCTTTGGGCAACTTGAGTCGTAAGTTAGCACAGCAAATTAATTTAGTCCATAAACTCTTAGGGATAGGAGATTACTTACGATGAGATGTTTGTCTTTGCATGCTCTTGTATAAGTTCTCCTTTGGGGTTAACTGTAAATATCCTGTTTAAAGAAACCCCCACTTGTTTGTAAGAATAAACATCCTAAAAAGAAAATAGAAGAAAAATAATGATTCTGCCTTTGAAAAATCATGTGTAATCTTGCTGGAATGTATTACACAAAAAAACCTATTTACAGAGAACTGGTACTTAATTTACCTAGTTATTGTGTGCCTGAAATTCTCCATTACGTTACAAATGAGGTCAATCTAATGAAACGTTCATTAAACAGACAATTTGCCGATAGATAAGAAGTTTGCCACTTGAGTTTAAACTGTTATCAAAATCATGTTCATTTTTTCAGGAACTTCCCTTGACACAACAATAACATTCAGTAAAAAACTAGTGATATTTGGTGTAAAAGGATTAGCACCTTCACTTTCCTTTCAGACAGTATTTGAAGTCCTGCGTGCGTTGTACCAAGTATGTTACAACAGTATACAGAGGTTAAAATGTAACTGGCACATAGAACAGAAATTATTTTGAAGGTCATAAAATTCATAACAAATACATCTATAATAAAGCCATCACTTAGCTCCTGAGCTCAGATTTGTGCTATACCCATATGCCATACTTCATGTCAGAGCAAGGGGAAAAGAAGGGAAAGCAAGAAATACATGCCGAAACAGCAGCAGTGAGCCCCAGCAGGTAATGCAGATACAACTATGGGAAGTACATTTAGAAGTAAGAATTAAGAATGTCTTCTAAGAAATTCAGATTGTTAAGGAAAACAATTAATAAGTTTTGATCTGTTCTGAAGAAAAGCTTGACAAAACCAAAGTTGAAAATATCTTCCAGAAGATTAGAGCAAAAACAATTTCCATTTTGCTAATATAAATCATGGTTTTAAAAGTCAATGTGGAGAAAAACTGGAATGTTAATGAAGACAAAACTTAATTTCTATATATATATATTGTAAAGACTGTTCAAAAAAATTATGTAACTGAACAAAAGTGAACAGCAGTCACTTCAAAAATTCAGCATCATGGCAGTCCACCCACTGTCTACACCTATAACCTTCATGTGTACGGAAACTTCCCTGAGTTTGCTCTTGGAAAAATCAAACCAAATCAAACA
The DNA here is from genome assembly GCA_026261815.1 of Monarcha castaneiventris obscurior. Classification (NCBI taxonomy): domain Eukaryota; kingdom Metazoa; phylum Chordata; class Aves; order Passeriformes; family Monarchidae; genus Monarcha; species Monarcha castaneiventris. The sequence goes on along the minus strand of JAMPIT010000624.1, from coordinate 23,998,063 downwards.
AAAACAGAAAACCTAGAGCAGAAAACTGAGAAAGCTGTGATCCTGAGCTTCACAAAGCCAGAAGCACATCACAGCACACCTGAAGCCTGGACTCTGGCAGCAAGCATGGGTATGAGCTACCAGTAATTACTTTTGAAATAGTAACTTAGAGTTTTACTTGAAGTTTTATTGAAAGAAAATCATTGTTTTAATGCATATTTCTCTGAGGTTCAAAAAATTGGAACTAAAGGTAGTTGTTATCCATAATACAACATCACAGAAGTTTTTAAAATGTTATTTCAGAATCATATGTTTAAAGGTGCCTTGATAATGGAAATTAAGCTGCCTATGATACAACAATTCATTATAGCAATGGGAAACTGAGGACCTGCTGTCATCTCTGACATATTAATCCCTTTCAAAGAAGGGATAATCTCATGCCAGGGTCCCCACCTCAGCCCAAGCCCGTGAGACTGTTTCCTTTTCTAGATGCATAGCAGCATTCTTTGGCCCAGGGCAGGAGCTGTCTATAGCCCAAATATCCAGCCTGGTGATAGGTGACTGGGGTCCGTCTTCCCTTCTCCATGTCAAATGTATCACTTTCCACACAAAGTAGAATCTTTTGACTCCAACAGGACATCCAAGGTCTTTTGAGAGTTTGATGTGTAAATCCCACCAATATTAATCTGAAATATTTTCTGTCTGCCCACAGGTATCTCACTGACACTGTATCTGTGTTGGTTAAAATGAGATCAGTGTTTCTACACAAGCTTAACTGCTAGTTTATGCAGATATAACAAAGTTACTTTGATGCTCTTCCATCTCTGAATCCTACATCATGGTATTTTTGAGGAAGAACCTTAGTATTTTCTTTTGTACAGGGCCTAATAAAATGTTCCTAATTCTCATTTAAAGCTTCTAGGTTCTAATACAACAGAACCATAAAACAACAGCAGCCTTTCTGTTCTCTGCAACAGAAATAAATTCAGCTATTACTTACAGCAGGTCTGTTTCCAAAAGCAGCATAAAAGGGTTCTGTGTTGGGATAAAATAAATTTTTGATGTCTGTCAAACACTGAACTTTAAATTTTTCTGGCTTCTTTTCTATAACCTCCCTGAAACGATAAAAAAGGGAAGCTGAATAAGTACACATGAAATACACCACAATAGACCACATTTTATTTTCTTTATTCAACATTTTCACCTAGCAAGATACTACTGCATAGCATCCACCCTTCTCCAATAAATCTTTTAGAAGTCAGGGTGCCCATGAAGACAAAACAGTATTCCCAAGCTTACATAATGGGCACAGTAAACAAATCTTCTGAAACAAGGGAACTTCTATTGAAACCAATGTTACAAAGATGGCTACTGAGCAAGGATGGTGGTTTACAGGGAGTAGCTGCTAAATCAGTCCTTATGAGGCATAAACTGTCATCAAGTAAACTGCCTCCTGAGAACTGCAGAATGATTCATAGATTATATTAGCCTTCACTGTTTATGGTGCTTTTTTTAAAATTTTATTCTTAAAAGGATTGCAATCACCATATGTGCTAGAAGCACCTCAGCCTGTTAAGACAGAATTCCAATCAGGTTCTCCGCCACTGCTAATTAGCAAAAGTTAAGGAATAAAGGAATCCTCTATTTCTCTTCAGCTGCTCCTCACAGAATACAGAATTCATTAATGAACAGAGGAGTTATCTCATCTCTGGGCAAAAGCCCTTTCACAACAGCTTCTCTTGGCAAGAAGACTGAGCAGGTGGCAGAGTCTGGAGTTCCCATAACATAGGAAGATGCCAGCATGACACAAAAGCACTTAAGAAGCTCAGAATCCAAGATCCTAGCACCAACACATATGTCAAGGAAGATGTGAATAGTACAGAAGCTTCATAGGAGTAAAGCAGCCCTTTGGAACAGCAGATCTCGGTATAAATCAACGTCTGAGAATGTGCAAAAGATGAATAAAACCACTTTTCCTCAGTCTCACATGCACCTGATCTCAAAACTACAAGGATTAAATCTATGGATAACAATGAAGTCATTTATTACCCACACACCTCAGCAGTTACAATAGTGTACCCTCAAAGATGGGCATCCCTTAGTCTAAACAAGATACCAAAAAGAGTATAATTTTAAAAGTATTTCTAGATATGAGAAGCATAACAGTAACTACCCTTTTACTGCATTTATTACTTAATCAGTCTGAGAAGTGCACTGTAATACCTCCACGGTTTCTTATATTTAGAACATGACTGGTAAGACAGCCTGTAGCATGTCACTCAATCAGGAGAGCATCTGAACAACCTCCCATTAAAAATTCTAATGAAATATATCCTGTCACAGCAGCTTTTAACAGCTTAAAATATTTTCAGCAATCACTTGACATGCTTCGCTGAATTAGGCAGAAGGTACAATATTCATAATCTGTGCTATTATTATTCACTCACCGCAGTTCAACACCTAGAAAAGATAACATTGTCCTCACAGAATCCCACAGTGCAGTCAGGTGTATAAAAAGTTCGTTTCGTTTTCACATGAATTTCTTCAAAACCCATCAAGCAATACCCTTCCACAAAAATGTATTTAAGCCAATTGGAACACCTTACAGGTGAAGACAAGAGTGATTGCTATGAAAATGTCCACATTTCTTCCATAGCTAAATATTAACACACTATGTTAAACACATGAAGTTACCAAGCAGTACATATTGGTAAACAGTGAACACAGCTGTGCCTCAATATATACCTAATATATAAATGAAACAGAAAGTAGATATTGAGTATCTAATGAATTTTGGTTTTTCTCTAACAAAATTTCTTCTTAATTAAATTTTGCACCAATATGCCAAAATAAAAAAAAAAAGAATTGTTTCAAGCACTTCCATTTAAAAAAGCTGATAATTCAGCCTCCACCAACCTCAGAGTTTCCTTCTGTATAAAAGTGGAATGGCATTACCTGTGTAAAAGTGAAATTGCATTACCTGTGAAGAGCTGAGAATAGGCTGCTCGGACTCAACAAAACCGGCCCCTGAGGCAGCACAGTTCCTCTTTCATTGACCCAGTGCAAGTATCCTCTGGTCATGCCTGCCATTCCAATAGCACGTGCTGAGCAGTATAAAAATTTATATCCATTTCTGTGAGCAGATATAAAAGAAGAAACTACTGTAAAAATAAAGCAGGTGTTTAGATATTAATAATTTTGTGGGTTTACTTTACATGAATCAAATCATGACTGTTAAATAGACTTATGTTTAAACTAGACTTAATTTAAAAGAAGTAAAAAACTTTATGCCAGAAAACTAGATTATTAAAACCCATCTAGCCCCACTGCATTTAGTGATTCCATCTAAAGAGGGCTCATTTATCTCTGCTCCTCTCAGGACTTATGACTCCTTATGGTTTCCTTTCCATCCCTGTGTGGTGGAACCATTGTCCTTAGAATTAACTAAAATGACATCTGTGAAGAGGAAAACTCTTGGCAAACAGTGGTATATTGGCCTTTGCTGTATTAACAGTGTTGCATTCCTGCCTCTCGGGCCTCTGCAAGAAAAGACGTGCAGCAGTAACACACTTCCTCAAGCTGGAACAAATCTGAGCTTCAAAACACAGCATGAAAAGTGATCTTTAACTTGACACTGAAATAAGAGTTTTGGCATAAGTCACAGGTTGCCTTTGGTTCTGTTCATGATAGAACAGAATCCTATCTGATATTAGTTCATCTTAATAGCAGCTTACTTTCTAATTTCTATTAAACAATTACGGTTCCTAAAATAAAGAAATACTGTATTCAGTGCACGCATGGTCATTAGATCAAACTATTAAGCATTTATATGGTGTTCAGCTGTAATATCTAGCCATGACATAATTAACTCAGTAATATGAAAACCAACATGACTCAAATCTATTTTTTCCCCTATGTTTATGATCATCAAAGCCCTAAGAACTGATAATGCTGGCAGGCACAGAAATAACAACTGCAATTAAAAAAATTAATTAACATTTTCACCAAATGTAATGCAGAGGTTATACACAGAACTCAGCATGTGAATTCCCAGACTGTCCTGTCTTTTCTGTGAACATGTATGTCTAACACGCAGACAAGCGTCTCTGGCATAATTTAGATTCCATCATCCATAATTTATAATTCATCATCCATGTAAAACAAAAAGCAATAAACGAACCTTAGCAGAACCCTAGTACACAGAACAAATCAGATTAGCTACAAGGAGAGTTGTGATGTGTACCAGAGGCTCTTCAAACATTTATGGTAATCTGAATATGTAAGAAAAGCTGACATTAATGCAATAAAAGGAAACAGCAATCAGTAATCCTCCTTGTAAAAATTAAAATCAGATACTTCATCTGATCCCATTCAGACATCAATTCAGTTTTCCTAATTTCCTTTTTTTCTCTCAATAGGTAATTACAAAAATCACCATACTCTGTCTTTGATCCTTCAGTGTACACAATGGCTTGACCATATTGCAAAACGTATCCACGGAGCCAACAGTACACCTGTACTTCTGCAGAAACCTTGCTCACCTGAAGGCATTCCCACACATCACCACAGTCTAACTGTTTCTCTCCTGTTCATATTCCTCAGAGGAAACATCGCCATTTTGTTGGAATAAATTGCTCTAGGTAATACCTGGATATAATGACATTAACTGACCTAAAGCAGAGCTGATGTACCGTTACCCGATATTTCTTCAAGAGCTAATGGGAAAAAAATATTTTTTTCTAAACCTGGTTAGATCCCAGGTACATTGAGATACTTTTTGAAGATGCCCATCTTTCTCCAAGGATTACACAGGATGTAAAAGCCACAAGTAAACAAGATGAATCCACATCCTTTACCTGCTCCAGTGGCATGGAAGGTATTTATTACTGTGGAGCAGCAGGCATCAGTGCAGGTCAGTTACTGGGCTCTAATACAGCGGCTAAAGCACTGATGTTGTCAGGTTAAAGCCTTTTCCTTAGGCCCTTCACAGCATGGTCCTTATCAATTTCAATAACTTTAAATTGCACTTTAAGCAACTTTTACTTATCGCTTACACTCAAAATTAACCAATGACATGAAACTATTTTAAGACTGAGCCTTCCTAACCTTGCAATTTAACAACGGATTAGCAACACTTACATACAGAAATAAAATAAATTATACAATCAGCAGATCATCGTCAATGTCTTTGAAGCTCATCGTCATTTATACAACAAATAAAACAACAATAATATTAGCAGTGAGTATCCGAAATGTATAGATTTCTAGTCAAGTTAAGACATTGTGCTGTGCTTTAAGGATGAGATTTATCTTGCTTGACTAGACGCCTGATGTTTAGACAGCTCAAATCAAAGCTGTTTCACTGAACTCCCTTTCTAACTCACTGGAAAAAAAGGGAACTCCCCCAAACAGATTCATCCCATATGTTTTAGGGTCCATCCCTGCACAACTCCAGGTAAGTCAAATTTGGCAAGAAGAATTCCAGCTACAGTGACCACCCTGGGCCACAGAGTCGTTGTGCATCTCACCATCTCCTCAACAAAGAGTGAAAGGAAGGTGTATTAGCATCTTATGAATTAATACTGCTGCAATTCCCAGTTTGCAAGAAAGTTACACTTGCTGGAACTACATAACAGGTTCAAATTACCATTTCAAAATTAACCATCAGTGTCTGTTTGGGGTGGTTGAAGAGCAATCACCACTCACAGATAAGGGGCTTTTGCTTTTGATATCACAAAGCAGGTTTTGCTCTGGATACCATGCAGCAGATGTTTACACTGTGTCAGCATCACTCAAGCGACAAGATATTGATGAAATTGTCACCCATATATGTAAAGAGAAGCCTAGAGACATTTTAATTTCTATGTGCAAATGAATAAACACAAACAAGCCACAGATGCATGAACAGATTTACTGAATACTCACTGGCTCACTTTATGGTACAACTTCGCAATCCCTTGGTGTGTCCAGTCTTTGCCAAGAGTTGGCAAAATATGACCTAAGGTATCTGACCTGCATAAAGGAAAAAAAATGTAAGTAAACTGAAAAAAGCCCCAAAACTTATACTAACAGTCAAGCCTAATACAAACCCCACTAACTTAACTTGGCTAGCTGCAAATGAAAATGAGGTTTTCTGTAAGGGACTGATTGTCATCAGAAAAGAATTATTTTATTCCCCTCTTTTTTGAGACAGACTGACATGCTCATCCTTGGCCATGTTGTTTTAATTACTCCTGTGCTCCAAGGTGGACAAGCTTGTGCCCCACAAGGTAATATGGAAGTTACAGCACATAGGCCATCAGACCTCTAGGAGACCACCAGTGCTATGCAAGCTTTTTGAGGTTTACATTAAATGTTTTCTAAATAAACCAAACCTACTCATAAGGGAAGTTTATCAGAAATTGAAACCATGAGGTAAATCACATTCTAGCTTACTTCAAACTAACTTCTCCACATTAAGCCAGGAGTTGGTCAGGTATAAACTATTTTGAAATATTTATTCTGGCTTCAATGTATTTCCCACTTCATATGAGAGAAATTTATTTACACTATAGTAACAAATAGTGCAAATGAGCATCCTGCTTGCCTAAGCATTGTACAGACACACAGAAAGAAGTCCACACCCTGAATAATTTCCATCTTAGAGGAAGAAATACTGGGCAGTGACTTAGGATGGGTTTGCATTGGCATTGTAAGGTAAAGTGATTCAGGAACTCTGGGCAAATCAATAGCAGAGAGACTAGATCCCACTCACTTTACTTGAAGCTTAAGAAAACAAAGTAGGGAAAGATGTTAATTTACATTGGCACCAAATGAGAAGTTTGACATACAATGGGTAAATCACAAGAATGAAGAGAATTTCAGTTTAAATGAAGTATTTGAATTTCTCCCAGACTGCTCTTGAAAATTATTTTTACTTGTTCTTTTTCCTAATTAGATATACCTAAGTTTGATTTTGAAAGAAAATTATTTCAAAACAAATCTAAACACCTCACTTCAAAAGACAATGCCTGTATTTTTATTTTGTATTTTCCCTGTTCCACACACAATTGTTTTCACCAGTGTTAAATACACTAAATAAATGGAAACCAGCAAGTTGGAGAATCATTTTGGTCACTGCAAAATTTTGAGTTTTACCTAAAGTACTAACCTGAAACTTTCCATCAAATTCTAATTCTGACATTGATTTTGGAGTTGAGTCTACTAAATAATAATGCCTATCACTGGAACGCCCTAGGGATGCCACTTGAAACAAAATTCACAATTTTTAATTACTCCTTCATATTTAACGAATTCTTTTAATTATTACTTCATAAGAGTGATGCAACAAAAAGGTTAGGATTTTGAAGAAGGTCCTCCAATACTCCTGTAAATACTATCATGAAACACCAACAGGTGACAAATAATGGGCACATATGGCACGTGCCTATTAAATTAAGAATTCAGCTAAAGATTATTACATTGCTTGAAAGCCAAACTTAAAAAAACAAACCAAAACCAAGAAACAAAACCTCCCAAAACACTGGAATGTGAAGATTCTGTGATTACCATTCCCTGTTAATTATGTTTTCCTTTAGACTAAAGGGCAATTTGTCCTTGCATATAAAGTCTCTCCCTGCTCATGAACTCACCGTGTGATTGTTCCATCAATGTCAGAAATAACAACTTTATCATCCCAATTCCATAGGTAAATGGTGCCTTCACAGCGGCAAGTGCCTTGATACTGGGTTGTGACACTAAAGGTCACATCATTGGGGCCATTCTTGAGCTTTAAGCTTTTCTGCAAGACATTATCAGCAAGATGATCAACAAACTGAGCATGTGAAATGGACACAGTGTAAAAGCCACACATGATCACTGGGCTGAGGAAGCTGGTGTGGATTTCCCCTCCCATAAAGGCAAACCCATCTGTGGGACTGTTTTTGCCCGAAGACCAGGATTTCCGTGGGAGGTAATGCAGAAGGATAGAAAGACCCAGCATGTGCCTCAGGGAGATTTAACCTTGGGGGAAAAATAATCTGTGGAAGAAGTTGTGCACTGCAGGAAGCAAAGTAGCAGGAATGACATGAACTGATGAACAATGAACTTTGTGAGGAGCAAGGGGAATGTGACAATGACCCAAGCCAGGCCAGGGTCGGTGCCCAACAATCAGGCGTGCTGCTTTCCTGCCCTAAACACCCATCCTGATGGAATGGAGCCCAAGTCATGGATCTGGAGGGGTGGAGGAAGTCCATGAAATAGGAAAGTAATACGTACCTGTGAAAGGACAGGGGACAGTAGTTAAAGCAAACGTATGTTTGGTACAGAGATGGTTTAAGAATGTAGTTAAGTTGTATGTGTGAGGAAGAAGGAATTTCAGTAATGGGAAATAAATACAATGGAACAGTTAGAAGTTACATCATTTATGTGGGAACTGAGTATGATACAAATGATATGGAATAAGGGGTGGAAATTGCATTAGGTCTGGCTGAGCTGGAGTTCGTTTCCCCACAGCAGCCCTCAAGGTGCTGTGCTTTGCACTGGCAGCTCAAAAGGTGTTGGTAACACAGCATCAGCACCACCTCTCCAATATTCCACCTGCATCAAGGGGCTGGGACTGGGCAGGATCCTGGGAGGGGACACAACCTGGCTAGAAGACCCAAATTAACCAGAGGGGTATTCCATACCATACAACATCAGCTCAGATATAAAAGTTAAGGAAAGGAGGAGGAACGGGGGGGGGTCATTTGTTATTTTACAATGTTTGCCTTCCAGAGCTGAAGCCCTCCTTTCTGGGAAGTGGCTGAACATCCCTCACTGGTGGGAAGTAGAGAATATACTTGTTTTTTTCTTTGCTTATCCACCTTATGTTCTCCCCCACGTCCCACTGAGAAGGGGAGTGATAGAGTGGCTTGGCAGGCACCTGGCACCCAACCAGTCATCCCAATTTGGTCACACTGAATTTTATTGCTTTCAGCAGAGCTATTCTAAATAACAACAGCAGAGGCTTACCCTGTGTGGCATATATTAGGCATTGATTTACAGAACGGAACAAAACAAATAAAAAATTCTGTTTCACTATCAGGTATATTAAAAAAAAATACAATCCCCAAATATTCACATAAACAGTAACAAATGATGGAATAGGGACCATCTATGGGGGTTTCCCATTCAGGAAGACAGATACATATGCAGAGAGAAATGTGAGTAACAAGAAGTTCCCTGAATTCTAATTAAGAGCTTTTCTATGGGGATTTGTGTTCTTCAGTATTACATCTCTTTCGTACAATAATTGACCTCACACACCAGATGAGCCATTATCCTTCAGCCTACACTAAATATCCTTAACTCTCCCACTGTGATGCCCTTCACTATCCCCTGTGCTGCTTAGTGATATGTGGAACAAGAGGTTTGATTTGATTCTATTTGATGACCTAACTGCTCATTTTCCCAAGACCTGTACAAATTTAACACACTTAGCGTATCTTGTTATTCATTACCTTTCACTGCAACTTTTTAATTAGTTAAAAAGTGAAAAGGAGGTGAGAATACAGAACAACTGATGGGTAACTGGTAAATCTCACCCACTGTTTCATCAAGAAACCAATTTAAGAGCAGTTTTAGCTTCAGCTAATTTTTGCAAGGTTTCTGAAACTGAAAAGTCACATTTTATTTATGTAACCCCAGCTTTCTCGTTCCTATAGAAAATTACCAACACATCCCATCTGTCTCTTGGAAAAAACTCTGCATTTCTTACAAATTATCCAGGCAGTGAGTGATAGCCTGTTAAATGCTGCACACCTTGTTTGGGTTTCCTTCAGAAAATTAATTATCTGTACCTAAGATGACAAGAAGTATTTCCCTAAAGTAGCCCATTTTTCCAGATCAAATTGAAATGTACAGAACACAAAACTGTAACAGTTTTGTCATCAGTCAAAACACCTCTGTCACAAAGGGAGAGAATTGGCTTCAAAGAAATTAATAAGCTCCAAGAAATAAATAGCTTGGCCTCAGTAAATTCACAAGTAGCTCTTTCAGAAGTTACTAACAGAAAATTTTATTTATGCAAAATGCCTACAAATCTGTGTGCACATGAGAAAAAAGGAAAAGAGAGAAGGGAGAAAGAAAAAAGACCTGTTAATATATACACATTTCACACACTGCAGGAAAGGATGTGGTTCTAAGTACACTTAGTCAGGTGACAAATACACAATTTGGAATTTAATTTGGTATTTTTCTAAATGAGATCCCATCTCCAAACCCCAGCACTTGCTGCAAGGAACAACATTCATGCTTAATACAGAAAAGAGGAGAGAAAAGGCTTTTTTGAAAAATGTAATGAGATAGCTCTTATGTCTTGCATTTAATTCTAATTAATCTTTGAAGCCTGAATAACAGTAAAGGCTCATGTTGTATTAGACATGACATTTCAGGACAAGAATGTAAAATTAACTCACAAGCTGGTCAGAAGTGAGTCGAAGAGATTTTTTGTAACTGATTCCAGACAATAATGAGAGATGACTGGAGTTGGTTTGTAATGACCCGAGGTTTTGTTTGGCAGCTCTAGGGTCTTCATCGCTTGAAGAAGATTCATCTTTTATTCTGGAACATTGCACACACAGAAAATGATGTTATCATGTCAGTAAATGCATCTCAGTATCCATTAAAAATGCATTAACAGTGAGTCACCAAATAAGTCATTGATTCTCTGCTACCAAGTACTGCCTCACAGGAGGTCATTCACATCATGAGTTTTAATATATAAATGAAGTACCAAGCTTCCATTCATATTTTCCCCATTATTCAAACTTGGATTGTTACAGGCAAGTGAATGGCTATAACAATAGTTTTCCATTACTTAAATTTAATGAATATAAATTAATGTGCTACATTAAGTCAAAATTTTCATATGGCAAAAAAATAATCTAATACATTATAGTATTAGATACTATAACTACAAAAAAAAAATCCACTGTTCTCAGGAGAAAAAAGAGGCACTTGTTATGCTGGCTTTCTCTTTCCCTCTTCTCTCTTCCCCCAAATAAATTAAAAATTAATTTTAAAAAAATGAAGGTTATAGAAACTTTATTATATAAAATAAGTCCTTTTCTTTCAATGAGCAACTTCAGATAACTGGATTATTCTTTTCCAGGACTTGCAGAATTACCCCGTTCAGAATACGATGATGAAAAGTCATAAAACCTGAGCTCCCTCACAGTATTCTGTTTAAACACACTTCGATATAATTACTTTTGTTCTGCTACAACCATGTTTTAGAAACTTGTTAAGGGTATTCTACCTCAGAAAGAAAGTTTTCCTACAGTAAAAAAATCTATCAGTGTAGGTGTAAGTTAAAATACTCTTTCAGATCCTACAAATCTCAGCTTTAAAAAAATCAGTATTTGGCCTTTTATTTCCATCACATCTGGATGTTGTTTGATGTTAGGAAGTCTTGACCCAATATCAAGGTACTGCATGTCATGACTAGGAACATTTAAAAGCCTATCTTATCCTTTGTGACACCTGATCTCAAAACCTTTACTCAGCATCCCACTTGTCACATTTTGCTTGCAAACAATAAATTTTTAATGAGATATTTCTAAGGCCAGTTAAAATTTAAACAAAGAACACCTATTTCAGAATCTAGTCTGCTTGAAGTCTTAATCCCACTTTAAATCTTATCTTTAAACAACCATGTAAGAAACAGACCTATATGTCACTTGTCATCCTTTGAAAGAAAATCAGCCTTTCCAATTTACTCTGTAGTTCTCAGAGAGGCAATGGACACAACAACTAATCTCCTACAGAATGAGGAATCCTCCTTCCAGCACATTTGCCTGGACTGCAACTGCTGACCACCAGAAAGAACAACAGCTTTTTGTTTCAGAATGGTGACCCCTGAACCTCATTTAATGAGCATAAAGCATATTTGAATCTGGCCTTTTTCAGCTGTAAATGCAGCCAGTACAAACAAGGTATCCTTCCATTCAGACCTGCATGCACAGAAAAGAGGCAAGGTAGGAGAGCTGTCCCTGGCTAACTCATCCCTTCAAACGAGCTAAAGCTCATCTTATGGAGCCCTCCAAGGTGAGACTCTGGCTGCACAGTGTGATTCATTAGTAGCACAGGAAGGAAGAGACTTCTGCTATCCTTGAAAGAAGTTACAGAAAATCGTGACTATTGCCTGTAAAAAACACTCTGGAAAGTCCCTTAACTTTCCAAAATATGAAGGAACCAATTAATTTGTCAGGCCATAAATCTAAGTAAATCAAAAATTTTAGCAGCTGGGATCTGACAGCACCTTGGGCTTGTCTATGATGCTCCCTTAAAAACTCCAGAGAAACAGATAAAGCTTTGGAGAACTGCTCCAATTACAGTTGTTTCCAAGGGGCTGGAATGTGTGTCCCAGAGTTGCCAGCCAAACCACAGAAATGCCAGAGTGCACTCACAAGGTCTGCAGCCCTGCCATGGGGTAAAGCCCTTCTATCTGCACTTACGTGGTGCAATGAGTAAAATTAAAAGTATTTCACTGACACAGTATTTCTTTGCTCAAATAGATGACGTAACTTGCTTTCCTTTTTAAATTGTAACACTTGTTTATTTCAGGTACAGATGAATTTGGGAGTACCTGTTTGCCCTGCTCATCTGTGAAGAGTCTTCTGTAAGTCCACTTTCACTCATACCTTGCTCTGGCTTTGTTTCCTGTAAAAATACAAGTATGAGTAGCTGTGCATCTCCTGTTGAGCAGAAAGCATATGTTTTTAGAAAAATATTTGAAATCAAATTCTTCCTTGTACAGACTTGGTAAAAATCAACAGCATGTTTGTTTCCTTTGCTTGTAGGCAAAGTAAAACCCTTAAAGAATAAAGGCAGTACAAAGACCTAAAAATAGCAACTATAAAACTCAAGAAGAATAATTAAGATTTAGCTTTGCAGGGAAGAAGTACAGAAATACCAGGTTTAACATCTAATACTGTTGAAGTTCTGGGATCAACTCCAAAGCTACTCAGTTCATACAAATAGACAGATTTCACCTGAGAAAGCGAAGTGTGACTTTGCAGGAGGAAAAAAAACCAACACAAATTACCTCTCACAGAATCATTAAAATTTTTATTCCAGTAAAACTTTCCCAACTGCTCTTATCTTGAGTAGATGCTGAACATTATCAAAGTCATTCCATAAGATTTTTAAATAGTGAATAGTTCTACTTTAAATAGTTCCATTTAAAGTTGCCACAGCTCAAGAGATAACCAAATACTTCCAGAGAAAACTCTAAAAACTTCAAACAACTATAAAACTAAAATCTTATGCTCTGAAACCTATACCCACAGATCAGTACAATGATAATTTAATGCTAGGCTAAAGAAGTTCTTGACTGAGGCACAACCATAAAATTGTATTAGAAGTAATTTTCTCCCCTCAAGTACTAACACTACAGTAATATAAATTAATATGAAGAGGTTTTACTAGCCAACTTTAATGATTAAATACGTCTAGACAGGAGATCAATATTTCATATAAAGCTTTGGTTTTTTCAGTTTTCTAGTGTTCATCCATGACTTTAAGACTGTTACCACAAACTTTTGATGCTCTGAAAAGAAACTCAAGAAGACTTTCAAACCAATATATATAGTCAGTTTTCCATCTTAGGTTTTCCTGAGTTTTACAGCTCACACTACTCATAAATATGTCTGCTCTTCAACCATCAAAAGAAAGATGCAGAAAGGTAGGTAATCTGCATGAAAACTTTAAATTAGTGGCACAACTCTTTGATTATAGGTTCCCAAATAGAGATTTAATACATTAGATACTACTGCCTCAGATTTGTGTAATGAAACTAAATGCAAAATCAAAACTCTTCAGGCAAACATTTCAGGTAGGGTCTGATCCAAAGCCTTCTGAAGTCAAAACAAATCAGACTTCAGACCGTGTTTAATGTATATATCCTCAGCCAAACTGAATACCAAGTTACTCTCTGAAGTAAAGTTCTGAGGGATGAATATGCAGATATCCTTCCCACTGCAACCAGAAGGAAATTGCTTCCTTCTTAAACTTACCTCTTTGATAGTGCTGTTCCTTCCTCTCCATGAAAACCACCACCTGCCACCTTTTTTGGGCATCTTGTCCCTCATTATAGATTCCACAGTTGCCTGTGATAAATGGATGGTAACATAAAAAAGGCCCAAAATAAAGGACAACCTGACATACGTAAATGAAAAAGTGCCAAACACACAATTTTAACTAATAATAAAGAGAATAAAAGTAAACATACTGTCTGTGGACCATAAATTCTACTAAAGCAAAATCTAATGGTATCCAGAGCTGCTCTGAAGTAACTTAAGCATGAATACTTATGGTATTTTTAAAAGGAAAATGAAAAAGAAATCAAATCAAAGAAGAAAAAAAGCATAAAGAGATATTAGTATAATGTCTAGAATGGAGAACCTACTGATTCTAAGTTATTTAGTACAAATTATGCATAAAAAAAAAAAAATCATTTCCTGAAGGAGGCGTCATGCAAAACAGTAACAAACTGACATGCAAGAGTTATTCACAAAGCTCATATTTAATCACCAGCTTAGGAAAAAAGCAAAGAAGTTACTAGCTTTTATGAGTTTATGAATTATCATGCTATGAATTTGACAAAAATGTTAGAATTATTTCTTTTATAAACCTTTTCTACTTTTCATTGGTTCTACATACTAGACACCAGTAGAAAAGTTTCTCTCAATATCCATAATGACTGGAGCCTTATACATTTTAACAAGGGGAGCTGAATTCTTTCACTCAGAGAGAAGCAACAGATGAAACTGGAAAATATTATGGTAAAAGCAGCCATAGGGTTTGGTATGCCCTAGAACAGCTTGGCCACTGCATTTCTGAGATGATAGCTTCCACTGCAAGTAAGGGCACAAAAAGAAAGCTGTGATGTTGATTAGTGATTTAAAAAAATTTAAAAAAAAAAAAATCTACGAACTCATAGCAATTAAAAGTGGGTTGTGTTCAGATAATATGTGGAACAATGGACCCCTTCTCTCAGCTTTTCAATGGGTTTTCTTTTCTTCACTATATTATCTGAAGTATATGAGGAAAAAAAAGAAATTCCTTTTACCCATCTTAGGCAAAACCCAAGACATCTGGGTTGGGCTTTGAAGTGTTTAATTTAAAATGCAGTTACCTTACATTATTTTTATTGCCACTGAAGACCCAATAGGCACCTATAAAGGTCTGAATCACACTGTGTGAGCGCCCAACAAATACAGAGTAGGACAACTATGTACCTTCGGGCATTTGACTTCCATGGGATGAATCCCACTCTTTATGATTAACAGAATATTTGCAGTAATGCACAAAAGAGCTGGCTCTGTGACATCTTTTAAATTCAAGCCATATTTACCAGATACTTGGGATTTTTAGGTTCAATTTATTTTATACAGGGATGGTACCATGCAGCTGCACATGACTGGATATAGAGGTAATGTGGAACTAAGAAAGAAATACTGGCAGAAAGTATTCTGGGCTTTTAAGAAATTTTTAGTCCACAGTGATGGCGACAGAGATAGCATTTGAATTCACACAGAACAACCCCAAAGATATGTAAAGTGCTGAAAATGGCAGAAGGAAGGCTTAGGTTTCAAAATTTATTAAATCCATGGCTAACCAGGACACAAAATAGTGCCAGTGGTGATACTACTTGTTTATATACGTTTATAGAATCTCTGTCATGAGCAGCTACGTGGCACCAGGTCATGTGGAATTGAACTAATTTCTTCAACCAACTTATACACAGTTGTCACACAGTCATTATCTATCTGGCACTATCTAACTGGGTTATGAACAACCAACTGAGAAACAAAAAGATAGCAAGCTGCAGGCCTTCCTCATCTGGTAGTTAAAGCTCATTCACTTAAGTTATTTGTATTTATTAAATAATGTATGCTGTACACATATAAAATGGAAAGCAAACACCAAGTATTCAGCTACAGCAAACCATGGGTCAATATAATTTATGTTTACAATCCATATTAATGAAGTAAAAAAGAAGTTTTCCTTCTTCAAAACAGTTGTAATAACTTTAGCCTAGGAAACATACTATTCACAGACCAAACTCAGTCCTTGTTTAGGCCATAATGTAAGAGAGATAATGTTTATGTGAGGGTAGATTTCACTGATGTGCAGATTCTCTTGTACAACAACCCACTTCCCTCCCTTAATCAATGGCATCATTTTAAAACTCCTCCTCTTACCAGCCTTCATGTTCAATCTCACCTTTGGCAAAGGTTTCTGGAATGCCTGCATTGCCAGCAGAAGGGGACCAGCTGTCGTCCAGTTGTAGTACCTGAGCATGAGAGAGAGACAATTACTGCATTCTGTAATCCCGAGGTCCCAATTCACAATCAGGCAGGTTAAAGCCACGAAGCACAGGTCAAACTCTGGCCTGCCCTAGTAATAACAGACCCATCGTATTCCACAGTATGTTCACAGGTATTTACCACATGTATTTTTCAGGGTATGCAAGAGAAGCTAGGCCTAGCTAGAGTAGAAGGAGTATTTATCACACATTACTCAAGTCATCATAGAATCACAGAATAGTTTGGGTTGGAAGGGACTTTAAAGATCATCTAATTCCAACTCATCTGCCTTGGGCAGGGACACCTTCCATTAGATCATGATGCTCAGGGCTGCATCCAACCTGGCCTTAAGTACTTCCAGGGATGGCACATCCACCACTTCTCTGGACAACCTGTTCCAGTAACTCACCACCCTTACAGTAATAAAGAACTCCTCCTAACATCAAACCTAAACCTCTCCTCTTTTAGTCTAAAGCTGTTCCCCTGTATCCTATCACTATTACCATATACAAAGTTGCTCTCTCTCTTTTATCCAAGTCCCCTTTAAGTACTAAAAAGCCGCAATGAACTCTCCCCAGAGCCTTCTCTTTCCCAGGCTGAACCTCAACTCCCTCAGTCTGTCTTCACAGGAGAGGCACTCCAGTCCTCTGATCACCTTTATGTCTGTCCTCTGGACTTGCTCCAACAGGTCCACTCCTCCCTGTGCTGGGGACCCCAGAGCTGGATGCAGCACTGCAGGTGCTCTCACCAGAGCAGAGCAGAAGGGCAGAATCACCTCCCTCAACCTGCCCATGCTGCTTTGGATGCAGCCCAGGACATGTTCAGCTTTCTGGGCTGCAAAACACACTTGGCTCATGTCCAGATTTTTATTCACCAGAGCCCCAAATCCTTCTCTGCAGGGCTGTTTTTAATGAGTTCATCTCCCAGCCTGTACTCATATCTGGGATTGCCCCACACCAGCTGCAGCACCTTGCATTTTAATTTGTTGAATTTCATGAGTTTCTCATGAGCCCTAATCTCAAGTTTGTCCAGGTCCCTCTGGATAGCATCACTTCATTCTGTTGATTCCACTGCACCACTAAGCTTTGTGTCACCTGCAAAAGTGCTGAGAGTGCACTCGGTCCCACTGTCTGTGTCGTTGATAAAGATATTAAAGAGCACCAGTCCCAAGACAGAGTGCTCAGGGACACCACTGATCACCAGCCTCCACGTGGACAAAGCTGTTGACTGCAACTCTCTGGCTGCATCCATCCAGCCAAAGTCCTCATATTCCACTTTATCACAGCACGAGCCACATTTTTTACAAGCTTTTCCAGTGTTTTTCCATCAAGGAACTACATAAAACTCAGGGGCCATAGTCTGTAGGATGTCAAGCTCCTGCTATTATAGGTTGAACATGGCTCAACTCTTGTTACAGACAGTAAGACAGTATCCACTTTCTAGGGAAGCTGATGCTCACACAACATTAAGAGAATATGCCATTAAGATCCTCACTAAGATCTCCTCTCTTCCCACTACATTCAGTAGGCAGATAAATACTAACATCAGATTGAGAGAGCTGTGTCAGGGAAGCAGTGAGTGACTCACCTCAGACAAGAGAGGGTCAGGTATGAGGTGCAGCATACACAATACAAACTATCACCTGGTACATCAGCCTTACATGAGCCATGTCTATGACTAAGGGTAGCCAACCTCTAAGCGCAGCACAAAGTCATGATGTCTCCTCTAACACTGTTTGCCAGGTGCAAGGAGCTCTCAAGGTAAAGAATCCCCCAAAAAGCTGCATCTGGCATAGCCTACAGCACTGCCTTGCTGCCAGCAATATAAACATACAAAATAATGTCTTAGCCTTGAAGAAATGGAAATCTCATACTCAGTGGTAAAGTTTAACAAGTCTTGAAAAGCAATGCCTCCACAGAGGCATATTAGCAAAATAATCAGTATATACAAAAAAACTGCTTGGTATTGATTGCAAGCAGACTGACATATCCTGTAAATATTAATTATTCAATCTCGCTCAGGGCAAGCCTTAGCAAGTTCACGTCATATTTCATTTTTACTCTGTCAATTGAATGTGAATACTATTAGCATTTAATAGCAGCTTCTTGAAATTCAAACTGTGTCCGTTAGCTGTAATAGGTCATCTGAAACTGCTCTTCACTTTCAATTCAAAGGAGGAAAGGTGACTAGAAGGACCTGAATTCACTAGGGAGTTGACTCATTCCGGATGATGAACATTCGAAACCTGGTTTTCCGCTACAGCTGTACTGATGTAATGCACTGAAGTGACACAGAAGTATCTTACTGTTACAACGGTAATTTTTTTTTTCTGGAATATACTTACTTATTTCCAATCTTAACCACAAGGTTGGGGTCATCAATGATTGCAGGATTGTCCACAAACTGCTGATATGTTACTGCATGTTCTAAGAATTCTTCTGTGGGGGAAAAAGTTACATTTGTAAAGCATGCATTTATGGATGACTGGGATGGGCTGACCTAAACCTCTTAGCACCTCTTGGACACATTGGTTTCACCTTCATTGCGAGGGTGCTAAGATTCAACTGCAGTATGGAAGCAAATTGTTCAGAGATTCTCTATCTCAGAAGATGATGAGGGTTTCTTTCTTTGCTTCTGGGTGTCTTTCCTTTCAAAATACAACCTGAAGTGAAAGCTCAGGGATGGAACTGTGAGGGAGGAAATCTCCTTTTAGAAAAGTTACATAAATTTACAAGTGATTCAGATGACAGTATGACTCAAATCACAGGATATATGAAATGTTTAAATAAGTAGCTTCTGAGCAGCAGTCAGTGTAGCATCAGGCTCATATGATTTTACAATGCCACATTACTGCAGAAAGTGCAAGTATTAACACATTTATTTTCACATTATGCCACTGGAAGTTCAAGGTAGAAAGTATTGAGATTTATCTAAAAGTTACACAAGAAACTCGAGGTAGGGCAGGAATCAGGTCAAACTTTTCAACTCCCTCTCCTCATGTCCCCATTTATGGACCACTTTTTTCATTCCTGACTCCAACACTGGTAAATTTCCTAACTTTATACTGTACTAAGTGGCAAAAGTACCATTAACATGACTGTGATACAAAACATAGCACTATCAGGAAGTAAAAATGCCAATAAAATACTTTCAAAAATTTTCATATATAGCAGATTGTTCAAATGTGTTAAAAATCCTAAGTCCTATGTGAGTCTACTATTCTAAGCATGAAAAGTTCTAGGAAGTTTATCATTACATGGCCAGTATTTATCTTCTCAACACAATGCTGAGCACAGCCACAGGAGGGCTCTGCAGCCTCAGGCTGGGAAGCTCAAACCCAGCTGTCAGCACACGTCTGCAATTCACAGAGTCATCCTGTACCTTTGGTTATCTCTTTGTTCTCAGTAAGGCCTCCGCAGAGAGAAATGGCAATGGAGGGCAAATCCCGAATTCCATCCGAGGTGCTTTCAGCGCCGCTGTCAACACCGGAGCTCCCGACAGACTGCGGGGAGTGGCTGGCTGGCCGCGGCCCCACGTCCGTCGTGTTCCTGCCTTGGGCATTATCCCCACTGGAAAAGAAAACTCAGGCATTCAGTCTTCATGTATTCATTCCCAAATTCACTCCCTTCAACAAGCACCGTTTACATCTGACATATGCTTAGGGACAAACGGAAAAAAAAAAAAAGAAAAAAATTTGTTTCAATTTTACAGCAAAACAAAACAAAGTAACATAGGCCCTTCATGTGCCCTCAAATATGAGATTACTTCTACTTACTTGCCTAAAATAGGCAGGTATAATTATAGCTTCCCTTATTTACAAGAGCTAGGAAAATAAGACAATAAACTGTATAATCTTAATAGACAGAATAATGGTACAGTAAGCAGAGTTTATACTAGTAGAACTATTCCCACACAGGAACAAGAGTAAGCATATTAGTATATTATTTAATTTATATTAACTATATAAACTGACAAGTAAACCCAAAAAAATGATATATATGTTTGTGTATTTATGTGTCATGTATATATAAATAAAACACTCTACATGTAAACTACTAGAATTAAAATTTTAAGAAACAATAAATCATTATACCCACTTAAAATCTGATGAGATCATTATTACAAAGTGTAGGCTCATCAAACTCTGCTTTCCACTCCAGATTTATATGAATGCATTAGAGAAAGAAATTTTCAATCCAACATTTTCCCCATATAACTAATCCTTCCCAGTTTTATTGAAATGTTAATATTACAACAGCTGAGTTTAAGCAAGCAAAAAAAGAAAAATAAAGTACACAAGCTACTTTAATTGTTGCTCAATGACTTCCATCAAGTGACTAAAGTATATGTTGAAAGAGAACTATAAATGTTGCAAGAGGCTATAATAAAGATCAGAACAAGTTGGAAATTGTATGTTCAGAGTGCAGTATTTTCATATATAACTCTGTCATGCATCTTCCAAAAACTATTTTCTCACATTCATATTTACAGGTGATCAATCACAGTAAAGCAACATCAGAGCAATAATTTTTGGCTAAGGCTGTTAACAGTAAGATATGCTCTTTATAGTAATAAGTCAGGACATGGGGATAAATATATCCCAAGGCCAACTGCTCCCCCGAGACATGTGAGTAGCACTCACAAATATCAGTGTATATTACATAACCATTCACAATCAATATATGATGCTTAATTGACCAAAACAGAAAACCAGCTGCAAGCACTCTTCTCAGGCCCAAATGCAGCACCTTCCAAAAGTTCTAATATTCCTCTCTACAGAATTTTACTTTCCTTCTGCCTTCATGTCTGCTTGAACCCTGAAAGAGACATCTTATCTGTTTGGCAATGAAGAGTTTGATCTAAATATGGAAGGTGACAAGAGCTCTTTAAAAAATAAAAATGTAAGAAAAGGACTTATACTTTTTGGGGAAATAAAGTGCAGCAACTTCTGGATCCATGTCCGTGAGGTCATCTAAATAGACACCATCAGCACCAAGATGCCGGCTCCGTTTGTCTGTAAGAGACAGAAAAAATAAGCCTATTAATTAATATTTTCTGAGTAACAATCCAGAGCTGTTATTACTGTTTAGCTATTCATTTTAAGATTGAGAAACCAGACAAGTTATAACAGTTTCTGAACTGTATTTGCAGAAAATGATACTGCCAAAAATTTCAAACCAAGTTTCTTACATACATTGTTCAAACTATGAATTAACAAAATGGGACAGCAGAGGACTAGTTTTTTATCCCAGACAAAACCACTGGGAATTAGAAGGCAGTGGTCACCACAGGAAAAGAGCAAAAGGAAAACCTCCTAAGTACTTGCATAGGCCTATTATCACAGCATGGCAGTCAGAGCATTTAATCTTTGAGAACTAATCTTCCATCCGCCTTGAAAAAGGGAAATAACAGACTAAAATATAGTCACTAACATACTATAACTGGCTCATTATGGAGACAACTCACTTTTAAGTACATACACCTGATGTGTTGTGTGTGCACATGCACCACTGTAGGGGACAACATGCCCCTTCTAGGCCTGTCACTAGGACCAATGCAGAGCCACCACTATACTGTTGTTGCCACTACATCTAGACAAGTAACCACTGTAAGGCCAAAACCTAATTTGGAATTCATTCTCAAACCCACAGCTTCTCGCTGTCCCCATTTCCAACACCAAGCATCACAAAAGCAACCAGAAAATCTATACAAGGACTGAATAGTAAGCAGAGAAACACGTCATATTTTGTTTTCAGACAGTGGAATGCATGGGGAAGAGGCCAAGAAACTTGTATATTTACTGATTAAAAAGCAGTTGCACAAGCTAGGCTTATATAGAGCTTACATAATTATGGAATAATCAGTGCTCTAAAACAGAACATTTGTAAGCAAATAAATTTCATGTGAAGACTGTAACACTTGTTCACTTGTTATAAAATGTACACACAGAACTGAAAAGCATGTAAAACAAAAGCACCTTATTTTATGGCAAATCTGTTCCTCGTGCAAAAGACATACTACAACTTTGCACGAGGGCAGAGAGTTTCCACAATTACTAGCAACACAGCACTCAGGTGAACCAGCAGATCTACAGGCTGCTTATACAAAAAAGTGAAATCCCTGAATCCGTCAAATGTGAACAAAATTGGAACAAGTTTTGTAGTCTTGCTCATATGCACAGAAATGCCAAAAACTTCAGACTAAGGAGAATCTTCTATCTAATACGTATCTCATGTGAACAGCTTGATGTACAACTCAGGTTTTGAAGGCTCATTCCAAAACTTATTCCTTTCCTGATCTGAAAGCACCTTTAGGGCATGGATTAATTTATATGGCAATAAGATGCTTTATCACCATGAAATCTGAAGACAAAATCATACATATAAAAGCGCAGGATCAAGTGCTTTACCTTTCTTTCTGGTAGGGGAATCTGTCTTGCCAGTCGGTTGGGCTGAGCAAGCTGCAGCTTGCTTTATTTCTTCATTTGCAGGTAATGGGGGTTCAGCTGCTCCTGGCAGCTCTGTCTCTGGCTTATTTGTCTCAGCTGGTAAGGGCTCACTTTCATCAGCAGTTGCTGCATCTGCTTGTCCAAGGGCAGGCAGTGGAGACACTGTGCTAAACTCCTCTACAGGAGAACTTTGGATGACCCGAAAGTGAGTGCTTTCAGGAGGATTTACATCTTCCATGCTGGGTTCCTTTGCTTTGAGCAGAGAACTGGCCTGTGAGGAAAATTAAACAGATTACTATAAAGAAAAGCTCTTAAAAAATCCAACAGCCAGAGTTTAACCTGTTCTGTTCAACTCCAGTGAGATCAGATTGTCAAGATGACCAACTACAGCAGAAAGCCACCACTAACTGAGAGACTACAATATGCAAAAGACCTCTCTGCTGTGTGTTCATGCAAAATTCATTTGCATCTTGGGACCAGGAAAGATTTGTTCTGGAATATGTTCTAACGTCTTCATTTTCATTCACCTGCACATGCCACCTCCCACTCTGCCCTCCTCTCTTCCTGTGAAAATCCTGGCTTTCCCTCAGAAGATAAACCTGACAAACAATAGAAGGTGGTGCAGACTGGAGTCCTTCCACAATCAAGATGCTCTCAGGCACCAGGACACTGCCTAATCCCCAGATTTAGAATTTAAATCTTTCTGAACAAGATGCCCACTTTCCTGGCCTGCGAAGCAGGATTTTTTCCTCTTTATACTGTGTGTGAGCTCATTTCTCCTGCAGTCCTTTCTGCAGAGAAGCCAGCCTTCAGCAGGAGGTGCCACACTCTGCACCATCCCAGCCCCCATAGTTGCAGTATTCCACTGAAACCTGACCTCTGTTTCTCATACCCTGGTGCATGTGTAAATCCCAAGCCTCCTCTTTCCCGTGTGAATGCTGTGACTCTACAGGAGCTATCAGGAGGAGCCAGCCAGCACCTGACCAGCCTGCAGGGTGGGCAGCTGCCCACAGTTTCTGTGCAGCACTGGAGACAATGCTGCACAGATCCCACACCTAACTGGGACAAACTGCTCCAGGAGGAGACAGGCACCAAGCCAGTCCTCTCAGCCAAGAGAACAGTACATCTGCATATCCACAGACACAGAACTGCAGGTGACTCTGGATGCTTTTGTACTCAAGCAGCCCATTTTAATTTCTGTGAATCAGACTGCTAACACCAAGCACCTAATTTCCATTTAAGATCATTTATGAATTTCAATGATTTACCAAAGGACATTGGGTTTGATTTTTTTCTGGTTTCTAAGCTTCTAACAGTCTAAAAAATTAGACTAAAAGACTGGGTCTCAGGTACTACCTCATTTTCTGTATGTCACCAGTGTTGAGAATATCCATGCCATAAGGTACTTTCCTATACCTCCTATAGAGCAAGATTCATTTCTCTTACATAGAACACTGTAATTTTATGTAAAATCAGGATCCATTTCCTCTTCACCAGTCTGCAGTAGACTAAGCACATGGGCCCTACTGAAGCACAATAGATCCTAGCAGGAATTAAAGAACTTAGGTTGGATACCTTTGCAGCCTGGGGGAGCTCTCCCCATGCCCAGTGCATGTGGGGATTATCCTTCAGTCCACTTCTGTCCGTAGGTTTACTGACTAATTCTGAATCACTTTGAGGAGTAGGAGGACGTGAATCTGATGGGCTAAAGAAAAACAAACAAGAAATGTTACAATAGCAAAAGTAACCACAACGCACTAAGCGCTCTCCAAACTGATGGCCACCAACACAAAGGATTGAAGACTGAAATAATCAAGAGACAACTGAGAGTATCAAAGCATAGAAAAATGGTTTAAACAGTTCAAGATCCTCCTACGCTGGCATTCAGAGGTCTCATCCCTTTTTCAGTAAGTGCTGTCAGAGAAGGAGGATTTCAGAAGCTGAAAGATATGGAACAAGAACACTGGACCTGAACATTTCAGGAGGATTTTTGGTTTTCTGCATGGAAAAAAGAATGGGGATGGTAAAAACAGCAGCAGATGAACAGATGTTAGTATTGTTATAATGTATGCAAAGTGCAGAAGTTACTCACATCAGGACACCTTATCCTGACTAAGCAATAATTTAATCTAAGGAATCCAGTTGACTCCTTTCTAACTTGTTCAGTTCTACCATTGGATAGATGTTTATAAGGAAAACAGCAGGAGAGCTACACAAAGAATTTGAGCCCTTTCAGTTCAAATGTATTTAACTGCTTGTTTTTATAATTACTTGCTTTAAATATTTATAAATTAATTAGTAAATTATCAGCTTGTAGCACATTTTTAATGTGGTGAAGTCAAGAACATGATGTCAAGTCAGTCATTAAAAAATAATGAATCACTGATTTCAAGGACAGAAGGGAAAAAATCAGATTATCTGCTCTGCCTTTCTGTACAATACACGTCACAGAATTTCCCCCAGAACCTCCTCGACAAAGCCTGCATTTTTATCTGAGCCATAACATGTCTCTGTATACTCATCCAATCCTGATTTAAAAACTAAAACCAATAAAAGAATCCACAACATTCCTAAATCAAAGGTCCTAGCTGAGTTACTTCCATTTTTAAAACCAAAAGGTTTCCATCTCATGAAGTGCCTGACACAACGAAGTTCAACAAGGCCAAGTGCATGGTGCTCTGCCTGAGTCAAGGCAATCCCAATACAGGCTGGGCAGAGAACGGACTGAGAGCAGCCCTGGGAAGAATTACTAGAGGGGGTTCATGGATAAAAAGCTGTGAGGGTGATGAGGAACTGTCACAGGTTGCCCGGAGAAGTTGTGGACTCCCCATCCCTGAAGACCAGACTGAACTGGGCTCTGAACAACCTGGTCTAGTAGGTGTCCCTGCCCATAGCAGTGGGGTTGGAATGAGATAATCTTTAAGGTCCCTTCCAATCTAAATCATTCTGTGATTCTACAGTTCTATGGAAGAGCAAAACTGGTTTGGGGTTTGGATATTCAGTTCATTCAGAAAAAGATAAAGAATAAATCAAACATGAAGACTTTATATAAAGGTAGAATCATAGAATGATTTGGGTTGGAAGGGACCTTAAAGACCATCTACTCCAACCACCCTGCCATGAGACCAGTTGCTCAAAGCCCCATCCAGTCTGGCCTTGAACACTTTCAGGTATGGGATATCCACAAATCTTCATGGCAACCCGTTCCAGTTCCTCAACAACCTCACAGTGAAGAATTTCTTGACAAAAGTCCAAGCTTTTGGTTCAAAGCCACTACTCCTTTATGCAAAATGCCCTTATGAAAATTCCCTCTCCCTTTTAGGTACTGGAAGGTGCTATGAAGCCTCCCTTTTTCAATATTCTGTAGAGCCAGCTGGTAGGGAATTCACTGATCACATGAAAATAATTACTTCACATTCACATCTGAAATAACAGCAACCGAATTATCTGCATTATTCACTATTTTCATCTAGCAGTAAGATACACTTCGAATATGGACAAACACTAGGACTTTTTAGCTACAGATATGTTACCTAATTAAATTATAAAATTTATAAGCCATCTTTTTAGGGCCTAAGAATTTCAATTTTTTATCAGTCCTTAGTATATAACTTACAATTTGACAGATGAAGGAATCAATACAATCCAATTTTAGAAGTATTTTCATTCTCTAAGGATTCAAGAAATGCCTAGCGGGTCTTTCAGCAACTTCTAAATCTCCCACTGAACGGTTTGTAGGATTTGCAGCACTTTCCATTCTTACAGGACATTGAAACCTTGGAAATCAGGAGCCTAAGCACTTCAGAAAATCTCAGTAGGCAATCATGCTCCTACTGCTGCTTTAAGCCTAAAATATCCAGATTTAAGGAAGCCTTGTCGCTTCATGTCTCACTTAACCTGTGCACTACAGTCATTTTAACCTCCAAGATAACTACTGTTTACATAGAAAAATCTCCAATCTGGCCTTGTTCAGCCCAAGTTCACTTACTCAGACACCCTGAGAGAACAGAGGCATTGCTTCAGTTTGGGTAGAACCTCTGCATTTTGCACTAAGAAAACTGATTTGGGGTGAAGGGGAACCTGGTCTTCTCCATAATTTTCCCTGAAAATACAGTTCCCTTGTACACACATCTGAGTGGGGATGAGCCTGAGCTGTTGCTCAGCACCATGATTTATATTCTCAGAGACACAGTGGAAGTACCAGAAATATGGCACTCACATATGTGGTGCCTGTTGAAGCACGCAGAGTTCTGCTCTGTGAAGGTTCTTGCTGCAAGGGCTGCCCAATGATCTGGGTTTGCCTTGGGCTGAACTACATCTCGCAATTCCTGTGTCCTTAAGTTATGCACTGACTCAGCCCAGCTGAAATTTCCTTGCCTTGCACAGATTGCTGAGATACTGCAGATCAAACCAGAGCCACCCATCCTGTCAACAGTGCACAAGAAGGAAGGGAATCTTCAGTTCAGTCATTTAGATCAGCATCTCTGATTCACATCCCATAGATGCTGAATATTTGTGTCACAGTCCTATGTATTCCTTAACAGCTATGATTGCACTTAATCTAATCTAATGACAAAGACCAAGGAACTAGGCCTGTAGTTGGCAGCTCTGCAATAACAGACTACAATGATCTTTGCAGTGTTTTCCACTAGAAGCAAAGAGACCCCTGAAAAAGGAGCAGTGTGACCTGAGAAAAAGTCCTGTCTTATGTGACAAAAAATACCTGTGAAAAGATAAACATTAGGAAAGAGGCCTACGTCATGCACATGTCACAGCAATGACTGAGAGCCTCTGATCCTCCTCTCAGGTGGCCATAATAGCATGCCTTATTTCACACAGAGGGAAACACATTGCTGAAAGACCCACCAAGTATTTCATATTTCAACAGCTGCATACACAGAGCCTCACTCAAGACAGCTAAAGTGCTGCAGCAACTTGTCTATCTAGTCTGTAAGAGAGGTGAACTCCAGAGCAAAGCTCATGGAGCCACCCAGAGCACATCAGTGCTCCATCCCTAC
This sequence comes from Monarcha castaneiventris obscurior, assembly GCA_026261815.1. Classification (NCBI taxonomy): domain Eukaryota; kingdom Metazoa; phylum Chordata; class Aves; order Passeriformes; family Monarchidae; genus Monarcha; species Monarcha castaneiventris. The sequence continues at coordinate 23,970,287 of JAMPIT010000624.1, read as the reverse complement.
CTGTGCTCCTGCCCTTCTTTGCCAGGAGAACATACTAAGGAGCACAGTTTTGAATATCCCAGGATCTCACTTTGACTTGGTGCTGCAATATGGTCAAGTTAAAGAGGGCAGGCCCAGAAGCTGGGAAAACCTCAAGACTATCAGTTTTGATAGGGCTTTAGGCACCCAGTATGGCAACTGTGTTGACATAAGATATGAGTAATTTAGCCTGATTTATTACTCAAAGCTTTCCCAACTTTAATGGAGAATTGTAGAGACCATGTTCTACTAATTTAAATTTTTTAGTGTTGCTGTGACCTCTCTCCACTGACTTAATGGAGTGAAAGAGCTTGACTGCAGAATCTTGAGATTTCTTGAATTCAAGGTAGCACAGAAAGTGCCTGTATCCACTTTTAGCTCTGTGGAAAAGAGAAATCCTACACTACAGCAAAGGCACAGTTTCCTAAACCTTAACCAAGATCCCTTATCTATCTACTGTGTCATCTTTACTCGGCAAGGTTTCCCCCCAGTGCAATCCAACATACAGAAAGTTCTTCCCCCTCCCAAACCATGGAACAAAGGAGAGAAGTTTTCTTTAGGCACTGGGCTCCTCCCATTACAAGACTTGCATTTTTTATTGCTAACTTAATCTCTGAGGTTTTTGTTTTGCTTTTACTTTAGCAACCTATGGACAAGCAAACAACTCAGGAAAACCATGTGATTAAAATGTCATTAAAATATATACCGAATGTAAAAAGCTGTGTGGAAATGTCAGTCTTCAGAGGAACAAATTCACTAGCTAAGTTCTTACTTTTTCAGGTTTTTATCATCTTAATGACTTGATTTTTAACCCAAGCTCTCACTGCCATGACTTTATATCAGCCATCCTCTTTCAGTGGATGATTCATCAAGGTAAGTTACCTCTACTCAATGCCAACAAAGAAGCAGGCAGAAGAAGTGATTTCCAATGTCACTTTCGAAGTGTCAGAGTTAGCAATAAGTACAGTTATCAATTCCATGCATTCACAGAGACTTAGTGTGTTAAAAGTGTATTAAAGTGTTAAAAGGATTAAAAAGCAGTCCAGAAAAGAGGGAGGACAACTGTTCTACCTGTCTGGAAGAGAAAAGTGAGAAGATTGTTGAGGACAAGAGTTAGATAGGCCTCTGTCTGCTGGAACAGCGAGGAGAGAGGTTTGCCCTGTACAATCTATAGCCTTACTGGGCAGAAGAGCATGTTGGGAGAAAGAAAGACAAGGTGTCATTATTCACAAGTGCTAATTAACATAAACTCTTTGTGCATTAGTTACACAAACGCTGAATTTACATTAAGAGTTTTTAAAATCCAGGATACTGCAATCAAGAAACAAACAGAACATACAGTTCCAAAAGCCATCAAAAGGGCAGGGTATTGACAAATGCTATCAGCAGCCTGGTGAAGCCAATCACATCAAGCTTTACAGGCACTGGAGCATGTTTCTTCCAGAACTCTATTGAAAACATTTCAATTTAGCCCTTGCCCTGAAATAATCTCCTCACACTCCCTTCCTCCGCCCCTCAACCACAGAGGCAGGATACTGAGATTAGACTTCTTAGGACAAGGTCTTGTGAATATTGCTGCACTCCAGCAGCCTGCATAGGGGCGTGGAGCACATGTGCATGGGGGCACACACACACACACACACACAGGCCTAACTGGAATTACAGTGCAATGCACATTAAGCAAAAAACATCCCTTGTTGACAGACACAAGAAGGGAGGTTCAAACTGCTTTGTTTTGACATGAAAGGTATGCACATGCACACAAACACACATACAGGAAAAAACAAGAAATTTACTGTATGTGTTCTTTCCACACAGTAAATATTTCATGTCTATATTAAAAGGGACATTAAAAGCTCATATTCATTTAAAAAAAAAAATCTTATTTTTATATATCAACTCCAATCTGGCAAATTCTTAAAAAGGATTACACTCAAAGTACTGAAGACTTATAGAACTATATTCACTGAAGTCCTTATGGGGGGTGTGCATCAGGCATTCAGATTTCACAAAGCATTCATCCTCTCTACAGTATTTGTATGCAAACGGTGACATTAACAGATAAAAATATTCTTCAGCATTTGTGGACCTGCATTTGTATGAATGCATTTGCTGCATAAGGACAAAGCCAACTTGATGTTTTGGTACACTATCTTACTGCAAATATAAAAACCATTCATCTAATAATGGTCAGGGACCATGTTTGATATCAAAACCTTTAGTAAGACTTCATATAGCACTGGCAGAGAAGACACTACTGGAAAAATTAAAATTAGGGTAGTATCTAGAATTGTACTATCAGAAAAAGTACCTTTGAAGAGGTGACCATTCACCATCTGAATGAGGGTAAGGTGCAGACTGAGAAAGCACAGAAACTGCAGGAGCCTTTATGTCAGATACATCATCAACAAACACATCTGGCACAGGGATCCTAAACAAGGGAAAAGAAGTGACATTGAAAAAATGTACTTGATTACTGAATTGTCATATTCAGATAACAAACCCTGTCACAGATAATTAGTATAACCTGAACTAAAAGGAGATAAAGAAATGTTATCTGATTCAAACCGTCTAGTTCACACCACCACAGAGGATTCTTCTTATGTTATTAATGTTCTTTTCATTACTTTAATTACTAAACATTCCCAAAAGCTTTCTAGCCTAAAGCTTTAAAGTAACACCTTCATCAGCCATATGTTCTGACTTAAGAATTACTCCTAGAAGACACGGACTGGAACATTAACCCAGGTTTCCACTACATATCTCAATTCCACTGATACCTTGAATTGTCCGACGGCTCTTTTTCTTCCTCTGAGCTAATCTCTATGGGAAACATGTCTTCATCTTCTGATGTGTCTCCATGTGTGTCTTCTCTTTTTAAGCTGTCTATTTTATGAGTTGACTTCCTCCTCTTCTTCCTCCTTTTTTTCACAGAGCTACAAACTGGAGATGTTTCAGTAGAAGGCTGGGATCCATGGGTTTGGGGCAGGACTTGTGCGGATGCATTGGTGTCCAGGTTTCGTATCCTGTCTATGGAATTCCTCTTCAGCTGGGATTCCATTAAAGCAGTCCCCTCAGACAGAATGGGAGATGTGGAGAGATGATAAGGAATTACCTCCTGAAAAAGAAAAATTTCAAACCATTAAACATGTTAGCTCTTTCACCAGTCATACAACTGGTTCTAACACCTATGCACAATTACCAAAATCTAAGTTATTTACTTCTCAGAAAAATAACAAAGATTAGACATCTGGATGCTCATTATGCTCCTATAGCATATGGAAATTTTTCCATAGCTGCATTTCCTTAGACAAACCAGGGACAATACTCCTGATACAGCATCCTCTGAGCATCTAGTATTGGCCAGGTTATGGCATAAGTCTCTGTCCACCTCATATAAGATACAGAGCAGAAATAAAATCTTAGTTTAGAACCTGAACATTTTGTAAAATACAATTCCCCTTCTCAACACAGATGACAGATAGTAGTCAGACAGGTCAATGGTTTATAATTAGGTCACACAAACACCCTGCTATTCAATCATACATTTACATCTCTAGACATTCATGGAAGTATTTCCAGCAGTTTTCAGTCACCAAATAACTGTTACCACACAAAAATGTTAAACATAAAGATATAGAGATGCACATTCACAAAGCTCTCACCTGAAACTAGCATTATCATACTCAACACAGGTATTTGAAAACTCATCCTCCTCTGAACAAAAATTATTTGGGCTATCTGAAGAGAAATGCCTGCAAAAATTTTCTTATATTACATTACCTGTAGACTACTCAAAGTTAGTGTAACCATAACTTATTTGGACCAGTATTTAACCACAGCTCAACAGCAGACATTCTCATTTAAATATAGCTCCACATGAATAATAGTTGTGAGATCATGTTTATGGGGAGCACCAGAATTAATGTGTGCACAGATGTTTACAGAGCACGTGCACTTTTACTGGCAGTCCGGTGCATATGTTCAAATTAAAGATTTCCGCAAAAAACAGATCCCTGGACATTAAGCTCTTGCACACAACTTTGAAGGATGTGAACTCTGTACCTGCCATTTCTGTTCACGCACTGGCAGGCGCATGATTTATTTTTTACTTATGTGATTATCTTTAGCTTTTTCAAATCTCAGCAACTCAAAAAAAAACCCCAAAGTAACACAGCATAGCATTAAATTTCTATAGCAGAAAATTGTCCAGAAACTTTCAAAACTATAAAATAGATAAAAGTATATTTTTCAACAAGATTCCTAAATTCAAAACTGACTCTAAAGAGCAGGCATTGGATTTTTAATGAATTAAAAGTAGTTTTTATTCTTACCTGATCATTATCCATCTCCTGCACAAAAAAGGCCTCCCCATTGTCTCCTAGTTTCATGTGCAAATCTACAGCCTCTCCATTAATTTCTATGTCAACCTGGAAGGAAATAAATATATTCTCATATGAAAAGAAAGTTACTCCTGTTGTTGGAACTGGGCAAATGCTTCTCGGGAAAGTGTAGGAAACAACTTCATTTTCACTGTAAATTTTTTGGAGACTTGCACAAGTCTACATTTATGTTGTATTTCAGGACACAGTACACCATTGGCACAGGAACATTGTTCAACTTTTAGCCATCCTAAATATTGGAATTTCTTTCTGATCTAAGTAGGAATTTAACAATGTCCATGCTGACTTTAGGATCTTCCTGCTGAAAATTCTAGCTACATTAGAACCTAGACTATATGTAGTTACAAATTACTTCCTAAAATAATCTGTCACACTGGTAACTTCACATCTGGTATATTGTCAGGTCACTCAGCTTGGTTAGATTTATTTCAAGGTACTCACTGTTTTTTCTAGCTTCAATTAACCTCTAGGTTCTATTATCTGAAAATATTGCTTCACTAATATCTCCCTTTTTGGAACTATCATTGAACATGTCAAAGAAAGGGGTTTTAATAGAGTCACTAATGAAATCTGGTATAGGCTTAAATTAGCACACTCAAAATTTTCCTTCATTTAATATAAATGTTACAAATTTCATGGCTAGTTTTGGTTTTTATTATAGGCAATGTCTTATAAATTATGCTCTGAACTGCAAGAATCAGTAACAACCATTTTAAATGAAGCTTGTCTTAATTCAGGCTCTTTATAAAGGGTGTCTAAAGAAAACCTCGACTAGCAGACCACAGAACATTCAGTAACTTCCATGCTATTACAGTTAACTCAGAGACAGAACATATAAAAATTGTCAAATTTTCTTACCACTTTCTCCCTGGAACGCAGAACTCCCATTTTCCCAAAGCGAACATGGAAAGGGGAACACTGAAGATTTCCATCTGGCTGACGTACAACAATGATATCTATACATCCCGACAGTGTGGCTGGGTTTAGTCCCTTATAGAGCTCCTTCACAGTCACAAACACTTGCCCTGCTAACTGTCCAACGTAATTCATGGTTTGGACCTGAAAGGCAAAAGGTGAAAAAAATTGGATTTTGATCCCTGCTTTGTATTAAAGAGACATTTGAGAGATGGAGAATCCTGCAGTGGGGTATTCTCCTGTTTCACAAATTAACAATTTGTACAAAACTAGGATTTCCCACCTAATTTATTTACAACATGATTGTAGAGAGCTATTAAAAGACAAAAGGGACCTTGTAAGTCAGAAATTTGTAACAACTTTCAGAAGTGCACTAAAATCAGTTGAGTTCAAAACCACTGCCAGACTTTGAGACTCTGAAGCTCATATATGTTTCCAATTATCTCTGAAGAGAAAAGCATTACTTCCAGAATAACATCTCCTCCTATGACTTATTGTACCCTCAACACCAGAAATAATTTTCTTCTGTATTTCCACAGGCTTTTAAGGGCAGGGCAAGTGAATAGCTTTAAGCATATCTAATTTTACACCACACTAAAGACAAAGACTATTTTCCCATCTTAAAGGGATCTCTCCCATTAAAAGATTATTACAATGCATTCAGACAATAGATATGCATTAAGGTTGGACAAGCAACCTTCAATCCAGAGCATTCGACCATTGTTTCCTAATGCAACTTTACTGTTCTTGTTTCAGCCTTTTCAAACAGTATCTGCAGTTTTATTAAAAACTACACGTATGTCGATGGTTGAAGTGATTTGCTTTGTCTCCCCTGCTCCTGCATTTATTTAGTATTTAGCGTTTAGTTTGCTGCTTCCACATAATTAATACACCTCGTGTTTAATATATTTAGTCCCCCAGAAATGACTAACATGCACATTAAGATATGCTTAAAAGATAAAAAAGTCTTTTAACGGGTCTCTAAATGTGAGTGAATTTAAGCAGACACCTTCCTGAACAGAATAGGTTTTAAAGACTTCCAGTGTCTATTGTTTTCACTATTTTTCCAGCACCTCTTGCAGATTCCAAGATAGTAGTTTCATCAAAGTCCTTGTGCACTCAGTGTAGAGTATAAGACTCACATACAAGTTCTTGCTAGGCTGTACTACACCACCTGGACATCAATAAAAGAGACAGTTGCAGGGTAGGCAATGCTGAAACTCCCACTGATGGTGATGAGAACAGAACTGAGCTCAGAGCCTGAGACAGTCACTGCACAGCAGCATCATCTGCTACAACAGAGACTCTTTCAGCTGTGTTCTTTCATAAACAACAAAAAGATGTATGAGATACTGTAAAAATGGCTCCAAATTTTAACTGTGATTTACAGTTATAAACAAAAGACTATTTAAAGAATACCATGAAAACACTACAACAAAAAAATCGGAAAGTTAGGAAATGCTATAAGGCAGGTTTCTTCCATGCATTGCTGTTCTAATTAATTAATGTTTACCTGTGTTTTTTTTCAAAAGTTCCTCCACATTGTATGGACTGAGGCTTTGCTTTCTCTCCTGTTTCTATTGCAATATATGGGTATCAGGAAACAAACTGTGCTCTGAAGGAAGAATTATCTATGGCAGTCATCACTACATTGTCCCTGAAAAGAAATCATGCTTTCCCCACCTGACAAAAGGGTAGCAGAATCACAAAAAGATTAAGACTAAAACCAGGCACTAACTTAAAAAAAAAAAAAATCTGATTTTCAAAGCATTTAGTGAACAAGATGCTGTCATGGTTTAACCTCAGCCAGCAACAAAGCACTGCACAATCTCTTTCTCACAACCAATTCCCCATCCTAAGCAGGATGGGTGAGAGAATCAGAAAAGTAAAAGTGATAAACTTCATGGGCTGAAATAAAGACAGTTTAATGGGACAGAAAAGGGACAAAGTAATAACAACAATAATAATAATAAATTATAATAAGAAGAATAAAAGAATTTCAATATACGAAACAAGTGATGCCCAATGCAATTGCTCACCACCCACCAAACAATGCCCAGCCATTTCACAAGCAGCAGCCCAGGGCCAGTTTCCCGCCCCCAGTTCATATTCTGGGCATAATGGTCCACGGTATGGAATATCCCTTTGGTCAGTTGGGATCAGCTGCCCTGGCTGTGTGTCCTCGGAAGTTCTTATGTCTCTCCAGCCCTGTCATGGGCAGGGCAAAAATCCTTGACATAATGTAAGCACTGCTCAGCAACACCTAAACAAGCAATGTGTTACCAACATTATTCTCATCCTAAATCCCAAACATAGCACTAAACCAGCTACTAGGAAGAAGCCTCTATCGCAGCCAAAACCAGGACAGATGTTAACTAATGAAAAGAATAATCCCTAAACAGTGTTTGGAGAAGCCTTTTTGCACAGCCCTCAATTCAGGCATCCAGAAAGTGCCACCTACTGAAAAACCAACACAAAAACTTCATGGCAATTATATTCTTTTCTCCAGCACTGGACTGGTATCAGCACTTCTGGACTCCTATTATACACTAGAAACATCACCTTCCTGAATGCAAATCTAGTGGGAAGCTCTTTCACAGGGAACAGCACTTGAAACACACACTGCACCCTACACTATGTCACAGAACAACAGGTTGGAACAGACCTCTAAAGGTCACCTGGTCCAAAGGTCTGCCCAAAGGAGGGACAGCTTGGACAAGGCTGCCCAAAACCTTGGTCCTGCAGAGTGTCTTCAAGGATGCAGATCTCTCAGCCTGCTTGCTCTCCTGTTCCTATGTATCCCCATCCTCACATAGGAAATTTTCTTCACAATACCTAATCTGAATTGCCCTTGTTGCAGTCTGTGCCACTGCCTCCTGTCCTACTACTGTGCACTTCTAATATCCCAGCTGTTTCCTCTATACCCCCCCAAAAAGTAACTGAGTATCCTCAAGAATAAATAAAACTAGTTTGCTCAGCCTCTGCTTTTAAGTCATAAGCTCTTAGCCCCCAATTATCTTGGTGGCCACCATCTAAACTCTTAAAAAAGTTGGCATGACACAGGCACAAACCAAAGTTCAGAAGTGAGCCTCCAGGGTGACTGATGTAATCAAACTTCTAAAATTACCCCTTTGCTGTGGAAAAATACTTCAGTTTTTACTGGGGATTTTTCCAACCTAAAGCACAAAACCAAACACACTCCTTATTGAGCTAAATTAAATGCAAAGACAGCTACAATTAGAGTCAAAATTACACAGTATAGCTAACCCCAGTTAATGCTTGGTCTGCTGAAGTAACAAAATTTCTACATGCGGAACAGCCACAACTTCCTTGATGGAGAAGAAGCTGCTGGGACAGTATATACACCCCACTGTCTGGGAGAGTTATGGGCAGACAATCCAAATATAAGGACTCACATGTCCTCTTAACAAGTTACACCAGCCGGGCTCCTAAAATCCTAAACAAAGAATTTTGCAACTATTCTTGTTCACAACACATCTTAGCTACACTGCCTGCCTTGTCTTTGGACACAGAGATTATTTTTATACCCATAAACTGAAAAAGTTGAGGACACCATCCTCAAGCTCTGAGGCTAAACTGCACAGCTCAGCTTGCTTCTATACAGTGGAAACCTCGTATCCCTTAAATAGTGCCACATTCGAACTGTGAGCTGGTGATGGACACTCCTCTCAGGCTGGGCTGAACCTGGCACGTGCAACAAAGTCATTCTGGAGTTAAAAGACAGACATGGAGATTGATCACATAAACCCCACCTCCCCAAGAAACTAACAAAAATGGGTTTATATTTCAAATGTAGGGAATAAAAGATGCTGTAGTTAAAATGGGGGAGAGTTCAGAAATTAGACTCTGATGGTTGCAGGCCCTCTATCCTACCTTTTATACACGCCAACCAAAGCTGAGATTGTTTGGAGTCTGAGGTTTGTTAAGTTTGTACTCTGAACATAAAGTCAGTCCATACTATGTCAGCACTCCAGGAAACCAACATTTCTCAAACCCCGGAGGGACTCGATGTGGTTTTGGAGCAACACTTCACTCTGGCCACTCCAAGAAGTCTTTCACTTACTGACCAGGCAGCAGCAACTTCAGCAGTAAACACGAGTTTACATCATGGGTTAAACCCCCAGTGCTTGCCTGTTAATTATACTCAGTTTAGTAAAACTCTTGTTCTCATACCATGCTAGTGGACACAGCACAGAATATTTTTTCGTGCCGGGAAAATTCAGAATCCTTTGATCTAAGCTCGGAAGTGAGAACAGCCTGTACTGCTTCTGTCAGGATTTTCAAATGGTTTGAGTATTGTTCTTTGCCAGAAGACATTTCACAGCTCTACATCTTGCATCTATTATAAAATTAAAGCTATTTTCTAGTGTCAGAAAGACACTAGAAAAACAGCAGCCATTTTTCAGAATTTATCATCATGTGTAAAAATAAGTCAAAAATAAATAGCTAGGTGATCTCCTTTATTACTTAAATGATTTATTCACTTAGCAAAGATTGACCTAACAAAATTAATTCTTTACAGTCCCACTCTGCTAGATGCCACAGTAAGATCAAACACACTGTCATCTAGATAATCCACTTCTTTCATGCAGGTACATCAGACTATGTCCTAATTCCACTGGAAAAGCCAGAAATTGTACCCCTTGTGGCACGCTTTCGGTTGTTTGTTTCTTGGGTTTTTTTTTAAAGTTCAGCTCTTCCCGTCACCATTTCATCTTTCTTTACTGCATTTTTCAAAATAAAATACTGAAAATCATAGGAACTAAGGGCCTTTTTTTCCTTTTGCAATACCCAATGTCTCACCAGGTGCCACAACATTAATGAATAATAGATGAATAATAGATTAGATATCCACACATATCCAAATTACTAAGGGATGCAAGTGCTATTCAACCTGCTCTAAAAACAGACAGTTCATCTAGGTAGTGTGCTGGAAGGGTATTTAAAAAGTTGAACACTCTGGAAGATCTGAAATTTCCAATGCAGAAAATTTTGAAGAACAGGACAAACAGCTGCTGAGACTAGTTTAAGAACAGGCAACTGCAATCTTTGGGAAAGACATTGTTGCTGTGCCTGTGTCCAAGGCAGTAAATCAACCCATATCCCATCACAGACCTGACCATTACAATCTGGACATCTCTACTGAATCTATTTAAATTTCAAAATCTACTCCTGGTAAATTTCAAAACCTGCTTCTTTTAGGCACAGGCCAATAAGCACTCTCCCAACAATTCCAAGGCACAGCTAAGGAGCTAAGATGGACTGGGTACTACTCCCATGGCCAGTTTAGAAGCAGTCACCTTCTTTTAAAGGTTTACAGAGCTTTATAGAATGGATGGTGACAGCTGGTCTGGTCACCAAGAAGGAGCTTTGGCAACATTTAGGTCTCTTTCAGCCCCTTTTCTAAGGCTCTATGGTTATGATTGTGCACTGGCTTCACAGGCCAGGAGAGGAAGATTCGCAGCAATGGTAAATATAACATAAACAAAACAAAACTAAACAAAAAAAAACCCAAACAACAACAACAAAAAAATACAGACACATATTTCAGTTACACTTTTAATACCTGATGTGATGATGAGACCCTGGTCCACGGCTCAAGCGATGGGCATAAGCACAAATCAAATCAACTTTCCTCTTATGAACTTCCATACAGCTTGTGAAATGGTGAAGGGAAGACAAAAATTGATAGGCCAGTGTTCAGTTAAAATACATCACTGCAGCTCTGCTGCTCACACTATTTTTACACTAAATTTTACAAACCTGGTCCATATGGTCCCCTGACCTGCCCTTGGTTTCTGTTTTGAAGATGTAAAGCTTGAGAGAGATCAGACTACATTTGGGAATCAGACTGTGGTCCCTTCAGGAAAATTATCCCTCATTTACAAAAAATAATAAGCAAATGATAATACTTCAAAGTCAGTGCTTATTAACACTCTTTCACTGCATATCAAGTATTTCTTTTCTTGACTCTGAAACAATTCAGTTTTGTCTGCAGTACTGCACACTTAATCCCTCTACTGCAACTAATGGAATTTTACTATTGACATATTCTTTACCCTAAAAAACAGTCTCAGAGGTTATGTTCAAAAAGAAGATTTATGATAAAAAGGTAGGGGAGATAAGAAAATATTTCAGACGAAGATTCTCTAGATGAATATTTTCCAAATTAAGCTTAGCCCTTTGTGTCTGTGCAACAACCATAGCAATGTTGACTTCTTAACTATAAAAGCTCTTAATAACTATCATTCTATTATTTTTAAAATACGTACTTTTGTTTATTAGTAAGCTGTCAACACACTGTAAAGTCACTAACACTGTTTGACCATCATATTCAAACCCCTTAGTATTTTAAGCCATTTCAGGTAGGAAACCGAGAATCATTAAGAACTCTCAAAAACCTTTTTCTTAACTATTTGTGAGTTCCTACATCAATCCAACCTAAATTCACTGCCACGAATTCCCACCCTACGTTTTGAGTAAATGTCCGGGCAGAACGCCAAAGTTGTGCATTTTTCAGAGCAAAATCAGAGCTTGGATTTGCTTTCTCTAGAGGAGCCATGAAGACATTGCACAGGACTTTGGGAAACTTCAGTTTAGAGCTCTACGTTCCTACAAGATCCCCACATAATTTTGGGCAAGTTACTGAGGCTTTTATCTCAGAGGGTGTAACTCCCATTGGTTTCAAGCAGGGTCTACCACTGTGGCTAAATCCCAACTGCGGCAGGCCAAGCTCACCCAAGTGAGACACAGACAAGCACACTCCTTGCATACTCTTTTTTCCTGAGAAAGGAAACCTGGACACGACCTGAAAGAGAGCCATAAGCAGCCATGACCCCAATTTGGACAAGTTGCTGAGGGAGAACTCCAGAGCACTCCGCTGAGCAGTGTGACTCTGGTTGTTCTGTAAACAGGAGGGCAAAGTCAGCCAAAGTCTCATTACACTCACATCTGTTCCAGACTTCCCCACAGTCACAGCTGCATGGGACACACCACACTCCTGCAGATGATCCGACAGTACATCTGGTCAGCTGGGAGACGGGGGCAGTTTATTTGTATGTCCCACACCAGCAAGCAAAATTCAGCCTGTGCCTGACTCTACACCAGCATAAGAACATTGTGCTTCCTGCCAGTCAAATCTCCAGAAATATTTCAGGGTTGGGATTATTCTGAGTTTAATTCTATTAGAAACTATCTGACTTCTATTCCAAGTTAGCCAAGGCCAGTGTCAAAAATTGTGACTTCTTACAACAGCCAGAGAGTCAAACGGATCAAATGTCAAACTTATCTTCCAAGCTGCCTGTCCCTCCAAGAACCCATCCACTCACACTCACTCACAATCAGACTTTGACTATGAGATGACTATTCCTCTGGTTCTGATATTGCACTATATTTCAAATAGTTGAAACTTCACTTGGTGCAATACTTCATGAAGTCCCTGTAAAGGACAGAATATTTTCTTGAAAGCAGCTAAAATCAAAAATTCAAACTGAAGACTCAAAACCTGCCTGCAATGAATACCCACGTTCAAACAAAGGGAGAACTGGCCCACAGCCCCATAGTCAGGGTATCAAACTGGTACCCAAGAGTCCAGGGAAATTATTTCAAGGCCCGTTGAAGGGTACAACCACAGTTCCCATACCAACCTCCCACCTGCACACTCCCCACTTTCCTAAATCTTGCCCTTGTGTCAGCATTGCAAAGTAACACCACTAAAGCCAGAAAAAATAATTTCCAGCTAGATCAATGGGATCATCTGACTCACCACATACCCATACAATTGCTACTACCAAAGAAAGAAAGAAATTAAGAGTCAGCGGTGCACAGTACAAGGGACACCTCTACTGAAATTCCAGGCAGTCCTGAAATCATCTCTCAAGACTTGTCTACTCCTTTCCCAGAGATTTCCTGGGAGACCTTCCACATTTCCCTTGGTCTCACTGTACCTTAACTTCCCAACTGTACAGTGCTTCCCTCCTCACAGAGACACTTTGAGGAAATGTACAGAAGGACTGAGACTCATTCGGACTGACCCTACATAAAGGGGCTCAAACTTTACAACAAATTGAAAAGTACAAACTGATGCCTGAAACCAAGAACTTTTGAAGTAGCTGAAGAATATATGGTAAATCATGTACTGTGCTGCCCTGTGCTACTGTTCTGATGTCAGTGAGGGAACATAAATCAGACCGTAAAAACAGCAGTAGTTCTATTCTATACAGACATCTCATGTGACTTGGCATGCCTTCTTTCAGCAGGATTGGAAAACAAACTTGTTCATTAGACTCTCTATTTTCTGCATTTTTAGAGTTTAAAGTAAGCTTTTACTGTATTTCATCTGGCTCTGATGACTGCTGCATGTATATATGTTCACAGATAAACAAATCTGTACATCTGTACATGCTCAGGTATGGAAAAGGGCCAAAGACTAAAACTTGCCCAGCTCCCTTACAAACAGGCCCTGCTGCCATCAGGTAAACAGATATTATCAGGTAGTCTGGATCTGTGCTAGTGACCTGGAGCTATAAGAAAAGCAAAAATTATCTAAAACCATGGCCTTATGCTTAAAATCACAACATAATTATGTTGAGTGTTTTCCATGTGATCTCCTTCACCGTCTCCCCACTTTTTCTCCAGTTCTCTTCATAGAAGCAGGCTCATTTTACTGTAATAGGTTACCTATCTAACTTCTAACCCTGCACTGATGACAACAACACCTTATGCATGTACACTAACCATTTAGTATTTGCTTCCTGAGACAGCAGAGGCAGGGACACAGATAAAACTATCCAGAAAATAAACCATTTCAAAACACCATCCAGACTAGGAGTCAAATTAGCGGTCAAAAGATCTATCAAGGCTGATGACTTTACATGTGAAAAGAAAAATTATCTGCTAGATGGTCTACATCAAGCTTGAGATACTACCTCTAAGCAATTCCTCTGTTTGATGAGGACAACAAAATTGTAGTATTTTGTCTCCACCCCACAAGACACATTTGCTTTTAGTTTTGCTTCTTGAAGCTAAGAGGAGATATACTAATCAATAGAAAAGCAGTAACTGTTGGAGGGGGGGTAACATAAAAGAAATACAAAATATATGAAAGTTTCATTTCCTGTGTAGCCATTGCATTGCTGCTAGCCAGGCTCTGCTATGTCATTAAATCCCTCTGTCCTGTTACTGCTGTCACTATTCCAGCTCAGGGAAAGTATTAGTGAAGCAGTGGCATAATGCAGCGATTTGCATCAGCAGCTGCCAGGCAAAGGGAAGCAAAATTCCTAAAGCCAAACGGGAAGCAGCAGCAGCGCACAGAGGGGCACTGGCCACCACCAGCTCACACAGCTCGACGGGGACGGACTCCAGACCGAGACCCTCCTCGCTCCCTCTGAGGAGACACCTGGAAAGCATCACGCCTTTCCTCTAATCCCGTGCACAAAGCAGTGTCCAGCCACGATGCGCACAGCAATCCCGGAGCAGCTGTCCCTGCCCAGAGCCAGGCGGCTCCGCAAGGAACCAGAGGCGGGCAGGGGATGCGGGCAGGAGATGCGGGCAGCCGCCCGGAGCCCCGCCAGGATGCCCAGGCCGGACGGACCCGCTGCCTTCAGCGGCTCCCGGCCTTGCCTTCCCCGCCCGCGGGCCGCCGGAGAAGGAAGGGCCTCCCTCCTCCCGCAGCGGCCGCCCGAGCCCCGGCACTCACCTCTGCCTCGGGCAGGCTCCCGCAGCGCCGCTCGCCGCCGCCTCTGCGCGCACCGCGGCCGCGGGGACGCTGCGGGGCCGCCGAGGCCGCCCGGCGGTGCCGCCCCGGAGGAGGGGCCGGGAGGAGGCGCGGCGGGGCCCGGGGCAGGCGGGGCGGGGCGGGGGCACAGCGCGGGCCCGGAGCTGCCGCAGCCGCCGCGGGCATGGCCGGGCCGGGGCGGGGCGGGGCGGTGGAGCGGTGGTGTGGGGTGATCCCGCGGCCGAGGGCGAGTCAGGTTCCTAGATGGGAAAAACGGAGAGTGGAAAAGGGAATCGCTCAGCCCAGACTGACCTAGGGTAGGCCCGTGATAGGCGTCGCTTGGGCTGCCAGAGCCTAGCGTTCATCGCCATCGGGAACACGTCATTCAGTATAAGACGCTTTATGGGTTCAAATAAAGCTTTTTCACCTGATAGTGGCTTCCTTGCATGTAGACCGTATTGTAACCTCACTTTACACTGAGCGCCTTACACAGCTGAAAAGGGAAGGGAATGTCCGTGTTAAAAATGAACTGATGAAGGAAGCTTCGAGGCCTGTTTGAAGTCTTGTTTACAGAACTCGGGAGAGGGTGGTGCTATGTGCGAAACAAATGAACAGGAAACAGCGTAACACGATGGGGAAAAAGATGACAACATAAACACAAAAAAAAAAAACCCAAAACCCGAAGGTCATTACTGAAGTGCTCTGCTAGTTTTAGGCCTGAAAACAAGTTTTTGAAACCTGGATTTCCGTATCTGCATGTTGTAGTCCCCAAAACATACATGCAGCTGAAGCCTGGGAAGAGTACCTTGTCGAGTAATTAGCACTTAAGCCTTCTGTTTCTGTTAAATTTCTGGTTACATTGTAAAACAATCCCAGTGGAATCCTCTCCCGGTCATGACCCGGTTGTAATCCTTCAAATCGTTTTTCTGAGACACATCTTCCTCCTATAGCTCTCTTAGTTCTCTCTCCGTGTTGGCCAGTCTTTGTACAGCTCACAGCTGTGACAGAGCCACTGGGTGATGGGACCCGGTGCAAACTCACAAATCCCTGCCTCTTGTTCCCTCCTCCATTCCCGGTTACACGGTTACACTAATGAGTACATTTCAGTTTTAGAGCAGAAAAGTTAGTGAAGAGAGTTTCTGCCTGGGCATGACAAACAAGGGTGTAGACTTAGTCCCAAAGAAAAAATAATACACAACTGCAGCAAGAAATACCTGCAGTTTTATTTCCCAGGCATTTCATATCTAATCCGTTGCCAGTGGGCAGTCAGTAGGCAATGAGAAATACTGGTAAATAATCCCATGCCTGTTAATACAAGAAGCTTTATCTGTGTTGACTGTGGATCCTACCAGTGCTCTGCCCACCACATTTGTGTGGAATACAATTCCACATTGTGTTCCCTCTGACAGAGTGGCAACCTTCAGCCATCACCATCCATGTTAGGTGGGAGGACTCTTCTAACATATTGGTCCACTATGGTCTTCTACTACTATGCTGAAATCAAAACATGATCATGACATACTGAATCAAAAACACTGTCTTTCCACAGTGTCAACAGCACCCACCCTTTCATGCTTCTTTCAGAAATCCAGAAGCTAGATTCTCATTTTTGGAAGTACTATATTGTATTTAGCTACTTATCATGTCCTACCATCTGCTGCTTGATGTAAAATAGCCCACATAACAATGCTCTACATTTTAAATGATTCCATGTGCAAGGGCATGTTTTCTCTTCGTACCGAGCAGAGTAAATACAGCCATGATATACACAAGACGCTGTGGGAAGTGCCAAATGCTTGCACAGCAACAGTGAGCTTCAGTTAACAACAGGGCACCACCTTTCTGTGCTTTTTCACTCTGTTCTTATTCGTGGTGTGACCAGTGTGCATAGTGGTCATATTACTTCAGTGGAGAAACCTCTGCCAACTCATTCTGAAATCCTTACTTGTACTGCACTTCAGCTCATAACTGTTCTCCTCAATTAGTTCTATCTAGAGGACAAAACATTAGTACATAACCAGTACTTTGATACTGTCCAAGCCTTAGCATGGTAATGGCTGTGGATTTGACTCAGCCCAGCGTAGAGTTTGGAGGATAGTACAGTCAGGGATGGTTCCTAAAAAATAATGTGGAGTTACCCATAGACTAGCTGGCAGAGGGAGTATGGCCCTAGCAAGAGGAAAGTCCCTGACAGTGTCATTTCCAAAACACACTCAGGAATGATGAAGTTCTGAAGTATTATTGTTTTCTTCCTGAAAGGCTTACTCCTTGACAGATTTCTCTCTGGAGGCATTGTGTTGGTCAACAGGTGTTTGTTTACCAAGGTTTAATCTAAAACTGTCCACAAAATTTTGAAGGACCTGCTCATGGAACTTTTTCTTTCCATTCCTTTGATAGTCAATTTACATTAATTCTTTATTACCTAACTCTTGATTCTTGTTTCAAAGACCTTATAGGTTACGTATTCACTCTGTGTTTGTACAGTTCTGGCACAGTGGAGTTCTAGCCTCTGATCTGGGCTCATATTACTATGAAAATACACTTAAGAAGAAAGCTGAGCTGTGTAATTTTCTGTAAATTAAAAAAACTGGGTTTAAAAAGAGTTGACAAGCACAGAAGAGTTTAATAAAATCCAAGAACAGAGTCATAGAAAAAATTACATAAGTCCATGCAAGGGGAAAAAAAAGCCTTCAATTCTATCTTAGGACACCATATTTTCCTAGCAAAGATGTTGCCAGTGAGCAAAATAACCATTCAAGCCATTGTGCATTAGCAGTAGTGTCTGGCTTTTCCCCCACTAAAACTAGGGCTGATGTTCAGGCACACAGGACCTGGGTTATGAATGACTGCAATTGTTAATGCATGCCCAATGTGCAGGTAAAAATTATTCAGTAAATAGAAAAGGTGAGCTTTTAGCTTTTAATTCATAATTAACTTATAAGCAAAGATGGCTCTGGAGTCGTGCTGACATTCTTTATATAAGTAATAAACTCAGAGTAGCTCAGGCAATGTAAATTAGGAGTTGATTTAGTTTTATTCCAGTGTAAACATCAAAAAGCAGTTTGACTGACTCTGTAATTACCTGATTAAATATCCCACCATCCTAACAGAGGAATTTTTCTCCTTACATAAGCAGATATTTTTACACAGGACCTACATCTGCCTCTGATAATCTGCTGAATTCTCTGTCTGGTTCACCTTTTTTTCCCCCCTTTTTTTTCTTTTCCTTTTTCCGTCAAGTCCATTTATCTAGTATTTAATTTCATTCTTCATTTGAAGGCACAGTAGTGCAGGGTATGGTAGCATGTAAATAATGGCATTTAATCTGCCTCCAAGTGCTTGATTGATTTGAGAACATTTCTTTAGAATATACGTAGATAGTATTTAGTAGCAGAGATGTCTAAAACATTCATCCCCCCCCCACCTTGACTTGAACGTGTTGCCAATTTTGACAGTGCTGCTGCTTTTGCTTTGTATCTGTCCCCCTGAGCCCCTTGCAGTTTGACAGCTTTAGCTTTAGGATTTGCTTTCTGTATCATCACAGTTCCTGAGTATTGTAATCATTTGCTGACAGTTGCACCTGCAGCATTTCTTATCTTTTTCTTTGACCTCTGTGTTAAGAGGTGAGATTATGACATCATCCTCAGTAGGACTGTGATGTCATCAGAAGTAGTTTAAAGTTTCAGTCAACAATGAGGCAGGGCAGTAACCAGTGAAAAGCAAAACTGAGAGAATTATTTTGTCAAACTATCAAATGTGGGATTGCAATTTTCCAGGAACTGTTGCAGCAGGAATTAGAGGCAGGGCAGGAAGCATTGATCATGTACCAAAATGCTCATCTGTAATGATAACATCTCACATGCCATCAGTGCTCGCATTGCATAACCAAACTTGATTTTGAACCAAGTACTTTTGGACTTGGTTTTGTGACAGATATACCCTTTCCTCCCCCTCGCTGAAAAAAGGGGATCTGTAGCAAATGAACCACTAGACAAGGCTTTTATTCCTTCTCAGATTATAACAAGTCTTGATGATGAAGGTTCTCAAAAGAGCCTTTCTTTTTCCTCTAGATCCACATCCAACCATGCAAACCCATGAAAACCTCAATGCGTCCTTTATATCCTAGCAGCTCTTTTCCCCAGTCAAAACTCATTTCCCTGCTACAAAATACTTGGCTACTGAGAAACAGAGGCTTCTATTAACTCCTATGATCCAAACATTGTCAAAGCAGAAGAATGTAGGAGTACTTAAATTAGGAACAACAGAGGCTAAATATATCAACCCTGCTGGAGGTACACTTGTACCAGTCCAATCTCATCAGAAAGCAATTTAGCTCCAAATCTGTAAATAGCCCCGTCTGAGCTCTCTAAATACAATCTTAAAAAGCTTAGAAAAGCTTGAGCTCTGATAAAGCGAAGCAATCGCAGTGTATGAGATTACAGATATAACAGTAAAATCATCAACATGTTCTTTCTTCAGCCAAGACCACAATTCCTGCATATGCTTGTTCAAACACAAACCTGTATTCTGCTCAGGCAAAATACATACTGATCTCTAAGTGCCCACACATACAAGAAATGAGAGATCGTACACAACTCCATGGAAAACCTCTCAATCCTGTTGTGGACAGAAATGCTTTCCAGCCCAAAATCTAGCTTTTCATCAGTCCAATACATCTATGCATGACCAGCAAAGCTTTTGCCCAGAACACTGTTTTCAAAGCACAGCAAACCAAAATCATTGGTATTATTTGTTCAGAACAAAATAGTACAAAACATGCTTTGAGAACTTCAAACAAAGCTGGTCTGTTTCCCAGGGTATAATCTTTTCTTCATGATACCTGAAATGCTTGGAAACTAAAATGGCAATCTTAATCCCAAAGAGGAGAAAGGTATTTGGAAACCAGTTCCTTTTGCTGAGAAGTTTGTTGCTTTTCTCTCAGCCTCATGTCTGCAATTTCTAAATCAGACTGCCTACCAGTATCAAATTATCCTTGCAAACAGGTTCTGAAAGTTGTTGCTTGGGGTTTGTAAACCTGAATACTTTGATTAGTTCACTGTGTTGCTTCCACCTTACCAGGCAAACTGTAGGTAGCAAAGATGTAACAGCTGCACCCATGATAATGAGATGATTAATAGATATTTTGTGTAAAGCTTTTTCTTCTGGTGGACTAAGAATTAAGTGCTAATATAGCTCATCTTGAAGTCCATTCTATAACTCCATGGAGAGAGTGAAGTATCTAAAATGTGTTTTATAATACAGGTAGCAATATTTGGTGCTTCTCTCTGTGACAGAAAAATTCTTCACTTCTGTGCAGACCAGGGTAGAGGGGGGCTGTGCTCTGTGTGGCTCCTGCTGAATGCAGGGGCACTCTGTCCCTGGCTTGGCATTACAAGAAGCAGGTTCGCTTGGCTTTGAAGTGAGATAATTCTGTACTCTCCCAGGTACTGTAATTAGTTCTGGCTGTCATATAAACTGCATGAAAAAGGTTTTAATCTCTCCTCAAGGAAGAGGCTGATGGAGGATTGTGAGCAGCCTGTCAGGAGGAAAGGCAGACTCTGGCTGTTGTCTCTCTCACCAGTGAACTGATGGGGGAGGCTTCTGCAGGTACTGCCCAAGAGTTCACATCTTGATCCCTTCATCCAAAGTAAAAATGATTTACTACTTTTGCTGTAAAAAAACCGGTGAGATAATGCAACTCCTTGCTACTTTGTGTTTTCCTCTCTCACTAATACTCAATTTTCTTGAATATTTGAAGTGCTAGAATATAACCAGGTTAGAGCAATTTTTTTTAACAGCTGTGTGTAACATTTAAAAGAGTACTTTTCCCAATTCAGCCTCTGCAGCAGTTATAGGTCCTGTGCCTCCACCTGAAGGACTCCTGCTTTCCCTCCTCAGGGCTTTCTGTAACAGCAAGGCACAAGGGAGCTCTGGCCCTTAGGTCTTTCCACACTGTCCTCTCATTCCTTCTTCTGTGCCTAACTTGAAGACATCTTAATCTGGCAGCACAGATTTCAGATCTCTCTGATCTTTAACCTCAAGGCTCTGTATTGGGTGCTTTGGGGGGAAAGGTGAGATACTGGTTTGAGATAATCTGTTTTAGAAGCATTTTCCTTTTAATTCCGTTATTGGGGATTTTAGCGATTACAGTTTGAGCGAAGGGCTGTGCTTGTTTTGCATTCGAAGTACAACCATCCATTGAATTTTTATGATAAATTTTTACCAGGCAAAATTTGATCTATATGGAACAATGGCAATGTTTAAAAGCATATTTTGCTTAAGCAAATAATCTTTTCAGTCTTGCTTGCTGTAAAAGCTGACTTAATCTAATTGCTGTTGGCTGTTTTGTTCTTGAAAATATATTGTTATAGATAAATTTAATAATCAAAATTGTGTGAAAATCCTAGGAACAAGCTGAGGCACAGAATTAAATCATGAACGTGCAGTCACAAGACAATAAATTCTCTTTAATTATTTGCATCAAGACTGGGCAGTTAATGAGTAAATAAGTTTGTTTACTGCATTCTTTCTCTTATCTAAGCAGTTCATTTTCCTGGTTTAGGCTGAGAACTTGTATAAAACTCTAACTGGAACCTCTAAGTCAGTTGTGTTAAAGCAAGGACATTGTCATTTTTTTCTGTTTCTTAGCTGCTGTCATTCTTTACATCTTCTGTACAGACATGCATATCTATGTGATATTATCTGAGAAATTATTTTTATGATTTATTAGATTCATTTTTATAAATCTGAAGTGCTAATACAGTTAATAGATGTTACTGAGTTTGCAAAATTATGAAAATGGTACTTTATGTCAGTTTCATGTTCAAATTTCTATGAGTGGCAGAAGTGTCCCAGGTAAATCCTTCCCTCTAAATACTCTCAGTGTCAAAATGAATGTAGTCTCTCCAGAAGTGTTATAGCACTAAAATCCCTGAACATAGTAATGAATGTTTAGAACTAAAATTAAACAGTGTTTCATCTCCATCAGTCTAAAAATAATTATTTGGAAAACTAAATTTAGATTTGCTGTGACAAAGGGTATATTAACAAGTGGAGGAACTACAGTATATGGTTTAAAAGAAAGCTTTTTTTTTTCTCTGATTTCTGCCATTGTGTTGAAAGCTGAGCAAAAATTAAAATTTTACTCTAATGAAAATTTCGGTATAAAAGAGTCTTGAAGTCAAAATGCACAACAGTTTTTGCAAGTGAAACACACCTGTCTTAAAGGGGGGTTTATTATGTCTATGTAAACTGGTCACAAAGTACGATGTATTTGAATGGCTCTCAGGAGGCAATGATCCATTAGAAGGAAGTGTAATTCAATGGTGAACTGAAAAAGCTGAAACAATTTTAGTTAGTCCAGTATTAAGATACTATATATGAGTGTATTATCAACCCTGCCTGCTCTACATTTAATTCTTTAGATCCTGCCCTTACATAAATGGGTCAATTCTGTCTCCATGTGTTCCTGCCCATTGTTTGAAAAAAACAGTGAAAAAAGCTTACCAGCACTTGTGCATACATGCAAGAATTGTTTTAAAACAGTATGTTTGAGTTATTTTGAGAAAATAGGTGCATTCAAGAATTAACACACTGTGAAAATAATTTATCCTTGTTACATAACTATGGCAGAGGTGTGTGTTAAAACAAGCACTTTGTGTAAATCTATTTAAGTCATTTACTTTGGTGAAATTAGTGAAATCCTTTTTATGAGATCCAGCATGCCCTGGGACAGAAAGCCTTTGTCCTGGTGGCCTGTATGGTTTCCATAATTCCATTATGCAAATATGAGAATTCATCAGGTACTTTGCCTCATTCCTGCTACCCTCATTCCAGTTTACTGTACAGTTTATCTGCTTCAGACAAATCTACATACCATGCACAGTCTCTCAAAGCCAGCAGCTTCTGCCCACAAAAACATCAGCTTGTTTTCCTGTGACTCGCATGTCAGCAACATTGCGTTGGTCGTATCATGCGCAAAGAGAATTCCTATCCCAGTGAGTTTAGAGTCTGAACGTATCAGGCCTGCTGCTCAGTTCACACAAAGCAATAGAATCCCTTTCAAGCCAGTGAACTCTGTGTTACACAAGCAAAGGGTTTGCTCATTGTTTCGAACAGGTGAAGATTCTTTTTTTTAAAGCAAGACTAGGAACAGGCAAGCAGTGTTTTGTATCAAGCTCTGCCGTAGTACAAGAAGAGAAAGGACTGGTCAGAAAACAAAGGAAATAATCCTATTTAATAGAACAAAAAACAAAGTCATACCCACAGGTAGTTCAGAGTCATGTCAAGGTACATGTCTGCTTCTGATGTGAACTCTTCAGACACCGTTTTACCCATTCCCACCCCCACACTGCAATTTGGGCACAAACAAAAAAGCCTCCCTGTGCAGTCATCCCTGTGATATCAGATGTCCCTCCCCTGCAGCCCTAGATGACAGCCCAGTTTGTTCACCCTGCATGTTTTTCATGTTGCTCGCATGGGGTTGGGATCATGCTTATTGCTATCTACCTTGTCCAGGTCAGATGTTATTTGTTCTGTGTAATTATGCTTCCTGTGGCAGATTCAGCCTGATTTGTTTTTCTCACTTTCTGTTTCATATTGCTGACTTCTCTCTGCAGACATTGGCACAGCTTAGTGCAAACACACCTGTTATCTGCACAATCTTTTGAGTTTTTTGTCTTTAGTGGTTAGCTAATTTCCCACAATCTTCTTTCTGTAGAGTAGATCTTAAATGTAGCACATACACATTTATAAATTCTTCCTCCTTCTCCTCTTCTTCATGTCTTTCTTCTTCATATCTTTCTGTATTAGCTTATGAGAAATTTAGGACAAAAACCATAGTACTGATACATTTTAAAAAATTCAAAATTTTGCCCAAATAACACATAACCTGATTATACTTCTTAAAGTATAATGTTACTGACAGTATGTATTATTCTCCATTCTTTCAAAGTTACAGCACAATTTCACATGGTATGTTTTGGTTACCCAGCAGATGTTCTTGTAAAGTTCAGAATCTCACCTGAATGCAGATCTGAATGTTCCCAAAGTTTGGAATGAAAAGATCACATCTGTAGTATTTCTTTACATGTGTTTAATTTTCACATTTGATGCTGTCCTTTGCTAATTGGAGTTCCTTCCCTGTTTATGTTACTGGCATTTTGAATTCCCAGGTGCTCTTCTGTCTGCAAAGTACAGCTACTGAATTGGATGTCCAAACCCAACCCCTGCCAACAGCAGCCAACCTCATCCTCATTTCACACTGCCTGTTTGGCTTACCTAGCTGTTCAGTTTACATGACATTGCTAATATCAAGCTCATCATGAAGGCTAGATCCTCAATTTGTTGAAGCTGACATACCTTCCTACATCTCCAGCTGAGAGATGCTGCCAGACCCAACTGAGAGGCTGCCAGGCTCTGCCAACCAGCTCCCACACTGAGGTGCTACAGGCAAGTCTCCACAGGCTTCTGGATTAGGAAGGTTCCTCTAGAAACCTACACTGCACTGTGTAGGTTGTCTGGAACCCCCAGAGTGGGATTTACATGAGATAGCAGTGCTGCTATGCTAACATTGCCTCCACCCAGGATAATACATCTGTGGAGCCTACGCAGGGCTGTGCAGTGGTTCCAAAAGCTCAGCTGAGCGGATGTGATTGCATGGCTCTGCTTGGTGCTGGGTAGAAATGCTGTGGACTTACCTGTGATTTCAAACACGTCAGCCTCTAAATACTCTGCCCCATCACCACTGTAAGGGTAGGTCACTCTGAGGAACAGAGTCCAGAGTCACTAAGAAAATCATCAGGTTTTCCCCTAGGTCTGCCTCTTTGCCTCCTCCACCAATCATTCAGCAGTGGCAGTTCTATAACTGGAGTGGGAAGTGCTGCTCTTCCCCTCTCATTCTTTCTCCTGAGTGGTTCTTCTGTCAATCCATGGCTGTGTCCCGAGACCACCATCTCACAGGTGTGCTCTGTGCCTTCCAGGAGAGCAGCAGCAGGGATGTCTGGGCATGTTTTCCCTGGCTTGGGACATGTCTTGCATCTCACATTTGCCACAGATTTACTCACTCTGTGCTTATATCCCAGGCCAAGTGCCAAATTTCCAAATTTTTATGCTGTTTCCATCCTTATCCTGCTAGTACTGGCCCCATATGAGGGCCACCATTTTCACAGAGCCACCCAGAGTTTCACAAGAATAATAATACCACATTATAGTGGTGACATACAGTAACACAGTGTCCGAAGAGTGACACTTGGACATGCTGGACCGGGTACCAGGAGGTGGGCAAGAATTAACCACTCCTCATCCTGCTTTACCAAAGACCACTGGGCTTCAAGCTGGGCCTGCCCTAAGGCACTGGAGTTAAAAAGCAAATGAACAATTAAATTCCTACATTTAGATTGCGTGTCCAGACATTTCGAATCCAACCTGGATCTTTCATCAACGGAATCTGAAAGAAACAAAACATAATGACAAATAATGCAGTTAATTAACCATACACAGAAATTAATATAGACAGGCCTCAATCATGGTCCTTGAAACCCAGCTTCAATGAATACCTCTCCTGAGATTCCTTTATAAGCCACATTGCCTTTGTGTCATCCCCACTTTTTATCTGGCCTGAGAAATGTTCCCAATTCTCTCTTTCCACCACCTCAGTTTTCAGGTGTTTTGCAGAAGGATTTAGTCCTCTGCTAGTAGGATCTCTATCATCAGCTGGAGAGAAATTGGAAGCTCGCCCCTGTGAGCTCTGAAGAAGCATAGACCACAACAGTCTCTGTTCTTTTGCAGGATGGGGATGCCAAAGATCTTTTCATATGGCATCATCTCTAGATGTGTTCATGGTACAGGAAGACCTCTAGTACCCAGTAGGACAGGAAAAACAGTTCTGTAGTACAAGAAGAACACATTTCAGCCCCTTTGAAGCAACCTTTGCTCCAGGTCTGCATAGCAGAGGGATGAGTTTATTGCATGAGTAGTGTTCTGCAGAGAAGCAGCACAGGAGCCTCAGCAGTGACTGTGCTTCCAGAGACAGAGCCCCACAGCTGAGGTGACAATTACTGTGACAACCTCTTTATGAACACACAGAAGTAGGAGTGAATGGTGATTTCATTTTTAATGAAGCCACAGTTGCAAGACACTTTGACATTAATTAATGCCCACTAAGTACAGTAAGCTTTCAGCGTTGCTGGAAATCAAGGGACACATGCAAATAAAAGGAAAAGTTATTGTAGAGAAATTCTGAACTGCATTTTATAATACTTCTCATTCCATAGTGAAATTTCATACTTAAAGGACTAACACTACAGGATCAATAAATATGATTGTGATGATTTTAACAAATAATTTGAAAGATTTCCCTTTCTTGCCTAGAAAACTGACTTTCAAATATGGCCAGATTTGCTGGTGATGTTTTCTCAAAACACCCATATTCCGTCATATTCAAATCTCAACATTTTTTAAGCACAAATGTTCACCAGGAAAAAAAACCGTTCTGCTCTCTATCATTCTCAAGTTATATGACACCCAGAATACTCTGTGGAATTTTACTGAGCAAATAGAAAAGGCAGGAAATTATCCATTTTCTGAACTTTCTTCCATTTGAATAAAGACAATGAAACCATTTCAAATAGGGAGCAATCAGAAATAGCAAAACAAGCACTACAGAAATAAATTCACCTGGTTCTGGTAGGTCCAGTTCTTAAGGGTTCCATTACTGTTAATTACAGTGGTGATTACACTCACATACTCTGGTACACGTATAATTAGAATATCATTTTGTGTGGGGGATGTGACAAGTAAGTTTGAGGTGGCACTATCAGAGGAAGACAGAGAGGTCTGGCACATAGGCCTTCTCTCTTCATGATAATATCTTGCACTTGGAACATTCCACTAAGGACTGCACCACAGTATTCAAACAGAATTTACCAAGTCTCTCAAAAACCTTATGGACCAGGAGACATTATAAATTCCATTTATCAAATTAAGAAGCTGAGATACACCCTAATTAAATTACTTATTCTGCATTACAAAGGAATTCTAGCATCTGAATTAGGAACAGACCTCTTTCCACATGGCCCATTGTTTTAACAAGTGGTCTATCTTTTCTATTCTCAGAAGAAGAATAAAAATACTGGCACTCTTACACCAATAATTGAATGAACAGAAATACTCTTGCAGGCTAAATTAATAATTGAAATACAGTTGCATGTTGTATGCAAATGCTGAATTCAATATAATTACATTTTCCTGTTGCATATGCCTGTTTGTGTTTAAGAGGTATCATAGAGTGGTTTGGGTTGGAAGGAACCTGAAAGACCATCTAGTTTCAACCCCCCTGCCGTGGTCAGACACACCTTTAATGAGATCAAAGTGCTCAAAGCCCCATCCAACCTGGCCTTGGACACTTCCAGGGACGGACCATCCACAACTTCTCTGAGCGACCTGTTCCAGTGCCTCACCACCCCCACAGTAAAGAATTTCTTCCTAATATCTAATCTAAGCCTACCTTCTTTCAGTTTAAAGATGTTCCTCCTTGTCCTGCCACTTTTGTAAAAAGTCCCTCTCCAGCTCTCTTGTTGCCCCTTTTGGTATTGGAAGGTGCCATAAGGTCTCCCCAGAGCCTTCTCTTCTCCAAGCTGAACAACCCCAATTCTCTCAGCCTGTCTGCAGAGGAGAGGTGCTTCAGCCCTCTAATCATCTTTGTGGCATCCTCTGCACTTGCTCCAACAGTTCCACATCTTTCCTGTGCTGGGGACCCCAGTGCTGGATGCAGCACTCCATGTGAGGTCTCACAAGAGCAGAGCAGAGGGGCACAATCACCTCCTTCGCCCTGCTTTTGATGCAGCTCAGGACACAGTTGGCTTTCAGGATTGCAAGCACACATTCTTTCTTTTTTTTTTTCTTTCTTAAAAACAATCAGAATTCCATGCTCCAAAAAATAAATCTCAGAAACATCGTAATAGGAATTACCACAGGAAAATAGTACATTTCATTAGCAGAAAAGTCAATAGTGTATTGCCACAGAGTTGGTAATTTCACAAAAGTGCTGCTGCCTGTGCATTCAGCTCCTCTGAAAAACAGTGATCAGAGACAGTCCTGTAAAACATTCTTTGTGTACTGGTGCAACAACCACGCGACTCTCCGGGATCCCTGCCAATATTTGGAAAGTACAGTTAATGTTGCAGTTAAGTATTTGATCTTTAGAGTTTTCTAACCTCTGTTCCTGCTCACATTTGGAAAACAACCCTAAGGAGCATTCATTCAGACCTGCAATTAATGGAAAAAATTAGTATTTAATGAGTTATAGTTTGTCCATTTTTTAGAGTGACTGTTGTAAATCAACTGTCTGCCTTTCCTATTTAGTAGGCTTGGAAATGCAAACTGACATGAGTAAAAATGATTTTAAAGCAGACACAATGCATTAAATCTTTCCTTCAGCTGTGCCAGCCTCAGCAGGCACCCTGCTGACCTTAGAGAACGAGCTAATGTGGGGAAAAGATGACCTTGCACTTAAGCTAGTGAAATAGGACACAAGTGCTATTCCTGTACAAGACAATCAGAGTCAAGGCACAGGCAGAGGCACTGGGACAGTCTGGCCTGTGCCCTGATGCTGGAAAAACAGCACTTGGCACGGGTGCTGCCACAGTCAGCGGGCAGCTCCCAGCTTGGGAATGAGCACAGAGCATTTCCAACAGGCCTCTCAAGGAGGCCAACTCAACTCCATCGAGTGCTGATGGAGCTTAATAGCAGGAGGTGACTGGATCACACCAGGTAGCATCAAAGCCAGAGAATGGGCACTGTCACTGTTTAGTTTACTACCACCAGTGTAGGCAAGAGATCCAGATATCCTCTGGAGCTACCTGAGCTTTTTTTCCTTCCAGGAGTGTGGGCATATCACAAGCATTATTGCACGGTTCTCCTGATGTCTAAAATAAATAATGTGCTCCTAAACTGTCAGGGAAAATTCAATAATATTTATAAGAAAACTGTAATCCATGGTGCAAAGCAATATTTGCCCTTTGACCCCTAAAGAGAGTTTTTAGGGTCCTATATTGCCCAGTCTGACAGCATTAAGCCAAACTGTACTTCTCCCAACTAAACATGAAGCGTTTGAGAATTAAGATATTTCTTACAGCTGATAGAAGTTGAAGTAAAACAGAAGACTCAGAGATATGGCCTGATATCTGCAGAAGAACAGATTAGTCTATATTTCATATTCTCATTTACAGGGAAAAATATATCCTATATAAAAATATTGCAAGGAAAAAATGAAAAGGTAGTAACTGTAATCCATGCCTCCTTGGGAGAGATGGAAATGCAGTGAGCATGAAATTAAACAGGAAATATTTAGGCATTAGGAAACCTTTATAATAGCAGGAGCACCCAAGCTCTGGTATGGCTTGCCGGAAGAGGCTGAGGTCTTTCAGAGCAAGCTGAACACGTGTTTGACAGAAATGTTTTAATTATAGTTGAATTTGCCTCTAGGCATAGGGATGGACCAGATAATCTCTGTCTCTTCCAACCTTGTATTCTAGTAGTCTGTGATAAAGTGACATGGCAGAATAAGGGTCTGTTTTCAGGAGTTCTTTCCTAACAATGAAATCTCACAGTGGAAAAAAATTCAGAAACTGGTGACAAAAATCCTGCTACATGAAATGTTTTGAATTTAAGAAAACAGTGCAGAAACAAGTTATAGGGAAGCATGGCAGAGTAGCCAAGGGATGGGCAGGGTGACCTAAGCAGCTCTTCTGTCTCAAACTTCTGACTCAGTCCCACGATATCACCTGACTGGTGTTTAGCTCATCACACTGATGCAACAGGCGTTGTAAACAAAGTTGTTCATTTGTGAATTACTCAAGTAATTTAAATCAGGTTCCTACTGTAATCATGCCTCTAAATGTAGTTAAGTACACACTGCGTGCTTCATTTCTGCTAATACCAGATAAAGACATCCTTTTACTTCCCTCGAGGAGCATCTGATGCCCAGAGTGAGTTATATTTTCCCTGTAGTGTGGATGCCTAGTGCAAAACAGCTGGTCTGTTCTTTCACAGAGAACCAGAGTAGGCACCTTTTGTGAGGAGATGCTATCTCCCCTACAGAGTAATTTTAAGCAACAAAGACGAAGGAGGGCCACCTTCTTTCAAGATAAGATGACAATCCAATTGCCACAAGACCATATTACCTTTCTAAGTGACCTAAAGTAAGAAAACCATTTCCTAGCTTCTCAAATAAGTCAGGTTTGACTGACAACTTTAATTTTCCTTGAGAGGTTGTAACTAGAGTCAGACAAAGCTTGGGACATGAGTAAATATTGTGGAAAAAAATGTAACTACCAAGAGTTCTGTCAGAAACTGCAGTAGTGAGTACCAAGTTAAATGGCTTGATGTTCTAACCCTCCAAACAAAATAAAATTCCTTATTTATATTTATCTTTTATAAGAAGGCTACCAAAATAAAGCCACTGGTCTGTTGGAGGCCATATGGGGGCTGCAGCCCATGACCTGACCACAGAACAGTTTAAGTACTTTGCAACATAGAAGCCAGACTCAAGTTTTACCATACGACGCAGAGGAAGACCAGTTTTGCTTTATCACCCCACTCAGACCTGGCCCATGTTGGTGCTTCCAAGTCAAAGAAGCCATTGTGCTCAAGCACTCTGGTAGCTCCAGGGTCCCAAGGCAACACATGGAGACAGAGGAACAGGTGTAGGGTGGGAAGATCACAGCAGCTTGGGGTCCTTGCTTGCCCAGCCCTCACAGCCTCTATTGCTCTGGAGACAGCATGGGTGCCAGGGCAGCTCTTGCAGCATGAGCAGTGTTCTCTCCACCCCTTCCCTGCTGAAAACATGGATACCTGCATTGGAATCATGGAATGGCTTGGGTTGGAAGGGACCTTAAAGACCATCTAGTTCTAACCCCCCACCACCATGGGGAGGGATACCACACACTCTGGGAACCTGTGCCAGTGCCTCACTCCTCACAGTACATATTTTTTCCCTAAAATAGAATATAAATCTCTCCACTTTTAGTTTAAAACTGTTCCCTCTTATCTGATCACTACCTGCTCATGTAAAAAGTTGTTCTCCCTCTTTTTTTATAGTTTCTTTCAAGTACTAGAAGGCAAATCTAAGGTCTCCTCAGAACCTCCTCTCCTCCAGGCTGAGCAACCCCAACGCTCTCAACCTGTCTTCACAGGAGAGATGTTCCAGCATTTTTGTGTCCCTTCTCTGGACTTGCTCCAACAGGTCCATGTCTTTCCTGCACCGAGGACCCCAGAGCTGGATGCAGCACTGCAGGCAGGCAGCTCACCAGAGCTCCTTTTGATGGAGCCCAGGATACATTTGGCTTTCTGGGTTGAGAGTGCACATTGTCAGTTCCTGTCCAACTCTTCATCCACCAGAACCCCCAGGTCCTTATCTGCAGGGCTACTCTCAATGAGTTCATCTCCCAGTCTGTACTACATCAAGTTCCTAAATTATTTTGAAATTTTGAAAAATGCTTTGTAACAGTCCAGCCTAAAAATAAAAAAAAAAAAAAAAAATAGAGAGAGAGAATATCCATGGCATTTCTGTCCTGGAGCTGCTGCAAACTGCAGCAGGGGTCAGGCATGGTGGTTTGCTAACCACACTTTAGAGTTTGAAGTAAAGATAAAATTAGGACTGAAGGTAAGACACTGGGAAGCTGTTCATCAGCCAGAAACCTCTTTGAGTACATCCCAGCACTGGGTTAACACAGGGCACTCTGATCTTTGAAATACACCCTGAAAGAGCCTCATGCAAGGTCTGGATTCTTCCTGCTGAGCTCCTCCCATTTCTTAACCTCACCCTAGTAACTCACAGAGAGAATTATCAGCTGTTTATCTAACATCTTTCGACACATGCTGATAAAGGCTGTTTTGTCATCTCCCACAGACCATTCAGCTGGGCGGAGCGTGTTTGGCTGCCACCACTATTGGCAGAGGTGGTGGCCCCACCACCACACCTGCACTTGCTTTTGTCGGATGTTTTAAAGGCTGCAGTTAACACTGCACCTTGGAATGTTTCTCTTAGGAACTACTCCAGGCTACCAAAACGTGTTTCATGAGGTGATGTATCCACATCACCTGATGTTCACCCCACCCTCCCTCATGGCATCAGCCTTTCCACACCCAGAGGCCTCCCTGGGCAGCTTCACCATCAGCCCTGAACATGGGAGCAGCTTTCCCCAGACCACAGAAGAGGGCGATATATGCCTTTCACCACAGGAGGGTGAAAACAGCTGTTCCTCCTCACAGCCAGGGGCAGAAAGCTGGTGGGTAGTGGAGCTGCACGACTGCAGTATCGTCACTGCCCATGGCCTTGCACATTCTGCTTTGCCTTGGTGAGGCTTTGGATCATCCAGACTCTCATTGTTGAGTACAAGGCAGAGGAATTCAGAGCTAGATCTGGCAGAATGTAGGATTTGTAACCACAAAGAATCTGTACATTTAGGGTTTTCAGGATATAGAGCAAACAAAACTGATCTGCCCCACTGATGTTCAGTCTGAGGCACAACATACGTCCTCAGTCATGTAAACAGAGGACCCTCAGAAGGGAAAAAAGGCAGGCACTATTTAGAAGTTCTTGACTTAATTCAGAGGGATTCTGGTCAAACAGGTATGGCCGCAGAGCTGAACTGGCAGCAGGCTTGTTTGAAGACTTGAGGAACTGGGTTTGTGCCACACGCTGGATTCCCAGGCTGCTCAGCACCCAGCAGGGCATAGAGCAAAGCTGCTACTGCTGCTGTGCTGCACCTGCTCTTCAAATAAAACCGGGCACAGACTGTGTTTTTGTTTGCTAGCAAAGTTTGCCATGGGTCACATACAAACACCTTGTAGAAATACCTTGAAGAATCTTGTGGAGAGCCTTTGGAAAAGGGCATTTCCCTGATCCCATTTGTTTTCTGTGCAAATTCAGACATGCATTTCAGGAGTGGGGATGGGGTTAGGAAGATGACAGCACAAAACTGGGTGCTGTACACTGAAAAGCTGCACGAGCCTTTCATGTTATGAATTGAACCCTTTGTCCATTTCCCTACTGCAGCTGCCTCCATAGAGGCATAAAGGTCATGGCAAGTGGGAGTTAATGGCCACATCTGGGGTTGATCTCTAAAACGTAGCTGGGTTTTTTATTCTCTCTATTTACTTTGTTTGCTTGTAGACTTTTACTCAGAGGTCTTTCCTGTGGGTATCACAGCTATTTTAGGCTGCCAGTGATGCTTCCCATCTCCCTGTCCATCAATTTGTGGTTAGCCTCCAATCAGAATGCAATTTATTCAAAGAATATTAAATTTTGCCACAGAGGGAAGTTTCATCAAGTCAGTGCTGATATGTAAGCACTTGCATATAAGTCACTGTCCAGAGTCAGCAAAGGCACTGTCCAGAGTCAGTGATGGGCAGAACAAGTTTTAACATATGGCTTCATGACAGGCTTGATAGAGTCATAACAAACCTCCATTAAAGTGTCAGTGAATTAAAATATACATGGGGGTTTTTCCCACTTTGTCCTCCTAGGAAAAGAAAAACAGATAGGTTTGCTGTTCTTTGAAACCCTTCAAGCATTCAAATCTTAAAGGCCCACATGCACATTCCTAACAGCAGAAAAAAATTGTATTGTGTGCAATTTTTAAAGGGTTTTTTTTTAAGGGATTGCTAGCCACAGCTTTTTAGGGAGTAAGTTTAGGTCATTTTGTGGAACATAGGTGTGTTTGTACTATGAAGAGACCTTGTGTCCCAAGATCAGATTTCTGGAGTGGAACAACAGAAAAGGAAAAACAATCCTACTTCTGAGGGGTAGGTCAGGAAGTTTGGAAACTTCCATTGCGGCTGGCACTATTGCAGGCTGTCTGTGCTCTGCTGCACAACCCAGCTAACCTCACTCTGCTTCTGTTTTTTTAATATATAGTATAGACAAACATTATCAACCTCAGACTACTGCTATGAAAGTGAATTTCTCAATTTTCACGACATTTTTGACTTCATTGGGTCAGTACACAGGGCTCACATGTAGTAAAGACAGAGTGTATGCAAAAGTAAACACGTGTTCATAAATAGACTTTGGAAGCAGCTCCCTACTGGCTCTTGTCCAGAAGGGCAGAAAATAAGGAGGAGGGGAAGGCTAAGCGTGGCTCTTCATTCGTTGCAAGTGATTTGTTTTTCTCACTAATGCTACACACTGTTCAGGACCATTTCTAGGAAGAAGGCAGTCATAAAATCCAATCAATATATGCTGCAACACTGCTGACTAGGAGAAAAACAGCATGTACAGAACAAGAGGAAGTCTTTGAATCAAATTCTTGGAAAGAAGCATCTCAGAATGCAGTGGGCCAGGAACATTTTTTCTATGGTACACATTTAGTATTTGCTCACACAGAAAGCTTTAAAAGTATTTAGAAATATTTTTAAATGTTAATAATCCATTAGGCTTAACTGGGCTTTAATTAATACTAACATAACTGCATTAGCTTTGAAATTCTTTCACCATGTCACAATACCACACTTCTAGAAGTTCTCTGCCTCTCCTCCTTCTTCCTTCAGTATTTTGCCTAAACAAGGCTCAGTGGCCCAGGAGCCACTTTGCTTTGTTAAATGTCATATAGTTTTTCTCCAGGCAGGGCAGTGCTATAGGTGAAGCTTTACAGATCCCCAGCTGTAGAGAATGAAGTTTGTCATCACTGAATGCTCCACCAAGGACTAGCTGACTTGAGTAGAGCAACTCCAAGTATTTGTTTTACACTCATGAAGATGCCACTGCAGCTAGGCTGGTGGTGAAGCAGTGTTACATTCATAGGGCACAACCAGCTGTCCTCAGGAACGCTTTGGGACTGTGTTTTCTGCATTTACTATTTAAGAACAATATGGAGAGACAGGTAACAAGACCTCCACCACAAACCTCCCCCAGCATCCACCCATACAGCCAAGGCCATCAGAGATCCACCTGTGTCAGTGGAGGATCGAAGTGCTACACCAGAATGATTTTCCCAGAAGTTAAATCAAGGGAACATTCAAAGCTCCATTTTGTGAATATTCTTTTGTTGACTACTTTGGACTTTAAAGGTACTCCTGACTTCAGTGGATGAAGGATTGTTAACTGTTCTGTGAGAAATTAACACCTCCTGATTCTCCAGACTGGTGGGATTCATTTTTAAACTAATTTCGCAGTTTAAGTAGTCAAGAAATAATCTGTTTACTGTAGCAGGCTCCTGCATATTTCCTTGTTTTCACTTCATTATGCAATGCCCATAATGTAATTATTCCTATGTGAAGGGATTCCTGTGGAGGACAAGCACATAGGTTCAGCTGATCTTATTTCGCTTGAGATGCCAACACAAGACTTTATATTTTTGGAGCCTTTTTCACCCAGGTCACAGTCTTCATTATATGGCATCAGTTGAGTAGAAAGATATCTTTCCTCTGGGCTGCATTGTTAGTGCTTGTGTCAGTGAGGTCTGTTAGTGGATTTGGAGTCTCCATGGTATCCAATCCAAAGATATTTAATGTAAGGATCCCACTGTATTTAGCCCAGATGTACCTGTATGACTTTAAGAAGATAGAATAGTTCCCCTTAACTTCAAGGTCACCTTTTTGAAGTGGGATCAGATCATGGGGCTGTTCCTTTTACCTTAGATATTCTTAACAAAGATGGTTACATGCCTGGATTCCCTTTCTAATCAACAGGGACTGGAGCACTGTTAGAGCATGATCCATTTAACCTTCCATAGCATGACAAGACAGAGCATTTAAATACAGCCTTTTTTCTCTAAATGTACCTCTGGCCTGTCTTGGAAAGATCATTTTCGTAACTGCCTGCTATTCTTTTTCCATTACATTTTCCACCCTTTTTCCCCACAGGATAGATCTGCTTTTGCACCTCCCCTAGAGCATACCACTTCCATCAAAGTCAATTTCTCTTCAGCAAAGCTCTTATGGCCAGTGGAAAAGTGAAAACAAGTGCAAATACACACTGAAAATCAGTTTAGCAGTCAAAAGAGCTTCCTTTGATGCAATATTAAATTCTCCCAGAGTTTATAAAGGAAGAACTAAATTATCATAGGGTTTATAAAGAAAAAGAAGATGCACTAAGACTCACATTCTATACTGCTGTTTCCTGGCCTTCAGCAGTGCTTTGAAGCTTTAATTGGGGCTCACTTTGTCACACACTGTACAGGGACAAAATGAAAAGGTTGTGACAGGATGCCTCTTTTGTGAAATCCTCCTTAATGTAAGTGAAGTTTTCCTAAATCTTAGCATTCAAAAGTCTGGGCAGTCATTCACTCTCTGCTATTTGCCACTAACTTTATTAATATAATAAGGAACAAGTCATCATTCATGTAGGCAGTGTAGGATGAGCTGAAGAGTTTGTTTGACATGTATGGCAGGGTCAGGAACATGCTGCACAGCTACCACGGGGCCAGCAAGTAGTCAGGAGGTATGTCTGCTCCAGCCTGGTTTCTGGAATGCTTGTCTGAGGATTTACAAAGTAGAAAATAAACTACTGGCATTACCAAGCAAATAAGACCACTGTTCAATAGCTGTGAACTGAGACGAGCCAGTTACAGTGAGGAACTGTTTCTCCCATGTGTAAATGTTGTGCAGATTCCTAGTGAGTAAACTTTAGAGGAAGTTAAGCGAGCTCACAGTTCCCTCTGTAGACAGTGGGGAGATAGAGACAATTACAAGGACTGAGCTACTCCAACAGGATTGTTGCCTTTAGACTGTAGAAACAAATCCTTCAGTGGATTCAAACAAACCCTCTCTTTTTACTGAAATGAGGTAACAAACCTGCAGCATCCTATTTTTTTCCTATTTTTTTCTCCACTGTGGGTGGAGATCAAATGAATCCACAGGAAAACAGGAGGTGGGAACCCCATGACAATCCCTGGAGTGGCTGAGATTGAGGTTTCTCCCCCAAGCACCATGTGAGGAAGGACTAGAGGCTGATTCCTCTGGCTTTTGTCAGCCCTCCTCAGTGGAGGGCAAAGGCTCCTTCCAGCTCCTGCCAAAAGCTAAGGAAAAGCATTGCTGGGCTGGAAGCAGCCCAGCTCTTGCCTGCAGCTTACATGGGTGCTGTGTGGAAGGGAAACCTTTTCCCCATCAGCCGGTGTCCCCATCCTCCTGGATCTGTTGTCCCTCACCCTTCAACTCTGCTTCACTCTCGCCATTAACCCCCATCTGTTCCCAGCCTTTTTCCCAAACCCAGATCCATCCCCACAGGCTGTCCTGCTTATTTGTCCTTTCCTGCTTACAGGCGACAAGAAAAGCACCCAGTCCATGCAAAAGCCAAGTATCTGGATCCTGCAGTAAGCACTGGGTTAATTCTTAGTCTAGAACATTTCTGTAGTTCCACATCCATTGCAGAAACTTCCTTCTCCTACCCAGCTGCCCAGAGCTGCCAAGAAAACTGAGGAAACTTGACCATTGCCTCTCCTGCTGCAATAACCTGCCACCTCTCAGGCAGCCTGCAGGAAATTAGACACCCGCTTTGGTCTTCTTCTTGCAGTCACGAAGTGTTGGTATAGTATGTCTGCCAAACCACTATTAATAAACCACCTTTTTGTCTGTCACAGAGTTATGCCAAGATAAAATGCTGCTCCTTCTACCATCCATCTTCTTTTTGTTTCACAGGTCCTGGCAGACCTCTCTTTTCTGTAGTATTTCCTGATCTATTGAGATTTGTGCAGTACTTACTAGGGAAGGAAGAATATAAAATTAGTGAACTAGTCAAATAAATAGGAGTTAAAGGAAACTACTTCTTCTCAGTTATACCATTAGGGCCAGACTATCCACAACCTGCTCTCCTGGGGGAAAAAAGAGAGAAAGTGTATTAATTTTGACCAAAACAAACTTTCTAGCATGGGTTATATCCACATGTGTTGCTGCAAAAATGGTCCATGCCAATCTTCACGGGCTCATCCTTTACAAGTCTAATGCAGGTGCTGGAGGGAAGCAAGAGAGAAATGAAATGAAAAATAGGGCTAACATCTTTAATTTAAACTCCTTTCACTTAGTGTTACTTTTTAAATAGAAGGGGAAGAAAAGCATTATTGTATTTGTACTCTGTTTATTAACTGTGTTACCCTGCTCACACACAGCACAGCCCAATGAATGTCACAGTACATTGCAAAAGGTGTTATTAACATAATCCTCTTTCAACAGATGGAGCAGCTGAGAAAGTTGCAGAGGGTTATTGAAACTCATCCAACAGCGTGAGGGAAAATAGCTTTGTCATCCTGTCTTGGGCCAGCACTGCATTAACCAGGCCAAGAGCCACAGCTCATTTCTCAGTCTTAGCTGAGAGTCAAGTCTGCCCTGACTTATATTCAAGTTTTGGCCTCTGTTGCACACACAACATTAAATTTCCAGAAGAAGGCATTTAGGAGAACCCAATTTTTTTAATCAAAGGTCAGGTCTGTAATTGCTTTAAGTTAGCTCAGTTGCAATGACTGTTGCATTTCCACTGAGCTTACAAAAGCACCAGGACTTGGACAGTGAATCCAATTTAGCTAAGGAAATAAAGATGAAGGACATTTAAATACCTATTGGGGAAACTCTCTTTCAGGTTTAATCTGGTTTTTTGTTGGTTTTTTGGGTTTTTTAGTAAGGCTAAAACAGATTAAGGGAACTGTTGTTTTGCAGAAGTTTTCAAATAAAATATTTGTTTCAAATGACTTAATTATTAAAGAATATATTTCCAATGAATTTCCAAAGTGTCTCTCTGAAGGCATGCTGCCCCTCAGATCCCTCTGACTCATAAAAAACTCTAAGCAAAACTAGCAGAGCAGAAGGGCTCAGAAATTTATAACGAAAGAAAATCCTTGAACTCTAGGGATTTCTCAGAGACATTTACTGAGATGGAAATCCCACAAAGCCTAGATTTATACCTCTCCCTGATGCTTCTCTGCCTTAAAATACCCAAGAAATAATGAGTCCATCCATGGGATTCTAAAATACTTAGAAAAAAGTAGGGTAATCCATCATAATTTCCAAATTTTAAAGGAAAATTAATGATTTTATTAGCAAAGCTATGCAGAATTCCTAATTGCCTGTGTAAGTAAAAATTACCCTTGAGTTGCCTGAACATATATTGTTTGCTTTTAAAAGGTCACCTCCATCCTGTAGCAGATTGCAATATGGATGGTGTTAGAGCCAAAGCTGTGCCATGTGCAGAGGGTGAGCAGAGAATGGTGCCTTATACCCCAGCACAATGCAGGAAAAAACACTCCTGAGATGAAAAAAATTAAAAGTGAATAAATTAAAAGCTTTCAAACTGGCTAGCAGGTATACAAAATATCTCAATATAAGGATACATTCAGAGTAACTGACCTTTTTTTTAAAGGGTACGTCCAATTTAATTGGTTGTACTTGCTGCAAGCTGTTAAATATCATATGGCCTCATTTCTAAGAAGGGGAAGATAAATATCAGGTGTCAGCCAAAAATAATATGTGGGACCACTGGAGGGCACTTTTGATTTAAAAATCCCTCACTTTAAAAGCCTTTTGGCAGCAATACAACTTCTGCAAAAGCAGGAGGGAGCACAACTGGGGTTTGCCACTTGTTCATGAAAATTAATTGGAAAATATTTATTTCATTTTAGGATTGTTTTGTAGCCCAGAAGGACTTGAGGATATTTCAGCAAGTAACCTTTAGGAAACAGCTATTCTCATTAATTTTTTTCCTTGTTACAGAGTTTTGCAATGTGACTGTTTTGGCCTGGAACACAATAACATTAATGAATCAATTAATTGAAACAACAGCTATAGGATTGGGTTAGAATGAAATAGACTGT
Organism: Monarcha castaneiventris obscurior; assembly: GCA_026261815.1. Classification (NCBI taxonomy): domain Eukaryota; kingdom Metazoa; phylum Chordata; class Aves; order Passeriformes; family Monarchidae; genus Monarcha; species Monarcha castaneiventris. The sequence continues at coordinate 23,930,415 of JAMPIT010000624.1, read as the reverse complement.
ATTTTCTCTCTGTGTTGTTATGCAGATAACGTTACTGGCTCTGCATTTAAAAGAAGAATATGCTCAAACTATTCACCTGATCCATGGATCAGATATCTGCCACTTGGTTCAAATGCTCCAAGTTCCTGGATTTACTACTGAAGGACTAAAGGAGTAATGAAGGAGAAAGGAAAAGTAGCAATGCTCTGTGCACTGGATTCATTTCTAGGCTAATCCTCTGAGCAGTCTTCCTCCTCTGAGCAGTCTTCCTTAGATGATTGATACAATTCACCTAAGACAAAGAATGAGCCTGAATAAAAAAAATATATTTTTTAGACTAGCTGCCAGTGTTCAGTCACACCTTTTGCAGTTTTTTTCCTTGACTCAGGCTTTCATGAAAGGGGGCTCCTTCCTGGCCTGCCTTGCTTGGGAGCAGCCACACAATTCCTTGTTCCCCATCTCTGTTGGGCAAAGTACAATTTGCTCATCCATTATAGCAGAGCATTTCTCTGCAAAGCCACAAAGCCAGCATTTCTACAAGATCAGACCAATGCTTTTGTGAAATTCAGAAGACAGAAGGGAAAAAAGGAAAAGAGGGCAAGGCAAAATGGAAAACACATAAATACCTCAATCAGATATTTTCTTCTTGGCTTTTCTGAATGGAGGATGAAGAATTTATTGTGAATGGGCATGTCCCCATTGCCTGGTAACAGTGCCTGTAATATAGTACCTGCTGTGTTTGAGTAAATGATTGCCTGTTTGTGCTGTGGTCTGTGGTTTTGATGATGAACTTCCTGAGGGACTGTAAAGATAAAAATCACAGCTTGGTACTTGTAGAAGATTTAAAGAGCTGTAACTTCTAAATGGTACTACTGAGGGATAAACAGGCTTTTGCCTCCTGCCCCTGAGCACCATGGCAGGGTCACAGGAAGCTGAACCTGAACAAAACTCCCACTGAAGCCCACAAAATTCATCCCTACCGGAGAGAACACAAAGAGGCTCTGCAAGGCTGAGCAGAGGCTCTGCTTTGCTGACAGCTTTGTAGGGAAATCACCCCAGTACAGCACCAGCAGGCAGCAGCACAGGTGTAAAGAATTCAGGGATGGTGGTAAAGGTGCAGCAGAAGCTACCAGGTTCATTTGGAACAATACAGATTATAGGTTAAAGGGGAAACAGTTTCAGGAACTTCTTTTTCTCTCTGCATTAATATGTATATTATACTGGTAAATTCCCATAAAATTAGTGTCTGATTTTCCTGTGAGTGTGGCTACTGTACCAAAAAAAAGAAAATTGATTCTGAGGGTGGTATGGGGTCACTTCCATTCCTGATTTCAGGAACTGCAGTCCCAGGTGGCATTTACCTCAGTTCTAACACACAGTGCATTTGAACTGGGAGCATGGGGCAGCTGGAGGCAGTGTGCCCTGACAGGATGGCCACACACAAGGCTTTGAGTAAAACATGTCCTTCTCTTCTCATTGCTCCTTCACTCCACAGGCAAGCACATCTTCGCTTTCTGCTGCCATGATCACTCTCATGCCCTCGCCATATGCAGCTCCATTTGCAAATTCTAAATTATTTCTAACTCTGTAAAAGCAATGAGATCCACAAGATCATTTGGTCCCATTTTCTCAACACACTCCCCACCCCAAATACATAATTTCAAGCAAAGTAGAAGACAGTTCTTCATTTCCTGAACCCTTTTGCCATGCAGACTTTTCAATAATCTCCCCAGCTTGTGCACATTAAAAACAGAGGGCACACATTCTAAGGAGGCAATGCGATGGTCCCTTTTTGTGCACACCCTGTTATGGCACCCATGGCCTCATGGTTCCCTGGCTGATGTCAGTGGGAAATGATGTGTCGATGACAGCCCAGCCCTTATCTGCTCATTGATTTGGAACAGAAGATCTCTGGGAGGATGCAGTGGAAGTGTCAGACTTCTGCTGTATTTCAGGAAGCTTTTTCTTATCTTCCAGGGATGGGGGACTTTAAATTGGAAAGAGTTTTAACCTTTGCCATGACTGGTAAGAGCTTGATAAATTTTTAAATGTAGACATCCAAAAGCCAGTAGAAGGAAACAAATACGTATCACTGCTTTCAAAGATCTCAGGTTTTAGACAGCTCTAGTTCTTGGAGATGTGTTTGTGCTTTCTGCCTATTTGAATTGGGTTTTTCTTATGTGTTCCACTTTTCAGAGTGTTTTACACTTTCAGTCCAGACCTCAGTAGGTTTTGTCTAGCTGCTTGGTTGGAGCTGTGGGCTGACCAGTCCTTGGACTGTGGCCTTGACAAGGTGTAAACTCCTGCTCCAGGTGAGACTGAGTTGTCACAGACCAAAGAGTAGGAGAAACAGAGAGGTTAAGACTCTGCTTGCATTCATGCAGCATAAGATAAATAAGTGTTATTAAAGCATTACTCATCGTGCAAATTAAGGTTGTGGTGCAAAGGCAGTGGAGGTGACAGGAGCTGGGGGGCGAAGCAGCTGACAGGCACTCTCATGCCCCTCCAGCCTTTCGTCCCCATGGACCAAGCTGAACGTTCAGATCTAAATTAAGACAGGGCAGGCTCTCTGAGACATGATCTCCAGATACAGAATGATCGCTGACCTCCCACAACCTGCCCTAAATAAAATGCAAAAGGACTTGGCCTGCAGTCAGCTCCCCAAAGAGTGAACCACAAGCAAGGGTCTGGGTTCAGCTTACAGTTTGTTTTTCAGTAGGTGGGAAGGCAGCACACGTGCTTGATGCTGGAGGAAAGCAGATCTGTGGTGCTAAGTCTCCGCTGAGACTTATTTACCCCTGCAAAAATACATCCTCCACTCTTTGAAGGGTCAGCCCTCCAAAATGGGAGCAAGGAGGTGCAAGGAGGCAGCACCTGCTCCCCGCTGCCGCTGCCAGCGTGCCGGGCACGGCAGGGTAAGGCCGCTGCGGGACAAAGATGCTCCTGCCCCTGAAAAGTCTGGAGTCTGCTCAGAGGATGGCTGCAAAAAAAGCCACCAAAATAAAACAGAAGGGAAGCCCCCACCGCGTCCCTGTGCACAGGGCGATAGCTGGTCCCTGTGCGAGCAGCGGCGCAGATCAGCCGCAGGTCAGGCAGCAGGGCCGGAATCGGGCCCCGCGGGAGAGATCCTTCCCCGGCAAAGGGCTGTGGGATGAGCAGTCCCGGAGCCCAGAGCATCGCCGTCTGCAGGGACAGCTGGGAACAGCCCTGCTGTCACAGCGGTGCGGGGCTCCTTGCTGCGAAGTGCAGGACTGCAGCCCCCGGGCGAGTGGGCCCTGCCTCCGGCTGCTCTGGGCCGGCACAGCTTTGCTGGGGTCAGAGCAGCCTCCGGCCCTCCGTGCTCTGTCTGGCTTACGCAGGACAGCTGCTTACTGCAGTAAAAGTGAGAGACATACAGTTCTTGGCTTTCCAAAGAAATTGATGCTACTTAAATTGGTACCCCCACTGGAATTTGGTAAATCCAGGACTGCCTGCAGCCCTGGAGAAATGCCACTGCTTTATCAATGACCAGTGGTTTGGCCTGGGAGTGGGAAGAGAATGACAGAAACTTGCCCTGAGGAGCCAACCAGTCCCTCTCCCATGGCAGCATCAACTGCAGCAGCAGCACTGCAGCAGATGGCAGCTGCAGCAAGGTGTTGCATTTCTGGAAGGCTTCTCCCAAGGGATCTCAAAACTCAACAAAAGATTCAGGTTAAATGAACCTGAAAATTATATGCGCAGGAGGAAGATGAAGGTTACAATTTTCAAGTGTGCCTGTTCAATTTGGTTACCCAGTGCAAGTGGCTCAGGGAATATTTTTACAGATGCTCCTTGTGGTATGGGTGAAAGTTGTAGAAATTCCTCTGAACTTGAAGGTTTCAAGCAGAGATCTTAGAGTACAGCTACCTAATAATTTGAAACACTAGCAAATAAAACCTGAATTTTGCCTAGGGCAGTATAGAAAATTTGTATTTGATGCAGGAATTTGCACAGTTCTCCCTGATGTCTGCTATGTTTTGACAGGTCCAGTGGTGCTCTAAGATTTGGTAAGGAGGAGGGTGGCTGAGCCCTTTTAATGTCCCTCCTAGATATTTCTGTAATTAAATGTGAACAGCGTTGACAGCATCTATGAGCTAAGCTACACAGCCCACAGTATTTTATTAGTTACCAGGTTGAAAAAAAAAAAAAAACCAACAAGCTTTATGAGGCCAGAGTGAAAGAAACACCACCATGTGGAGAGTTTGGGGATATTTTAAATAACATTCTTAATATTCCCTGTTCTCCGTTGTGGGGAGTAGGTGGGGTTTTTTAGCGGGGGCGGGGAGTGCTAGGGATTTGTTACTAAATATGCGAGTCCTTTTCAATGCCCACAGCAAAGCATAATTCAGAAAATTCCTCCATGGCTCAGCTGCTGTGGCTGCTGGGGGAACACAGCAGGAGAGCAGCCATGCTCAGGGATGCCAGGGCCAAGTCAGGCCGAGCATTGTGTTTCCAACTGAGATGATCCCATCACCCTGCTGAATCTGACTGTTCTTTGCCCCAGGCTGGAGCAGCAGAAACGTTCTCACACATGACCCACCGTGGCCATTTTGGGCAATATTTTGTTGAAAGAGAAGCTCCATGGCCTTCAAATCTGGCTGCCACCAGCAGCCTGTAACACAAGCCCAGCTGCCACCACATCCCCCATTTGTGCCTGTCCTGGTCACAAAATGGGAAATCAGGTTTCTGTGCCCAGCACATGGCCACCATGACCACGGCACCCCTTTGCTGCTGTTGGTATTTATGTCCTGTCTGGGCTGTCTGGTGTCTTGTGGGCACAAGCCACAGTGGCTCCAGCACCTTGCTGTGTTGCCCCAGCAGAGCAGAGCAAACAGGGCCACCCCACAGTGCAGCAGTGTCCAACACTGGGACCAGGGCGAGCGTGGTTTCAGGGAGGCACAGGTGATTGCAGGAATGGTGCTGCTCTCTCCAGCTCCCCCAGCCCATCTAATTGGGCAAAAAGGCTCAAATGTGGTTCCCAGTGCCAGCCCTGTGCCAGTGGTGAGGCTGGTACAAGTTCCTCACCAGTAGCACATGGCCTGGCTTGTCAGGTGCTTGCAGACTCTGTCACTGTGTTCAGGTTGGTAGAATCTGTCACTGAGGGGTTTTCAGCAGTGGGTGGTAGGAAGGAGGAAAGAATCAATCTTGTCGAAACACCCTAGCACTGCCCTGACACATTTGGTGCCTCCCTCACAGCCAGACCATTCCCCCAAGGTTGTCTTCTACCCCTCTTTCATAAACAAGAAGAACATCATGAACTTCTCACCTCCTCAGGTGTCACCTCATGCCACCTTTGCAAGGTGCAGTGTGGGGACATTGCCAGCGCAGTGCTTTCAGTGGGGAGGAGAGGCATTACCCTTTCCTTCCCAAAGCTATTCAGAATGGTGAAATGGGGTCTCCCCTACATGAGAGAGCACTGGTGCACACAGCAGCCTCTCCCCAGTTTAGATATTGGCTAAACTAGTGCAAGAGGTATCCATCTTTGCAGTATCCAGGCAAAGTTATATCAGTGCACTGTAACAACTGTAGAGGATTTATCCTGCTTTCACAGGAGTTTTAGAAAGGCAAATACTTAAGGAGAGCATAACTGAAATAGTCTGTCAGCAACCTAGGCTTCAGGTCACACTGTTAGGGTGGAGTCCTCCTTTCCAAACAGCCCCATTCCTAAAAAAACAGGTGAGTCGCCACCTGTATTTCATTTAGAAATCAGCACCTACAAACTATCTTCTTATCCATCAAAAATAGACATCTACCAACACACAAATACCGAGAAAACTGTGTCCTGATAGTGAGAACAACTGGTGCTCATTTTCACCTTCCCTGCACGTTCCTCTAATGATGAGACTACTCTAAATCCATGTTCCCATCATCAGCTAAACTAATTTATTCTATGCATTCTACCTTCAAAAAGCAAAAGACTCAGATACCTTGGGTACCTGCAGGACATATCAGTTCTTGATGTATCACATACATTCATGCCTCACCACAAACAGCTAGAAACCATTTCAAATACTGTCATTCCCTGAAAAATCATAGATGTGTGTGTCTATAAAAAGATATGAAAACCATAAATGAAACCATAAATATTAATTTCAAAGCATATAATATTTTTAACCACTTTAATGCTTTTTAAAATGTACATGAAAGCCTTGGTTGTAACCCATTCTGCCATTCCCTGAAATTTAGCAAATTGCCAGACGATTCAGTAGAGCTGTTCCTATTTCTACCCAAAACCCCTTCAGAGGGAATTCATCCTCTATCTTTCTGCCAGAAACCTGTACTGACCCACGTCCTCTCCAGTGGCATTAGGCATCAGCCCAGACCTTAAAATACAGGACCATGCAGCCACTAATAGGGGGGCATCAGTGCCGATTTTAGTTCATTAAGGCAGCTTCAGTGCTACTGAGAAAAAATGGCCAGACATTTCTGTGTTTCACTGGCTCTTTTTTTAATGCAGACCTCCAGAGCAAATGTTAACACTGTTCTTTACATCCTTTTCCTTCCATTATACCTAAAAGCTACCTTTAAACCGGGTAGCTTTGCACAGCCAGTAGGTCAGCAAAGCAGACAGTACCGAATCCATCAGGTTTCCTTGTAGAACCTGACATACACAGGAGAAGCAAAAGAAGGTTCTCCCCATTAAATTCTTTTTTTAAAAGTCCACAGGCTGAACAAGAAGAGGCAACCTAACCATTGATGAAACACAGACGTCATCAGGAGACAAAAAATGCTGCTGATAGTCAGTACTGAGGGTCACACAGCACAGCTTGTGTCCCGTTTGGACAAATTTGGAGGAATTGCTACGTTTTTCTAAAGCTTTAAGTGTTATTTATGCTACCTTAGGGCATAGTCTCTTACCCAAGACCAAGGGGAGCCAGTGGGGGTTTCTGGATGATCTTCCTCCTCAGACGACATCTTGAGCTGGTAATTTTTCCCTGTTCTTCACGTACACCACTAAAGCCACTCTTGGATTCTGCCATATACAAAAAAGCTGCCTTCAGATTTTAACTGTAGACAACAAAGCTCCAGAGAATATAATTTCCCAGCGATCATGTTCTTGCTAATTTTACCTGCCGAAGTTCTTGGAAGCACAGTCAGAGCAAGAAACCTGAGCTCAGTAAACCAGATCACACTTTCCTTGCAACTGACTCCTCAAGTGCTCTAGTTCAGTCAAAAGGTTCAGTGAAAAATTTGACCCTGAAAAACACAAACTCACTTCCAAACAGACAGTATCCTTACTTTGATATAAGATTTTATGGTCAGACAGTTTACTGTGTTATAAATTTCAGGAGCAGAATACAAGGAATTTTTACTTCCAACATTTTATTACCATCATTAATCATATTTTGGATTTTAATAGTTTAATTTTTTTCAAGGCGGTTTCTCAATGCCAAAATCTAATTCTGCCTTTCTGCACAGCTGCACAACTCCACAACCATAACTGTATGAGTGAGAAGGCAGCACAGCTTTCCTGTTCCTCTGTGCAATAATATTTGAAAGAGGACCATTTTTGTTTCCATCTGTTCCTTTTGGTTTTCTGTTTGTGCCTAGTTTGGTACCAGTATGTAGAATCCACACAGATCACTCACTATGTAACACCAGATAAACTTGTCCTGAATCCTATGAGACTTCTGTCTCTGTCTGAGGGGACAGCTGAGTCCAGCATCTTAAAATTGCTTCTGGCAGCTGGCAGGAATGGCAGCCTTGCCACCAAGATCCAGCCTGAGGATTTGTGTTCAAACTGACCACTAACTCACAGCTATAATACACTTTCAAATTCACAACCTGTGGCTTGAATTTTATTATTTACCATTCTTCTGCTTATAAGGCATCTGGCTGCAGTAGCTGGTGAAATAAAGTTGCTATCAAAACCCCTGAATGCTTCTGCTGCACGTCTGACTTTGGGCAAAGGCTTCTAAATCTTTCCACTGTTACGTAATGAAATGGGCTATTTATAACACCCCACTGCAGGAGAGTCCTCACATTACCTATGAGCTGATAACAGTTATCAAATGAACAAATATGCCCAGCTATGCTTTACATTTAACCTTAGGCTATATGCAAATTCAGCGAGTAGGAAAATAATCAATTGATGGAAAAAGAAAACTCTGGAAATACGGCATTGAGTAGAGAAATAGCCTATTGCCAGCATGTGGTCTCTCACCACTGTGAGTGTCACTAAGTAGGCAGCATGTTAAGATGGAGAGGACTAGAAAGTGACAGCCCCCTGTGACAGCTGGCAGCCCACCAGGCATTGTCAGCTGGAGGATTAGGGTATCACGGGCCATGGCTGCACAGTGTGTTGTTTTCAACAGCAGCATCAGCATCGGCTCTGCTTGCCTCTGTCACCCTCCTTATCCCAAAATATAACATGCAGGACTGTTTAAAGTCTGAAATACTTTCCTAAAACAATTTATTATGGGGTCTCAAGAAGAGCTGTGGCATTGCAGCTGAGACTTCAGTTCTCTGCTGCATGGAGTTGCCTTTAAGCTTTGGGAGTATTGGGAGCAAGTGTTATTCCTGTGTATCAACCAAAACTAACACAGCTGCCAAACTGCTCTGAATGCCTGGCATGGCAAAGGAAATGCCAGTCTGTATCACAGGACAAGCACTGGATGCAGGCAACCCACTCTCAGCTCATTCCAGTTATTCACTGGGCCTATGGGATTCTGCTGTGCTCCCTCAGTATTGCTCCGGCACTGTCACACAGCCTCCTGCTGCTAGCTCTGACCTGCTCCTGCTCCTGAAACCCTGGCACTCTGGCCCACTGCAGCCAGTCCCTGATGGACTGACTTTCCACCTGATGGGTGTCTTAGGATCACAGGACACTGACGTGGAAGGCATCTGGAAGAGATCTAATCATCAAAAAAAAAGATGCTTACTTAGATTCTTTCAGGGTTCATATCAGAAACTCTGAATCTGAAGTGGCTCAATAGCCGAGTCACCCTCAAGCTGTAGAGAAACTCTTCCAAGAGAAAATAGAGCAGCACTTAAGTGACCAAGATGCTCAAGTTACTAATTTCTGTTGTACACCAAGTGTTAAGACTGAAACCCATTTATTAGCTATCTGACAGATCACATTTTCTTTCTGGAACAATTTTGTGGAAGGAAATCCAATACAATTCTTCTCATTTCAGCTAAACAGGGAAATGCCACACCTAATGAATTTCAATGGCATTCCTGCCCCTGCTGAAAGGTCTAGTCACCAAATTTAAAAGATAAGAACCACTGTTTGTTGGAGTAATTTTCCATTGTCCCACCCATTTCTTCTGATAAATTTTCTTTCAAGCTGTGATGGGTAAGTATAACAATCTATCAGAAATAGCATTTGAATCATTGTAATATGCTGCATAATGTTTATTTATCAAATTCTTCAAGAAGTGGGCGTGCATCTTTCCCAGCACACTGTATTCCTGAAGCCTTTGTCATTCAGGAGGCACTAACAAGTGTGGGCATTTCTCCAGTGCAACATCGATGTATCCAGTGGCTGCTGTTCCTAGATCAATGCATCCAGTATCCATGTCCAAGGGTGACCATCACCAATATACCCATAAATGGAATAATAACTAGATGTAAAAGGACCTTTCTCCATAACTTTCATAAATTATGACAATGTTTCCTAGACTTTTCCCAAGGTTCCCATCCCCACAACCTGCTCCCCACCCCACCTCCTCGCTGCCACACCCACACAGCCAGGCCACAGTTTCTTTGCCTTCTTCCCAGTGTTCCCCAACAACCCCAGCAGCTGCGTTTCCCTCACTCCCTTCCCATTTTCACACTCTGAGGACCTTACCACTTTGTTGCTACTTCCCCAGTTGGTGTTTTCAGCCAAAGACAAGTGTGGAATAGTAGCCGATACAACATTCACATAAAATGTTCTCAGACTCACAGTTCATGTAGGCTTCACATCAGTTTTTAGATTCCTGCTCAGTCCATAGCCTCTGTGAGATCCTCTAGGAACAAGTTTCACTGGATAGTTATGAAGTATAAACAGAAGTTTTGATGCCAGTTTTAAACAGTGTCCTGTGATTTCAATACATGACACAGGTTAAAGAGGAGCCAATTTTTTTTATAAACAGCATTTGCAAGTGCTGTATCATGAGAAGGAAAAAAATTTGTAATCACTCCAAAATATTTAAATATAGAAATATTAGCTCATGGTAGCCTCTATGTGAACTTTATTTTGCTGAACTGATAACAGTCATCTTATTTTTAATAGAATAATTTTTCAACTGAAAGATTAATTTAATATATTTTAAAATACAATCACAACTCTACTGTACTGGAACAGCATCATTGTCCTGAAATAGTTTCACTTTCTCCAGTCTTTTCACATTACAGTAGTTTCCATGGACAAAGCTTATGGAGCTGCTCTCTCTATTTTCTTTCTGTAAAGGTTTTTGTCTCATAAACACTCACGGCAATTTATGGCACCATGTATATTAAGAAAGCTATATTGAGAAAGTAAAAATAAAATCTACCTAACAGAGATGCTGAGTCATAACTCTCCTGTTTTGCAACTCCTGCAGAGGTAAAGTTCAAGATGCTGCATATTCAGACCAAACATGATTCTAGTGGGGGACTTCAGAAGGGTACACAGGGCTGCCAGCCTGCCCCAATACAGGTGCCATCTTGTCTGGGAGAGAACTTTGACATTTATGGCTGATAAATAAACAGTATTTACAAGAATAAGTTAAGGTCTAGTAGAGAGAAATCACACTATCAGCATAAAAGAAAAGGTTCTGTGTGTTTGCAAAAGCCCATATATGAGAGTGTATCTTATGATGCAGAATCAGCCCCATGATTACTGCAATAACCTCTGAGCTGATATGTGTTCTCCAAGCTGTTAATTGTCCTGATAGGTAGTAACAAGTAAAAACCCACTTTCGTGTCAGTCCTGTTGTCTCTAAGTATAAAGAATATTGGTTAGTTACTGTTAATGGTGCCAGTCATTATTTTCCACAGCACAACAGCTCACACTGACAGAATAATACTCCATAGTATGTTCAGGGTTTAAGTGCATAATCAACACATTGGTCATGTAACAAGTGTGGAGAAATTTCCTTGTTTATATCACTATGTAGGTCTAAATCAAAAATTTCAGTTTCCTTGAGGATTTTAATCAAAACCACATTTATATATGAAACTGCTTTATGAGCTCTTTCTTAAAATCGTGGCAGTTGATTCCCAATGCCTTTTTCTCACAGCACAGAGTCTCACTGTTATATCACTGACACCACACCACTTCCTTGCCAAATAATATGTCGGCAGTGGGCAATGTCAGTATTTGGACTATTGCCTCAAAACTGCCAGAATTGTGTCCTCACAATCATCAACGGTTATTTTGGGAGCTGTCAAAACAGGACTGGAAATGTTATGAAAACATTTGCAAACTACCAAAACCACTGAGTATTTATTCAAAAATTGTTTTATTCATATATACAAACTGGAGCACGGATAAGGGACAGAAGACAGTCAACAGGCAGAGGATGTATGAGACTAGTTTTACTTTCCATTGAAGAGCTGTACCCTTAAGGAAGTAGGAAAAAGGGAAGAATATGGAATTTTTTCACACCAGTATATCCACCATATTTCAGTGGTAGCTGATGCAATATTAAGACTGGTTGCTGAGGGTACGATGTGGGAGAGGAGGACTGTGGTGGGAGGGTGGAAGGGCAGCACGGTAGCTGGGTGTGGTGTGGTGTGGGGTGGGGTGGGGTGTGTGGGGTGGGGTGGGGTGGGGTGTGTGGGGTGGGGTGGGGTGTGGGGTGTGGTGTGGTGTGGTGTGGTGTGGTGTGGTGTGGTGTGGTGTGGTGTGGTGTGGTGTGGTGTGGTGTGGTGTGGTGTGGTGTGGTGTGGTGTGGTGGTGTGTGTGTTGTGTGTGGTGTGCTGTGGTGTGGTGTGAGGCTGAGCCTGGGGCTGAGGTTGCCCAGCAGTGTGCAGGGCTCTGCTCTCTGGGCAAGCCACGCATGGCAGAGGGATACAAGCAGAGGTTGGGGTTTACGATAATTACAATACTTTACCACACTGAGAAACAGCTCTGGCACAGGCACTGTGGTAGTGCCTGGGGGATGCATCCCAGGAAGGAGTGATGTCTCGCAATCCTCGCTCACCCCCCACAGCCAGACCAGACCAGCAGCCCGTGGCAGATGATGGGTCCTGTTGAGCTGGGTGCTCATGACACCCACATGAATTCCAACTGCCATGGAAATCCAGATTCTTTCACACTGCACACAGTCCCTGCCCAGGGTCCTTGTGCCCCTGCAAACACCTCCTAATCAGCCAGGAGTTCTACTTGCCCACATCTTCTTCCATGCTGCTGGCTCTGTTCATAGCTCCCATTTCACTTGCTTTTCATTTTCTACCCTGTAGAGCTGTCCCTCACCCACCCTTTGGGTTTATTGTACGTCTTTGTGTGAGTGACACCTTTCACCACAGAGTGTCACAGATATAGCCTTTGAGAAGCAGCCCCCTCACAAGCAATGTTTAGCAACTGCTTTTAGATGCAGAGTGGGAGCTGAGATCGGTACATTCCCTATCACCACAACAGGAGACACTTGCTAAGGAGGGATGAAATCCCTTATATCCTCTAGAGATTAGATACCAGACATTAGTGCTTAAGGGCTTGTGAAGAGTGCTTTAATAGAGAAGAGAGGATGGTAGGAAGGAAAATAATGTCACCTTTCCAATAACCTTCTCTATATTTGGACTCTGTCTTTTGCAGAAGCTGTATCATAAACTACTTCAGTCTCTGACACACAATTCAGAACATGCTAATAATACTGTCTGCAGGCGATAATGGTGGATGACTAAATCAGAAAGCATGTAAGATGCTAGAGAAGAAGGCAGAGGCTATAAAAAGTTTGTTTGCTATCACATTATCAAGTGAATCCATGGGATGGAGAGCTCTGCTTTCTTGTCACATCCCAAGACAGAAAGGAAATACTTAAAAGATTTGTGTTCATAATGGGTATGGGCCAAACTTTCTCACAAAGATCACTAGGACTGAAAGCCAATAATTACTTTTCACAAAAGAAAGACAAGAGAAGTGTGGAGCTGGGACCTGGGTTCCCAGCCCTACATATGCATGCCTGGTAAAGAACTACAGCACTGAGAATTGCAGCACAGGATGCCAGTCCCACCCAAACAGATGTGCTTTAATTTATCATTGTTATTTACCTGTATTACTTTATCACCTCAGAGTCCTAGGTGGCCACAAATCCTACATTGCCCTCTCCATGAAAGCTTACGCTCTAGGAAGGCTTAGCTTGTAAGCTAGGTCAGGGATGAAGAAACTTTTGGATGAAGCTCTGGAGGGTGTCTCTCTCCCTGAGTCATCCACCATCATTTTCTGGCATCCTGTGAGCAAAATGCTGTGTTTTTCTACCATGTGGGTGCATAGTTGCACCCACAGCATGACAGGAAGTACCTGCATTTTGGTCACAGGGTAAGGGCATATCTGGTCTTATTACAGGATGCGCTCCAAGACAATGGGCTGTGCACGCAAGTTTCATCACATACAATTGCTCACATACATAGTCCATGACGGAGAATGGTTGCACTTGGTCACACAGGACACACAGCTCTGCTGAGGCCAGGCCCTGGGACTCCTATCCTGCAGACGGGATACAGTGTGTAGGTAACTCATGGAGAAAAAAACTAATCTGAAACAACACTCAGCAGTATGATGGCTTCAGGCAACTACCAGCTGTATTTTGTCAAAGTTTTGAAGACTTTGTGGTGAAAGAGAATGTTAAGAAAAGGTGTGATTTATTTTTATTTATTTTTTTATTATTTTGTACTTTAGGCCTTTTTTAGTTTCTTGGAGAAAATGGATGTCTAAAGATTGACAAAGCAAATCTTAGATCTAAAACAAAAAATTAATGGACACTTGGTATAAATTGTTTAAATATTTGGTTAGAGGAAAGGAAATTTCGACCCACTGTCTTTAGATCTGAGTTCTCTCAAAAACTCTTATACCTTTGAGGCTGTGATGTGTCGTAGGCCATTAAGTAGTACTGTATTTTCTCTTGATCAGTTCAGGCCATTCCTTAATTATATTAACTCCTTTCAGTCAACACTTCTCCTTTGTTTTTTTTCCACTACAAAAATGTATGTACTTGTTGGTCAGGTACATCACCAAGACATATGTCCATGCAGCATGAACTTTATTTATAAAGGATGGATTAGACATAAATGTCACACTTCCTTAAAAAAAAGTTTAAATTAACTAATCAACTGGTGAAAACTGAACAGTTGATACTATTTACATAGGACAATGCTCACCTTCACAAAACTTAAAGTGAATCCTCGCTCTGAAACAAGGACAATGAAATATAGAAGCACACTGATTGCTAGCAGTTGCCTTGTAGATAGCAATCCACATCTCTTACAGAATTCACAACTCACAGAACTTACATTTTGTCTGTAAAATAACCTAAATTAGCTCTTTGGCATAGTCTTACCAATGTCTACATTTCAAGGCCAGTACTGTAACAGACTCAGCCACTCAAAAGCATTTCATCTGTATAAAGACAATGATCCCCGCATTGGTGTATCCATCAAGAAAGGCCTGCCCAAATATTAGATGTCCTCTGACAATGTCTATACTCATCCTTCCTACACCTTGACTGAGTGATGTTAGCACTGATTCTATAAAGACAAACAGGAAGTTTGCAACTTAGACAGCATTTTCAAACACCGAGACAAAGACAGTGACCACTGATTTCACATTTAGAGCATACGAAATATCACAATGCCCGGTGCCATTTTAGAACATGTTTTTATATTTTCACCTGAATTTCTCAGCAATGTAATCTCCATTTTCTCACTCCTTTGAAGCACCTTGGCAAGAAAATATCCCCAGAAAGTGTATTGGGAGTGTTTTAGAACTATCTCATCTGCTTTCCTGAGTGCACTTGCCTCAGCTTAAAGTCTACAGCCAGTCTACAATTCAGTCACAAAACATCACTGCTCTAGATGAAATAAATCACTTGCAGGTCAGTCCCACCATTTGATCTCTTCAGTTATTCAAGTTAATATCAGTTTCAGGTTTAAATGTTCAGATCTCATTTTACCATCATTGTTAACTCTCCTCCTTAAGCTAATAAAACCAGACACATAATTATGCTTCTGCTCCAACAGTCCTGCATAGTAAAACTATCCAGTGTGGCATTAATTCCAAAAATTAAAGCTCCAACTGAGTTCCTACTATTAAAGAAATATACTTTACAAATCTTCATATAAAAAGCCTGCCTGGATCAATCAGTAGCAGTATGCTACCAAACTGAAACAACTCCTGTTGCCCCATGTCAACTTTGATAAATAAGACTTGTAAACCAAAACCTGCTCCTAAATTTACATCTCCTATTTTCGGAATGTACAAAAAGTTTCCTAAAACTTTTCATTATGAACTTGCATGTGGTCTTCTTTGTCACAGAAGAAGTGCACTCACTGACCTCTCTTCTGATACAAAATGCTTTCCACCCTCTGTGTCTCTATCAGGAATTAGGGGTGACTTCCATCAGAACATTAAATTAGAAAAGTCACTTCAGTGTTTGTAAATATGATGTTAAACTGCCTGATTAGATATCATTCTAATAAACAGCAGAAAACAGTCCTGTTTCTGTCCAGAAAGCAAAGCCTCTCAAAAGTAATTTAATGAGATAGTGGCAATTAGTGTCTTGTGTCATTCAAGAAATGTGTCTCTTTTCAATTAAATATGTCGTCCAGTCAGGAAGAAAAGTGGTCTGTCCTCTTTGGCATTGGCAGTCTGGAATTCGTCCCGCAGCCGGAACTGCCATTCATCTTCCAGCTCCAACCGGACAACGGTCTGGCGGAGAGAGTTGCGATCCTGGCAAATCACACACAGGGTGGCACCTAAGCAAACAGTGCAAAACAAACCCACGTGAGTATCCCCTTTGTTCTCAGATCATCTGCCTCCCACCGCCCTTTGGCATGGAGAACTCCACCACTTTCACATCAGGAGCTACAAATGGGCTTAGGAGAAAATTAGGCCTCAGAGGTAGGACTTGAGGAGAGCTATGTTCAGGTACCTATTTGTCAAGATCTTCTTCTGTAACTTGAGGTACCTCATAAGCATCTAGTAGACAGGAATAGCATCATTTTCTGTGCTCGTTAGGGTAGGAAAGGTAAAATTGGCAGGTCTAAGGAGGTGGTGATGGGTCCTGGAAGCAAACCAGATAAAGCCCTACATCCATTCCTACTGTAGCTGTTCTGATCATTACCTTTGTTGGGTGAAACCCTCACTCAGCAAAACCCACAAGTCAATCACTGTGATGGCTGACTAAGCTCTTTGTGCTTTGCTGCCCAGAAATGGTCTAAACATGTCTTTAAAACTAATCACAAATTTTAGTGGTTTTTGGATTGGTAAACTCATGTGCTAGCAACAAAGAATCTGGTCTATGTGGCTACAGACACAGGCAAACCCAGAATGCCAAAGTAAAAAAAATCATACTTCACTAACCCATGCCAACTGTCCTGACTGGCATGCTGACAACCACTTTAACTTGCATGCATGGCTTCCTGGCTTCTGAGAAAAGTCCTCCTTTAAGAGGAAATAATTACCTCACCAGCATTCAGTAATCTAAATGAGAGATGGTGAGGTAAGCGGTAAAGCCTAAGACAAAAAAAAAATCCTGTGAATATAATGAAAAGAAACAAGACAGGCAGTCACATGGTGTTTAATTCTCATGTGATGGGTTAGAAAATCAAGTAGACTGCCAGGGAAGGTAGAGAAATCCCAAAGCAAACACACTTTGTGCTACATGATACAAAAATTGACTGGTTTATGCAAAACAAGACTGACTGGTAGCCTCTGTTTTAGATGCAACAAAGAACACAGCAGTTTATAACCACTCTGCCAGTTTCAAGAGGCACTAACCATGGTGCTCTTCTCCCAGCGACAGTTATAGCTGAGTGAAACAGATCCCCAGAGCACCAAATGCCTAAGGCAGTAGCAGAAGGATCCAAAAGAAGTTTGCAATGTGACTGTCTGCAACATAAGTGGAAGTTAGTTGTCTCCACTGCTATCCACCATCATAAGGATTACACGGCAAAACTGGGTATTAGGAATAAATTTTAAATGAGACAGTTTCTCTTTCTGAAAACAAAAAATAGATTTTGATAGAGGCTTGTCCATCACCCATTTTCTATCGAAATTTAGAAAACCTCCTAGAACACAGCAGGTAAATGCTTCACGCATAAATCTTCAATACTCGGTTTTCAAACACAGAGTAAACAGTTGTGCACATACTCTAGGCATGATGATATGGATCCAACATTCCTTCCCACTTAGAAATCTGCAGAACTTACAGCACTGCTATATACCAGTTTACTACAGTGCAGAGCCAGCATGACCAAGCATCAGATTTGGGTGGGACATATAAAGACAAATATGAATACATGCATAGACATATATATGCATATAGATTTCATATAAAATAGATTTTCCCCATATTCCCAGAGACCATGTCATCGAATTCTTCGTAATAAAATTATTGCAGCTCACCTTTAAGGAAATGAAACTTCTTCAAAAAGCTAGCTACAACAAAGGAGTCACAGAGGTACAGCAGGAGACCACTGAATGTCAAACCAGAGGAACTGATATTCAGAGAATGAGGCCGAGAACTCACATAGCAAACTGCAATCTGATTGAGAGAGGGTGGGGAAAAAATTAACATCTTTCGAGCTTCCATATAAAGCTAAGAATTTATATGAAGCTTCCAGTATTTGCACCTGATTCAAATTCAGACTTTCTTTCCAACTATAAATATTGTGAGCCTTACAGTTCCTTCCAAAACATCCCACTACTTATCAACAATATACATAAAGCACAGTTCATAACTATGTATTGTTACTATTAATCACAAGGCTTAGATGTGATAGAGCTTGAAAACTGCAGTAAAAATAGCTCCCCACAACCATAATGCTGTGACCTCCCCAGCACATTTTATTTTTATGTGAGTAAATAGAGTAACTGTGCAGTCAGACAAGAAAAGGACCCTTAGAAATTCCAAATTTCATTTACATTATGACAGGATTACTCAAGTCAGTAGAGTTGTGCATATACATGAATGTATGAGGTTTCCTCTTGCCTGGTTTGTTTTATGGCTACTCTTGAAATCCACAGGAACTGGGATATTTACAGCCCTCTTTCAGGATTTACAAATTCAGATTAAGGAATCTTCCACATAAGGCTTTGTTTCCAAAGTGCCACTGTATTACTTAATTGGGGCAGATCCTCATCTGGCATAGGTCAGCATAATTCAGTGGAGAAAGGCTGAACCACAGGAACTGAGACTCTGTGCCAGTATGCCTATTCCATATTCCTTCAATCCTGTTGTATCATATTCCAGCTCAGGCAGCAATTCCAGAATGAAATTGAACTCAGTTCATGTGCTGAATGGGCTAGAGCTGAAAGGATGCAATGGATGAAGACAGTAACAGTACAACACCCTCCCACAGAGTTTGTTTTTCCAAACATGGTGGGAACAAAAGCACAAGTACTCAAAATGTTCTGGGAGCAGCATACATGGGAAGGTTATCACACAGCTCTTTGGAAAAGAAGTTCAGTAAATCCAGCAAGACTGAATTTCATTTAGTATTCAAGTGAAGCAGTAAAAACAGTCTCTCTCTCCTGAACCACTCCACCCTAGTACCAAATTTCTATCGACTTATTTGAGTTGAAGCACAACCCTAGTTTTAGATCCAAACTCATCAGAGAGAGCCAACAGCTCCTGAGACCTAATGTCAGCTTCTCCCATTCCAACTGGCTGTGTAGTATTTTATTCTCTGCCTCAGCTTATCAGTCTAAACTGAACTAAAACATCTGTATATATTTGAAGTGCTTTCTAAGGGTTATCTAGTATTTGTAAAACCCTCTTGTGGAAGAAATTTTCTGTAGGAAGAGTCGAATTATAGCAGATTGAGAAAACACTTCACAGACTATATTAGTAATTGGGACAATTCTGGGATTGCTCTCCATATACTTTAGTTGAAGTCTCTGACAATATCTCTATGGGACTAAAAATTTGATTTTAACATTATAGAGATGCACCTCATTCTTCAAAGGCTGTGTAAATATTATTAAGGAATAAATCAACTAACCCATCCAAAACAGAGCCTACAAGTTCCTAGAGCTACTTGGAGATTGTTTTGTTCAGTACCTGTGGTCCTAAGTTAAGGTAGCAGTCCACAGATAGCACTGGATGGCTGTAATTCTTCAGTGAGAGAGGGAAGAAGCGATGGCTATGATACTGGAGATACTTTTCAAGGAGCAACTGAGCAGGTGCTGCCAGGAAGGTGTGCTTGCTGTCAGGAGCACAAATGTACTGAGCAGGGGAGATTGAAACTGGAGTGTCAGATACCTATGAGGAAAAAATATTTCTTATACAGATCAATCTTAATCAATCAAGTTGTACTTATGTGAATTCTGGTTTGTATAAAACATTTGTCTACCCTAAAAATCTAAGTTTTACATAAGAAGAAAAGTTATTCAGCGAAAAATATCTGCTACCAAAAAAGTTTCAGTTTTGTAGAACTATATTTGTGTTTATAGTCTTTGAGGTTTCTTCTTTGAACTCAAAATACTCCTACCTATGAAGTTGCATGAAGATGAGCAATTCTATAGCGGTAGATAAAATCCACATAGTGAATGGTTACTTGGATTGCAAAGAGACACTATACGTGTTTTTCGAAGTTTTAAAGGAAAATTATTAAGGAAAGGTGTATTTATGACAGGAATCTTGTGGATTTCAGAAATAAATAACTAAAGAAAGCCCCACATGGCAGACATACCCCATTACTGGCAACAGATGGTGTATCAAAATACCCCAGGTCTCCTGGTTAAAAGGTACAAAAATGAAAACAGAATTTTAACAACAGTGCAACAGAGGCCTCAGTCCCCACCTTCGACTTTATGTGGAAGGATCGTTGTCCTCCTACTGCAATTTGCTTTTTCATGACATTGAAGTGGTTGAACCGACAGATGAGAAGGCCAGCACTGTGGACACGCAAGTTGAAGTCAACATCATCACATGTAAATCTGGAAAGAATAAAATCATAGCAGGTCAGAGGAATGTCTCTCATCACACACTGACAAATACAAGCACGCAGAGCCTTTGATCAGCACCATAGGAAGGACAGGTATCAAACATACTGACCCTCCACCAGTGCTTATCAGTCAGGGAAAAGGGCTTCAGCTTTCTAATAATGAACTAGGCTGGAATCAGTTTGGGAAGATCAGAATGAGGGAGGAAAACACTTAGGGAGGGAAAGGATCAATAGCATAAAGTGGAAAGGCAGTAAATCGCCAAGGAAAATACCCAGGAGTTAAAATATTTTCTTTGCCTTTTACTAAAATAATGTAGTCATAAGAAATTGCTGCATACATTACTACCCCAAATATGGTAACTTTAATTAATTAATTAAATTAATTAATTAAATTGATTAATTAAATTAATTAATTCCTTTGACTTCCAAGGAAATGGATGAGGCCCTACATTTGATTTATCGAATGCACAGAAGTATCTGACTACTCATTTTCCCCTCAGAATATGAATATCTAGCAATTTTTTCCATGTTCCTCTACAGAACTAATGTCATTTTATTTTAGAAATGAAAGCTATTTGAAGCCAAGGAGCCATAATACAAGAGAACTGCTGGGACACGGGAATAGATTAAGCAGAAT
The DNA here is from genome assembly GCA_026261815.1 of Monarcha castaneiventris obscurior. Taxonomy (NCBI): domain Eukaryota; kingdom Metazoa; phylum Chordata; class Aves; order Passeriformes; family Monarchidae; genus Monarcha; species Monarcha castaneiventris. The sequence goes on along the minus strand of JAMPIT010000624.1, from coordinate 23,909,708 downwards.
GAGGCCAAACATCCCTGAACTAAATTTGACCCATTTAAAAAATATGGTGGAACAGAATAAAAGGTAAATTCCTAAAGCTGACTAAACTTAGATACTCTGATCTCTGGAAAATTCAGCCTCAGTTCTCCATTTTGAATATATTTATTACAAAGGAAACAGGATGATGTGCAGAACCACTGGATTGACATTCAGGGCTTGAGTTTAAGCAAACTGAGCAATCAGTGCAACAGTCGGCATCAGTGAGGAACATGGCATTCAATTAGAGGTTTTAAAAGTTTTGTCTTTGATCTTAGCAATCCCTGGCTGTCACTGTCTCTGTGTTTTAAAACGTACCATTTTCCTTGCCCAGGCTTGGAATGTCATACAATACTTCACACTCAGCAGTACCCACACACAGGATTACTGTGGGCCTTGTGTGGTTCAAAGACAGAGACAGGAAATGGGTGGTGTGATGTGGCATTCCTGACATTTTAACATTGTTGCTTGTTCTCGTATCATTCTGCTTTAATGTCATTGCCTCCATTTGCCCTTCATACACAATGCTTCACAAGGCTTCACACAGTCAGGCAGCCTGGGAGCACAGTTCTGTACCGGAGGTGCACAGGGGCAAATTTAAAATGCTCTTTTAAAGTGTCAGGCTGGTAACAACAGAAATATAGATCATCTGTTAATTCACAAAATAATGAAAGCAGAATGCTTCCCTGCGGTTATAAGTAAGCTTGGGCTTCAAAAGGTACCTTCCTGGGTTAGGACTGTTCTTCTGAAAAGCAGTGACTGATGTTCAGTTACCTCAGTGTAGCTGTGTAGAGCCATTTTAATCTATGCCACCCGGCTTACAGAAAACCGCACAGATTTCATGTTGTACCTGCCAGCCCCACATGGATGTCTTCCATATTCTAAGGTGCTGAAAGACCAGTTTTAGACAAGTGAATCCCACGTCTAATGATACGTCCCTCAGAAATGGGGGGAAACCCACAGTTTATTTCACTCAGATCAGTGAAATTCTGTGAGATTATGAACCTAGAGAATACAGTTCTTGTAACTGTGGTTATACTGTGTATGACACAATCATAATCTGATATATCCTAAGTGTCACAATAAATGAAAAGGTGTGATTTCTGAGACAGCTGAATGTGAGAAACAACCACCAATGTCAACAAGACTTATTTATTCTTTTCTTCTGATTGTCCTGATGGGCACACATGTAGTATGGTGCAGTGTTGAGCTACTCAGGGTAAAAAGTCCCAATATATATCAGAACAAGAGTTGGCTGTGCACCGCCCATCCATACATCCCAGTTTCCTTTGGAAGGCAGAGCAGGTAAGCAGACAAGAGGGGAAGCACAGAATTTACCTAAGGCCACTTGGAATAGACCAATACTGCAGGGCACACTGCTGAGTGTGTCTACCCTGTCATTCAAATATGACTGTTTTATTGGAACTATAGAAATTAATGTCTTTTTCCAGCTTCTGGCAGCTTGGGAAGGATTTGAATCACCAGTAAAATCTGTCTGCATGCCATTCACAACCTCCCTAAAAAAACAACAAGAGCTGTTGTAAAACTTCCTTTATTTGGTTCATTATCTCTATTGAAAGGTGCTACTGATTCACGTACCTGTTCTGATTGTACTGTACATTCTGTGTCAGATCCACATTCAGCATAATGAAGTCATGCACATGGCAGCAGGAGAATGGTTCCTTGATCTCAGCACTGTTTGTTTTACTGGACCATTTCCTCATCCCAATAAGGGCATAATGAGTGACATTGGGAGTTGCTTCAATATGTTGCAGAATTTGCTTCAGGGAAACATTCCTTTCAGTCCATGTATAGTCACTACAACAATTATGAAAATGTGTTAATTTTAAACTATATAGAGAACATTCAGAATTTCTTTCAGCTAAAGAGCAATTCTTAACAGTTGGAAGTTGTCATAGCTGTCAGGTAGGTAACTGCAGTGTTGTCTTACTTTACTGTATTTTTTTGTCTCTCACTCTAGTTAAAATTAACTGGTGCTTATGTGGTGCGGACTGGTATGACAGGTCTGAAACTTAGTCTAGATCTCTCCAAGTATTAACTCAGATACATAAACGTTTAAAGTTACCTAGATAATATTCCAATGAATCTCGGAGGGTTGCTGACTTGTGCCATAACTTAAGCACAAAGTATTAAGATCCTTCTAGCCCAACCCTAGAGTTCATAAATCTTAGTTTTCATTGAGTTTCATTCTCTCTGAAAGTTTGCTGTAAATTCTGCATGGCACTGTTCATGGAATAGATAAAAATACCTAGCACAAAAAATATTCTAAAGTAATGAAAACCAAAATACTAGTTCAGGGATTTGGGGAACTTATAACAGAGTCACACAGACTGGGACTGACAAAAGAGCCAAAGGAAATCAGTTGCACCACTTGCACAGAATTGTCATTTAGCTTCCCTAGAAAAATTTGATGGAAAATGTACATGTAAATGTCCATGTCGTCCAGTGTATCAAGGAGCATTTACAGAGTCTGAAATCTGCAGTCCAAGTAACTCTAGCTTGGAGAGTGATGGCTGCAGGGCACATAAATCCTCAGGGGACAGGAATGGAAAACAGGCACTGCATGGTGCTATGCAAAGACAGATGCCTAGGAAAGTACTCTCCTTAAGCAAACATAATTCTCTGCTTGGACAGGGTAGAAGTTGTAGCAGAGCAAACATAATTTCAAAATTACACACAGAGAAAGGTTAAAAGAGATCAGATGAAAAAGCATATATTACACTATTTACCTTTTCCTGTCTCCTGAACAATCAACTTCTACTGCATTCCACATAACACAGGAGTCATCCGAAATGACAATGAAAGGCCAAATATCCTGGGGTTTTATCCCCAGCTCTTCCTGCCGATTCCGTTCCAGCTCCAGGTTATGATAAGACAACTCTTTTATCAGGAAGTGTGCAGCACCTGAAATCATGGGCATAAACCATCAGATTAGAAGTAGGGGTAGAAATAGTTTGTTTTTAACTCAGAAGCCTTTTGAAGTGAGCATTTCTGCAGACAAGGGCATGAATCACTCTGAAGGTTTTAACACCCCGACATCACCCAGAGCCCAAAGCCTTGGCTTTGTCACTTGCCAAGCAAGTGACTTAAAAAACCACATTGGGAAGGATGCAAAATGAAGTTTGACTTCTGTGGTAGAGATTTGCTAGTGTCTTCAGGACTCAGTAGCTACTTCTTTTAACCTGATAAGTATTTGTGTCCACTAGGATCTCTTAGTGCAAAGACTGACCAGCTGAATGACATGGGAAATTGTCCCTCATGATCTACTTAGAACGTTTGTCACTGCTGCTGTATACAAGTTGTTCCAGCAGCACAAGCAAAGGGCCGAATATTTCACAGGTGTTACATTAGCAGAACCTACCTAAGGGATGTACCCAACCAGAGCATCACTGCCCATGCAAATAATACACAACTTATTTCCACAAGGAAACAGAGTCAGTAAGTCCGTCTGAGTTAAAACCCTCAGCTTCTTTCAAAGTCAACAGAAGAGAGTTAAGTATGTCTAGGGTGCAATTCATTGAGCTTGTTTTAGGTGTCCTGAATTAAGAGAAGTGTATTTTCAGCTGTGACATGCTGTCTTCAGGGGGAGTCCAGATCACCAGATCAGACATCCTAGCTACAAGGTGTGTGTCTACATTTCACTTTTGAGTAACAACACCTCAGGGGCCCATGTTACGTGTCCACATTTTTTAGAATTTTTTGTTACACTTACCTACTCCGGCACTGTTGAAAATGCTTGGAAGAACAAGCATGATGTGGTTGGGCCAATACTTCTTATATATGGCCATTTCATACTCCTTGACAACTAAAACATGCAAATGACTGGCTCCATCCATTGCATGATATAAATTGAAAAGCCCATGTTCATGACGACCAGTGGTGGGAGTAAAAGTGGGGCTTTTTATGTAATCTTCACTCTGTAGGTAAAAAGAAGTGTGAGCTTCTGTTTTAATCCAGAGAGAGAAAGCAGAAAAAGATGCTTCAGGAGAATAAACCAGATCCACTAACACTAGACAAACTGATACATTTTAGATTTCCTTGATAGGAAAATAAACAACTTTTATAAGAGTTGGAAAAAAGAAAACTCTATCACTTGGCTTGTTTGACTGATGAGAGTGTGGCAGAACGGACAGGACTGCTAACCTTGACCTGCCAAGTGCACAGGTACCTTGAGGCTAGATCTGGAAAAGGATTTAGGTCCATATAAAACAGTAAGAAACACCTTACACCAAAACTACAGTACAAATCTTCTGACTGGAGCAAATGAATAGAAGAAGTGAAAGAACCAAAGGATCAACCTTGATAATGAGCAAAAGAAAGAGCTTATTGGTGGCTCGACAATTTTTTTCATGTGTCCCATTCTGGGAGAAAATACAAACTTAGTATAAGGACATCTTCATTGTCTCTTGACAGCAGGAGTAGCAGTATAGAGAATACTAATACAACAAATTTTGAAATTGGTGGTGTCTCTCTGCCATATATGGCAATAAATATAAATAAAAATATCCATATACCTTATCTGTGACTAGTGGTAGCCTCATGCTTTCCAATTGTCTTCCTGGTTGGCTAAAGACAAAATGATGCTCCTTTGATTTTGGAATGATAAAATGCAGCTGGATCTCTTCTCCCAGCATAGAATAGGAAAAGGCAAATGCATGCAGAGTGGACTCATAAATCTAAGGATGGGGAAAAGATGATAATTCCAGTTAAAGTCAAACTACAAGGTCTCAGTGTAGTTTATATACATTTACAAAATTGCTGAACAGATTACAGTCACTTACTGTATGGCATTAGATTTTCCGTCATTATTCATAAGTGTTAAGCAACATTCCCTGGGCCAGATCTAACACTAAGAAAAAATACACATTAAAGTGTTCCCTCTTTTGAAACAGTTGTTTCAGCTTCGTCTTGCAGATTGTACCAACACAGGCTACTCTTGGCTTTCAGAAATACTGACACATAAAAACTAGTATTTGCATTGCTGACACCTTCTTCCTCACATTATAATAGGCAGGAAATTAGAGAGTTACTCTCAGTAAGAGCAAGTTGTACGCCACACATAGACTGCTCTGTACTGGACTACTATATCAGAAGTAGCACCTGTTGCAGTTACTCAGGTGCAAAGTTTACTGGGAAAGTAGTTTTAACTGGTAGTACACATGCAGATCACAGCACTGAATAAACAAGTGTAAATGACACAGGGATCAGTCCTCTGATCTCCCCAAACCTGCAGCCTGGTTAAAGCAGGCAAGCCTCAAGAAATAACAAAATCTGTAAAGCAGCTGTATGTGCACACATATACTACTTCTAAGCCAATTCAAATACAGTGAATGCACACAAAATATGTTTGTATTGTGTCTGCTTCAGCTTCTGATCTGCAGAGTAACATCTGGAAATCTTTACCTGGTACCTGGGATTGAAACCCATATACTGATGACACTGTTCACAGTGATGATAGGTGTTATATGCTGCATACTTGGACAATCTCATCCTAGTTGTCTGGCGGCACGTGTACATATCTTCCTGTCTCCTGCTCATTGATCTGTCTATTAAGAAATGAAACAAATTAAATGTAACATATATTCAAGGCTAGAATGTATTCTCTTGTGACAGACTGTTTCTGTCACTGAAATCAGATTCTAGGAAAAATGGCAATATAAAACACGTACAAAACAAACTGTGAATTCATTCTGAGCACAGTATATTTTATAAATTGGTATGTACAGCAAAGAGAACTACAAAGAAGTATCTACGAATTCATGATTATGGTAATTCTGTACAGATTTCACATAAGGTTGAGATGTAAGCAATGCCTGATCATTAAAATTTTCATTGTTGCTATTATTGGTTGAATGCTTACAAAAGCAATAAATAGTAAAAAAGAGCCTTATGGCATTTGCCATTCTGTGACAGACATCGCAGTAGATTATGTGAAATGAATTTGGCAATTTAGCGTTGATCCTTAGTGTATATCCATATTTTTCAAAGGGTCCCCTTCGTGAGAGACTGAGGGAAGATGAGGTGTATTTTCTGCTGAAAAGGACCTTGTTATTTCATCTTTCACTCAGATTTTCAGCATTAGATTGGGTTGCTCAAAGCTGTTCCTTGTCATTAAAAATCACCAAGAGTACAGTTTCCATGATCTCTCTGGGCAGCCTGCTCCATGGTTTGACCACTTTTATTCTGAAAATGTTTTTCATACTAATTGTAATTTCCCATATTGCAACTTATGCTATCTATAATAGTTTGTGTCTATAAATTCCCATTAGAAAGTTGAAGACAGCATTCAGATGCACCTGCTAGACTTCCCCAGATGAAACAAACCAAATTCACTCCAATATTCCTCATATCTTGGTGGCTGCTCACAAGCCTCACTTCTTCACCTCAACATCTTTCTCATATTGGGAAGCCAAAATCTTGACAGAATACCCAGACGTGGCCTTAGAGTTGCCATCACAGAAGAATCACCACTTCCCCTGACCTGCTACTAGATTGTTAGTAAGCCATTAACCCAGCAGAGAACTGGTGACTCATTTTCAAATTGTTGTTGACCAGGACCATCAAGTCACCTTGATCAAAGCTGCTGTCTATAGAGCTGGCCCCACACTTGTACAGCTGACAAAATTATTCTATCCCAAATGCAAGGGACACGTTTGGTGAACTGTTCTACAGGGTCCTGTCATGAGGTTTCTTCCTGGAGGTTCCACTTCTCCAGCCTGCCAAGGTCTTTGTGAATGGCAGTGTTACCTCCCTGCTACCCAGTCCCATGGGCTTGTGCATGTCCAGCTGGCTAATTCAGAGGACTAATTCACACTCAACGCTCCAGGAATCTAAATCTGGACATGGTCACCTCATGCTTTCCAAACCTAACCTAAAACCTAAAAAATATACCTATAGACACTTCTAAGTACATAACTAACTTTACCCACATGAACCACTACATTTCTACAGAGCAGGACAATCCTACTTTATAAATCCATTCAAATACGCAAACTTATTGTGGAAATAGAGCTTTTTTAATGAAAGACTACCCATATAATATTCCATAAGTCATTTATAAGGGTCATACCCTGGTACTTCATCTGGAAAACTGGAAATCCTTTTTCACCATTGCTTAGTCAAATTCTGATATTCTAACTCTGCTTAGAAGTTTAACAGGATTCTCACATTAAAAGCAAATACAGACATATATGTGTACCCATCCAAATTTTTAATATTCTAACCTTCACTGTTTATAGTCTGAAGCTTTGAACAAATCAGACTTGCATCTTCATATTTTGGATCATGGATAGTGTAGTCAAAAGGCATCTTCTTAAATGTCTCCAAATCTGGCCATATATCTCCAGGCTGATGGTAGTATTGATCAGATTCTTCTTTCATGTCTATGATATTATTGAAAAATAAGAATTCAGAAATTTTTAAAGCTCTTAATATTGCTATAGATGGTTTTGCTGTACCTATTATTCCTGCTTCATTTTTTATTTCATTAGTCTGATGACTCAGTATCATTATGCACCAAGAGATAAACCTTTGCACAAATGCACCTGACACCTCAACACAACTCTGTCTTTTAAAAATTATCTTCATGTCCTGTCTGAGCTACAGAAATACATCTGGAAACACAGAGGAGTAATAAACTGTAAATAAAGCAAGTATGGACTAAAATTAGCTATTAGAGAGCAGAAACTTTCTTCCCTCAGGCAGTCTTGTGTACTTAGAAAATATGGCATTGCTCCTCATGGGATAAATCTGCCAAGATTTCAATCATTCCTTTTATATATTTTACCACAAAACTTCATTCCAATTCTACACTGAAAACTAGTGGCTGGATATCATTTAATATACATAAATGCTGCTATTCTCTTTCCACCAAAAATAGAGGTATGTTCTTTGCTTACAGAGAGGATGACTGAATTCTAAATGATGAACGAAGTAGCATAATTTCTATTTAGCATAAATAGATGTATTTCTATGTAGCATTAAATTTTCTATTGTCTCCAGAATATCTTTATATCAGGAACTTACTAATGTTGATTTCTTCCTCATCATAAACATCCACTTCTGTCAGTCTAATCAGCATTCGGGACAAAATACTGAGGAACTGAAGATAGGCACCTGTTTTCCCTATCTGCAAACATATAAATCAGAAAAAAACAAAAGTAAACTTTTGCTTTTCACCAGGTTAATTTTCCACATATCTGGAAATTGTAGCTGTGGTGAAACTGAACATTAATAGTCAGTGCTTGGATAGCCTTGTATTTGTATATTCCTTGGCACAAATGAAATGCTTAATGCTCAACAGTTTTGTTCTCTCTATGCAGGAGCCTAGCTGGAAAATACATTTTTTATCACAGGTGTAATTACAGGCCCACAGACAAGAATTTTCTCTCCTGATGTTACAGCTTCTACACAGGCAATGAATGATTTAAAAATCCACGCAAGGACATCAAATGTACATAAAAAACCTCCTTGAATTACAAGATAACTAAAGAATTACCCCAACCATTTCCATATGATTTACCAGTACACTGCCTGTTGCTGAAGTACAGTGACTATCCTGAGGAGTAAAAGTGGCAACACATCCCTGGGAGAGCTTGTCCTGGGCACCTCCACTCCTGAAGGACACAGTATGTGCAACAATGTGCATCCACCTCTCTTGCTGCAAATACATTATTTCCCTTCCAATCTTTTAAAATTATCTTTTTAAAGTTCATTTTTAAGTTATCTTAAGAATATAACTTTCTCCTTACTCTTTTACCCCATCAACACACTGTATAAATTTTCTCTTCATTACACCAAATAGTATTGCTGGAAGGTACAAGCCACAGCCAATGACTTACTGAATGGATTGTTCTGTCTTTCACATGTAGTTTGCTGATGACAACATCAAGTGCATAAGGCCATATATAAGCAGGCAGCTTTACAAACCATGATTGTGTGTGTGTGGCCTGTACAGGGGAGGTTAACATGTAGATCAGTTCCAACACATTGTGCCGCCACTGTCTGATTTCACAAAGTGGCACCGGATTTTGGATTAAGTCTATATCATTACTGAATTAAAAACCCAGCTTCACTTCCATTACTGCTAGGACATGTCAGAAGCCTAGCGTGTTGAATTGCTAAACAGTGTATTAAAGTTGCTATTTTCCATCTACGTCAAGAAAAAAATTCATTTTCTCTCAACACTTGAGGAAGGGAGGCTTTAAATTCGAAGCAAGAGATCAGACATTTGTTTTGGACAAAGCTCATTATCTGTTGTTTTTAACATATCAGATTGCAGTTTGAGCAGTTGCTTGCAAAGGGTGCATAAGGGTATCATTATCCTTGTTGAGAAACAAATGTCAGCACACAACTCTCTGTCATCCTGGAACAACACAGAAAAAAAAGTGACTTTGAATAGAGGAAATGACAGCATGGACTATAGTCAGCCCATGGACCAAATGTTTCTAACTCCCAGTTTTGTTTTCTATGTAAAATCCATTGAGACTAATGAGAATTTTTCCTCTGACCCTGGAACAAGGTTTTAAACTTGGGTGCAATGGCTACTGATTGATTGAACCATCTTATTTTCCCACATCTGAGGCAACAAAGAAAATACTTCCATTTGTTTTCCTCATGTCTGAGATTACCTTTTTATTCTCTTATGAACACACTCTTTTAAAGTGCCTCTGATCATCTTTTCATTAAACACAGGGTAGCCTGACAGTGGATTAACAGTTCCCTAATTTCAAACAAGAGATCATTTATCAAAAGTACACCTGTCTCCTTGACATCAGATATCTATATAAAAATTGATTCTTAATCTGTTTGAAGTATATACTTAGAACTGTCAACAGAACAACAGGCTGAAAACCTTACTTTTTCCTTTTGATATGCATTAAAATTTTATTCAATCCAACTCATGTATTTTTCTTTCCTTGGGGACCAGTCCTTGCCAATGGTTTTCCACAATGCTGGAGTGATGAGGATACTGCTACGTGGTGCTGAGATGAAAAGCATCAGTCAACTGGCTCAAGTGTACACAAAGCCTTAGGGTCATGAGTCAAAAATGCTGGAAACCACAGGATGACAAGTGCTAAACCACTAAACTGAAACACATGCACTTATGTTATTGCATGCATCAGACCTTACCCAATCTCATTATCTGGCACATTAAAAATTTCCAATTCAGTACTGTGAGCTTTAGGAACTGCTAGATATGAGCAACACTGTATGTAAAAAGCTGTTGGGAACTTTCAGGAATCTCTCTCTCCATGTTTTCAGAATGTTTCCCTGCCAGGACAGAGACTGGTCTGAGCACATGCAGCATTCATATTTGGACTCCACTAGCACATTTGTTTGTGTTTGCTGCTCAAGAAATGAATTGGTGAAAGAGAGAACACCTTTTCCAGGGAATTTTGAGAAGATTTTTTTTTAAAAAATGGAGAAAAGAATGACTTCTCTTTTACAATCAGCATTTACTCCAGAAGGGAAGAATCTTGAACAAGTGAATTTGTAGCATGCCCAGATAGCTAAATGCACCTTCAAAATCAATTGCAGTGCTTTTTATGTGTACCATCTCTAGGCAAAACAGAATAGCACAGAGAGTCTTTCTTTGTTAAAACACTGAATTGCTATCAATAAACACAACTTCCACATCTCTCCAAAAAGCCCCTGTCCCATCTGGCACTAACCCTTTTTCCAGAAGTTTGTGCACTGTAAGTAGCTGCAAAGAGATCCTGCAAGCAGGATATGCACACCTTTGAAGCATAAAGCCCCACATCTGCCCATCCTCCATCTCCCAACTGCAACAAATAGATCTGAAAAGACATTTTCAAGTGGATACCTGAGTGGTCTGCAGTTTTACATAGCTTTAGGGAAGCCAAGCACAATGCTGTGCTGATCCTAACTAGTGACTCTGGGCTAAGCATGATGTATTACAATGACAACAACTGGTAAGGAAGTACCAGTAAGGTGTTTTTCCCCATATCCTGTCTTTTCTCTGGATGCCAAAGTTGCAAATAGATTAAAAGATTGAAGGAACCTAGAAATGGGCTGCATTTTTACAATGCCTGTAACAAAATGTATATGAGAGGTGCTGCTATGACAAACAGCTCTACTTTCCAGAAAAAAGTTCCTCAAGTATGTGGCAGTGCTCAGTGCTTTGTAAGATAAGGCACTTGGGGGACAATATTCCCAAATAATGGAAGTATTACTCTAATTTGCTCCTGTCTACCTGACACTGGAAGACAGAAGTCTGAAGAATCAGACTTGGAAGAAGAAAATCCCAAAAGACTAAGAAATAAAAATCTCAAATCTTGTAAAAACTGATGATAACTAAGGAATTTGGGGCCTGCAGAGATTTAGGGGTTTTGTTTCTATTTTCATCCTTAGTGCCAGGGATGATTTGACCCACAAAATACTAAGAATATGCATACCCTGCAGCTCTTCATTAATTAAGAGTGTAGCTGTAGTAAGAGGAAAGAATATGAATTCAAATTCTTCTCTGCAGAAAATTCGAGGTATAAAGGTCTAGCTTTTGCAGCAAAGACATATATTACCAAAGAGGAGGGGAAAGCTCTCCAAAGATTTTGACCACTGAACTCTGCTTGCCATAGGTATCACAGACAGAGTGCAAACCAACTAAGAATCTGAGAGAGAACATTCCAGTCAGATAAATCGCATGTGTGCTTCCATGCATTCATGGAATGACATCCAAAAGTGCTGTTGTAGAAGGCATAACAGTAATGAGCTTCCCTTTTTAACTTGTTCTATATGCTGGACACCAGGACTAGAAGCACTTTATTGTTCTTACATGTTGGTATAAAGCATCATCTGATTTCAGGCTTCACATTTGGAGAAATATGGCCAAAGGGGAAATAATTCCATGAGGCTTTTCTATTTTAATTTCCAGGTGAGACAGTTCTTCACATACCATGACAATGGTTTTCAAACTGTGGCCTGTGAATCAATGCTGATTTGCAGAAAACATGCTGATGATCCATAGACAGTTGGTCAAATGTTGATGGCTCTTCTCCTTGTTTCCACATGCTACATTCTTCTAAAACACAGCTAATAATAGATATATTAAGTATCTCCCTAATATTTTTCTTACATAAGCTGAATGGTATATACACCCATTGTAATAAGATTTTTAATAAAAGTAGAGTAATAATATGGGCAGCAGTTTTCTTCTTCAGGAAGTGTCCTAAGACATGCTTGCTTCATTCCCTGGTGCCACAGGACTGAGCTGTGCTCACCAACAGCTTCCATGCTTCGGGAAAATGCTAGCTCTAAATTGTAAAATCCAGTTAAAAAACAAACATATGAAACCTTGATTTGCAGTTTGGGGAACTTTAAGATGAATGTTCTGAAGAAAAAATATTTGAGTGAATTTAGAATTCTGTATAGGCATCTGCTTGGGTGCACCAGGGACTAGACATCAAGTCGTAGATATGACGCATACTGCTCAATGGTGATGCATATTAAATTACACTCTCTAACCAATGGCTTCACTTCCATGACATGAACTAATTTACAGAAAAATTATTCTATACCTATCCAGTTTTTGCTGCATTTTCTAAAGCCTATTGTAAAAATAATGCATTTATTGCCTTCTAATGTACATATCTGTCCTTGTAAAAACACATCAAGTCTTCCAACAAAACATTTTGACTAGTACATAGGGTAAAGTGTCTCTGTGAGAGAAGGGTGAGCATATTTTATTACTAATTACCTGGACAGTGAGAATTTTAATTTTGATTCACTAATGTGCCCAGTTTTCTTCCTCTATTGATTTAGTATTTCTAATTTTAACCAGAAAATTGCTTCCTGATTTAAATTTTAGTACAGGAATTGCTTCTTGATAAAGAAAACAAGTACTTCCTAATTCTTGTGAATATACTACACTGGCAGTCTTATACTTTGGCTGATATGTTACCAACATTCATCCATGAGCTGTTTAATAATTGTTTTCATTTCTGCCTACACTTCTTGATGCAGTAAGTGTTAAGTCCATGTGAAAGGCTAATATTATTCTTTGGGTTGATGTTACAATACTGGAAATATCTTTGTCTTGGTTTGCATTTATCCCATTTGGCTTCTGAGGTTCACAAGAAATACATCTGCTCTCAGCAGGCACAGTGCCTCTTCCTATCTTGTTGCTTCATACTTCAGTGAAATGTGAGAGGCACAATATTACCTTTAGCCTGTAATGTCCACTTAACTAGGAGATACCTTGCTCGGAGATAAGTGCTAAACATTCCTAGAGAATTTAGATGAGAATTAACTTCTTAGAACTAGACCCATTTCCATATATATTTTCAAAGTACTTTAAAAACTCTTGGATCAGCTACTCATCTTGTTAGTATGGTTCTGCTACTTTGAACTGGCCTTCTCACACGTATTATTTACAACAGCTTCTATTTCTGTCTGCTGTGCAAAGGAAACAAAATAACTTAATTATAAACTCCCAGCTGCTTTCAGATTGATTATAAGAAAGTGGCTTTATTAAGATCTTTGATCTTTATTTAAAATGTAAATGCATATCCAACTTCAACAAACTGAAATTATAAATTAAGTCTATCTCCTGAGCAAACTATCTTTAAAACATTTTAATGGAGAGAGACTGACAGAAAATGAATATTGCTGCAGTCTCTGTATTGGAACTCAGGCTAAGAGTAAAGAAAGGAAGATATTTTTTATTAGAAGGGATTAGCAAAAAAAATATAAGTAATTTGCTCGCCACAAAAAAACACCCCTTCAAGTATGAATAATAACAACTAAATATTTTTTCTGAGATTATGATAAAATCAAACAAAATAAATCAATGATAATACCTTGTTCTTTTTACACACCTGTGGTGGCCCACTGAGCAGCAGCCTCCTTGGGTGAAAGCTGTCCATTCTGCCCTCATTTCTGTTGTTGTAGTCCATATGGATTGGCTTGGGAACTGTCCACTGGCGGTAGTATAGAGACTGCTCTGTGCACGTCATCATCTTACTCATAAGAGGACGAAAAGAACTTGCCCACATAACAGAATGGTAAGGCAAGAGGGAAGAGGATTTGGGAAGTCCACTGCTGTCTGTAGAAGTAATAATGTCATAAACCAGTTTGGGCAGGAAAACTATGGGAGGCTGTTTTGATGCTTTGGTCATGGAGCATTGCGAAGTCTGTAGGATGAAGGAGTTATGAGTAGGTGCAGAGGAGGAAGAAGAGGAGGAGAAAGGTGAGGAGGATGACGAGGTGATGTAGACTTGGGCACTTTTTATGTTTTGTTTCAAATCCATCTGTTCAGTTACTGGAGGCAAGTGTTTGCTGATTGTTGTTTGTGCCCCCTTGTCTACTTTCTGCTTCTGCCTTTCATAGTTGTTTGTAGTTTCTTCCATGCTGTTGCTTAGGGCTTGGGGAGGAGATGACTCAGTGCAGAATGCTGTAACTAAAAGAAAATTTATATTTCAACGCAGTGCAAATATCTCTGCTAGTCAAGGCCACAGTTAAACAAAACCCAACAAATAATCATCTCAATACATTGTCCAGCAAACACTGCAATCTTGCTCCTCTTCTTGCTTTGACCTTCCTATTACAGGAAGCCACAATGGGAGTAGTTTGGAATATTCATTTCAATGCAGAAAGGGGCTTTTAAAGTACTGAAATGCATAGGAAATATGTCAGGGATTGTCCTATCCTCTATTTCCCTCATACATTCTGTGCTTAAGGTGTTCACCAGATAATTTAATCACTCAAGACAACTACAAAATTACTGAAACCATTGCTTAAATGAATTGAAGAAAATAAGTATTTCCAGGCTATTACCCCACCACACCACACGTCTACACAGACTGACACCTAAAAACAGTACTCTGAGTCAGCTCTGCTCTGCCACCCATGCATGTGTCACTGCAGCACTTAGGCTGATCTAATAAAACCTGGCAGCTCTCAAGTCCCTCGTGCTACATAATGCATTAGTGCATTCATACAGCTTTGGGTCAGCTCAGAGAACATACTGAACTCATGAATGTTGCCCGTGAATATGTGATGTAAATACACCCCAAAGACAATTGCTGATTTTCTGAAAGCTGTATATTTTTACCCTGTATGTTTTAACTATAAAGATTTATTGAAAGTTGAACACGTTAAGTGGTTCTGAGCATCTTTAATGCTTAGTGAAAGAGGACACGCAACTAGTTCACAGTCTTCAAAGTATACTGAGAACTGCTTGTGGAATCAGACTACACAAGGTATTAGAAATATCTCCCTAAGACTGAACATAGATTAAACCAGATTTCATCTCATGGTGAAAACAACTGTCCTGGCTCACAAAAAAACCCTGTATTTTGAACGAACAAAAGTCAGTAATTTCTCTTGATTTCAAGAAATAGTAAGATATCCTCTACCTGTCTATTAATCTGAAGCAGTCAGTAAAAACCATTAGCAATAAATACAAAAGTATCACTAGCACCATGACTGGTGTAACCATGCAAGTAACACCACTGTGACATCCCTCAAAATACCAGTATCCAAGGGCATGGAAAAAAAAGAAAGGAAAAAGATTTCTTTAACCACAGATAAACTGAGGGCACAGAGCCATGGGCAGGCCACACGGACACTGTAGGAATTATGAGCACCCCAACTTCAAAGAAGAAAAAAACATTTTGAAAATAAAAGTAATGAAGCTTATCCAAAGTTTTCAAGATTTTTTTCCTTTTTGTAACTACCACTGTGCCTGTAGAAATCACAGCCAAAATATGCATGTCACCATGTTGCAAACTACAGTAAGATCAAAAAGAATTTACTCTCACTGACAAAAAACCAGTATGTTTTAAAAACTTCATGACATTGCAACTTTTAGAAAGTTATGGTACAATTTATATTCCTGATTTTTTTTCAAGTCTCCTCTTAACATTATCTATATTAAAAGCAAATAAAGTTATCAGACAAAAGAGCTGTAGTAGTTCTCAACATTCCCTCATGCTTTCTACATCAGTGTGCAGATTAAAAAGAAACTGTTTAAAAAGTTATCTACCTCAAAAATAGCTTCCAAACAGTGCAAAATTAATGACTGAACATTCCAGAGCAAAACCAAAAAGTTAAAAATACCAATGAGAAGGAGCATGCTTTTTCTTCCTTATATCAAAAAAAAAAAAAAAAGAGAAGTATGTTTCATTTTTCATAAACTGTCACAGCTTCAGTGAACACAGGCAGCCATCACAGTACTAACAGAGGATCTGTACCTCAGTGTCACATAATAAAGAAGCACATAGTTTATGCACCTTCATTTTTCATAAATTGTCACAGCTTCAGTGAACACAGGCAGCCATCACAGTACTAACAGAGGATCTGTACCTCAGTGTCACATAATAAAGAAGCACATAGTTTATGCACCCCATCACATGATAAGTTTTCAAGCAAGAAAATATCCAATTTCCTATATTTCAGAAGTCTAATTCTTACTTTATTTTGTCATCTTAAGTGATCTCATTAAAAAAGGCCTTACAAAAACCTTAGGGATTTATGCCTTTTATTATTTATCTAATAAACTAAGGTCTCTCTTATGTCCTAAACATAAATTAACAGAGATGATCTTATGGTCTTACTGGAAGCTTTTGAAGAGAGAGATGAAGATGCAGAGTCATGGGAACATGATCTTTCTCTTTTCATAGGACTTCTCTTTTCTGAAGTAGAACCTGTTTCATGGATGATAGTAAGGGAAAACAAAATCAAAATATAATTTAGGTAAGCCCCTAAGTCACAGATATATTGTCAAAGTAAGGAAAGGAACACAAGGGTTTGTGTGGGGTTTGTCCTCATCCTGACACTGTTTTCAGTATGGAGAGTATCTGTTCCTACCACACAATATTGGACCAGCCTATGGTCTAATTTACCCATGCTGAGCTGCAATAGCTTCACAAAAATCACTGCTGCAACCAGGAGGTGGTAACATCTATGTCTGTCTCAACCACAACTTCTCTTCCGACCAATGTCTTACATTCCTCACTAATCCAGTGTCAGGGAAAGCAGCAGGCAACAAGCTCTGTTTTGTCAGTATGTTATGAAATTACCTCCCACCCCACACAGCTTTATGGCCAGATTATATCTCAGCTTTTGGTAATGAAAATCCGTATTTGGATGGCCATCAAGGCTATTCACTTGAGATTTCTAGCTCAGGCTTCCAAGTTAAAATGTTTGTTTCTGTACAGTGTTAACATGACAAACTGAGACATAAGCACTGCCATCAGAAAACAGACTGTAAGTCTATCTCACATAGATAGACTCTCACATAGAATTGGACTCTGGATGATCATACCATACTTCATGGACTAGGAGAGCAGCCTTAGGCAGTTTAGGAGCCCATTTGACTCAGATCACGTATAATTTCAGCATACTTCAACTAAATGGACGGAACTACTCATCACAAGAAGTACTCATCACATCTGAAGCAGGCATCTTTTGAACACAGTTTGAGTATGACCTCAGGTATTTAATTCCACTATGAAGAGTACATACTGGATTCAAGAAAATATTTTTGTGTGGCTTGTTCTGCTATCATTTTCAGTGAGTAAGAACTTCTTAGGTGAACAGTAATTGGCTTTCTTCTTCTTCATATTATAGAAAAGGAAATGAAGGCAAGTTGTTTGAGATTTAAATAGTTTGCAGGGATAAAAATTCTTTGGTTTCCTCAGGCACAATAGACAGTAAAGAAAAGTGTAAAGAACTAATAAATAATTGATAATGCCCATCAATTATAATTCAAAACACCCCAAAAAGAAATTGTTCCTGGGTAAATTATTTTTTAATGTTGTTTTTTTACACATTTGTATGTTCTTAATTGCTTTCTTAAGAAATGATGAATTCACCAACTCTACACTGTCAATTTGAATTCATGGGCATTTTCAAGGAGAACTCAGAAGTTTCTATGTTGAGATATATTTTCTATCCATCCTATTTAACACCTGACAAACTAGAGACTACTCTGTTGTACTACATACAGTTTCCTTGGAAAGAATCTTTATCACTGCCATCACAGTAAGCAGAGGTTTGATAGCATCAGTGAGGGACAATTTAGTTGGAGCTGTCACTGCCCTGAGGGTAGGGATTCAGTTGCTGCTTCTCAGACAGCAAATCACACCCTTCCCTGATGGGGAGGGAGAGTGCAGAGGGTCCTCTGAACAGTGAATGTCACCGGGTGTTCCTACTCGAGCTCCACTTTGTGGCTGCTAGAAAATACAGGGCAAAGAAGGAACACAGGGGGGAGCCAGAAAACAGAGAGAGGTAACAAATGCAGCAGTAGAACTGCAAGAAGTTAAAATGCATCAGCAGCAGCAGTCGCAGGCAGGGAGGGCGAGAAAACACAGGTTCAATGACATGAAACAAAACTAAGGAGCAGAGCTCACTCAGTGAGACTAAAGTGAGAAACCCTCACCCATACATTTCTGGTTTTGCTAATCATTTTCAGTCATTTTACAGCTTCTTTTATTACCAGTAAGAAATAATACCTTCTGTCGCTATTTCTTCATCTTCATTGTCAGTACTGCTTAGTTTCTCTGGGTCACTTTCTAACACATCATTCACAACTGCTTTCTCTGTGTGAATTTCTGAGCTCACAAAGTATGCTGCCAAACCGAGTTCCTGCTCCAGGGTTGTCCTTACCAAAGAAGATGAATTTATTAAACGTAGGTCACAGTACCTCAGTGATCTGGAGAGAAACAGGAGGAGCTAGGATGAAAACTTACTGTAATCTACTGCCTCATCTCTTTCAGAAACACAGCCGAGGGGGAATTTCAACAACAGATGAGATAGAACACGGTATTTTGTGCTTAATAAGTTTATCACCATAACGCATACACATTTCTTTCTCTTAACCCAGTTACACAACTTAATCTACTGCACTGAACATTAGCATCAGCATAAGAAAAAGAATAATCATTTGGATTCTAAACCTGACACACAGAACAGGATTCAGTTGAACATATGAAAGCATTTAGTGCCTCAGGGCATCCTGTCTGGCTTCCAGCTGCCATTCCAGAAGGCACTGATCTCTCCACACATCCTGGAGCACACATGCAGATTTCTCAGCTACCCTAAGAAACCTAAGCACCTATACTTCTTTTTTTTAACATACCCATTCTCTCCTCTAAACTGGGATAACTCTGATAATATTTTTGGAGCTATTTACATCTTGCTATAAACAGAAATTTATTATCAATAGTATGGAGTTTGTATTTATGATATAAAAACTGCCCCCAAAATGGCAAAGAAGTGCCTTGACACTGAAATCTGTTTTTGTCTCATGCAAGTAATCACACAGTTAATCTTTAACTATTTGATAACCAATGGATAAAAAACTGCCACTGAGAAAAGAGTGGATCTTCTTACCGTGGCAAGGACTCCCCTTGTGGATCCATCCCACTAAATATTAATATGCAAGGCAAACCTTCCAATTCCAAATAGGTCTGTGGCCTCCAATCTACATCCTCAATTTTCTGCCAGATCTGTATAAAGTAGAGAAACCTTGCTGGACATATCTATATGTTGGGAAAATCTATGACTATATGATAGTTCTTTTATATATATATTTTTATATATATATATATATACTTGAGATATATCTATATCAAATAAAAAGACAGAAAGACATACTCTTATCATCCATTACAATAATCCACTTGTACAGTGGAAGAGAAGCCCCACAGCAGAGCCAAATTCAACAAAGATAGATCTCACAGTTCCTAGAGCATTACAGACAGCAATCTGCCTGCTGTTAGTCTCAGGACATTGGGACAGTATGTTCCCACTTGAAAAGGCTCCCAGCTTCCAAGCTGCATAGATAGCACTGAGACCAGGGCATATGGCAAATATGGCACAATGGAGAGTAAAGCTGAGCAGGAGTTTTGGGGGAGAGAAGAGAGTGCAGAGGCTTCTTGAGGCAGATAATATATGGATGTCTGAGTCCAAGGAAGAAAATAAGCTAGAAATGAGACTTTCTCACCTTAGAGGAACAGGAGAAAGTTGGAAGTGTTCAACACAGATCACTGTCCACATTTACAACCCTACAGAATCTCCCACTCTCCCCTAAAGCTATTGGTTTTCCTGGCAACTTTATGAGAAATATGACAATTCCATCTACTGTTTGACTGTTTGCATCAGGCTATATTGCTTTACTCACACCAGTCAGTCCTTTTTGCTGTAAGACTGACCTACAGATAAGGAGTATCTATGGTAGGATCAACAGTACAACAACTTGGCCTCTGACAGCTGTACATGTTCCCCTACTCTACATGTTAGAGAATACAATCAGGATGTGATTCAGAACTAATACTGATTTTTCAGAGTAAGCTATGCCTAATTAACAGCAGAATGAGATCAGCCTTAGGCCCTGGATCTCAAATTACTTCATCTAACGTGTATACTCAAACAGAATAAACAGTGTACCATAACAATCTATTACAACATTCTAGAATGGAAATACATCTTTGCTTTGGTGATCAGATAATGGTAAGTCTAAGAAGAGCAAAGGAGGCTTTTTTTAAACAGGTGACCCATGACTCTAAAGGATATAAATTAATCCATTAACCAAAACATGATCCAGAAAGCATAAAACCCCAAGCTGTGAACACCAGGGTGCTTTAGGATCCATAACTACCATCACTGATCAGTAGGAAAATCGGTCTTCTTGCCACCTTGCTGGTGACAAGAATAATGTACCTCTCAACTGGTCACTGATTACTTTTTTTTTTGCATTTTGATGTTTTTGTGAGACGATTCAGCTGAAACAGAATGTTTTATTTGGCTTTTTAATGTATTTCTCATAGTCCCTTTAGATTAAAGCATTTCAACTGTTTCTTAGGGTTGCTACTAGAACTCAAGTGCTAACCATATTAGTTAATACTCCAATGAGCATTAACCACAGGCAGGACAGGAGAGGTGTCACAGACAGTATGCCTGAAAGGTAAAAGTCATGCTCCTCATGGCAGTTTTTGTTTTTTGCTGTAAGACTCCACACTTCAGCTCATGACCATAGCTCTCACCAGTAAAGTCTCCCCACCTACCCATCTAATGAAGCTTACCAGCATATGCCATTCCACAATTTACCTTTAGTTGCTCCACAAAGTGCTTCCCAATTGTGATTCCTGAATTAGGATTTCCCAAGATTATTTCAAAGTTATCTTCAAGGGCTAGTCTTTCCCTTACATTATACAGACGTTCATATGCCACTGCAGCCAGCGGGATACATGGAATTCTCAACACTACCATGAGGCCATGGCCGCTAGGACATTGTCTTGAAGAGTTTATTAGATTTTGGGTAATTTCCAGCGTTTCAACTGAGGTGTAATTCTTCATCTGAGAAAGACCACACACTGCCATCATAGCTGCAGAGTAGTGTTGGATGAGGACAAAAGTCCTTATCACTGCACTGTGTAATCTGGGGAACCTGAAATAAATGGTGAATTAAAGAGTGAAGTTTTCAAGGGTGAAGTGAAAAAGCTGTTTTTACAAAATATAGTAAACTCAGGATTTTCTCCTGTAAAGAATCCTTTGTATCTACTATACAACAGAGTCTCACCAATTGCAATTGTACAGTATTTGCAAGGCATCATTTCACAATCAGAACTGATGCTGTCTCTCCCTTTTTCTTAGTAAAGATTTACTAAGCAAGTAGTCCAGTAAGGTTGTATCACTTTAGGTTATCCATACCTTACTGCTGTTACAAAATTCATCACAGAATATTTATTAGCTGAGGCACTCAGTAATAGCATCAATCAAAATTATATTCTCTTATCAGTAAGAATAGTATTCTTTGTTGTGTGTCATTCTTAAGGGGCAAAGAGGGATGGGGTGTTTCTCTTGTATTCTTACTGAAGCCCTGAACCAACTTACTCTTGTGTTCAAGAGGACTGAATATGTAGGCAGCAACCACACAAATAAGTGCTCCTAATTCCCAAGCCCAGCTACACCTGTCTCAATTCCCAATCTATGGAAAGGAGATCCATGGATATCCAACAGTTTCCTGTGTTCTGATTTTCACAGAAATGAAACCCAAGTGCACAGTAAAAAGAGTGCTTGCTATGGCTTGCTCAGAAAAATGACTATGGCCTGCTCAGAAGTTTGTTTTCTGATTTATGTGTACCTACCACAGTGATATGTTTAACTTCTCATCATGTTCCAAGTGCAGTATACACAAACTCTATACATCAAAATCAGCCAGGGTCAGCAAATGATAATATTGGACAAAAGTTATAACACATTTAAAATCACGTGATGATGCAATGTTAGATTATTATAATATAGAGGTCACAACAAGAGCACACTGTAAATTGGGCTGAGCATTGTCCATGCTCTTAGTAAGAGACAGCCTCGACTGATGACACTGCAGGCCCAGTATATACTAAATAGATAGGAGAAAATAAGAACAGGTGAAATACCTTGCATATGTAAATGATGTGTAAGACAGTGAGAAGCCAAAAAAAAAAAAAAAAGAACTGGGCTTCTAGCTCGTAACTCGAGGCCCTAAAAAGGACTTCCTAAGTTTCCCATGTTAAACAAAGGAGGGCCCCATACCTCTTTCCCAAAGCCATGACCATTGCTTCAAAAGAGCTGTCGTACCGAAGCAGTGGAATACTATGGCCAGAGAGGGTGGACTCAATGAATTCTGACAGTCCAAAGTATTTCTTGTTTTCATGGTATAAATCTACACCCTAAAGCAAAGGAAGCAATAAAAATATAAGGGTAAAGTCTATCAATAATTGATTCACAAGTGATTAACCATTGGTATATTGATACACTTACAATCACATTCTCTAATAAACATACATCTACTCAGACATATTAGAAAAAGAAGAGAAAGAAATAGAACTAGGTTTTTTGAGGGAATGAAAGTTTGACCCAATTTTTCCCCATTTCTTTCTCTCTCCCCACATATACATATACACTGACAGACCAGCTCTATGGAATAAATATGCACACATATGAAGAAAATCCATGTATGTACATATATTTATGCAGTAATGCACTAGAGACAGAATTGAAGATGATTTCCATTTATGTAGCTCACACATTTTTAGCAGAGCTACTAAGGTTTATGGGAGATATAAAAGGAATAAAGAAAAAAAGCTTGAAAGGATAAGCAAAGGAAAAATGATCTTGCAACAGACTGAACAAGATGTTATTCAAACTTCATTCTTGTTTACAAAAATCATGGGGACTTGACAGTTTTATCAAGTACACAAATGGAAAATAACGTATGAAAAGTTCACAAAAGCATCTCAAAGCATCCATCTTACATTGCTGTATGAAGAAGGCCAGTGGATCTCATTGTAAGGGCTGATATGAGTATGCTGTGTCTGCAGCGCATAGGGGAAGGAAGTCACATGGAGGGTCACAATGTTGGGTGCCTCTTTCACCTCCCTGCAGTTCAACAGTCTATCAACAAGTCCTGTCGACAGCTCTGTTTGAGGATAAAGACTGTGCATAGCACTGCAAAAAAAGAAACCCAGAACTCTCCAAAGTGACCAGCAAAAGGGAACATTTGTATCAGTGGAACAGCTTAAAACCTGGATGTGAAATCAAAGTTAAAGGATCTTAAGACTCTTCTTTTACCTTGAAATTGTTGCACAGAAGGATGGGAAAAGAAATGCAAATTATTTCACTGCATGTAAAAATTCCTGTGAGTCTGATAAACTCTCTAGCTAGCAAATTACCAATCCCTTGCAGCTACCAGAACATGAGAGATAAAGGATGAAAGGAAGCTGATAACAGTTACCAATAGACACATAGCCCTGTAGTAACTCTGGTCAGATTTTTAGTGCTGCCCATAACAAAAGATGATCCTAACCTACAAAAATCAAGCTAGAAAAGTATAGATAGTAAGTCAGTATGATAGAAAAAGAGAGAAAAAGCAAAGAATAGTTATTCTCAGAGCAAATCCCAGTATCATGGAATACTGACAGTCAGTTTCTTGCTCCTGTGCAAAATTTCAGTCCACATTCATGCAATTTAATTTTTGGCATTTACCTGCCTATGTCTCTTTATTAGATATAAAACATAACTTATTAGAGTTAAGCAGCAATACAGGTACCTCCCTACCACTCTAGGATGTTATATGAATAAATGCCTCAAAGGCTGGGACAGCTGTAAAAAAGCATGTAAGTTCCTAAGACAGGGGAGATGAACAGGAAACCCTCAGGTGCAGTTTCATTGAAAGTCATCATTCTCAACCAGTGTAAAAGACAAGACCTTCTCACTTCATTCACAAGCAAGATTCCACAGTTTTGGTTTCAGAAACACTACCATGATCCCAAAGTTGGAATATGTTGGTATTTCTGGAATTCAGAATGTTTTCCAACCTCCCCAAGAGCCTCAGAACCAGCCAGCAAAAGCAGCCCCACTTCTCAGCAGGCAGGTTTTTGAGAAGCTATGGAAACAGAGCTCTGTGAGGGAAGCAATGAGTTATGCAAGGGAGTTGATGGAGAACTTGGTAAACACTGGACAGAAACTTCTCTCTTTCCCTCAGAACCCTACCTGGCATCACTATGAATCCACAGAAGCTTTCAATTCTTACAAATGAGTGATTTTGGATAGAAAAAAAGCTGGAAAATTTCCAGTCAGTAATAAAAATAGGCAGCAGTGTTGGCTCACTCATTGTCTACTCACTGGGTCAGGGTTTTGCAAGTTTTACAGCCCAGAGGACACTAACAGAGGATGATGAGCTCTGTGTACTTTCACAGGAAGCCTTCCCCTGAACAAATGACAAACAGCCAAAAAAAACCCAATAGCTGTGGCTGAAAGTAGATAAGAATGGGGAGCAAAAAAAGCTGAAATGTTCCACTGTGGCACAATATAATAAGCAGGGTAAGAATAAATCATGAAGGACCTTAAAACATGTTTATTCAATGCATGGGGAGACAGAGTTAGCAGAAAGATGCAAACAAAGATGAAGGAAGGGATAAATCGGAAATCTTGAGAGATAATGCGGATAATAATAATTTCTCTAAAAACAAGTTGCAGTTTTCTTACCTCATTAGATCCCAGTGTGCATGATCATGGATTAGGACAAACAGTGTGTGTGGATTCTGCATAGAGTTCTGTAAAAAGACTTTGAATTTAATTTGAGCTTCTGCATCTAGTTTCATAACGTACTGTTCCACTCTCTGCTTTGTAAGATGTTCCTTTTCTAATCCAAGTTCTAATAAAATACCTAAAGGAATGGAACAAGTGTCAGTATTTCTGGATATGAATACGTCTAAGAATGTCCTGTAAATCTAAAATAAAGCTAACTAATGAGCACCTGAGTGCCAGAGGTGAAACAAAGTCTGTTGATAAGTCACTTCGGAGGGTGGAACACAAATCAAGAAATCAATTTTCTCGAAGGAACCCAAATCAAGATTTTGAGTGCTGGAGTCAGCAATTGAGCAAATATGAGACAGCAATTTCTGAGCCACTGCTAGCTGGAATGGACGAATTTGGTGTCGTTCAATCTCATAACCTGAAAAAGGCAAAATTCTGTTTAGATATATGCCCAAAGTCTAATCCAATGCAAAATGTTAAGAGTCTGGCAAAGAATGACTGTTCTACCCTTTAAGGTATTTTGCTTATTTACAGGAGTTCATTTATGAAAATCCATATAGAATATGCAAAGAAATCTTTCTGGTTTTGGACTTTTTGGTCCTGTAAGTGTCTGAGACCTGAAAGTGAATTTGAACAATAACATTCTGCTACCACAGAAGTAAGACTTAAAGCTTCAAAAAACTGTAATACCCAGTGGAATGAAGCAGAACATCCATCAGTGCAAATCTGAATATCCCAAGACATGAGTTGCTGTTTGCCTCAGGATCTTTGCCTTCAGGAGCCTAGGACT
The DNA here is from genome assembly GCA_026261815.1 of Monarcha castaneiventris obscurior. Lineage (NCBI taxonomy): Eukaryota > Metazoa > Chordata > Aves > Passeriformes > Monarchidae > Monarcha > Monarcha castaneiventris. The sequence goes on along the minus strand of JAMPIT010000624.1, from coordinate 23,883,841 downwards.
CTGCCCAGAGGGATCTAACTGTGCACCCAGGACTCGATCTCCAGTACCCTATTCTGTTACCTCTTTAGAACATCTTCCTTACTTACTTGTACACACAGCTGTTCCAGTTCCATTCACTGCTGTTGGTTTATTCACTGAAGCAGAGAGTGATGAAGAGATGTGTCCCTGGTTTTCTCGATAAAATTTCTCCAGCAAAAGATCAATGTCACCCTCTATCAAATTGTGGAGAGACAGTGGAATAAACATTCATATTAGTAAGAGCTGCATTTCATACTGACTTTGTTTTGTAGATCTTAAAAAACTTTATATGTGTTTGCTACCTATCCTGCCCTTGGCTTACTGGTTGTTCTATACAGGAACCCTCTTGTTATTTTCTATTTTTAGAAATCCGTTTTTACAGAGTATCACTAATAAAATGAAAACCGGACCAGGGAATGACAAACCATCTCTGCAGACCAGCTAGGACATGTATGGAATGTGGTAGAAAACTAGCCTCAAGGCCCTGATGCAAACCAGCAACAACAAAGACATGAAACTGACTTAGTTTATGTTCAGACCATGGATCCATACTGTTCACTAACAAGGTTTACAAGAAAGTTGAGAAAAATCTGATAAATATTTTTAAAACTCTAACATTTTTGAGAGACAGAAAAATAATTTCTAATACAACCAAAAGAAAAACATGAGTTTGGTAGCTATAAACAATGCTGAAGCAAGTAAGGTATATTTTACTAAAGTATTGCGTATCTGCAAACAGATCCATTTCTATAGAGCAGGGGCCCTACTTACAGATGAAAGCTATGCACAGAGTACAATATGCCTGACCCAGGCATTAGTATTTTCTCAGCACGTGAAAAGATGTTTGAGCATGTCTGCAGTGAGCTCAGAAAGGCAGGGCCTGCCCTGTGAAGTGCAGTCCAGTGGACATAGGTGGCAGCTATTTTTAGGATGCTCATTTACTTGTTCTGCTCAAACAATAGCAACAGCAGAGAACTCTATGATTCTGTATGGTTCTCTTTAATTTTGAAAACTGTGCTTTGAAGATACTAAGATAAACACTACATAACTACAAGATGATTTAAGGAATTTGAGATTCCCTAAAGCAACCACTCAAAATATCATGACACATTCAGAGGGCTTCTTGTGATCTATTTTCCAACATGATGTGAATGGCAAAGAAGACTGTGACATCCCATTAACACTGACAAGTATGCTGCATTTGCCCTAGTTGTGAGATACAGTTTAACTTTCCATGTGGCTTGATCTATCCCCAGATAATCCTGCCTGTAGTAATCCTCAGTACACTCAGTTAAAAAATGATCCAGTAACCCTGTCTCTCTGCAATTTTCCTCTCTGTCCCAGGCATCACAATCAAGTTCAAAGTATGGTAAATTGAAGGGGTAAACTCTACCTTTCATAAAATAGCTCTGATCTATCCTGGTCTAAATGAAGTATGTGCTCACAGCAAAAGAATTTATACATTCATATGGATATGGACTTACATAACATAAGGATAGATTTGCATCCTTATGCTAAGGATAGCTAAGAAAAATATGCTCAGCTAGTTGCTGGCCTATTTTTATTAAACCAATGGATTTTAGAAACTGACACTTCTAGGAGGAATCTCAATTCAAATGTACTTTCACAATTTTGTCCTGCATTTTTCATATATTTCTTAGAGTGTTTTGCTTCTGGAAAGGAAATGAGCACGGCTATCTTCTCAGACTTAAAAGTTTCAGGAATTTAGAAACATGCCTCTTTACAACCTGTTAGGTACCTGGGCAGAGTGTGCTAAAGAAGGACCCCAGAGTTTCCACCTTTCCTGTGACCAGCTGATAGTTAACTTCTTTTTGGTAGTCTGAAGGACTGAGCATGCTCTCAGACAGAACTCTTGCCTGATACTTTCCTAAAAGACAAAAAAAAGGAATTTTGAAAACACTTTAAACTAAAGTTAAAAATGTTCTAAGGCATAACAAAAATACTTTACAACTAAATCAATACCACACATACAGAAATGGCAGAGATTAGTCCTTTATGTCTTTGACACATACATACAGCAGAAACATGTAAAATAGATTCAGGTTTTACAATTCTTTGTATTTCATTCCCAGTTTGGAAAATATTTTTTGATACAGTATATAAAAAGACCATATAATATTGAAAGGAATTGCCAATTATCTTACAGTCATAATGAATCTTTGAATGGCCATCCAGATAATTTATTTAATTGTGAGCATAACAGGTTGTTGAAGGGAATGGTATTGAAAGATGATCTTTTAGAAGCTAATGAAAGGTTCTGTGCAGTAATGTCCCAGTTGCACAGAGGAGGAGAGCTTTATGCACTGTGTGTGCTGTAACTCACTATTTTTTGTTTGTAGCCTTGTCGGCTGAGATGCTTTGGTGAGAAAATGGGCAACGCAGGCAGAATGTGGTTTGCTGGGGAGAGACCCAGTGGTGCAGTGTCAGCTTGGGTTCACCAAACCCAGCCACTACTGGTTGGTCAAAGCTCTGCTTTGTGAGGCAACTTACTGGAATTCCAACCAAACCCCTCACAGCATTGAACTACTCTGGTTTTCATGGAGATACATAATTGGGATATTACCTGTTATCACAATGCAGGAATCAATGGCTCTGTTTCTACTGGCACATATGATCACCACATAGTTTGTCTTTACTAATTTTCCTTCAATGAGTAGTTTAAACATTTCTGAAAGCCCTTCTGCCAGGGAGTAGCTGCACTCAATGATATGGACGCTGTCATTACAGGAGCTGGCTGCCAGCCCTGCCAGCCAGGGCAGCTGGGCTGAAGTCACCGGGGTGATCTGGCTGGGCACGTGGGGAAAGGCCTGGGGAACAGCCTGCTGGTACTGACGGATTTCAGACAGGTGTGATTCCCGCCAGGAACGCATGAATATTTGCTCCAAATCCTCAATCAAAGGGACCTGGTCTGCAGCTAAAAAAAAAGAAGAGGGAAATACTATGAAACAATTAAACAAAACTGTTGAGTTAAAAACATGTATTTTTTAAACCATGCTTCAGATTTCTGCATGCATGACTCTATTGTCCATAGCAGATCTGAAGCAATTTTTTCATTTTGAAATGCCTTTGTGATACTCAGACAAAGCTGCCCTAATTTGAACCTGAGCACCAGTAATTAGAAATATTTAAGAGGTTGAGTGCTGCCTGTCTCAGCATAATACTACTTCTAAACCACAGATTATCTGTAAGAACAGTGAATTACAGCTCTTTTCCTTTAATTTTCATTGCTGAGGTCCCAGATGTTAGCAGAAAATAATCCTTGTATGTTTATAATGCAGTCTGTCTGGCCTTCAAAACCTAGCTATTTTCATTTTTTCCATAACCATGAATGAAATAGTTTAATCACATTATCAAAGACTCATATTTAGTACTGTATTTCCCTAATATTCCCTTTCTCATTTGCCTGCATGCAATATATTCAATGTCATCTATCTGGATGTAGAACAATCTTACCTAGTTGAACAAGGTAGTAGACAGTCAGTAAGAGCTGCATTTCCTCAGAAATAGGCTGTATTGTGGATGCACCGTATTGTTCATATGCTCTAGATAAAGACTGTGAATTTCTGTAACAGGTGTACAACAAAGGACTCACTATCACATCATTAATATTCCCACAAAGATATGGGAAGTTTCCATGACCTACAAAATAAATGTATGTAAACATCACATTAATTTTGTCATTTTCCATATATGCATTAAAGAGTTTTAATAGTCAACCTCTTAAAATGGATAGTGTTAGCAGCGTTTACAGGTAGAATATATCTTTACATCTCTTGAAAAAAAAGAGGCCTTGTTGTGGGGTTGGGGGGGTTTACCTTTAAAAATAACTGGTTTTGCTTTACAGATTTTCAGCAAGTTGTCAGGAACTGAGACTGGTTCTCCTGAGCCTACCATTGGAGAGGAGGCTGGTCCCACCAAAGCAGAATGTGGTAAAGATGACAGGCTTCCTCCATCTAAGATTTTAGACATATTATTACTGGAGTCAGGTTTGGTAATGATTTTCTCACAGAAAAGTTATTCAGCATCTTCTCATACCCACATTTGCTATCAGTATTAACTGCTTTTTAGGCCTCCATCACACAGATCTTGACCTGTTACTACAACCCACACTATTACGCTAACAGTCTTGGAGGACTAATTATGTCACTGAAACATTGGACATCCCACATGCACCTAAAGATTTTGAAATGTTTATAAACAAACAGCTCCAGGTATGAATGCAAGAACACAGACACTTATGTGATATCAATGCACATGTAGTTATGATTTGTGAGTTCTGGGTGATATATTTAGTTTCTAAATATTCTAAACTGTTTTTATTGCTATAAGAAGAAAAAAAAATTTAAGATTCATTGTTTGCTCAGCCATAGCTTCTTTATGGTAATTTTAACATAAACAATAGCACACGAAAAGAAAACATTTTGGGGGAACTGGATTTATTCTACTGCATGTCACTCCTGTCTGTATCTAGACCATAAAATCCAAGTGCCAAGAACATTATGACAAATAATTGAAACAATGGACAATACTGTTCTTATGGACGTGAGTTATGATACTAATTTTAATATTCCAAAGGTGTTTTGGTATCTAAAGATGGACCCAGGCATCTGTTGGGATTTGTTAATGACTTGATAACTGGAACCTAAGGAGAGTTAGGTGCAGAGCCTCAAAAAGAAATCAGTGGAAATAAAGCATCTAGGTGAGCACAGAGAAATCTCTCATATTAATCTGTGTATGTCTTTAAAATAATGCTTCTTTCCCCCCCCATTATTTTCTGAATAATGAAACAAACAAGTCATTATGTTGGGTATAGCTTACCATTTTTAATTCTGTTTGGAGCCTGTGGATTGAGCTGCAAGTTCCAAGTTTCAGTGGATGATGGAGATTCTGGTGACCAACCTTTATGGCGCTTTTTTGGAGGCCCTGAATTTGTTAATGTGCCTGAATAAGAACAATGTTTCAGAGAAATATTAGCATAAAATTTATTCAGGTTTGTGCATGGTAATTCAGTATGTTTTCATAGACTGAATGTATTCATTGAGTATGGTAGTAGAAAAGGTCAGCTCCACGAATATAAAAATTTTGTGTGGTTTATTTTACTTTGTTGTGTCCTGCTTAAATTTCTGGGAAATTTTTTGGTGCAGAGAACTCTAGGTAGAGTTCTCTTATCTAGGTAGATTTCATCTTGCATCACCAATGCTTTCTCTCTACTAAGAGTAATACAGTAAGTAATGAAACATACTAAGAATCCTTAAAAGTATTAATATTTTGAAGTCAACATTGTGGGCATTTTGCTCCTTTTATTTCTGAACACATGACACAGCGTTACATGGAACTTATTGAAAAATAATATTCCCGAGGGTTTCTTTTCAAAAATTTCCCCATTTATAGGATTTTTGCCACTTCTTTCTGATTCCATCTTTGGTTTTATGTTTTTCCATATTAACTCCTATCAAATTACCTCTTCACCTTCCTCCTACCCATGTATAGCTTCAACATACAGCTTTCTTACAGTTTTTCTAGGAGCTCCTGATGACTAATTTCTTTAAATTTTTTTTATCATTTTCTTGAGTCTTCTTGTGCACTCCTGCAAACTCCTAGGAAGATGAGCTTCCACTAACATCAAGTATTTCTAATTAGAGAGTCAATGGTCCTCCTGGAATTGCTCAGAAACTTGCAGGATTGAGCTGTTTCTGTTTCTGGACATGACTACACAGAGTAACACTGCTTCACCCTGCCAAGGCGATATCTCCAGGCGAAAAGTCCCACATAAAGTTTGAGACAAAATAAGAATTTTATATAAAAAAAGTGTGGGTTTAATTTTGAAAAATTTATTAAAATTAAAGATAAACCCGAGGTCTTCAGCTCTAGAAGAAGGTTGTTCGCTTGCAGACCCTCACACACAGGTTTCCAGCGACTTTGTCCCTTACCCTTTTACCACGCGAGGGCAGCCTTTGGCCATTTGTGCTGCTCATCCTTCCACTTGTTTTCCTGGCACAACGTTGTGACAAAGTCACAAGATACTTAGAGCAATACAAAGGATTTTTTATTCGACAGTGCTGTGCCCTTTCCTGTAGATTTGTTGATATGTGAAATTAATCCGTCTGAAATGAATTAGCAATAATGTGCTGCTGCATGGAAAAAAGAGATTAAGAGCCCGTATGGGCAGAGAAGGTGAATTTGTCTGTGATGCTAGCAGGGAAACTTGGGAAGACTTATCCTAAAAAAGAGCTACAGTTTGTTGCTAGCCATTGTGAAAACTAATTTTCTTTCTTAAACAAGCCAGTGTAACAGTTTCTGACAGAAAACAATTAACAAAAATCATGATAATAATGCTAGAGTGAGGACAGTTTCTTGAATTTTGAGCCAGTTGCCAAAGTCTATTTCTCCATCCCAAGGTGAACTGCAACACAGGAATCATCCTATGAGTTATTCCTTATAAATATTTCTTAATTCCCTTCACAAAATCTGTTGGTGAAATTGATGCAAACTGACACATTCTTTAAGAACCTGGATTCAGAGTCTGGCCTGTATCTCTATTAAATAAATGAACTGTAAATATAAGGAAAAACATCTAGTTAATATTATGAACTGTAACAAAACTGTGGCTGGAAACATATAAAGAATTTTTTTCCCCCTAGAAATTAACACAGAAAACAGTATTGTGGTCAGAAAAGACTTGGAAGGAAACGGTAATTTCTATTCATTCAGGAAATTACAATCATGATATAATTTGTTCAATGCTTCTATTATACGCATAGAATATAGAGCTTAGGGTTATTAAACAACAAATCCATACAAATACCTAACACTGAAGGTCTTGTCAGAGCAGACAGGTTATTTTTCATCAACTGTTGTTTAGGTGACTCCTTGCCATTATAAACTGCTGAGCTGAATGCTGCTGTTGAAGGGATGTAATCTGTGGCTGCAGCTGCCAAGAAAAAAAAACCAAAGTATTTACATTAAACATTTCTAGGTCGAGAACCTCAGCTGATATAATAAACCAATCATTTCATCATTTACCTTAATAGAGCCATCGGGATCTGCTCAAGAGTGAATAAAATGCTGAATAAAACAAACCACTTCTGACCTCCTACTCCCAATTAAGTGCCTGGGCAAAATCTGATTCTTCAATTAAACACATATGTCAGAAGCTGTAGCTTCTTTGCACGACCCTGGCTCTTACATAAAGTTTACTCAAGAACCAGCCAAAAGAGAGAGGTTGTTTAAAATTTACTAAGCCTCCATCCCAATCTTTCTCTTTCTTTTTATAATTATGCTGCATTTAAAAAAGCCAAAACATTTGAGGTGTTCTCAAGCCTAATATGCTTGTAATTAATGTAGCTTTTTTGTAACATCTGGGGGGAAGAAAAAAAAAGGCAATCTGCTATTATTAAGAGATTGATGATTTGCTCTGGAAAGGGCACCACTATTCCAGATCACGACTATTTAATAGGCTTCTATCTCACACAGAGAATAAAATATAACCACCAACAGATGTGCTTCAGCTCTCCTGTGTAAAAACTGAGGAAAAACCTGTAATAGTCACAAGTCACTAAAGAGATGTTTTCATTATGAAGAAGCTCAGAGAGATCACTCTAGCCTCTATCATTTTTCACCTTTCATTTATGTCAAGTTAATGGAAAAGTAAAGGTCTCAGAAAGAATTTTTAATGCAAAGAAAGTTACAGATACTGACTAATAATTTGTTTTTTAATATTAAAGTCACTTTTTTCAGCAGAAGAAAAAATTCACAAGCTTTTAAGCTGATGCCCATATAATGTCTGTATTGAAAAGGATTCTGGTCATAGCATAAAATAGACAGGATCAGACGAAAAAGCTAAAATTGCACTGGATCCTGTAACAGTTGTCATCTGTGACCAGACAAGTGACAGCTGGAAAAACACTTTAGAAATAAGGGCTTTTAAAACATTTTGGTTTGGTTTAGCTGTGAGCAAGCTGCAGAACACCTGTTTACTATTTGTTAACCTTTTATACATAAACCTGACAGGAGAGAAGGGACAGCAAGAAGCCTTCAAAGTATAATTCTTTCTTTATTTGCAATAGATCCCTAATTCTATTCAACTTGTTTTATTAGGCAGTGTGCCTACTTGTTTGTTTGCCTTTGCTTTCACACGAGTACACCCAAATACACAAGCACAGAAGAGTTAAGTGGAAGTGCAACCCTGGTGTGTTTTCCTTCTAAGCAGTACCTGTTTGCTGAGTCCCAGCTGGAGCACTGGGATTTGCAGCTGGGAGCAGCTCACTGGAGGTGCTTCCTGAGAGGCCTGAACTTTCTGGCAGCTGGAACAAGGTGCTTGAGCAGGTACTGGTTGAAGACTGCCGGCCTCTGAACTCTTGATTAAAAAAAAAAAAAAAAAAAAAGAATCCTCTTTATTTTTCTGATAATTTCACACATTAATTGCTTAGAGGCTACAGCACTTGGAACGAAGGAACCAATGTCTTCAGACATGCCAGGCTCATATTAGGTCAGACAATGGCTTTTTACAGCTGCTCTAGCAGTCACCTGGCTTTAAAGAGTCTTTCAAATGATCTCTCTCAAGCTTTACACAGACGCCAGCCCCCGTGATAGCTAAGCTTGGATGATGAAAACCAGAGCTCAAGGAAGACAGCTTCATTATCTTACCTGCCCCTTTCCAGCAGATTACAGATCCTTTGGTCAGAGCTCCCTGTGCATTCCTGACCAGATAATACTTTAAGTGTTTCTGTTTCTTGGGCTGAGTGGTCAGTTTAAGATTAATGTGATTTGAGAATTCTGTAAAGTAGCAGAAACCCTTCTTGCCACAGCCAACACAATTGCCAGAGAAGCCTGATAAAATAAACAATACACATAATCCAATGAGATAGGTGGGTCACTATTAGTAACATTCAAACATGACTCTTTCCAGAGGAAAGACTGTATTTATGTTTGGGGTTTTGGGTTTGTTGTTGTTTTTTTTTTTTTTTTTTCACGGAGTGAGATTTTTATTAACATTTTCCTCAAAAAATGTATTTTCACTTTGTTCGAAAAGTGTATTGCACTTTGGATAACAGACTGTAAAAACACAGCCCCATGCTGAAAAAACAAATAAAATGGGCCATATTTTTAATTTTCTCCTACCAGAAAAAGGTCACAATTCCTATTTATTACCTACCAGTGAAAAGTTTCTGACTGAAGAGCACTGAGTCAATTGCTTCGCCCCAGCCATATTGAGCACCACAGCATGTACATGCTTCATTTCTCTTCCAATTTTCATTGAAATATCATTCAATTTAATTGAATTTCATTTCATTCAATTCAATGAAACATGCAATTAAGTCTCGAGAAATTAAGTATATTTAACCTACTATCTTTAAATAGATCTGAACATATTTAAGTACCAAGTACAGATGCTATTTTAGACAGGAAAAAATACTAAAGCATTCCTGGGCTATTAATTTAAAATAACTTTGTCAAATTATGGCTGGACTCTGTCAGCACTTCACAGCAGTTGAAACTATTTATGATTACAGGAACAAAGTGTCTGCAACTTTATAGACACAACAGAGACATAGTCCTTCCCCGTAAAGCTTTTTGTACTCAGGCTTGATGGGGCATTTCCAGGGATACTGCCATTTCCTCTCATTCTGAGATACACAGCTTGAGCCTCAACAAGGGGCTCATGGTGCTGTCATTATCATCGTAAATAAAGGCCACTGCTCACACAGCTGCCTTAAGACTCTTCTCTTTTTTGTCCATTTTACAAAGCATTTCCTAAGACATTTTCATCTTCCTTCAGACTAATGCAACTGTCTGAAAATACTTATTATCTACAAAGAAATCCTGTACTGAGGAATTAAATGGTAATCTTGCCCATGGAAATTTTCTCTCTATTCCCTACACATGACCTGAAGTATGATGCTTTCTTTCATTTTAATCATATGTAAGGAACATTTTTATGTGTAATAACAGGAATTGAAATGAAATGGGTATATTCAGTGAATTGAAACATGGCAAAAATAAAGGAAATGTATTTCACATAATGTGGACAATAACATTGAAAAGAAAACATTGGAATAAAGGATCAATAATATGGTAAATGAAATTAAGATCCACTTAGGAGAATTCTTTCAATCACATATCTCAAACAAATTATATTTACAAACTAATGGCCAATACTTTTTTCTTTCTGTGAAGTACAAGCACTGAAACATAATGCTCTCTAAACACCTGTTGCTTGGTTTTCAACCTGAGCACTTTCATTAGTTTTCAAAAGGTTCAGAAGAATTTATTAAAAACTAAAGTTGATGTGGAAATTGGCCTGGTATCCATGGGAACAAGGGGCTAACAACCACTGAAAGCTGCCTATTATCTCTCTGATCCTAGTCAGTAGGATGATAAAAGTCATTATGACTCATAAAATCAGGACAAGTCATGACTCTGCAGAATCCTCTGTGTTATATCAGTCAGCACAAAAGCATCTGTCTAACATCACAGAGCCTTGAGTAGCTGCAATAAAAGCAACAACAAAAGGAAACAGAATTAGAACGGATGTGGCAAAAGTTGTAGAGTTTGCATGCATTTTATGCTGGTTAAGAAATCATGAAAAATGCTTTTGCTAGTAAATGAAAACTTCTCATATATTTGGCAGAACACAGAGCATACAAGAGCAGCACTGCAATTTTTGCCTGATTGCCACTCAGAAGACCACACGTTTTCAAATTTCCTCCTTTTTTTTTCTGAAATGTACACTTTCTAGGTTTTATCATTTTTTCTGGGAGTGCCCAGCAACTTGACAAAGCCAAATGTTGAAGTATTTGTTAAATCCAAGTTGGACAGTGGACATAAAATCTTGTCATTTGGACTTCAGACTTTCAGATCACTTTTGTAAATTACTTCTGTCCAAACCAGATTTAGCAATAACTTCTACCTGAAAAAACCTTTTGCCCTAATCACGTATTTTTAACTCTGTGGCATCTACTGGAAAATTAGTTTACACCCTATATAGCATACAGGTGAGGCATAGTAAGGATTAAACTTAGGATCTAAATTGTCCCCTTGTTTTGAAAAGTCCTTGGACGACATTTTATAAGTTTATTTTTCAGTTTTGCTTTAAGTCAAATTATCCTTTTTCACCTCAAGTTGCACCAGCCCCTCTGAGTGAGACCCGGTCCTTTCTTGGAAGCTGCCAAAACCCTTTTCCATCCCATTCCCTCTGACTGACACTTTTTGGTGACAGCCACTGCTTCATTAATGCAGCTCAGCCCTGACACCACAGATAGAACACTGCATGCTCATAGTTCCAGTGCAATAAAATGCTGTTCAGTCATTTCTCATTGCAGGGCTCTGCCACTCCTGCTCAGAGCACTTTACATGGCAGATTGAGTAAAACTGAGAACCCAAACATTTCATCATCCTCCTCTGAATGCCCTGCTCATGCCATTGCCCAAGGCAGCAGCTGATAGAGGGGACAGCTTGTTTCATAAACAAGCTGCATTAAATATTCTTCCATACATTATAGAGAGGACAAAGGTCAGGGGAGTTGGGGCAGCCATAAGGTGACTCAATATATCTATGTCATGGGATTGATTTCACAAGAGAATTAGAAATCAATGCCTGGAGTTTAGGGGCTAAAAGCCTTTCACCTTTAGGTCACTGGTTCATACCCAGCTCAGTTCAGTTGTGACTAAAGGCTATTCCCTTCTGAAGATTGTTTAATCAGAAGGTGTTTGATTGTATCTGTGATTTATCATATGCATTTGCTTGCATTTGCTCACATCACAATGATCAATTGTCCATAATTTAAAAAGCTCTTCCACAGCAGGGACCTTGTGCTCTGAAGAAGGACCTTGGACCAAAAGGTTATGAAATCTGACCTACCTTCTCACTGATAAAATGGTTCCTTTGGATCAACAGTGAGCTTGTGGTAGGGATAAAGAGAGTACTTCAGAATGGAAGGTCATCCACTCAATATTTCATAATCAAATCTTTCATAAACTGGCAGAAAATTTTCTCCTTGTTTCTCTTTTAAACGAGTAACAGGCTTTTAATTAACATTAATATTTTGGTGGAAAGTTGGCAGCTTGCTTAAACAAAGAATGCTTATATTTTCAACTTTTCACCACAAGTATTTCTTTTCAGTTCTACTCACAGGAGAAGGCAAACAAACACTGAAAATGCCCCATGGCTTTCCCACCTACTCAGTACCACTCCATTTGAAGACTGAAGTCCTAAGTTTAAAAAATGAATAAAATCAATATGGTCAAGCTGGAGAGCTCCATTGTACAGAAACTCAGTAGTGTTACAAAAGCCCAACAGATCATTGCATATTTATAAGAAGCAACCACAGTATTTTATACTACAATGTTTTCATCTTACATACAGCTTGCAGTGCAAGCAAACTAATCTTTTCCTCTGTCATTCTGACCTCAGGGACCCACTAGAAAAAAAAAGGATTTCTTGTTCCCTGCTAGGAAAGTAGGCAGCTCTTTGGCTTTTTGGAAAATGATGGGTGAATAGCTGCTTTGTTTATCATGAGAGACTCTCCTGAAGAGTGAGAACTAGGAAAAAAAAAAAAAAACAAGAAGAGAAAAAACCTTTGGGAATGATACGTTAGCTGCTTTAATTAGGAAACAATAAATATCTCACTATCACAGATCACTTCCTCCATCTAAGCATTCCTTTAGGTTGCACAAAACCCAAGAAACAGCTTCCTAAAGGCAAAAAGCTGAATCTGTTTTGCAAAGTACTTAAACCTGTGATCTAACATGATTAACAGAATCTTATGAGGAACAAGCCTAGAGGCAGAAAACATTTTGCATGTCAAAAATATAGCCTTTTTCAGAAACTGTTGAGGTTTCCTTTCTATGGAATAATACATCAATTGTAAAAGCAAAGAAACCAAACAACCTCCAACAGAAATTACTTTCAAATCACAAGCACATCTGCCTTGATGGTGGGACAACTTAGTAGCATAATCAATAAAATGGCACATGCCCCAGAGGCATATCAACAGCCCCTAATGGGAACAAGATCATAAGTCGAAACCTGGCCCTGAAACTACTGAGACATTTCCTGCTTTCTTCTGGTCTTTTTGTACAATCCACAGGCATCACGACAAACATATGCAGCAGATCATAAGAAATCAGGAAACCACTGGGTGACTAATGAGTGTCTTCTCTCTTCACATAAACTGTTTTGAAAAAAAAGTCTACAGTACTGAGCAACAGCTGCCTTGCAAAAATACAGTATATTAGAAAAAGCATGAAATTAAGCAAAAAACCAGTGGGGTTGAAGGGTTACAAATGAGGCGTCTGTATCATCAGTAAGCCATACCAAAAGTGTAGGATATATTCTGACTCATGACAGCTAATTTCAATTCAAAATTAATCCAATTCTATTTCCCTCTAAACTTACAAAGGCTTGAAGGGACTGCTTTCCATGCTGTTTCAAAAGGCCAATGTGTTTGACGGAGCACTGCCTAAACTCAGAATACCAAAAATAAGGCTTCTATGCTGTCTTGAAAAGCAAGACACTAAATAGAGTTTCCTTTCTTCATAGGATATGTTTTCAGTTTAAATCTACCACCAGAGAGAGATCACTGTGCTACATTAATAGATTATTTAAAGCAAAAATGGTTCTCTCTTTTATCCCACAATGTGTCTGAAACCACGAGATAACTCCTGTCTGCTTCCAAGTTTACTTCCCCTGATTCGATTTGCACTGGCATATGAAAACCTGAATCGAACAATCACTTCTATCCACAGTATGATCTATTGTACAAATAGTATGCTATCTTCATGTTAGTAAGATACATAATTTTTTTCATTAGATTAGGGACCAGGGGCATTCTTTTATGTCCAGCTTCCAGATGAAGACTTCGGACCTTAAAGTATGAAAGTTCTTTTCTATTTAAGCTTGTTGTAGAATACATAAAAGTTATACTACAGAGTTACTAGAATTCTCTGCAAAAGAATGTGGTTCACTGGGGGTTTAAGAGTATAACAGTCAAAAATAAGCATTTAAATGGTTTCAGGAAACTAAAATGTATTAAATAAGCAAACTGAGGATGCAAGCAGCATAAAACCCTCCCAATTATGTTCCTGTTCTTGTTTAGCATGCAATTAACAAATACACTACTTCCTCTCTGCTAACAGCCTAAGGAGCTTAAGCTGTTAATAGTGCTAGGACTGAATGACTTGAGTGGTACAACATCCCTGTCTTTATCTTTAAAATGACAACACGTGGGTGATTTACACCCCTCCTAATTCTTTTACAATCACTGGTCAAATGCACTGTGACCAATCCAACCCTACAAGATCACATAGGAAAAGAAATTACTGTACATAGAATCAGATTATGCACTTTCACACTCCACTGTCAGCCCAAATTCCTTAAAGAGCTGCTCAAACTGAGATAACAACTGAGTTCATGTCATATCCCACAGTGTTTGTGAAAGAAACGTCTTAAAAGTCTTGGTAAATGTTTCCTTTTTGCTATTCAAAGCTCAGACTGGTGCACAAATATATGATGCATCATTTTTTTGGTTAACTATGAAAACAATATATACGAACCTGAGAGTGATTGCAAACTGAGGCCCCTCTCCAATCATGCACCACCTTTCCCAATATAAAAACTATTCCATTTTAATAACATTAATATTCAGTTAATTAATTCACATGGCTGTAGATCTTCCCCATTTGGCTTGATCTGGATGATGTTAATGGCAATCAGAAAGACTATCATAAAAATAGATAGAAGGACCTATTTTCATGTCAGAAGTTAAACTTTTAAGTAGATTAAATGCAATAAATCGAAGTATCCTCCTAACAGTATTTTTCAAACACACAGTATTAACTGATTCCACATATACGAAAAATTTCAACTTATAATCACTCATATTTATTTATATTGTGATGATAGCAAAAAGTCATAGGTTAGAATCCAGAACCCAGGCTATTGTTGAAACACAGTGGAGAATATTATCCCTATCTCAAAGAGGTAAATTGAAATGGTCATCATTTTTTTGTAGTCCAAACTATCATTAAACTGTTTACATGAATATAAGAGCCTGAAATTTCCACTTGACAAGCCTACAGTCTGTACACATCTGTATTTGGAAAGCTAAAATAGAGACAGGCAGCAGTTCAACCAGTCCCATTACCAGATGTGCAGGTCCAGCAACCAGGACATGAACCAGCCAAATAATGACTTTAGCCTTGGACTAATGGACAGAAAGTGTGGAAGCAGCTCTAACGAAGTGGCACACTCTGTATCTTTCCAAAGCAAACACAGCCAGCTCTGAGTTGTTATCTTCTTGTGCATCACCTGTGAGCTTTACTGTAAATGTGGAATAGAAATAAGATCTGCTGAACTCAAAAAACAATTAGCTATTAATTGAAGCCACAGAAGAATCCACTTACTGCAATCAGATACTTACCTAACAGGGCATTGCGCCCATTATCATCTGGCAGGAATCTTTTATCCACAGCACACACTAACAAGTGATCAGGTAAATTTGGTGACTTTGCACCAACAAGTAAAAATCCGGATGGCACCTCAATATGTTCATTGGAAATTGAAACCAGTCTCAAATCTTTACCAGCCTGGCAGAAACCTAGAAAAAAATCAATTCAACTTATTTTAAGTTGACAAGATGTTTTTGTTTCCTGCTCACAATTGTCTTCATTAAAGGACTTCCTATATTTTTAATGAAAAACCAAGTCTTACCCTCTAAGGTCAAGGGCATACTAAAAGATAATTTTCTTCCCTGCCTTTTGGTCAGCTATACGCAAATTTGAAAATGTACAATGAAGTTTCTCTTGGTGGTAATTTGTAACCTACATATTTATGAGACTCATCACCAACATCATCCTAACTTAGGTCAGATATTGAAAAATGGAGAAAATAGTTCTCAAAATCTGGCGAACTTCACCAGCTTTTCCAGGGTTCTCAAATATTTTTTACAGCTTCATAGAATGAAGTACACTTTAAACAGAAAAGAGTTGTGATAAAGCAATAAGAATTCATTAGTCACATTCATTTTAGAAAATGCCATGCCTACAAACTCGACATTTTAAAGGTTGTGTTGCCTAAGAGAACAGTTCTGTCCTTGTGCCAGGCGTTCCAGCACAAATGCTTATCTGACACTGAACAAAGACCCTGTCAAATAGAAGAGCAACTGAGAGCAATCCAGCTATACCTGGAAGGTAATGAACACTGACATTTTTAGGATTTCTATATCATATAGATTATCTCATTCTGACAAATAATAGGGGAAATAGCCCAAATCCTACCCTTTACAGTAGGGCAAATGCTTCTGACAGCATGGTTTGTACTCTTACCATCAGTAGTGCAACATCCTTCTGGGGGAGGCTTCATCTGGTACGAAACAGGAGGACTACTTGATTCTGAGCCTTCTTCCTCCTCCTCTTCTTCTTCTTCTTCCTCATTTTCTACTCTGCTGCCAGCTGCAAATTATCATAGCATAAATGACTTAGACAACAGAAAATGCTGGCAACAAACCAGTGAGTGGACAGGGTGACCCAGTTACAGAAAGTATTACAGCAAACTGGATTCTCTCCTCTTGACAATGACTTTACTGTTGCCAACTCTTGATAGTTGTTGTTCCTTAAAGCTCCAACTTCCAGTCATGCTTATGATAAAATGTATTTCACCAAGAAAACAAAGATGTTAGTTTCTGTGCAGAAGAAGTTCAGAAACATGACTCAACTGCACCTGAGAAAGTAAAACACACTAAAGGACAAATAAAAAGAAGCCTCAACTTATTAATTTTAAAAATCACATTATTTAAGATAAGTGCACAATTTTTAGAGGAATAACTTCTAATGTTTGAACTCTTGCTGATCAAAACAGTGTAACTGTATCTTTTGTTTACAATATTAACAGCCAATATAACCCAAAGTCATTACTTCTTGGCACTATAGAATGTCCTGGCAACAATCCAAGTACAGAATTTGTTAATTAGGTATTGACTGCGTCCTTGATTTTGTACAGGACACTGAAAAAACAGTTCCTGCTTGAAACTAGTTCCACTACAGATATGCCATGACAAGAACACCTAATTCTCAGGCCGTCTGTCTCCTACCAGAATCCAGAGGTCCAAGTAATGCACTGACGCTCCCTTTGCAGTGTCAAGGAAAGGCAGATGTTCAGGAAGATGATTCACACCAGCCTGTGCTTGGACTGTGCTAGTCCAGGAGGTACTATGGAAGCAGCACTGAATGCTGGAGAGGAATATACAATGTAAGCTTCAATTTTTAGAAGGCTTTAGGTGTGTTTAGAGGGCTTTATTGCTGTGTGTTTCATCCCTTCAACTAGAGACTGCCTCTTTCCTTCTCTCCACCCAAAGGACAATGGGTTTTTCATGCATGATGCAACAGCTCCAGCAAAACATTCTGACCAATGACTCCATCCCCTCTTATGGCTCAGATACACTCATAGCAAATGGGACAAATGTGGCAAGCAGAGAGCAATTAACTGGTACATGAGGAAAACGCCTCTACAGACAGGACTGAGGAACATTTTACATACAACAGAGATGGTGCACAAGTACTAAGTGAACCCAGTGGGGTTTGTGTCTTAGGCTTGTAGGCTTCTAGGTGTCTGTAGGGACACACCTGCATCAAACACAACTTCCACTGGTAATGCTGGGTGGTGAAGGGCTGCAGGTACCTGGGGATCAGCAGAAAGCTGAACAGCTGCTTGCACTTGGGCAAGTAGAAGAGCAGTTAGGCACTGACATTATTCTGATGATCCAGATTTTAGTCTTGAAACAGAAAAACAGTGAAGCAGTGCAGTCATCCTCCAAAGTCCAGTGTCAACTTGACATAACCTCTTTGCTTCAGTTGACTCTGGATCAGGTATTCAGAATTCCGTAAGATATCCTGAAGGATTTCTCTTTTCTTTCCTATGACCCTCCTCAGAATATACTTTTATTTTACTGACAAATTATTGTACAAACAGCTAGACAAATACTAAAGGACAAATGAGAACTAGGGAGGAGAAAGTAAATCTCTTTTGAAGTTTTGGAAGTTTTTGGAGTTTGAAGATTTATCTGTCAAGTTCATTAAGATTTACACCCCAGTCTGGAAGAGGATTTGAAGGGTATATTTACATTTAAACTCTGAACATCAAACTCCAGTCCTGGTGCACACAACTAAGGACAGAACACTAAACACAAGTGCTTTAAGGACATGGTCTAAAGACAAAAATGCTGCAATTGAATGAAGGGAAAAGTGAAACTTTTCATCTATGCTATTTAAGTAAAGGGCAAACTATGTGTTATGACATAACCTTGACTAATATATCCATATGCAATGTAAAAGGGCTGAGTCTGTCTTTCCTCTCATTTCTCTTGCCCCCAGACATTAAATTCGTTCCCTCCTTCCTCTTTGTGTGACCTCTGACACTTACTAACTACGAAAAAAAAAAGTGACCAATTTCCTTTTTTCTTTTTGCTGGGTTTATGTAATACATTAGCACAGTGGAAGAGCCAAAAGACAGCAAAACTGATGAAAAGGGAGAAAATGGGAATGTATGGATAGACAAAGTGAACAGAACAGAATGTGTTTACTTCCCTTTTGGACAGAGGTAAACTGTGAGGTTTGTTCAACCATAATAGGGGATTTAAGAAAAAAACAAAAACTGGAAGTGGAGACTAAGAAATAGGAGAGCTACAGCATTTTCAATTCAAAAGTGAAAAGGGTAAAAGAGAAAGTACTCGAGCATGAGCTGCTGCCAACTGTAAAGGGTTTCATTAGCATTGCACAAGCCCCCAGGTGCCTCCTGGACCTCAGAGCATAGGGATTCATATAGCCAGAAGTTGAAGATTCAATTTATGATGAAGCTGCAGTACATAAGAGAAGCTTGAAGACCTCTTCCACCTGAGGATCAGCCTAGGTGGCACTCTATTATAGGTCCCTTCAGAGTTCCCCTTGTCTGAAACTTTCATGAAAGGAATGGTCGCTGCCAGGCTGCTATGAGACTTTTAATTACACTTCAATTTTGTTTCCATTAACTAAAAGGAAGACAGAATCAGCCTCTCAAGGTTTCGAAAGTTATTTGAAAGTGTTGAAAGAAAAAAAGAAACTACAGAAGTGTGAAATTGCACTTTTGTTCCTGAACCGTGGATCTCCTCCTGTGGCATCTTTCCCAAGTGATGTCATAATCAATTTTGTGACATCACAGCTGCCATGGAAAAGTTTATGAAATCCTTATGGAAGGGATTGATAGAAAGTTCACTTTGTGCAGGGAATAAGCAGCATATATATTTAAACAATTAATGTATATTCATTGCTATGTCCTATATTAGCAAAAGAAAAAAAGAGGAAATTACTAATGATGAGCAGATTTATTTTTTTTCAATATATATTCACAGCTGCCACTGTGAGGCAATAGCAAAGAGTTTAATCTGTGAAAAACACTTTTATTTGTTACTACTCCTTGGCCTGATTTTGTGTGTGTGTGTGTGTGTGTTACTGTGGACTGCTAAACTTTATGCATTTCTCACTATAACAGTGGCAAAGTATGACAGGGAAAGTAGATGTGGACAAAAGACATGAAACTGCACCCTCTTGACAGAAATTACTAAATAATCAAATTATTAAACATAACCTTACACGACCATGCCAATGTTATGCACACACCAGTAAACCATACCCTTAAAACACAAACACATGAGACCACTACAAATAACAGCACACCAAACACCAAACTGCATCATGAGTCTGCTTATCTGATCCATACAGTTCATTTAAAATATATTACTTCCAAGAAAAAAGAGCAAATGAAACTGACAAAGCAGGCTTCTGTAAACATACATGCAAATTCAGTGAGAAATCCTGTGTGTCAAATACCAACTTGTGCAGCGTTTGTGAGAGTACACATCCTAAATTTTTACCTTTGCAACCACAGAACAACTACAAATATTATGCCTGAAGTAATTATAAACCATTTCAAAAGCTAAGAAATATTTCTGCCGTATTTATGCACTTTGAAAATCAGTCTTAGTATATACGTTTTATAAATCTATTATGTGTTTTTTACCATTTACTGTGTGACTTTCAGCAGTACAGGATAACAGATTTATGTTCCAAACATCCAAAGACTTCACCACAAATGTAATATAACAACTCCTAGAACTTCAATTTATGTGTATAGGTGAATCTGAGCAAGCGGCTTAATTTTGTCAAAATTAAAGACAATGCAATTTGTATTTTTAATCCAATTCTAATACATATATATTTGCAGATCATTAAGAAATCCAAATAAAAACATATATTTATGCATTTTATGATTTAAAATGTGAGTGCTGAGCTGTGGCTGAGCAAACAGCAGAACTGTCTTTGACAGAAATAAAAATTCTGTTATTTCCTACCTTCCAGTGATGATAGCTGCTGTTCAGCTTCCAAATACAACTGAGAAAAGATTGGTCTGGGAACTAAGTTGTTTGAGCGGAGAGAGGCCTCAATAGAATTATGCAACACTTCTTCAAACCGTGTTGTCTTGAGCTGACCAGCATAAGAATTTCCCATCTTCTCAAAAAAAACCAAAACAAAACAAAAAACAAAAGAGACAAGAAGAAGAGTGAAAAAAAAAAAAAAAAGATATTACAATTTAAGCACTCAGAACTCAATCACTGCATGCTGATGTCAGGCTCAACATTTCTCATGAAAGAGAACTGCTTCATTGTCCACAAAGAAAGGCAAAGGAAAAGAACATTGACTGCAGCAGTCACTGAGCAGATCCTGCTGGTAAATTACAGGAAGTTATCTAAAAGTAACAGCTTTCTGTAATTCAGCAGAAAGGCAGCAAGCTTTGGCACCTTCTTGAAAAAGTGACTAGAAATCTGATTCAAGTAATTCCTTGGTTTATATAGCAATTGAGGAGATGCATTTTCAATAGTCATCAATCTATTGTTAAACAGCCTTTCTGTTTTAAATGATTTGAACAGAATAAATGATCTGGGCAATAGCACAGTTTTGTGTCCTTATGTTTGCATCGTCCATCATGGCTGAACACTGGCTAAAGCAGTTCAACATATCTTTAAGAGGTGTTGTGTCATAAATAATGTAGCACTGCTGTAACCCAGAGATGGTGAAATATAACTTCTAATTTTCACCCTAAACAGTATTTTTCCTTGGAAATGCGGCTTTTTTGTTGTTGTTGTTGTTAGAATGAAACAGTATCCATCCACACACACTGATATTGCATTCATTTATTTATTATGACTTGACTTTTAGTGAAACCATGTAATTTATTCATTCTGTCATTGAGCAGGCAGTCTATTTCAGCTGAATATTCCATGGACTTAACTGACGCCTACTTTCCACAGAGAACACAATGAACTGGTGTAACCAAAAGCCATGTCAGCTTTCTTTTCTTATTACAAAGTAGCTCTTGCCCTGGGCCCCATGTCCTTTCCCTCCTCAAGTAACTGTGAATAGAAAGCATGAAATGCTTCCTGTTTGTGGCCGTAATTCCTAAACACTGAACAGCCCCTCCTCAGCACTGGCTACTGCTTGGGAAATTAGCCTGTTGGGAAGCATCCTGTAGGAATCAGTCAAGCAAAAGGAAAACCACTGTGAAACCACATACTGCTTGTCATGGAAAAAGGGGTTTGAAAGGAACAACCTGCAATCTTGTTGATTTGGATATCTTTTTATGACTTTGTAAAGCATGTTTTACATATATAATCATATTTTAGCATATACTTGTTTGTATCATGTTAATACTGTACAGAGAGTATAGCTAATACTATATAACTGCTGTATATATAATATATATACACAATATTAATAGAACCATAATGAGAACTATAAAACAATGCAGGCAATATTTAAGAAAATTTAGACTAAAAGAAGGCACTACTGACAAAATACTCACGTATATACACAAAATCAAATAGAGAAGTTGCACTGAATAGTACTGATGCACCCATTTGGTAAAGGGTAAATGGGAAGCTGCAAAGCCTCTTAGAGATGTTCAGTGCTAATATGGAAGTCAGGATACATCTTCTCTTCCAACACAGAAAGCAAATTACAGCTCCCACACTGATAGGAATCCTCCAGCTCCTTTTAAGTTCTGCTTCCCCCTACACCAAAGGCAGCTGAGGACAATGAGGAAAGCCTGACAGCAGCAGCGTCCTTAACTGGCTTTATCAAAGGTATATGCAGGAAACCCCAGGTCAGCTCTGAAATGAATTACATTAAATGTTGTTTCTACACAAAAGCACTAGAAGATGTTTAGTTCTAATTCTAATCCATCCTTCAACCATTATATGACTTGTCTTTGTTACATTGATGTTTTATATTTAATGTGACAAGGACAAATTATTACCAAGATACCTGACAAATGCCTATTTAATTCTTTGCTCTTTTACACTCTTTCCCATACTATGAACTCTTATTTTCTCCTGTTAGCTTGCAGGCATCTACAGGCTCAGGGACCCATCTATCAGGGGCAGGTACAATGTGGTTCTATATGACTGATCATCAAAATCTTGAAAGACCAGACTAAAGACAAAAAAAAAAAATGCATGAACATGCCCTCAACATGTTAACATTCAAAGTTACACCTTCGGGAATGGAGAAAGAATTCAGCTATCATCCATTCCATACTCTTTATATATTGACTGTTTTATATAAATACAGAACCGAAACATGAAACATTAAAGTAACAGCCAAAAGACTTTTCATACTTAAAAAATACCCCTGATACAACACAAGGAGAATATCCAAAAGTTCGACTGCAGTGGCAGAGGGAGGCTGAATTCTACCTGTTCTGAACAGGACCATGCAAAACAGACTCATATACCTGATTTTCAAATTTATTTACTTCTTTCAATGCTTTATTAAAGCAGTGAAAAAAAGGAAGTTTTTCAATTAATCCAGAGTAAGACAACGTATTCCAAGACAACTCAAAAGCAGACAAATAGGCACACTCTGCTTTATGCAATGAAGGCTTAGTTGCTCTACTGATCACTACCTGGATCTGTGATGAATCAGAAAACACTACGATATTTGTTTATAAACTCTTTTCCAGAGACACAGTCAGCTATTGTTCTGTACAGTTCATTAGGAAAAGAAATAGAGATATCATTACAGGGATTAAACATGCTTGCTCGGGATTTCTAGAGCCCACGAGTGGACAGGAGAGAAACCCTGCATTTAACCCTGAGGGTGGCAGAAACCCAGCATCTTATCAATGTGATGTTACACATAAGGAATCAGTTAAGATTATACGATTCGTGCAAGAGGTAGGTGTTGGAAATCTTTGCAACACAAACATGTTTGTTTGTCTATTAGGCTGCTAATTTAGTTTTGTGAATGGGTTGGTAGAATGAAACAAAAATATGCCTTCTGGATTTGTAAGCTCTCATGTACTTGTGTGATCATACAATCAGAGTGTAAACATGATCATAAACCCAGGAAACTATTTTGGAAAATATGATACATATTTTTTACTCATTTTTCGTCATCAAACACACACCACTGGAACCAGAAAATGGGCATTGCATGAGCTTTTTTGCCAGCACCAGTCTCTGCTGTTCAGAGTCCCACTGACTCTCAATTGCAAGAGAAATTACTTCTCCAAAGCAAGCAAGGGACAAACCATTTCCCACTAACTACACAACAGTTGTCATCCCCTCTTTTCTTTAGAGCTGCTCAGACTGTGGTACCTGAATTGTCAATTGCTGACTCCGTGGCATCAGGAAGCAAAAACTAAGTCCTATGTTCCTGCTTCAATGAACTCAGCATTCCCAGCCCTGATTTATGTTTCTCTTGGATACAACTGCGTGCCACAGGCTGAACTTTCAAATGCTTGTGAAATTCCAAGCCATGCATATAGACAGTGACCAGATTTACTAAAAAAACCCCATACACCGACACAGAAGGATGGCCCTCGACCCCTTGTACTGATAAATCAAAAGGCACCTCCCTATCACATGGTCAGTTTCCATGGAGAGCATGCAGAGGAAAATACTTGCCCATATAAAGAGGGGAAAACAGGCAAAGATCTGGACCTGGAAGAGCTTCATAAAAGCATGACAAAAAGACAAAAACCACTCTGAGCAACTTGGGAGCCTAAGAAAAAAGTGCAGATACAAACGAAGCAGGTCAGGCCAATGTTTTAGAAGCCTATGGATAATGCTGGCAAAGAGAGATGCTAAGTCAAGGCATCTGAAAATGTGAGTAAAAGTCAGTATTAGTCACTGAAGGGAGCATCTTTGAAATTCCAAACAAGGAACTGTCAGCATTTCAGTGGTAAACAGGGACTATGTGGTTAAGAAAAACAGGGATCTTTTTAAGGGTTTATGTCTGCCATATATAGAGTCAACTTCAGCTGCAGTTGAACTAGTCAGGGTTTAAGAAAACCTGTGATGAGCCTGCCCTCCAGTGCTGTGATTCAGACCAGGAGTTCCCTCAGCCATGAGGGCAATCCCTACCATGAGAGCCATGACAGTGACTGCTCACAGTAAGAGAGAGCGATAGCCAGCAGCAGGAGGACGTTCAGTCCCAGCACCCAGATCCCAGGGGGAGATCTTGTGCATAGTGGAACAAAGACAGGAACACATTAGTGACCTTTTAGTTGCAGTGAGGAGCACAAGGGTTTTGTAAAGACTGAAAATCCAGCACAGCAATTCTGGACAAAATTAATCCTACACCTAGGACATCCTAGGACTGGATATACTAAGAACTTTAGAGCATAGAAAGTAATCCAGGCCTTTTAAAAATTCTGATTGAAACAGACTGATAAAGAAAGTCTGCCCTCAGCAGAAGAGGAAACTAAGGAGTATATGTGGGCTGTGTTGACTTAAAAAAATAATCAAGGTAATTAAGTGGGAAATTAGGAAGACCTGGTTGATCACTAAGAAATTCAGCCTTAGATAAAGGCGGGAATGTTTCATATTAAGTTGCAAGTTTTTTGCATTACAAAATATAATCGGCACTGCTATTTTTCTACATTAATCCTTTCATCATTGCTGTATAGCAATGGAGATTTTCCAAGTTTGAGCAGCCAGCTTTCATATTTTTGAAACAGTTTAACAGAGTAATTTCTATTGTATAATTTCTAAGAGGAGAACAGTTAGATGTTCTCATGCTCTCCAAAAGACTTTGCTATCACTATGACAAAAGGCAGTTTTTCGCTTGCATAGAAAGGATTTGTTTGCAAGGACTATGGATTTAGGTATCTAAAATGCTATCTATTAAATTTTTTCTGTGAGGAGGGAGAAAGCATTCTTTACTGCAGGTTAACAATTTGTTAACAGAATAGTACCAGAAAGTTGTGTGATCCTTTTGCCCTTTGAACATAAGTTATATTCATCCAGTAACACCCAAAATCCATCAATAAAGTTCAGTAAAGTCTCTAGTAATTCTTTTAAAACTGTATTAAAAACATCAGTTTAAGAAGAAAGAAATCTTAGGGGAGGGACTTGTAAATAAATATAAGAAGAAAAATAAATTTGGCGACAGCACAAAACTGATTCTCTTCAATGGCAGTGACACATGGTGCAAAATCCTCCTCATCAATTCAGTCCAGCCATGAAAGATCACAATTTAGTCTTTTATTTCCACTAAGCTATCTGTAATTACAGTGTTTTCTCTAGTTTTGGAAGAATAAATTATTTTTAATCTCCTATATTAATATGTATCATGTGTAAAAGTGATACGGTGTGGTATCTATTTCCCACAGGTTCCATAAAATCTATTCCCACAAGTTATATAAAATACTTCATTCAGGAGAACTAAAAGACACTGTGATATTCAACCCCCATGAGACCCAGTATAGTATTACAGGTTATGTCTTCACTACTAGCTTTAAAATAAGGTTACTCCATCCAAAGTGACCTCTGGGAACAGTCACTGGTTCATCAAGACTCCTGGGAACTACTGCTGAGAGTAAGTACAAGCACCAGAGCAACGCCAAGACATTACAACAGAAAACTGATTTCTGGCACACATAAATTTTTCCTTCAATTGTTTCATGTACTAATACAGCTGTAGCCCATATGGGCAAAGGCAAATTAAAAATTATTCTTCCAGAAATAAACTTAGTTGTCCATGTACCACAAAATTATCACTTGTAGAAGTAATTTACAAAGTCTTTTCTCTCAGTACAAAACCACCTAAAGGCATTGTAAAGAGGTGGATTATTGCCAATTTCTGAGAAAAATACTAGTTTCTGGAAGTCAAATCTGTTTCCTCACACTATTCTGCCAGAATGACTTGGAGTAAGAGAGAGGAAAAAAAGGGCTCAGAAGACTGATGTTTATTATGTGATACTGGAGTGTGGGAAACATTGCCTCATTTGAGATCACTTCCAGACCAACACTTTACCAAAATGATTTTCACCTTGATTTTCTTCAAGAAGGGTTTGATTTTCTTCTGTTGTTAGTCTTGCCCAAAAAGAGACATTTTCAAGCTTCAAAAGATGCTGAGAAATGAAATTGCAATCCTCTGCTGCACTTAACTCTACTGTACTAACAAGAATAAAATCAGTAGTCACTTATGATTTGCTGATTGAAATCCACTTCTTCAGGGAAGTAATTTATTCCTCAGCAGTAAAGCTGACAGATGAATGAGAAGTCGCTAGTCATTCTGTGTTTCATATATGATTTAAGTTTGGCAGCTCAGCAGATCCCATTTGGCCCATTACACTTTAAATGCAACATAAAACGTTTAAATAAAACCACAATTAACTTTGCCAGAAATTCTATCTCATTCTCTCTTACCAGATCTTAGAACTTCTGTATATCTTGTGGACTTATATGAGAACTGTTGTCTAAAGACCAGATTGAACTAAATGGTTTCCAAAAAATTTGGGAAGTAGATCATGATGAAACACAGACACTCTGATTAAGGTTGATGACAGGTCACAGAGAACGTAATCCTTCCACCTTTACACAGCCAAGAACAATTCTGCTGCAATTTCCACAAAATGAATATACTGTAAGAAGACTACTTAGATCTCTCTACCATTTCGTTTTATCTTCTGTTTGCTTCTAATTTTTATTTGAGGTCTTCTTTTGTTTTTGAAAATCAGGCTGACTATAGACAGGGATTTTCTGCTGCATCAACAGTGAGATGATTTCCTCCCCTGACTCATGTTTCCAAGCAACAGGATGTTGGAAAAAGAGCGCAGATCGAAAGGTGTCGAGCTTTGTTTTTTTGGCAACTCTAGATTCCATGCCAAATTCCTTATATTAATCACTGAAATCAGTTCTCTCACTCACTGCAGAAGTAAATAACTGGGAAATGTCTTTATTCTCAGGAGATTGCTGCAGAGATTAATATGGACACATTTGCAATGAAATTTAATATAGGAAAATTCCACCACCTACTGAAAAATCAAGCCCATTTCTTAACTGATCAATATAAAAAGGGATGAAAACAAACTTGAACAAATCAATGTAAAACCACCTCAATAAAAACACTGCTAAAAAGCTTTTGCTTTCTTTTTTTCTCAGGCAGAAAATAAATCAAAAATTTTAATGGATCATTCTTATTATGGATTTATTTCACATCCATTTTGGCCACAGTAGAGACAATTTCATCTAACAAAAAGTGATTTCTTATTTTTTGCTGAAATTTTTTAACTGCAAAACCAATAAGCACTACTTCAGAGTGTTCATTTTTCAATTAAAATGCTACTATTCATGCATGGAACAGTAGCAAATTAGTATTTTCTACATAAAAAGCAAAAATAATTTCCTGATATGTCTGCAAAAAAAAAAAATTAAACTTCTCATACAAATTCAACTTCACATTGAACCAAAAAAAAAAAGCTTGACAAAATCCAGAGCAATCTAAGTTGTCATAAACATATTAAAATACACAGCTATGCTGAGAGATCTGGACTAAGGCATGTTGGCAATTCAGTGACAAGGAATCTAAGCTGTGACAGCCTACACTGCAGTTTTCTGGGGAAACAGAAAACTCCAGTTGCAGTCAGATTCCTTTAATTAATTATGAATGAGAGATTGTTTTGGTTTTAAGACAGTTTGGTCTTCCTTTATGACTACAGAAAATGTAAGGTTCCTTCACCCTTGTAAATTTTACAATTTACTCTCAAACAGGAGCTGAATTTTTCTGAGACATTCAAAGCATTGTTTTGTGCTAAAATGACACTATATTTTAATTTATTATAATACAGAAAAAAAATATGCCAAAGTTCAAATGGCTCAGAGCAGAAAATCTTTTGTTAAAAGCCATATATTGCATTAATATTCAAGTTTTAAAAAATCATAATCATAAGCACTATTGGGACTGATGCCTGACAGAAATCTGTGTCTGCAAAAAAAAAATCAGAAGAAATCTTTACTTAGACTTCTTAAAGGTGACTTGAATCTAATATGAACCTATTTTAATTTTCAGTGGAAATCTATTTTAGACATAATGTTGAGACTGATTTTCATTTATTTGCTTTTTGTTTTAGCATGAACCTTCCTTTCAACCACTTGTCCTTCCTTAATATCCAGACAACTGGGCCAAGGAGCCACTTGATAAAAATAAATGTGAGCTGGGTGATAGTCCAGTGTTGCACTAATAGTGCAGACTGAGCCTAATATATGATATGGCAATAAATACATTTAGGCAATGGCACTTCAACCTGTAAATGCTTTCACATTCCTCTCTGCAGGAAACAATGTATTCTGATGCAGATTTCTTTGATTTTCCTGCAGGATCTCATAAACTTTGCAGGTGTTACTGGAGAGAAAATCCCTTACCAGCAGCTTCCAGCACAGTGCAGCTGATATACTTTACTATTTCTCCTGCACAGAACCCTGACCCTATGGCTGGTCAGGCAGCACTGCCTTGGCTCCCACTTGGCTTTTGTGTGCTGCTTTGATCAGCTCCTGGCTTTGGATGAAAGCAATTCTTTCAGTGGTCACCTTCAAACTCTCTTAAAAAAAAAAGAATTACATACATAAAACCAACTGAACTTGTTAAGGAGCAGGAAAAAGCCAAGTAGAGGGAGAAGAAAAGGTGGGAAGGAGGTGCCACAAATCAGGGCTAGGAAGCAATGATCAAAGTGGTGACTGGAAAATTAGTAAAAAATATCCCCACGTTGTACAGGCCTGGGACATTCCCGTAAGTGCAAAGACTCTCTCGCTATTACTTAAGAAGGAGACACAACTCTCTTTCCAAGAATTGTCTCACATCTCCTCTGTACCTTTGAGTACAGCCACTCGAGATGTCAGTGTAAAGCAGTAGGGAGCAGACTGGCACATTGGGAGAGAAATGATCTTGAAATGAATGTTTTCTAAAGAAAATTCTAAGAAATCAGAACTTGGGGCACGGTACTCTTTCTTCTGGGTACCCATGCTAGAGAGTGTTTCCAAGAATCTTTTCCGAATCCAAAAGGAGTACACAAAGAGTAATGCTGTACTGGTGGTACGGGTTAGATTTTTGAGCCATGCTCAGAATCAGACTTCTGTTTTTCCTTATGCCAAACCTCCAGACTCATTCCTACCCCTACCCCTCCAGGCTCACCCCTGGAGGCAGTGCAGCAGAGGTCTGTGGGGCAGACACATGCACACACAGAGACCAGGATGTGCAGCTTAAACACACTTTGGAGCTGTCTGTCAGGGCAGCAGAGCCAGTGCCTGTGGCAGCTCTCCAAGGATACACACAGAGTGCACAGGTTCAGAGGCTTCACCTCGTTCATAGCAAACGGCCTCACTGCTTGAAAGACAGCTTCACTGATTTCTACTAGCAGAGCACACTCCGCTGTATCTGGGTCATATTTTCCATCTAATGAACAAAGAGTGGACACAAATACAATGGGAGCGGTCTAAAATGTGCCTCACCATCTGTGGATAGCAAATACATCTGTAGATGAGTGTATCACATTACAAAATAGATATGAACCTCAGGGTTTACTCAATCGGGAGATTGATTGCACATGTATTATATGTTGAAAATACATTACCTAAAAAACATTCACAAACACAAATGTGCAACCCAAAGCATTAATCAAGTATGTTTTGTTAAAAGTATCAGTAGAATCCTCAAATTTAATTAATTTCAGAAACTGGACTTAGCAGTTTTAGATCTGAGTTGTCTACTTTGAGAGTTTAAAAATTCAACTTGTCTGAAATTCTAGTATTTCGGATTTTTCCTAAGAAGAAATCACTTGACCCAAGGACAGAAAAGAAGAGACAGAAAATGCAGACAAATTAATATATTTAAAACATGAATATTAGCTGTAAAATGTCTCACAAATATTATACTTGAACAGTAACCAATATAAGACAGTGTGAGTATGTTATGATATATTAATATTTTTTATTAAACATTAACAGTATTTTTCAGCATGGAAATATGCAATAAAAAAAATATACTGTACCGTACTGAAAGCATGTGCTCCTCAGTGACCTCCAGTAAACTACTCCTGAAGTTTCATATCCTCATTGCAGTGCTGAATACCTTACACCTGTGGTAACTGCCAGCGATTATGTCTTTGTGGAGGTTTCTTTTTGTTTCATTTAGAAGAGTCTGCTGCTTGGCAAATTGGTGAGCACACTTAAGACTCCTGAGTCAGCACTGTGCGCAACTGAACAACTCAGTCAGGTCACCATGACATGAACGCTTTCCTGTCACAGTAGAGCACAAGAAGGTTTCAAAGCTATTTATTCTGCAACTATGGCAAAAACAATGAGACCACAATATACCCTGGCAAGCTGTTTTCTAATTTGTGTGCTGGCTATACTAAATGATAAATGGTCTGACTTTATGTCTTATTAATACAAAAGTGCTGTGCTGGGTCATGATGCTCCCAGCCAGGCACACAAGAATCTATCAGTCTGAAACACTATTAAGATCAACAGTTTTGTTGGAGGTTTCTGCTAGGACTGAAAGGGTTTGGTTTTTTTAAGAAATAAGGGTGTCCTTTTGTATTATATAGATATCAGAATCACTAAAGAAAGCATAAAGTGTGTACTGTGGGTACTTTGTTTTGCTAACAGAAGAAAAGATCAACAGGAGAATGAAATCAGGTGTGTAGCAATATTATCTTTGTGTTGGTACTATGCCTGTATCTCCTGAACAAAAGAATAGGAAATCAAAATAATATTTGAGAGAACATGTTCAATATAACACTGTGATATACCAAGAAACAGCTGTTGCATCATATTTAAACTTCAGAAGATAAAAGCAATAATTCTGATAATTGAATTTTTTTTCTTTTGTCTCCAAGTCATGCAAAGTTCAGATACGTGCTTGATTTTAAACTCAGTTAAATATTACTGAAATAAGTAGAATCAAGCACTTGTCAAGGCTCTCAGTTGAACTGAGGCTCTGTATAACCTTTATATGCAGCATTATAAATTATATGCAGCGTATTTTTGGTACAGCTTGTGAAACTTCATTTTCACCCTTCACTCCCAGGATATGGTTTCATGACTGGCTCAAGCTGCTCTACTCAGGTTACTGCTGAAAAGCAACGTCTCTCACTGTTGATTGTATATTCCCCCTCTGTTGTTCAGTGGCATTGATGTCAGCTGATATAACTAGGGACTAGCAGTTTTTGTAGGGTCATGTTTTGCTAGATCAGATCCCTCATCTAGCTATGCATAATGTATATGGCCATTAATATATAAAAAAGAAACATACCAGTACATGGCTAGGGAGGGTGGTGAGAGCAGTATCTTTTTCTATAAAAATGCTTTAAATAGCACTTTTAAATTTTAAAGATACACCTTCTGATTCTTCTGTAACATAAGAGGGAAAAATCTGAATTTTAAAGCCTATTGAAGAATTGTTGGGAACTTCTGTGACTTAGTGCTTTCACTGAAAACAATTTTCATATTAATTGAAAGTTTTCATTGTTTATTTGATAATTTTTTTAAATGTATGCTCTCTATATACATCATACTTTAATTCTTGATTGGTCCTAAACTGGTCAGGCAGTTGTACTGGATAATCACTGTGGGTCTCTTTCAACTGACAGGCTCTGCTTTAGTCTAGTCAATTTTATTCTTAGGTTTTAGATGAAAGTACTCTATTAAAGAATGTGAAAAAGACACTGTACAGAAAGTAGTAAATAATGATTTAGGAGAGCGACTGGTATCTTTTTCTGTTACTATGGAAGTGAACTAGAAGCTTTATAAATGTTCTATACTTAACACCAAATACAGGAGACCTCAGCCATGCATTTTCAAGTAGGGTACAAAATCACTCAGCTAGGAAAAGCAGGAATGACTGTTTGGTTTCCTATCGGCACTGTACAACCTTCACAACACTGTACAACATATTAACCTGACCAGACTGGCACTTGAAAGATCATACTGACAGCCAAAGTTTAGAGAAATCCCAAAGGAAAACAAACACTGCAAGAAATAGATGTGCATGTGTGTGAGAGTTTTGAAAGAGTCACTTTTAAGAATTTACCAGGTCAACAAAACCACCAGCCAGGAAATTCATGTTTTAAAGAAATATAACTGGACTGATGCCAGCCAAACATATTTGCCCCCTAAGTGTAGTGCATTCATGAGCAAAATTTCTCTAGGATGCACTGCCCAGGATGTTTTCTAGAACAGAGCCTAGGATGCTCAGTGTCTGTCTCTGACTTTGCTTTATGGCTAGAAACACCACATCAGTGTTAAAGAATATTAGCATAGGGTAGATGTTAAAGAAGAATATGTTAACCTGATATTCAGTAATGGAATGCAGAAAGTAAAAGAAGCCTGCCTGCTTTGGATATAAGCATGGAGCAGAAGTTCCAGAGGAGGAGAAAGGGCAAGAGAGCACAAAGGGCCCTATTGTGTTTGATTAGTAGCCAGAGCAGGAATTCCAGGAATGGGCAATGAGCATAGAGTTTATGTATAAGAGATCCTGTATACAGAAGCAATGAGAGTTGGTCATTATGCAGCTGGTGATACAACATCAACCAGAAAAGAGGGGCTCTGCCTGCTGAAATGAGCTGCTGAATCTGTGTGACCTGAGTAATGTAAGTGATAAATTGACAGAACAATTGTTAGGGGAAAGCTGATCATATAATTATCCCAACAAAAGGTATGTAAAATACCTCGTACCCTAGGCATTGAAGAAGAGAATCTTATTTTACAGGACTCTACAAGGCATGTTTTTCACAGATTGTGAACACTGGAATAGAAGTGAAACACAGCATATAACTTGAGGTTATAACCTCAGGATTACAAGATTTTCAAAAGTGTAAAGCACAGGTTCAAACACAAGCACAAAAATCATAAATGGCATAATAAAAAAAATTTACCAGGACATGCATTTATAAGGCAGAACGAGGAAAGAGTTGGTCCCTTGTGCAATCAGAAAGGAAAATTAAGCTATGATTGTAAAGTGTAATGCTTTTTTTTTCCCCAAGAAGATGAGAGAAGGTTATTTATGATCAAATGACTGATTTGTCCAGCAGCTTTAGCAGGTAAAAGTGGTCAAGACTGTTACTTGAAAACATCCCAAGAACTTTGTATTTGAAGCATTCTACATGCAGACTGTGTATGAAAGAACTAAAACTGGGCCCTGCCATTCAGAATGACTGGTTTAATTGCAAGACAACTATTTTTCTTCTCAAAATGTTTTTAAAATGGTTGTCGGCATACCTGCCTTTTGTGTTTATACAGAAATAATACTCAAATGTGTATAAAATCTTACATAAAATATCATCTATAGAAGCTTAAAATATATACCACACTGGTATGGAGGGTACTTACATGGAGCCCAGATTGTCTCCTCCATGAGAAACATGCTCTGTCTTGTACTATGAACATGTACGAAAGGAGACCTTTAAGATCATCTAGAAATACAGACTGCAATTAAGCTGCCTAACCACAGGCATTGTCTAACTTTGAGATGTTCTGGGTAATCCTGTCTGGATTCTGACTGCTGCTCCAAAGCAGCAGAGTTCTGAGGCAAGTCCTCTGTCATATGTGCCAGTCCTTTATGGACACCTCAGGTAAACCAACACACTGGGAAAACCATGAAACCAGGCACCTGTATTTAGGCAACTGAGTTAGACTCCAGGTATCAACTGTTTCACTAGGCAGAAATTTCCATTATAATCAATAAAACCAAGGGATCTGAGAGAGATCTGAGCGAGATCTGAGAGATGATTCAGCTGACCAGCTGCCACTGTTTATTTAGCTCAACATGAGCTGACTCCCTCCCCTGGCTCCATTGACCACACTTGGCTTTACCGACCACAAGGAGCTGCAGCTGTAGCTGCATGAAGATTTCTGTATTTAGGAGTCTTGGGGCTCAATTCAGTTGTTTAGACAAAGATATTTAGTGGTCTTTAACATGCTCCAGGGTATCTGAGGCAGTGACACAGGCACCACAAACACCTGTAAGAGACCATGCCACGCAAGATACCTGAGGACATCTCAAATGGCAAAAGAAGCACATAAACAGGACACA
This sequence comes from Monarcha castaneiventris obscurior, assembly GCA_026261815.1. Classification (NCBI taxonomy): domain Eukaryota; kingdom Metazoa; phylum Chordata; class Aves; order Passeriformes; family Monarchidae; genus Monarcha; species Monarcha castaneiventris. The sequence continues at coordinate 23,849,405 of JAMPIT010000624.1, read as the reverse complement.
GAATCACATCCTCCATCTCAAACTAAATCCTACTCTCAGAGTCAAAAACTGGCATGTCTGTGGGTACATCTACATTGTGAAGTGACTCGGCTTCCAGCTTGCTTCTAGCTGCCCATCACCTGACTACCTACACTGCACACACATTAGTTTACATCCAGGCACTGAGCACTCAGCTTTAGTTATGCAAGTAGTTGAATAAAGCCCTCCTTTCTCTAGAGACTGAAAAATTAAAATAAACAGGGTCATGCTGACCTTAAGACAAGCAACAGACTTAATTACTGGAACAGACAACAATGAATTATACCTAAGCAAACCTCCCATTCCTTTTCAATAGAATGCACTACTAATCAGACACATTGTTTTACAACTGGTACAACCTACGCTGGAAAAATCCTTCCTTTCTTCAGGGCACAACAGGAATATTTGAGAATGTCACATCTGTTTCTTCATCGCTCTTAACAGTCACAAACTCTTGCTGCTTTCGTGTCTTACCCACATTTAATTTTTATTCACACACTGCACAAAAGCATCCACCACATATTCAGTCACGCTGTACCTGTGTAAAAATCTTAAATGCGTGTTCACAGATCGTTTTTTAAAAACTTAAAAGCTACAGCCTGACCGATACTTCTTTAGCTATTAAAGACTCCAACTATTCAAAACACTTCCTTAAGAGTGTTCCTGCATCTCTAGTAATTGTCATACGGGAAAAAAAGCCTCTGAACCTCCAGGCTGAGTAACATCCCTTTGAGTGCTTAGAAAAACAGCTCTTAAGAACTCTCAACTTTCTGCTCTCTCTTCATGAAAGACCTCGTATGCCAAGCCATGTGATGGAGGATGCTGTACAGTACATTGGGTCAGGAGACAAGATGTGGCACCATCTTACACTCAGGGAACAGGCACATTACATTCTGCTGTGAACGTGAACTGAAACTAATTGAACAAATCCTGTGCTCAGTGTGTGTGATTTGAGATGCCTGCATTAACCACTGCCTATCTCCAACTACTGAGACAGCAAGGATGGTCTTCCACTGCAAACTGTTAGAGATACTCACTCATATCGTTCCCACTCATTGCTGCATTTCGTACCTATTTCCCAATTGGCCACTTCAGTATATTTCCAAGCCCCCCACATTCTTTGGAAGGAATCATGTCTATGTGTAGCCATGGATGGCTTTTTTCATATTCAGTGCATCAAGAGAGGAACACATACCCGTTTGCAAGCCAAACAAATATAACACAGTACAATTATACACACAGCGGTTGTACTACAGCACATCTTTCTATTCAAACATCTTACTCTAATTACGATGAATCATTAGAGTTTTAATCTCTTTAGTTCACCTTGAGTTTATATATATTTTTCTTAAGAATTCTATCATCTGGTCACTTATAATACTAAAGAGCTTAGTGCTGTATATTGGATGTATTAATTGAGAATGCTCACAACAGTATAGTTTTCAATCTCACTTAAAAAGTGTATCACCTTACTTTTGAGAGCCACCACAATCTCCAACTTCTCTTCTTTCAGATCAGGGATTATGCATCACAATTCCTAAACACTTCAGTGATTACTTAGTATCACCCTCAGAGAAACACAGGGAAGTATCTTCTTCCATTTTACTGACTTACATTCAGATTTACAGTCTGAAGTGAAATTAGCATAGCTTCTGTGAGCATCTGAATCTCTAATTATAAATGAAATCCATGCCAGCTAATATTATCTAAATACTTTTAAGAGTCTGAGTTCAAAAATGTCAATCAATGTCAAACTGTGCAAAAGCTCAGATCTGAATGCATCTTGTTAAATATTTACTATTTAGTTTAAGTGTTGGAAGATACATGGAGTTTAGAGAAATTAAAATTAATCTTTCTACTTCTGTAATTCTACTTGGAAAGCCTAACTATATGGCCACATAAAAACAATCTTCAAAGTAAGTATTCTGATAAAAAGTAGACTTTTTTCTTTATTTCAGTAAATAGTGTTAGAAATTCACTGTAATTTTTGAATAATTATAAGCTGCAGATGAGGAAAAATAAAGCATAAAGTTTTCACATCTCCTTTTGTCTTCCTCTACTGCTCCTTAACTGATCTGCAATAAGAGTAGAGACCAAAATCAACATGACCCAGCCATGTGCCCTTGCAGCCCAGAAGGCCAAACGTGTCCTGGGCTGCATCCAAAGCTCTGTGGGCAGCAGGTGAGGGAGGGGATTCTGCCCCTCTGCTCTGCTCTGCTCTGCTCTGGTGAGACCCCACCTGCAGTGCTGCATCCAGATCTGGGGTCCCAGCATAGGGAGGACACTGTTGGAGTGAGTCCAAGGAGGCCACAAAGATGCTGAGAGGGATGGAGGACCTCTGCTGTGGGGGACAGGCTGGGAGAGTTTGGGTTCTTCAGCCCAGGAGACAAGAAGGCTCTGGTGAAACCTTAGAACACCTCCAGTGCCTAGACAGGCCTTACAAGAAAGCTGGAAGAGGGACTTACACATACAGATTTTTCTAACATTAAAAAAAAAAAAAAAAAAAAATCAAAACATGCCTAGTATTTACAAATAGAATAAATAGTATTAAAGACTGGGAATTCAGCTGCCTCTGTTTTTCCATTGCATAAAAACTACAGGCAGTTATTTGGAGGAGCTACAGGCACTATTTTGCAAACTTTGGATCCTTTTTCTCATTCTGTTCTTGAGAACCAATTCATCATTACTGTAAGTTTTATTATACCTAATTCAAAACAGCACAGGCATTTAAACAAGTTTAGTCTATCAAGTCACCCCAAGCAAAAAATACAAAGGGATGAATTTTTCACCATTTTCTCATATATTAACATAATTGCGCTTTTCAACTGAATACATTAAAGCTACCTACTGTGAACATATGACAATGTGAAAATATTTTCATTATGCTACCACCATGTTAGATTTAGTGCAGTTTCCAAGGCCTCAAAACTTCACTTTAAACAGAATACTGAGTGTCAAGTTGCAAAGGCAAAGGTCCTACAAAATCTACTTTAGTTTAGCATTCTGAACAACCAAAACGTGGTGCTGCAATAGCATAGTGACTAAATATGCTGCTGCTGATCTTTGGAAAAAATAGTAAAAATTTTTAAAAAGCAAGTATTTATTATAAAATTACATAATTAAGTATAATGTTTGCTCTTTTATTACCAATATTTATCAAAAAGCCATTCTGGACCCAAGTATGCCAGAATAATAATAAATCCATCAACAAAATCAGGACTCAATTTGACAGGTGTGATTCTGACATTATGCTGAAAGCAATGTTAAAATATTTACCATTTTTGACACCTCATACCACAGAAAAGAAGCTGGAGGGAAACACTGTCATTATGACATTTTTACCTAGTTTGGCATTTTCTCTTGTTCTTTTTTGAAATCATGATTGCATGTTCTGCCACACATACACAAGAAGTATAATTAGGAAAGGCAATCCAGAGCAACAGATCTATTTAAAAAAGCAGTACAAATTGCACATAGTATTATTTCAGCTGGTTGATAGTGTCCCACGCTTTTCAAACACGCTGGGCACGGCTCTTGCATTTGAGTATTACCCACTGTACATTGTCCCTGCAGCAGAGAACAGTCTCTCATGATCGAGAGAGACTTAAAGAACAGAGCTCATGTGAATGGATGAAGGAATGGAACAGCACTCTGAACAGACAGCAGGAACAGTACAGAATGGTATGTCTGAAACACCACAGCTGGACAGATTGCACCAATTGCCATGTCAGGAGCAAGCTTTTCTGTAACAGCAAATTTCTTGTCTTTAACATGTGGCTCTTACACAACTGCCAGCATCTATTTTCCCGTGTAATTACACATCCACTATATTCTACACACACATATCATTTGTTCAATAGCATTTCATATAAAAGACAGTCAAGACAGTCTTTTTTCTAGACAGCTGATAAAGTCTCTTTCAGAAAAATATCGCAACTTACAGTATAAATTTGAAAGCATGAAGAAGATGTATTCAGAAATGTTAGCACAAGATCAGCAGAAACAAATTTAAATTTCTAATAAAAACTTTGGAAGTTACAATTCTCTTTGATTCTGAATAGTTAACCTGCCTGAAGAATAAAGAAAAACATTCTAATAAAGGTACCCAAACATAACCTCTATGACAGAATATGGGATGAACTACAAATGAAGAATGCTCAAGAATTTATCCTATGCAGGGAAACATGAAAACTTACTGAAGAATAATCATAACTGTTGCTTGTCTACAAGCTGTCTTAGACTCAGGAACATCACCTCTGCCTAAAGAAAAGTATGAGTCAAGCCCATAGGAGGGCCCAGGTCACTTTCAGGTAGAAATATTGCCCTTCTTCATTGTCTCCTGTGCCAAAAACTCTGAAGAAGAAAAGGCAGGAATAACTGGTTCACAGAACATAACCCTACCTCTTCTAGAATTCTGTCACTCTTTTGAACACTCTGACTGATGACTTCTTTCAGTGCTTGACATTATGGACTTAGAAACTGTACATTATTATCTTGGCATTCAATTACTAGTATATAAACTACATTAATAGCATCTTCCCATTAAGGTGATATCCTTTACCAAAGCAGAGCTTTATAGAACTTTCTCTGATGGAATAGGTTTTTACTTTATAAGCAGTTTTGAAGCTTTGCTTCCTTCAGATAAATTTTACGTATCACTTTGTTATTTTTTTTCACACGACAGTGTTCCAGTATGCTATTAAGAAGTCCTTTTTAAGCAACAGCTATATTCCAGTGACGAATACAAATAAATCAGGTGGGTAGGTACTACCTGTGCATACATATCTATTAATACCTACACACACACAGAGTCTTATGTATTCTTAGGCTGAGGCTCAGTTATCAATGCATAATACAACTTGCTTATTTATACTGCTGTTTCCTTCATCAATTGACATTCATCACTCTACTTGCACGACCTCCCAAGAATTTTGCATAAAAGGCAAAGACAAAATATGTCCCTTAGGCAGTAATATAATTTTTAGTTATTGCTATTAGTCACTTCTCTGTATGTCACATTCAACAGTCCTTAGAGATAGACTCCAGAGAAATGAGTTTATTGGAAGGCACATACAGATGAAGCCCCTGCCATTAGCACTACTCACCAAGGCAGGCACTCTCACTCAGGTGAGGTTGCAGCTTCTCAGGAACCCCACCCATTTATCAGCTACATATAAACTGGGAATGTTGCTCCTTTGCCATGTCTACATTGCTAAATAAAACCAGGCCACTGGTTGTTCTGTGGCACAATCCTGCCCCCTCCCTTGAACACATGTAGTGCCCTATGGCTTTGTGGGCATATTAAGTGTGGTTTGAGTGAGAATTTTGATCAGTAAAAGGGCTGTGTTGCAAGTCATCATAGTGATGCTTTCACAGCATGGAACTGAATGGCTGTGAAAATGCTTTAGTGAGGAAAAGCTGGTGGGACAGTATGCGAGGTCCATGTGCTCTGGGAACAGTCCCTGGTGCATGCCATTCCCAGCCCAAGCACTGCCTGGAAGACTTAATGACTGCCACAGGCCAAAACTGTACCAGGAACCACTCTGACTGGAAGTTCCAGCTGAGGCTCACCACAAACTGCCTTACTTAGCTTTTCAGGCTCTGCCTTCAAGTCCATGTGCACCCTGGTCAGAGTTTCCCCTTCTTTGTCCTACTTTCTCTGACTTCTTTTTTACTCACTGTCTTTTTAAAACTTTTTACTCTCAATGCCCTCCCCAAAAGTGATATACACACTCCACTTCCACCTACCTCTCCTTTCCAAGAACTGGAATATTCTACAATGAAACAACTAATACTGACACTTGGACACCACTAGGCTTTAAAATTATCATTGTTTAAAAGATTAAGAGGTTGCATTTTGAGACTGTTGCAAACCTGTAGACACTACAATGGTATTGCAGCTGCACATATGCCCATGTAATAAGAGACATCATTTTCTTTACCTTTAAACTTCACAGATTAAGTAAATACAGTAGCAAGTTGAATATCTGATTCATTACAATACTACAGCTTCTACATCAACTCCTGATTTTCTGTGGGTAGGTTGTCCAAATTATGATTTAAGCCTTGTGTTTGCTCCCTGCCTTTGGTTACACACAACACTATGGACACTGCTCACGCCACTCAGCAGCAAATTTCTTTAGGCTATTCCCATTCTCTTCACAAACAGGTTCACATTTTTTATGTGTATCCTTGTCTGTTTATATTTTTTAAATTGTTTTTACTTCTCTTACTCTTACAACGTCCCATCATTGTGCAGTATCAATGAGCACTGACTGTACAATGCTTGCTCTTCATTTTCTGAGGCAGGTCAGACTAGACATGAGATTCAGCACACATTAAAACAGAAGAGCTAAGTAGTAACAAGCCTTAATATACAGAAATTAGAGGTAGGAACCTCATTTTGTAGGGGAGCTGATACGTTTTGTTGCAGTGTCATCTGAACTTAGGCTGCAACTTCTCTGAACATGAAACCTGTGTTACCCAGCAGCGTTTCCTTGTCACTTTTTTTCATATTACTCAAATTCCTGTGCAGTCTCCCATGGTACGTAACAGGTTTCCCATATAATTCTTTCTGATAAATTTGTGACAGAATCTAAAGATATTAGTAATCAATACATCTCTAGACACCCATGATCAAAACTCTTTTCTGAAAGACTCTTAGATCAAAAACTTACTAAACACCATAGGAGAACACTTCTTAAGAAATTATTGTAAAATTCATACTTAACTATTTAATCTAATTGTACTCTATATATATATATATATATATATATATTTTTTTTTTTTTTAAGCCAGAAGAGAAGCAATAGTAACAGCAAGCCATTTCTTCATTTCAGTTCTATTGCATGATAATTCCAGCGGCTACCTTCCTTCTTTTATGAGGAAAAACATTGAATCATGGAATCACAGAATGCTCTGGGTTGGAAGCAACCCTTTAAAGGTCATCTAGTCCAAACTCCTGAACAGGGACATCTTCAACTTGACCATGTCACTTACACTACCATCCAACCTGACCTTGAATGTTTCCAGGGACAGGCACCTACCATCTCTCTGGGCAACTTATGACAGTGTTTCGCTGCTTCCATCAAAAAAAAAACCTTCCTTATATCTAATCTTAATCTAACCTCTTCTTTATTAAACCATTACCCGTTGTCCTATCAAAACAGACCCTGCTAAAGTCTCATGTGTTGAACATTCCATCCATCAAATCCATATCTCTCCAATTAATAGAGAAGGATGTTCTTTACTCATTGAAAATATTCTCTTGTGAAAAGTTAGGGACAGAGAAGTTTGCAAAATCAGGATGCAGCTATGACAAGAAAAAAAACACAAGTGTAGTAAGAAAAAGGTTAAAATGCTATAGGTGATGCAATACTTTGTATTCCATGTTTTTTCCAGAAGTAGCATTATATGGTCTATTATAAATATTAACTATGGTATGCATGGTATCAGTGTTCAAGATCCATACTCTGAAAGTGAAAAGCATTTGGACTCTCAGAGTAGCAAGGAAAATGAATATGACCACGAAGCCTCTCTGCGGTCACTCAAGCATGAAAGCAAACCTGTAGCTCTTCATCTTCTTTACTACATGTAAAGGAAGGTAGTAATGATGAGTCGTCAGCAGCCCCAAATGCCAGTTTTCAAGTGCAATATCCGTCCAATTTGTCTTGGGGTGACTCTATGATGTGTATCCCCTATCATGGCTCTATGCCAGAAAATTAATTTTGTGCCTTTAAACGGAGCTTGAGAGGGGAGGAAAAAACAAATTAACTTTTCAGAGCAAGTTCCCAAGGACACAGAGATAGGGACTTCTCTGCGTCCTCCAGCGGCGGCAGCACGGGGAGAGCTCCCTGCCTGTCTCTTCAGCCAGTTTTTATTTTTGGTTTTTTTCCTTCCCTTTTTCTCTGGCGTGTTTCCTAGGACTTTAGTGGGTTTTTCCTTTTTTTTCCCTTCTGGACTGTTTCAACAACATCAAAACGCATCAGGAGAACTTCTCTTCAGGCCCGGAGGGGGCCTAAGGCCACCCCCCCCGCCAGCTCCAAGAAGGAGGGACCACATCTACGAGAGGACTCTAATTTCTTCCCAGGTTTTCTCATTATAGTAAGGGGTTTTACTATTTAGTATTATTATCCTTTTCCTGTGTGTTTGTTAATAAATAGGTTTTATCTCGTTCACTTTCCTTCGAGGAATTTTTTTTTCCCGAACCTGGTGGGGGGAAGGGTGGTCGTGACCTGACTTTCTCCCAGAGGATATATTGCTAGATTTTGGCCAAAACCGGCACACAATTAAATAACGATTATCCCAGCACATCTGTTACATGTTACAAACCTTAGTGTAGCAAGTAATATTATTATCCATATTCTCCCAGCTAAACTTAACTAAAAAATAGAAATATAGGTTTATATGAAAGTTTTCTCTTCAGTCCTAAATTACAATAAAATGAAATATGGTAGAGAAACACATGTTCCTTAAACAGTTTCATTTCAGACTTTCAAACACACATTGCACTTACACTTTCAGCTATATGAAAAGATGTCTCATAACCACCTGCTAAAAAATCCCAGCTCCTATTTCCTCCATTTAAGAGAGTTGTCGATCCAATCACAGGTTTATTTTTAATAGTTACATTACCATTTGGTTTAAGTATCTTCATATTGAATTCATGTTGTTTCCTTATGACAAGAATGCAATTATGTGTATTCATGTGGTCTAAGTTTAGTAAAGATTTCAAGTATATTCTAATTAATAATATACTCTTAGCAAAATGTGCAGCAGTGAATTCTAAAACTGGGTTTATCGAACACTCCTAGAGACTGATCCATAGCCAGAAATCACACTGAGCCCTCAGTCCCACGAAGAATGTTTTTTACATTATGTCTACTTAGTTTAAGAATGGCAGCAGCATTGCACAATGACACAGGCACTATCATCGACTCTGAAACAGCTAAAAAACCCCAGAGTTTGGTTCACAGGAATCACCAGCACAGGCCCATTTCTAGGCTGCCTTCCTCTCTCTTGGTCCCTATTTTAGGCTTAATAAGCTCTTACATGGCTCAGGCCCAGCTTATTACCCCAGCTGCTCACCACGAGAACTTGCAATGTCTCTTTGCAAAACTGAGAGTTTAAAGAGCTCTGATCTCTAAAAAGAAATCCAAAATAACAAGAAGCAAGTAGTATTTTTTTTCCCATGACATTTTATTACATTTAGCACAAACAGCTCACAATAGCTGTTCCTCCCCCAGTGTACTAAAAGAATGAATGGATTTGAAATATATTAGCTTGAAAATGATGCCATAACACTTCCAGGCATCAAAGTCAGTATTTCAAACATGAATTGCATAACATGTCATCTCCCTTTTGTCTTTAAAAATACCTCAGTACATATAACACATTAATAAAACCAAGCAAACAGAAACACCTAACAAACCAAACTTCTTTGCAATTGTTAAAGAAAGGTAGGGGGTTTGTTTTGTTTCGTTTTCTCAGATCAGTTCTCCATAAAATGTCCATGAAGGCAAAAAAAGGAATTCTTTGAAACTAAGGTCTCATTACTTATACATTATGAAAAAAACATTAAAATTGATTTTTGGATGTGCAGTGTCTAATTTATAGGCTTGACTAATCTGCATTTTTAGAAACTAACAGATTGTTTTACTGGTTAGTGCAAATGTTATTGATCCGCTTTCTTGCTGAATTAATAGCACTATGATAGGACAACTCGCTTTCTCAGCTTTCCCAATGTTTTCCTGAAAAGAGGCCCATTACATGGCAGGGGGCAAAGGACAGGCCTTGATAACACTGTTTAGACATTTCTTTGATGTCCACAGGCATCATCCTCGACAACTGACCACCAGAGACAAAAGAGTACTCTTAGGCTGCTGGAAATCCCAGCCATTCTTCTCACCACCTTTTGATATCCGAAGGCTTCTATATCCTGACCTCTGCACTCTGACATCCTTGTTTGAAGGATGGTCAGAATGTCAAAAAATTCTTTCCAAATTTAGCCAATGAACTAAGGATTTATTTTGCTTTGCATAATTGCTTCATGTCCTAATGTACCTGTGGGAACACCAAGAAGATTTTACAAAGCGAGTAGAAGTGTCAACAAGAAAAAAAACTTTGATTTTTTGGTTTTGAAACCACTCTCAAACATCTGCCTTCTAAAAGCCAACTGCTCTGTCCAAAGTGCCATCATGATGCCTTGACTGTGCACATGTATGCACAGTATTTCTACCTAAGCAGTGTCATACAGAATTCTACTTCTAACACGCAGATGTTGCTTGCTGACATAACTTCACTCAATAAACATACACACTTTAAATGGTGCGCATGTTGTATGCTAAGGACTGATACAGATTTTTATACATTCATATTTTAAAAAGAAATGTGATTTTAACATTTTTCAAACTGTTTTTCTCTCTAAACACCTGTGTTATTGATAATTGGATCAGTTTTCCCATTTCCAGAATATTTAGAGAATAATTTTCCACAAAATTACCAGAAATTATCATGCGTGCTTTTAAACAGTTTCATTTCCCACCTTTCTGAAGGATTGAAATTGAACAAAATGGTCAAACAAATAATACACATCCAGACAAAACCCTGGAAGTTAGGCAATCACCTAGAGAAACACTCTTCTCCCCTTCATTATTATGGGAGGTCCTGCTGAAAACCCACTCTAAATATAAACATGAAATCACATATACAAGTAAAAACTCTTAACAAGACCAACCTACTGACGATCCATATGTATGCACAAATTTGGAGCTTAGCCAAATTAGTGTCTATATTCGGTCTCTTGCGCTTTGACAACAATTTTTGTAGCACATTGCTAAAATACTATCCTGCCATTAAGTTCTATTGCTCAAAATGAGGACGAAGTCTGCTCCAAAACTGGATGGATTTCACAGTATACAATCTTCTAAACTAACTTTGGTTTAATAAACTTTGCCCAAGTGGTAAATTGTTTTGCACTGATTTTTTTTTTAAACTGGCATTGATACTATTTTTTTCTACACTGACAATATTCCTCTTAATTTAAAAGTCAATGATGTACCAATGTTAATGCAACAGATAAAGGGTAACAGATAAATGTCAACATTTTGAAAATAAATCTATTCACCATTTAGAATGCAAACACTGGGATTTATAATGCTTGTTTTCAAGCCAGTTCTAAATCACCTAATATTATCTGTTCAGCTTAGCCAATGTTTATTTACTTTAATGTCTGTCAGAAAAGAGTGAAACTGAATTCACAAAAGGAATGGTGTGGGATTCAGACAGCCAAGAATCTTGACATCTTTAAAAACTCTCTTCTCCTCTCTATTAGTTTACTACCACAAAAAATAAGGCAAAAACCAGCAAGGAAAAAAAAAAAAGCAAAGAGGGGAAAAAAGAGGTGTTTTTTTAAAAGTTTTAGAATTCATAAAGTTCTCAGACAAAATGTTGATGATAGCCATATAAGCACTGTTTGAATTGATCTTTCTGGTTTTGGTGAGTTTTGAATTAAACCAGACCCGAAGGATTTCTGTTCAGTGATAAATCCTGAGGATTTATATTCAATCTTGTTTTTTTTCTTTTTTAAATAAATTGCATGTGCTTAAACAGAACAGGGGGCCTGATTGTGAATCAGGCAGAGCAGTTCCGGCAAGAATGTAAAACAGATAAAGTTAAACCAGAGGGAAAAAACCTAATGAACCCCAAGTCTATAAATATTTTCATTTAACTGAATCCTGACCATGGATCACTCAAACTACTTGTGAACAGGCAACATACATACAAACCTAAGGTCATACCTATATAGCAAGAGGAAAATACTGAAAAAATCAGTGGCACAAATTAAATGAACACAAGGCCAGCAACAAATCTTCTCATTCTGGCAGTGCCCACTGAAAGATTCCAATCTATTTTTTAGAGGCTCCATTACTGCTCTGCTGTTGGAAATGATTGCCCCACCAGTTTTACACACATTGTTTTCCTTGTGAGCAATCTCTGACCCTCTTTGGTAAAAAAAGTTAACATTGTTACAGTAATAGATCTTCACCAGCCCTATTAATTTCAAACAGAATGGATTAGGAGCCATGCACAGGAGCAGCTCAACTGGCACAGTCACCTCTCTGGCAGAAGTGCAGTAAGGAGTTACTAGGGGCAGGAACCATCTCAGCCAGCATAGTTACAGTCTGAAGAGGATGTGTGAATAAAGCCTTAGTAAAACACACTAGGCTTTTCAAGTACATGCATTTATACACAGCCCTGAGTATTGGCAAATTCTGTGGCTGCAGTTACACTTAATTCTGATGTAGGTAGAAGATACAAGGAACAGATTATTCCTTTGCAGTCCTGCTTTTTGTCAGATTATTCTTTCTCATGCATTGTGAAAGAGTCTTTAGGAGTTTCCAGACTCTCATCACATAAGTGGAAGCAATTTCTAATTTGATATATCAAAAATTGCACCTTAAAAAGAAACATTTATTTCATCCTGGACCCACAGAAGCACACAATGGAAACCTCAGAAAACCTGAAACCAAACCTCAGAAAGCTTTCCCTGTAGATTAAGATCTCATTTGCAAATTTAAAAGGACCATTCCTACTGAGTAAAATTTAGCCTGAATTCAAGATAGCCTTTTTTCTTTAGAAAGTGAACACAGTGCCAAAGAAACAAAATTACATGCAAAAGCAATGCCACCTAGCAGTGAAAGAACAGTGAAGCAGTAGAGCTAATTTGAAATGGGAATAGCACCATCCATAAAGCTTTGTTTTCCTGCTGCCATCCTACACACCATTACTGCACACCCAGACTGACCTGTCAGCATGACCGTACACCTCAACTGCTACAAGCATCTGGCTAAGGAGAGATGCCAGGACTGTATGCCCAGGACTGGAGAATTGCCTGAATTCACACTGCAAGACTGTGTTCACATCACCTGATGCTGGGCCAAAGTGTCTCTCTCAGCTGGGCCTCCATGGTGCTGATACAACTATTTGTGTGTGGTCTTTCCCCCAGTCAGTTCAATTTCATTATTATGCAGGCTGTGTTGAAGCTTTTATCAGAGCAGCGTTTTTTGGCATGGAACTAAAAGCATGCAATACATGAACGGGGCTGTTGCATCACATTACATACAGGGTAAGAGACCTACTTCAATAGTATTAGAAAATCGTGTGGGATTAGAAGAGTCATAAGTAATTGTGTCATCCACTTTGCCTAGTGGGAGCACTCTTTGAAATAAATTAGCTCCAGAACAATGCTTAAGTTTTTCGTTGGAGGGAAATCATTGAATTTCTGTAAAAGAGAACCCAAGAGAGAATACTTCACACAATGAACATTGTCAGTGGGCTGAAACCTGGGAATGAACTCAAGCCAAGTCACCTGCCCCACTTGCTGCACTCTTTTTCATACCAACTGATATTCCCAATTGGATCCTTCAGCTGCCTTTGTCTTTCCTTTGTGCATATGAAATGCTGACTGCATAATAGAAAGAAAAAAAAATAAAATAAGCATCAGAATGTATTGGGAAACTTCACTGGATAAAAGAAAAGATGACACACACAAGGAAAGACATAGTAAAATCTATAGAAGACTATCCACAATCACTGCCTGAGATTTACAAATATTAGTATTTTAACTGAAAAATGTAACCTGACCTTTTAAGACTGTAGGGATCATTTAAGGCACAGTAATAACTAAATGCTAGAAATGCATAGGTATAATGAAGCATTTGCCTTTTTCAGGTATTTTAAAGTCATTATCTAGATCTTTATTAGGCATATTTTATAACATATGCAGTGAGAAATTCTGTAGAAGACTTGCATTATAGCCGGAGAATATTACAATTTTCTAAGCTCTCTACTAATCAGCCAAACTGCAAATAAAGACATGTATCTACTCTGATATGTACAGTACCTGGAATCATTGGCTTCCCTATATGGGAAGGCAGCCCATTAGATAGATTTAGCCTCCATACAAAAACATCCATATGCATATTGATGTTATGGCTTGATGGGAGCACAAAATTAATCAGATGAAGCAATGTTCTTGATCATACAAAACGTATGTGAATTAAGCTATAGAAATATATGGCAGGAGCATATCAGAAAAAAGGAATAATCTGTGGTGGAGCAAAGACAGGTCCATTAAGGACTAGCAGGTCTGTTAACCAAAGAAAGTCATTAACACAGGTATCTGAACTGGTATGAATAAGACCAGTTTTTGCATCAGCAAACCCAATATCTGCTTAATAATCCCAAGGAAAATACTGTATTTCGCTTTTATTCTGTCACCAGTGCTAAGCACATCTTCCCAGAAAATGGCAACACTACTTGAATTCCTAGTTGTTCCTCCTATTATTCCACTGAACAGGAGCCCTTCTCCCTTCTGTATTAAAGCTCCACGTCACAGTTAAACTGGAAGATGTAGGATTGTCAGTGTACAGATTGCTTGTAGACCAGTACATGAAATAAACAGCCTGCCAAAAATCCCTACTTCCACCTTCCCAGTCCACTAAAAGAAAATAAGATTATGATTAGATTTGATGGAAGAGGAAGTAAATGGCAGAAGAATTAAAGATATGTAGAGCATGAAGCTGGAAACACAGTTTGCAAGATAGAAGTGGTTTAGTGCAAAGTAACCAAAGGTCTCCTTCTTTATGAAGGCCTCAAAGAAAAAAGCTTTTAGCCATGAGTAGCTATGACAGAGCAGCTGAAGAAGCATGCATGCAGTTAGGCGAGGGTAATTTACGTAATTTAAAACATATGTAGTCTGTCTAGGCTTTAAACTGTTGTTTATGTACAAATCATAAAAGAAAGTGTATAGTTCAAGCTGAGGACACATGAACATATTGGTACTAATGTTCATCAGTGGGCTAATATAGGCAAAAAATAATACCCTAAATTTTTATAATATAAATATAAAAATAATACCCTATATTTTTTATACCCTAAAAATAGAAGCTGTTACAATTCTGTTCCTTCCATCTCCTCCTTAATTTCCTTGCTGCCTTTGGCATGGAGAAAAAAGGCAGGTTGTCTTTTCTAAGTTAAAACACTGTGAAATTCACAGCTGACACTTCAAAGATGCTCAAGACAGTTACATAACTTCTTTTTCATACAGAACAAAAGTCACTGTCGTTTTGAAGACAAACTTCTCAAGAAGATTCTTAAAAGATGACATCTTTTTGTAAGATGACAAGATGAGGGCTCAAAGAGTTATAGAAAATGGCATGTCATCAGACTAGCAGCCACCCATGGGGTTCAACAGGGCTCAGTTTTAGGGCCAGTGTTATCTAATATTTTTATAAATTATCTGGACAGAGGAGTAAGTTTGCTGAAAAACCTAGCAGGAGCTGTGGAGTCAATCAAGGGTCAAGGTCTTATATAGAGAGATGTGTACAGAGATTAGAGAGCAGCACAACCACCAACCAAAGGAAATTTAACAAGAGCAAGTGCTGGATTCTCCATCTCGGATGGAGCAATCCTGGTTATACATACAAACTGGGCTGGAGAGCAGCCCCACAGAAAGAGATCTGACGGTTTGGATGGAAATGTGAGTCTGTGCTCTGGCAGCCAAAAGGGCCAACCATGTCCTGTGAGGCACAGCATCACAAGCCACAGCAAGCCTGTAGAGTGTCGCCCTGGTTTTCACAGTGTTCTATGTTTTTACTTTTGTAGTAGAAGTTCTCATGCATTTTCTATAAACATAGCTCTTGTTTTCTAACCGGCTGAGAATGTTTACTGAACTTCTAGATTGTTGTTCATTCCTTTCTCCAAGGCAGAGAAAGGTGATAGACTGTGTTCCTATCCTGTAAAATTCTAGAGGTGTTAACCTCATCTACCAATGTATGATTGTTAAAAAAGAGGTATAAAAGTGTGATAATAAAGGTGGGCAGAGTCCTTTCGCTCTGCTCGGTGCCCCTGACCTGCTGCCAGCCTGCTGTTTGAATCTGCGTGTTCGTGTCCGACACTGCGACAGTAGAGGGCATGGACTGTCCCTCTGTGCACTGCATTAGTTTGGCCCCACCTCGAATGCTGTGTGCAATTCTGGGTGCCTCAACCTAGGAAGGACATCAAACTATCAGAGTCTGTCCAGAGGAGGGTGACAAGATGCTCTCAAAGGCAAGACTTGAGGAGTGGCTGAGGTCACTTGGTTTGCTCAGCCTGGAGAAGACCAAGGGGGACCTCACGGTAGCACTCAGCCTCCTCAGGGTGGACAGCAGAGGCAGAGGTGCCAATCTCCTCTCTGGTGAGCAGTGAGAGCTCAGGAGGGAATGGAATGAAGCTGAACCAGGGGAAGACAGCATCATGTTGGACATTAGGAAAAAGTTCTTTACTGAGAGGATGGTGGGACTCTGGCACAGGGTCACAGCAACAAGCCTAAGAGAGTTCAAGGAGTGTCTGGAGGATGCTCTCAGTCATATGATTTAGTTTTATGTTCTCCTGTGAGGAGCAAGGAGTTGGATATGATGATATGTATGAGTGCCTTCCAAACTGAGAAGAATCAGTTGAACTATGATTCTATGCTTTTACTATATATCTTCTTTCCCCTGGTGCTAATAAGCTTCCTACAAATAATTTTTCATTTTTAGCTACTGCATAATTATATAAATATGCCATCAACATAATTACAGATTGTTTCTAGTACATGAAGTACTGCTGTACTGTATAACTAGAAAAAAGTTATTTTCTTCATATAACACTCATCAGTATATTTTAGATCATATTTCCTAAAGTATAAAATGTCTAAATGGCAATTTTCTTTTAATGTTTCTTCAGAGATATACCAATGGCAATGTTACTTCTTAGACTTCCTTTATTCCTCACATAAACATTTAAGCGTGAAAGGTAACATATGGATATGGCAACTGGAGGCAAACTGAAAACAAACCAATGATCTTTGGAATCCTTAGGTGTAACTATAAAGGTACAGCTACAAATATCTATAAAATGAGCAGAAGTGATACCTTTGAATTTCCTTAGTATATTGTAGTATTTCCTGCCACAGTTTGTGTAAAAGAAGTTTTGAAGTTTTAGTCAGATTTCCCAACTGACTGAATCATTAACCATATTCTATGTGGGAAAAAAGTGAAGAAATATTCAGCTGGAGTTCAAGAAGCAATTCTTTCCCTGTGCACGTGTAGAATACATAAATGCAGGCATGTTTTTGTGAAAGTAGGGATGTTTACATGTAGATCTTAGTTTGTTTTAGTTCCACGAGCCTTTTATGCCCCTCATGTAGCTTTTGTTCACATGAAATAAATCCCTGGCTATGTTGGATCTCAGCTGAGATAATTAAATGCTTTATTTCGTATGAAGGTGAAAAAAAAGGAGTGAGAGATCACTTATCATTCACCGTGCAGGCTTTGTATTCATTAGAAAAACCACAATCAATAAGAACCAAAGGCAATTCTCCCCTAAAGATAACTATGCCCAGCATCACTAGAGGGTCTGGAAGTCTCACAGGCTTTAATTTATTAATGAGAATCACCTTTGAAAGTTTACAACTTCCTAATCCAAATTTCTCTTTACTTAACTCTGCTGTGTAAAATTCCCTCCTTTTATTTTGTTATTCAAAACTATACTGCTTTTCTCATGGTTACTTTTACAGTGTGCAAGTTCCACAAGCTTCAAATGCAGAAAAACTGCAAATGTCTGACTTTGCCACTTTTCACATTTTATACAGCAATCTCTTCTGGGTTTTGGGGACATGTGTTGTTTTATTAAAAGAGAAACTACGGAAGCCAGTAATTTCTTATACAGAGTACATTCTTTTCGTTTAACAAGGAAAAACAGAATTCAAACCATTGTTTTTAACTTGCTATTTCACATTAGAAAACTCTTTCCTTAACTTTGTGCATATTATGCATAGTTTTATTGAATAACATGAAATCTCATCTGAGAGATTCGGAGCTATTGTATCCAAAGACAGACTACCCTAACAAGGTATTTAAATACAGACACAAATAGACAGTAGACTCGAGGCTTAAGTAAGAAGAAAAACCATATATTCTCAATACCAAGGAATACAGACACTTTTAACAGAAAATAAAAACATTGTGCCTAATTAATATTCACAAAGCAAAGATGATCACAGCCTAAGTGAAATTCCATTCCTAAATTATTCCTTTCTGGGCTTGTGCTTATTACATCTTCTGTCAGGAGCTAATCTCACGTGACAGGCCTGATCCAAAGCCATTTGAAGTCTAAGGAATGTCTCTTCCTGACTTCAGGGAGCTTTGCATCCAGCCCTTATAAACTTCAAGAACAATACAATTCATGGAAAAGTTGTTTTAAGAGAACAATAGCTAACTATTGTCTCAGTAGAAAAGAATGTTAGCTTCAAATGAAATTTACCTGCAATGGTAGATTTGTGTTAGGCTTCGTTACTGTTTCTTTACGCATCTAACACAGCTAAAACTTTCCAAAGTGAGAACATGTCATCTCTTTAACAGAAGCCACAGAAAATCAAAACTGTAGTAAAAACAAAAACAAAAAAAACCCAAAAACAAAACAAAAAAAAAAAGGGAAAAATAAAAATATCATTTTGTACTAAGGAAACGAAAGATCACTTTTAGGCCTCAATTAATTCAATGTTTTCTTAAAAAGCTGTACACTAAGGACAAAGCAGAACAAGAGGTTTCAAAAATATAGCCAATTGTTCCTGAAGTCAGCAAATCAAAAGATAAATTAAAGAGAAAAAAAACAACCAAACAAACGCAAACTAGTTGTACAAGCAAGGGGGTGGGCTGACAGGAAAGCAAGTTATTTTTTCTGTTCTAATAAAAACCCTGATTGTCTACTAACTTAAGTCAATTTCAAAGCTAGAGCTGAGAACTACCACACCAGATGTGGGAACCACTGTCAGACTGTCAGACTGTTAGTTATATTCTGAAAATAATAATATAAGTGGAATAAGCCCAGAAAGAGCAATTAAGATCATTGTAAAAACTGGTGGAAGAGAAGTCCCCTTGCTGTGATGTGGCTTTTCTCTCATTTGTAAGAAAAGTGAGGCAGTACAGAACCTGATGTTGATCCACTTGCACCAGTAAATTTACACTGATGAAAAAGCAAATCAAACTCAGGTCTACCACCTCCAAGCTCCCAATGCACCAGAGAGGTGGTTCCAACTTCCTCCCTCACACATCAAATCAACTCACTACAGCTATTTTAGTTACCTAATGTTGAGATGAAAACACAGAAACTTCCAATTAAGCACAAATATTCCGGAATGTCCAGCTCTGGAGAATGATTCTATGTTTCATAGCAAAACAAAAAATAAAAAATAAAAAAAAAAACACCAACCAAAAAAAGTCATTAGGTCCTAAAGACTCTCATTCATAAGACATACAAACCACTGTAAATTTTCTCTGTAGGTGGTTCAATATGTTTAACAACAAACGCTGGCACTATAACTTTTATTAGTTAATAGTTTTCAGAAGAGTCTATGAAGTATTAGATCAAAACCAATGTAGCCCATACCTCGAAAAGTAAAGTAAATGAGACAAAGCACAAGCAAAAAGCAAACATCAGTTTCTGCAATGTAGAGATGCTACAGTTTGTCTCCTTCATTTAAGCTCCCAGTATCCACAACTGAAAATAAGCATTTCACTTTATAAATACACCTAATCAAATTTTTGATTTTTTTTAGTCTAAGTGGATGAATTGCACATAAACAGAAATTTCATTTCAGGCCAGTACAAAATTGTGATTTGTTTTTTTCCTACATGAAATGAAATGATGTTTCTCAGGTCAAATACCATACCTTGTTTTGGTATCACAAACATTTTCTTCAAATAACTGTCAAACAGCCCATTTTGTTTGACTTTAAAAATCACATTATTTTGGGAATTTTGCCTTTTCTTTTCCTTGTCGTTGCTACTAGCTTCATTTTTGAACTGAAACATTGTCCTAAAATGAAAAACCAAACTTTCAAGTAAAAAAAAAATGTCAAAACAATATGCAGACTTTAGCTTTTCTTTTGTTTTTTTTCTTCTTCTGACATACACAAAGTAATAAATTGTTTTGTTCACTCTAAAACTATCTTTTGGGTAAATAAACCATTTGTATCCTTTGTTAAGTCTCATTTATCCATGTATCAGTTATGCTGTTAGCCTATTCTTTCCTCTTCCTACACAGGCAGCTGGGACACAAACTGCCCGCAGCTAAATATTGCTGGCTGGTGTCCCGATCCCCTCGGACCTGCTCTGCTCCCCTCTTACTCCGTTCCTGTTGCTGCTGGGACCAACACTTCCCTAACCTTCAGGAGACCTGGGCTTCCACTTACCCCCCTGCCGTCTCTGAGCATTCCCAGGTGCTGATAATCTTTTCTATTGTTGCTGCTGCTTCCCCTTGTTTTGGCAGAAGCTACAGCTTTGCAAGTTGCATGGATCTTACCTCTGAGACCCTCTTTGTTGCTCTGTCTGCGACCACGCTGGAAGCAGGGAGTGATGGATATTAGGGAAGCATGAGCCTCCCCTCGCTGTTTAGCAGCGTGGTCTGCAAAGAAAGATAGAGATGCTGCTCTCTCCTCCTCCTCCCCCCTCGCTGTCCCAGCTTCCTCCTCCCTCCTCCTTGCTCCCTCCTTCCTATCCACGAGCTGTAGCTCCGTCTGTGTTCCCACACAATGCGCTACCTCTCAGCACCAGCTACCTAAGGTCAAGAATACAACCCCTCACCCTTCCCCCGCCTTTTCCTCTCCGCCCAGGCATCCTCACCCCTGCTTCCCACGGAATATGGTATCTTCCCAACCAGACATGCCTTATTCGGCTCTGGGGTCTAAAGTGCAGACAATTTCAGCAGCCCCGGGGAAAACAGAGTTATAAAACAGAAGATGCACGGCGAAGACCGGGGATACAAAGGGAAAGTGGAAGTCTTTTGAAGAAATTGGAAACTTTGGGGGTTTATATGTGTCTTTAAAAAAAAAAAAATAAAAATTCAAGTCCCAGTAGCCAAAGCCTGCCACTTGGAGATTAGTTTAAGAGATCTATACAGATAAAGAAAAGTGCCCTGGATAGCTAGTTATCTCCCAAATCCAGCTTACCTTTTGTTTATGCTCTTTGTTTCTCAAGCTTTATTCTAAATAGCTTTTTTGTAAAGAAGCTTCCAAACTTTTCCCCTGCAAAGCCATACTTAAATACCAGCATACTCTGATGATGCAATAGAGAACGAAAGGGAAAAAGGAACCAGTAACATTTTTTAAGATTATAAGCTATGAAATAACCCCTTTAAGATCACAGAAAACACAAGCATAAGTCCTCTGATTTTTCAGCTTGAATGACAAATGGTCTTTTTTCACTTTGAGCAGTAATGGTGACCAGAAGCATTTTCAGGCGACCAGTACGTGGCTCCCAAAAATCACATACAATTACAGCTGACCAGAATGCTTTTCTTAATTTTAGACACATGATAAAACAATCCTTCTAAAGTGTTTATGTACAGCACAGAACAGTGAATTGGCAGAAACCTATTCAGGATACGAAAATATAGACAGTGAAAAATGTTGCAGGTGTATCTCATAGTAGTGGATGATTGAAAAGGCAGGTTCAGTTAAGTACTAATAAATGAAAAACAATGGATGTGCAAGAAAATATCTGTCTTGTGGCTCTAACAAGCCATAGTGGCACTCAGAGCCAAGATGCTGATGGTATGGGTACTCCACAGAGATTTGGAGATCAGTGGGAGAACAAAAGCAGCTAGCCAGAAGAGTCATCTATCCAGAGAGCAGCAGAACAGTCAGGGAACTAAGGCTGGGTCCAGCTCTCCTCGGTCTCTCCAGTGCAGGAGCACACCAGAGGCAATGCACATGCCAGTGGCACGAACTGCAGTCCTTTCTCCTTGCAGCAGACAACTCTTTCTCTTTGAATCAATGTTTCTGCCACTGCTTCAGCCAACAGCAGCAGCCACAAAACCAGGCAATCCCAAACACACTTCCTCCTTACTATCTGCTTTTGTCCAAGTTCAGGGAAGTAACTTGGCACAGAGAGAACTGAGGGATGTTGCTCCCAAAGCCACACTTCACAATACCACCCTTTGATGCTTTACTCCCTGCTCTTGCTGCAGCTGCCAACTGCATGTGCATAATGATGGACTCCTACCTTACTTAGTAAAGAGTGATCTGAGCACCATAGACAGTTTTCTGAAAACAGCTCAAGGCTCACTAGTTGTCCAAAAGGCACATACAATGTTTTAAGAAAAGAATAGAGAATAAAGAAGAAAATACCAGTTTGACATTGCATTAAGCCTACACTTCAGATTTCTTGTACCCTGACTGGATATCTGACCATGGGATCATAGTTAGCATCTTTGAAGGGACCACTGGAGCTGTCTAGCCCAATCTCACAGTCAGAGACAGGTCAGCTATGCAGTGAGTTCACTTAGGGCTTTATCCAGTCGTGTCTTGGAAACTTCCAAGGATGAAGACTGCGCAACCTCTCTGGACAACCTGTTCCACGACTTTATTGCTCTCATGTTGGGGAAAAATTTTCCTTTTGCCCTTTTTTTTTTCTCCCTTTCAGATTACAGTGTTATTCCTTTCAAATGTCACATTTGAAAAGGCTACAGAAGAATAGAAAAGCAACATACAAGAGTGACTAGTGATTTGAAATAACTTCCGCACAAAACTGGTTACATAGGTTAGGAGTCTTCAGATTGGAAAACTGGTAACTGAGCTGATAAATATCTATGAAGTTGAGAATAATATGGAAAAAGTGAACCGAAAAGAAATTCTTCAAGTTTCCCATAAAACAGGAATTACAGAGAACCAAATGACATGATTAGGGAACATATTTGAAACAAAATTATTTTGTTTTTTCTAACAAGTTAAAATTATAGAACTCCCTGATGTAGAATGTAAAAACAGATCATTTTTGCTTTTCTATAATTATATAAATTGTCATTTACAATTAATAATTTATTATTATTTATTAGAATTTGCTTTCTAATCAGAACCAACTCAAGATGAAGGAAGCTCAGGAAGACATTATCACTCCATACAACCACCTGTAAGGAGGCTGTAGTGAGGGGGGTGTTCATCTCTTTTTCCAAGTAATAAGAGATAGGATGAGAGGAAACAGCCTCAAGTGGCACCAGAGGAGCTTCAGATTGGATATTAAGGGAAACTTCTTCACCAAAAGGGTTGTCAAGCATTGGAGCAGGCTGCCCAGGGAAGTGGTCAAGTTGCCATTCCTGGAGCTATTTAGATGTGCCAGTGTGACACACAGTCACATGGTTTAGTGGTGGACTTGGTAGTGCTGGGTTAATGGTTGGACTTGATGATTGTAGAGGTCTTTTCCAACCTAAATGAATCTCTGATTCCAAGGCTCCTCAGTATTGTAGGCAAAACTGCATCCTGCCATTCTTCAATGGTAAAACAATGACTAATGGAAAAACAATAGTATTACCATTCTGTTTTGTTGTGGTGGAAATGTGAGAGGATGGGAAGGACAAGAAAAGAGGGAGAAAAGTCTGCGTATCTTTAATCATCTGGGGCTGGAGGTGATCTCATCTTGCTGGAGGCCTGGGACCTGTTCACCAGGGGCATTACTCCCTGATGGTAAGACATGGAAGCACTGGGGCTGGACTAGCAGAGCATGGAAGAATGCAGATGCCTCAAAAATGGAAACAAGTGCTTGAGTTTTTCCAGTGGTTTCTGTTTTTCCAGTGGCTGCCTACAGCTTGCCCCCCAGTGGCAGGTAACCCACTTTCCCAGAATCTCTTTCTCCTCCACCTTCCCTCAGCACAAGCAGGTGCCCCAACACTTCTCATCCATTTCAAGTTCTCACTGCTATTAGATAGTGAGAAACTGGAGGAAAGGATGGCAGTGGCCAACCAACTTCCCTGATAGGCTTGAATGACTTTTATGCATCTAGACATAATCCCACCATCAGTGAATGTGCTAAATCATAAATCTCAGTGCACACATAACAGCAAGCTACTCTAATTTCACGTAGACACTGTAGAATACTTTTTCATATTATATGATAAAATTAAATAATAAAATAAATTTTAAATTAAAAAACACCAAAACCAACAAAAAATTAACTTCAAGGATACTTTGAAATTCAAGATATAACCACCTTATGAGGACATACTTCAACTTTTCCATACATTTAAAACTGACAAAACTAAATACATCAGAGAATTTTGCACCTCCTCTGCCACAGAAAAGATACAAACAAAAAATATAATAATGACCTTTTGCAACAGGAATCTTCTGTTGATAAACTCCTTAGCATGAATGAAAACTTCCACCAGGCTCTGTAAACACCTCTGCCTAGAAACCCTGAAGCTCTGTCAGACGATGGCAGATGGCTTGCTGCCAAACTTCCAAACCTTCCTAAGAACACAATATTCACTGAACCTTTTCAGTAGGGCACTGGTGTTCATATACAGCAAGCACTTGCTATTTACACAACCCTAATGTCACCTTAAGGGTCCTTTTTCTATCTATATATTTTCTGAATTACACGTAGAAAAAGCAGGAGCTTCAGTTTCTATCATGAGCTAAGCCCTACATCTCCAATGTGATACCACATCCATGACTTTTAAGTGTCATTCAAGACATGACAAAAAAGAATGCTGTTTAGGACTGTGCTGCTCCAATCTGATTAACTGACTCAATTTTCCTCATATGTAAAAAGTGAAGAAATAAGAGATCTGCCTACTTAGATTAAAGGATGACTATTTGCCATGTATACAGGAAGAATATTTTTTCAGGCAGATGAAGCTGAGCACATCGAGAAAGATTCTACTATTGCTGGAAACAGATTTAAGTCATTACATTTTACAGCATAAAAAAGTATACCTTTATGCAGCAGTTAGAACCTTAGGGAGGCTTGGAAGCTTATACAGACTGACATGCTAATATACAAAAATATGGATAACTCTATAATCCCAAGTACTTTGGATAGGTATTTACAGCTATTGCTGTCTTTCATCATTTTGTACTTTTGCACTTTTGCACTTTTGCAGGAAGGTATTTCCTCTGGCTCATCTTTTCAGCAGTACATGTGCACCTAATGTAATATCCAGTTACAAGATTATTATCATGAAAGGGAAGATTTCATTTGATACGGAATTGTAGGGTTTTACAGAAGATGGCCTTGGCTTTAACTGCAGAATGATGCAACCACTATGTACATAAAGAAAAAAAAAAGGTATCATAAAAGGATATAAAGGTACCTGACAGGGGATACATTTCCAATTTCAGGATCATTTACATAGTCTAATATTAATAGGATATTAGCGTAACAAAACCAATGGGAAAATAATGTGGTTAAAACAAATTTCTTAATATCACAATGGCAATATAAAAACCACCCAAAAAATTCCATACTGCATGAAATTCAAACCTTTCACCATTTCAGTGCTGAATGAGGTTCACCAGTAAAAACTTTTACAAAGTGGTCAAATTTCAGCTGCTCAAAATAAAAGTAAAACCTACATGCCTAAGTAGTTAAGGGTAAAATATTAAGTTACACAAGTAATATAAGAAGCATTTTCAAGAAAATTATGTTTTGACTTTCACATCCAGTCATTTAAAAATGTTAGTGAATCCACTACTCTGGCAGGTTTTGATGGTAAAAGATCAGATTTAGGAAATGAATTATTGCCCCCTGGTGGGCAATAGAATCAATGTAATGAAAAAGAAACCAATTTCAGATAAGCAAATCTTTTATTTTAAGAACCACGTTTTGTACAATTAATGTCTAGAGGTATTAAAAGAATGCACAGTCATTTCAATATGCGTTAAGATAACAGTAAATGAAGAATAATTTACATTTTCATCTACAGGAGTAATAAAGAATGTGTGATGTTTAATTATCAGCGTTATAAAATGTAAATAATAACACACTAGAATAAAACTCTTTATCAGCAGAAGGCCACAGCAAAAACTCCTGATAGTCAAGTGAGTTACTTCAAAATCTAATTTTCATTTAAAAGAGTAGTAAGGCTTTTTAATTTTCACATAAATATAGAAAACTCTTCCTGAATCTGAATCTCTGTGGGGCTCTTCTTTGCTCCATTTGACAGGTCAGCAGGCAAGGACAGAGAGGCACGGGAACAACAGGATTTGATCTTATGACTGGCTAGAACAACAGCATAGTTAAAAGTTGATGAAATGTTTTCCACATGGGTTAATACAGGAATTCATGTATCCTAATCCTCAAATTATGAGTTGTTAGCCTCCTCCTAATATCTGACCAGCCAACAGCCACCAATTCCTATTCAACAACTTTAATACTGCATGGCATATTCCTTACATCACCTCAAACTAAAATGGCCCTAGACATCTACTCCAAACCATTTTGCTGTTCCAGGTGGAAAAAAATCTGCTTTATCACAGTGGGTTTATACAATCTGTAATTACAATGATAAAATACATCTTCCAGAATACAAAAAAGAGAGAGAAATATTCATTCCTTATGGAACTACGTACATCCCCACAGAGAAGTTAGCAATCAGATTATGTTGCCCATACAAAAATGAGCATTTTTACATTTCCATGTAATCATGTGCCCCTTCCAAGACAGGAAAACATGCACCTGCAGCAGTGCAGCCTCACATTGCAATACTGACAACCAGCATTTGCATGACATCTTTAAATGCACAACTCCCAATCTCCTGAAACACAGACATCTTGCCTTTGAAGAGCTGTAACACATTTTTTTCCTTTATTCTTTTTAATTCATTAGAGCACAAGAACAACTCATCTTAGTTCCACACTTCTCTACAAGGACAATTATTACTGCAAGTACCTGACTGAAAATTGGTTGCTATGAAGAAAACTCTATCCTCTATCAAGACATCTGATATATCATTGGTGATACCATTAAGCTACTCTAAATGAATAGCTAACTGGAAGGGCTATGAAACAGATAGTAAATAAAAATTAATTCAGTATTTTTTCAAGATGATAGAGTGTTAGTTGACATGTTGGGTCTGACATATTAGAATACGAACAAAGTTTTTTATGGGTTTGAATTCCTCATACCAGACTGGCAGTTTTACACATCCAAGGAAATCAGGGAAGTGACTGGAAATTTCATCTGAAGTGTGGGTGGGAGAAGCAAAATAGTTCATAATTCTTTAAGCAAAAGAAGTCCATGACAGACTTACCTGGTGTAGAAGACAGTTAATTGCCATAAAGAGCAATCAAGCAACAAATGGGCTATCTAACACAAGGAGCGGTGTTTTAAAGAAATGTTTTTGTCTGACAAACACAAGTTATCTACGCAATTGGAAATTTTGAGACTACTGCTGAGGTTGGCAAACGAGCAAGGCGTCAGTGCTTGGAAAATGTTATCAGAAGCATGGAGAAAAGGGCAGGAGCAATGGAGCTGGGATTTGGGAAAGGATGTTGCTGTGAGGTAAATGGACATGCTTAGTTAGGACACACCACATCTGATGGCTCCTGTCAGGCCCTAGAGGAATATACCTTGCCCTTCACTTACAAACCTCTTGTAATTAACTTATTTCTGACGTGGGCATTCTATCTGTCTCCCCTGTGAGCCACACACAGTGCTTTGGCTGCCTCATACTAGCAAGTAATGACAAAAGCAGGTAATTAGGCAGGAAATCAATACTAATTATTCCCACACCTGCTTGCATGGCAGTGCTTAGACAGAATGCTCTCTCCTTGCTCATGCTGTTACCTGGAGGAAAGAGAAAGCTCCCTCCCTGCAGTAACCAGTGAGGACCTTCTTGAGGGCAAGCCACATGAGGAGCTGCTGAGGTCACTTGGTCTGTTCAGCCTGGAGGAGACTGAGGGGAGGCCTCATTGCAGTTACAGCTTCCTCGTGAGGGGAAGAGGAGGGACAGACCCCGATCTCTTCTCTGTGATGACCAGGGACTGGAACGGAGAAAATGGCTTGAAATTGTGTCAGGGGAAATTTAGGTCGGACATTAGAAAATGGTTCTTCACCCAGAGGGTGGCTGGGCACTGGAAGATGCTCCCCAGGGAAGTGGTCACAGCACCAGCCTGACAGAATTCAAGAAGCATTAGGACAACGCTCTCGGGCACATGGTGTGGTTCCTGAGGTGTCCTGTGCAGAGCCAGGAGCTGGACTCGACGATGCCGTGGGTCCCTCACAACTCAGCATATTCTGTGATTCCTCCCCTTAACCCACGCTGGCCGCTGCAGTGCTCAGTGCACCGCGGCTGCCAGCAAAGGCGAGGCCGGGGGCGAGCAGCCCCGTTCCTCGGCCAGCCTGGCAGGCTGCTGGCAGGAGAGGAAAGGAGTTAACTCGGCGCATTCCCGGCGGTGCCCGGTGAGGCGGGGGATGTCCCGGGGGGCGGGAGCAGCCGGGAGCAGCGGGCCCCGGCCCGGCAGGGCGGGAAGCGGCCGCGGGGGCCGATGGGTAACGGGGGAGAAGGCGGCGGCTTCGCGCGCGCCCCGGCGGCGGAGGGGAGGGCGCGTGCGCGGCCCCTGCTTTGCCGCTCCCGTTCCCGCCCCAGGCGCGCGCGGCAGCGGCGGCCATGACGGGCCGCGGCGAGGGCGGGAGCGGCCCCGCGGCGCCCCGCGCCCGGCGGCGGCCCGGGGCCTCGGCGTGAGGGCGGCCGTGCGCCCTCCCTCCTCCAGCGCCTCGCCTCGGGGCGGGCCGGGGCAAGGAGGAGGGGCCGGGCGGACATGGGCAGCCCCGACAAGTGGGAGCGCCTGAGGCCGCTGCAGCTGGACGCGCTGCGTGTGAGTGAGGTACATGGCGGGCGGCACGGGGAGGCGCTGCCTGTGCGCGGGCTGAGGGCGGGACGGCGCTGCAGCTGCGCTTCTGCCGCGGGAGCTCGGGGGGAGGCGGCCGAAAGCCCGTCCTACATCTCTGGGCGGGAAAGATGCGGCGGGCCTGGCAGCGTGGTGCCCCGGGAAGAGCTGTGGGATGCTTCCCTCCGTCGTGACGTTGCAGCGGGCTTCCCGGGAAAGGTGGTACAACGAGAAGGGATGTTTTTTCCTTGCCTGTGTTATCTATAGCCTCTTAATCGAGCTAAGTGTGAGAAAAAGGGATTACAGGCGTGTTTTCTCCTCTAAACGTCTGTGATCTTGAGGTAGTCATATGCAGCTGCCACCACTACCTTTAGCAATACTATGAAGTAGCTAACAAAAAAGCCTATCTCGTAAAACTTTTTTAAATTGTTGCTTTTTTTTTTTTTAGTTAATTCTGATGGTGCACACATTTAATTTTGTGAAACTTATTCAAATTTATTACTTTTTTTTACTAATCTTGACAGTTAGGCTAAATGTTGCTTGGTAGTACTTTCTTTAAGCTGTGGAAGAGTTCACATAAGCTTTTGGGTGGGTAATTGAAGTGGTGATTGCAAGAAGCAAATCGTGTTTGGCACAGCTTCTTTATGTAGGTATGTAGATGAGTTTGCAATGGATGATACTTTCCTGAATCAGCTGCTCATAGACAGGGAAGTCAAAGATGGCAAATCGACAGCCTTGGTTTTGATGGCCGTGGAATAGTGGGTGTTGAGGAATATATCTAGTACGGGTAGCACAGTTTGTAGGCAGCTGATGGGTGGGATCCCGGGACAAGAGGCCATGAACTGCCAACCCTTTGGATAACAAAAGGGCATAGAGATCGTGGCATTGCCGAGGTGGATGGAGAGACACACATGGGGAGACACAGCAGCAGCAGAGGACTCAGGGGGAAGAGCAAGATTTACCTGGGCAGACTGTGAGGGTGTGAAAATGCAGAAGTTTCTTTATTGTGGATCTGTCTTTGGAGGTACCTGCTTGGGCTGTTTCTGTGTTGCTGCACAGTGAATAAATTGCTTTATGGAGAGACACCTGAGACTCTGCAGTGGAAACCAGGGGTTGAACCAGTGAGGAAACATGGCCTGACAGTGTGAGTGTGGTGTGTGGGGAGCCAAGTGGGCCTCCCAATAGCTCACTGAAGCTGCCCACTATGAAGGGGCTTCGGTCCCAGTGGTGACAGCCTCTGTCACTGGGAGTGTGAGAGAGTGTGAGAGTCTCATGAATGGTCAGACAGGGAAGTGTTCTTAATAATGGGATGTTCAAGGCCCTGAGTATAGTAAGGAAGGCTAGTAGCACAGTGCAGAACCTGGCTTCCAGCTTATTCAGTCTTCAAGACTTTAGCTTATTCTGTCAAGAGGTAGTTGAGATATTTGGGAAGGCAACTTCAGAAGCCGGAGGAGCTGAAGAGATGGTGGTCAGTATGGAGAAACACAGTTCATCATGACACTCCTGGCAAAAAGAACATACACAGGACAGTCTAAAAGGACAGACTAAAGAACAAGGATAAAAACTGTCTGGACATGCAGACATGATGATTGGAAGGCCAGAGTTGTAGTCTTGAAACTAGCAAGGAATGTCAAAGGTCACAATATTAAAGAAATTTCTGTCTGACCATGCAGGAGCTACTCTTGTCAGCCACTCTCACACCACCTGAGCTGGGACTGAGGCCCCTTTGCAACTGCACCCCCACACTCACACAGTCAGACAAGGCCCCTCACCAGCTTGACCCGAGGTTTCCCATAGCAGACTCAGACATTTGGATCCTTAAAATAACTTGGTGCAACAACTTGAGCAGGGATCCCAAACAAAGGAAACCTTGGGCTTGTATATATACCCTGTTAGGTTTTCGTGGTCAGGTTTTGACAGCAGGTGGGGGGGTTACAGGGTGGCTTCTGTGAGAAGGTGCCAGAAGTTTCCTTCATGTCCCTCAGACCCAATGCCAGGCAGCTGCAGGATGGATCTGTCACTGGCCAAGGCAGAGTTAATCAGAGATGGTAGTAGTGCCTCTGTGATAAGGTATGTAAGAAGGAAAAAAAAAAGTTATTGCACAGTTGTAATTGCAGCCAGGGAAGAGTGGAATGAGAATATGTGAGAGGAACAACTCTGCAGACACCAAGGTGAGTGGAGAAGGAGGAGGAGGAGGTGCTCCAGGTGCTGGAACAGAGACTCCCTGCAGCCTGTGGTGATGCCTGAAAGGAGGCTGTGAACTTGTGGGAAGTCCATACTGGAGCAGGCTCTTAGCAAGGACCCATGGAGAGTGGAGCCCATGCTGGAGCAGGTTTTCAGGAAGGACTTATGACCCTGTCCTTGTAGAACTTGTGATCCTTGACCCACACCTGGAGCAGGCTGTGCCCTGCACCCTGAGGAAAACTGACCCACACTGATGCAGTTGGTGGAGAGCTGTTGCTGTGGGATAGACCCATGTTGGAGAAGTTCATGGGGGGCTGTCTCTTGTGGGAGGGAACTGCACACTGAAGCAGAGGAAGGACTGTCCTCCCTGAGCAGCAGCAGGAATAACATTTGGTGAACTGACCATAACCCCCATTCCTTTCTCCATGCACTGCAGGTGTGGAGGAGGTAGACCTTGGCAAGGAGGGAGGGGTGGGGGGGGAAGGTGCTTTTTTAAGACATATTTTACTTCTCATTATTCTGCTCTGATTTTATTGGTAATAAATTCAATTTATATTCCCCAGTTGAGTCTGTTTTGCCCATGACGGTATTTAGTGAGTGATCTCTCCTGGTCCTTAGCTCAACTCAGGAACTTCTTGTTACATCTTTCCCCTGATCACTTGTGCAGCACAGTGATAAAGCAGCTTTGATGGGTGTCTGACAAGGTCAACCACTACATACCCTCACAGTGTTAAGCATGCCAAAGTCTAGGGATGTTCAGCTCCTTCTGTGTCTCCGAATGTCCTGTCACCTGGCTGGCACCACAGTTCACGGCGTCTTGCCTGCAGCTCCCACTCTCCAGAGCTCAGCATACAGCTCACACTGCAGCTGCATCCTAAGCTACCTGTACTGAATGTATTCCTCGAGAGTTACATCAGCAGTAAAGGGTGGGGGAGGATGGGATGGGGAGCCTGCTGCTAAATGGGGCAGGTGATTTAGGAGCAGTAAAGACATGTGAGGCTGCCATACTCAGCTGCTTTCCATGGCTTTTCAGAACTGATGTCCATTAGGCTTTGTGTCTTAATAACGACCAGCAACAGAAAAGTGTCAAGTTAGGAATCTTCTCATGAAAGCTCAACTCAAATCTGTAAGATCCTCTTGGGGTGCATCCTGAGAGAGCTGGCTGAGGTCATTGTGAGGCTGCTCACATGACTTTTGAGAGGTCATAGAAATCAGCTACAGCTTAAGTCAGTCTCACTTCAGTCCCTTTGAAAGCTATGAAACTAATTCCCTTGGAAACTATTTCTAGGCATATAAAGGAGAATGTGGTTGAATAACCAGCATACCTGTACCTGCAACCTGATTACCCTTGGTGCTGAAATGACCAAATTTGTAGATCAAACCCATGGATGTCAACTATGTTAGCTTTAGCAGGACTTACTGAAAGTCTTACCTTCCTCTTGAAGTTGGGATATTACAGATGGTAAACTACCACATGAGTAAGAAGTCCTTGGCTGGACCACCAGGAGCAAAGAGGACTGGTTAGTAATTCGTACTTGACTCAGATTACAAATTGTTTTCCTCAGGTGTCTATCCTAGGGTCTGTCCTGTTGATAGGTGGAGGATGTGAGGTGCCCCCTCATGATGTTTATGGGCTGGAGGATGGGGTCATCAGCTTCAACCCAGGAAGTTGAAAATCAAGTGTCAGGGTCTACCTGGGCCTTTACCCTGCAGTGGTACAGGCTGGGGGCCACCCTGTTGAAAGGACCTGGGTGTCCTGATGGACAGTGGGCTAAATGTGCACCTGCACTGTGCCCTGACATTGAGGCATTTGAGGCTGTCTTAGCAGGAGAATAAACAGTAAATTGAGGGAAGTGATTCTTCCTTACTTGACATATATTAGGTTGCCTTTGGAATGCTGTTCCAGATTTAGGCCCACTAGTATAGGAAGGCTGTTAATATCCTGAGGGAGCTTGTTAAGCCACAGCAGCCCTTCAGTAGAATCATAGAATATCCTGAGTTGCAAAGGACCCATAAGGATCATCAAGTCCAGCTCCTGTCCCAGCACAGGAAAACCCCAAAAGTCACACCATGTTCCTGAGAGCATGTCCAAGAGCTTGTTGAACTCTCTCAGGCTTGATGCTGTGACCACTTGCTTGCGGAGCCTCTTCCAGTGCCTGACCACCCTCTGGGGAAAGAACCTTTTCCAAATATCCAACCCAAACTTCCCCTGACACAGCTTCATGCTGTACTTGCAAGGAAGTTAACAACTTTAAAAGCTGGCCAGATACTTCACAGTTGTACATGATGGGAGACTGAAAGGAAATGGCCATGAATTGAAACAAAAGAAGCAAGAGAGGTTGCAGCTTGCCTGACCGGCAGTGAGTTCAATGATGTTTCCTAATTTCAAAAACAGAGTGAGTTGTGCTGAGATTAAGGGCTGAAAATTCTGGCAGGAATTAAAGAGCATGTATTCCTTCCATCTAGTGACACTTTCTCACAGTGATAGCTGTTGAATTGTCAGAACTGTGATGGCTGTAGCATCTAAAGTACATGTGAGGATTTCTTCTGAAGAAGCTCCCCCTGTATATAGCATTTTATGACAGATGTTTTTTTTTCTTTTTTAATTTCCTCAGGCACCAATGATCAACCTGAACGTGTGCGATGATGCACAGCATGTGAAAAGTAAGTTTCTACGTTTCATGTGTGAAAATTAATCTTGCAGTATTTCATGCCTTTGTACAATGTCAGTACATGCTGTAGACAAACGAAATATTGTAATGCATTTAATATCAGCAGAGCAGGAGAAATGCTGAACATGGATTGAAATAACAGATGTGAAGCAAAACATTATAGTTTCTCCTCTTCAGATCTGCTGCAAGTATTCTTTCCCACTGCTATAAAAAAAATAACGCACAGGGAAAGTGAGAGAAAACTGGAACAACATACTGGCAAATGTTGGTTTTCAACTGGTGTAAATAAATGTGAAAATAAGCTTGAGTGGATTTCTGGGTATTGGGGATTTTTTTGTTTATTTTCTCACCGGTTGCATTGTTTCACACATTTCACAGTAATACAGTCCAAAACTGAGTTGTTGGACCTGTCACTTCGTGTTAAAGAGTGCACAAACTTGCAGCCATTGAATGGGTGTGATACATTATGAGGAAAAGTACGTGTCTCATTCATCATGGGAAAAATACTGATGTTTGAAGTAGAGTATTTTCTAGGGAACTTTGTTTACACACACACCTTTTCTTGAAGCATTAGACTGGAATATTGCTCAGGGACACAGGCTGATCAGATGAAATACCTGGTTTGCTTTATGGGAGAAAAGACAAGTAACAGCAGAACTTGACAGTCTTTCATTGACTGGCGTCAATGAGTGTGCGCATACCACGAGTTTTTTGTGCCTCGGAAATAGGTGCTTTTTTGCATACTTAAATAACAATCTCAAGTTATTCATCAGTGACTTCCATTGTTTCTGCAAATATGTTGGTAATGGATACACACAGCACACGGATCTCTTTTAAACCAGGGTGTCAGGGTATCTGTAGGTCTTTGTTGCATTAGTAAATCAGACAATGGAATGACCAGTTCTTTTGCCCAGAGACCAAACAGTACAAGCAGAGTTTGTCTGCATACTAAGTTCTTTGATTCCAGAGCAGATTGGTCATGTCCAGGCTGAAGCAGTCCTGAAGCCAAGCTGACTCCTGAACCATACCTGATGGTTACATGGGAGGTTTGCTGGATAAACTGAACCAAAAGGTTGTGAAAAAATATTTTAACAGTGTCATGGAGCAGAGATAGAGCTGCATTTCTCTGGCAGCACCTCAGGACTATCTATAGTTAACCAGAGGTTTCATTGGTATTTGTTCAGTGATCTCATCTCAAAGTCCCATAGAACATGAATTTACTCAAGTATTAATATCCATTCTAGCAGTGTGGAGTCATGAATGTTGAAAGCATAAAAATGCATGCTTGCTGTTTAGATAAAATCATTGCAAACAAATGAAGGTATGTGTAGTTAATAGGCTTTATATAACGCCATTGCTAAGTTAGCATTAAAAACTGCAGTACTTCTGGACTTTTATCTTCATTGTTGCTTCATCACTATCACTTTTTTTAAGTAATACTCCATGCTTATGTAGTAGCTTACCCTAAATATTCTACCAAAACTTTACAGAAACCGTGGAGGCCAAAAGGCCTCGATTTGATGCATCCTTGGCGCTTTTGACACGAAGATTTATGGCTCTTCTCAAAAAAGCTCCAGACGGTGTCCTTGATTTAAATGAAGTAGCAGCAACACTTGGAGTACGAAAACGAAGAGTGTATGACATCACCAATGTGTTGGATGGAATCCACTTGATTCGGAAAAGATCTAAGAATCTTATCCAGTGGATGTGAGTAGGCTTTGAAACTCCTCGTTTCTGAAACGAGTAAATCCCAATAATGTTGAGTAATGTTTATAACTTTGAGAGTATTTTTAAGAATATTGAATTACTTCTCATAGATAATATTTTAAGTTCATCTGGATCCTTAGGCTGTGTGAATTACCTAATAGGTTAACAGGTATCAAGTGCAGAAGTACATGGAAGCATATTTCAGCAGAGTAAAGGATGCCAGAGTTCCTCCTTCCTTTCTGTTAGTATACTTGATGTTTAATAAACAGGCTTTTATTTATACAAACATACTAGACAACTTTCATACTCTTCTAGAGGTGATAATCTTGACCAAGTTGTTGGAAAAGCAGCAGAGCAGCAAAACCTTAAAGATGAACTTTCTGACTTATCAGACATGGAAGAAGCTCTCGATGAATTAATCAAGGATTGTGCTCATGAGATATTTGAACTAACAGATGACACAGAAAATGCAAAATATCCTTTTAACTCTTGCATTGCTTTAACACATGGTTTTGGTTGCACATATGTATCTAGTAAGAAGTGTAGGCTGATACCACAGGTATGCAGTACTGCTTGATAATGAGTTTTATAGTAGCAGACTTTTTGATTATTTTGTATTTGGGAATGCCACTCGTGTGCCTTGCTTTGCTGTATCCTGGACAGTCTGGCCTGTCCTCAGGGGATTGCTGCTTGTGTGACCTTTCCACTCCAGAAGAAAGAAGTGGGGCAATAGTACCCTTAACCATCACCTTGTTCTCTCATTTGAGTTGTCTCAGGGGCAGGTCTTGACCTATCAGTGAGATCCAAGCTGCTTAGTGAGATGACAAAGAGGACTCAAAGTGGAGTCCCAGTGGCCTGTTGCCAAGGAGATACAATGGTATGTTGGTTGTATCCTAATGCTGATCTGTCTTGAGAGAGGTTCCAGTGCAGTTTTGATTTTCAGATGCATTTTGACAATAGAAAAGAGATTTTAATATATGGCATAACGATTGAGTTTTGGCTTTGGGTTACAGTGAAATATTATTTAGCTCCCTTGTTTGACAGGATGTCAGGGTATGTGCTCAAATGAAATGTGCCCGTTTTCTTTACACTTTACTGGTTAAGAAAATAGTTTTATAGTGTCCCAGGAAATCAGTTTCATGCTATTACAAAACAGAATGTAGTTTCTGAAGGACAGTATTCCCTCTGCTTTGTGGACTTATCTGTGAAAACTGTTTGAGTTTTTTTTAACATTGAATATATTTTTAAAAGCTTTTTTTCCTTCCTAAAAATACAAAGAAGTATTTTTCCGCTTGTTAGCTGACACTTCATTTTATAAAGCTAATATTAACCTCAGCTGAATTGTTGATCAATTTTCTTAAGTTGGTATTCTGCCTCAACATATCTTGACATCACACTCTTTGCTTCTGCCCATTAGCAAATTACTTTACAGAATCCTTGACCAATGTATACACTAGCTTATGTGACATACCAAGATATCCGAAGCATTCAGGCATTTCAGGAACAGATTGTGATCGCAATCAAAGCTCCAGAGGAAACCAAATTGGAAATACCAGTTCCTAAAGAAGTAAGTCTTACACATTTCTCCTAAGGGAACAAAAGTTCTCAAGTTGGATTTTTTGCAGCAGCAGTCAGTAATTGACTTCCAGTTTCTTTGTCATGGAGATACCAGTAGTTGATTGTTCTTGTGTTCCACTAAACAATGCTGTAGGGATAATAGTCCTAGAAACTTATTTGCAGTATTTTTCTTTTTACCTAAATTATTAAGCCATAAATGTATCTGAGCTTTAGTTACCTGGTTTTGCTAGAGAGAATGGAACAGCTGTAATAAAGGATGTAATGTACAATATGGTTGGAAAAAGAAAACATTTTGTCAGTCTGGTAGATCATATATAGAGAGATTTTTCATGGAGTGGGGGCTGTGCCCTGTCCTCACCCCACGGTGCAATCCACAGGCTCCATTCTGGTGTCACAGAGGAGCCCCCTGCACCCAGCAGTGCTGCACCTGCATAGTGGGGCCTGTGTACTGGGAACCCACTGTTGGTAGTGCTCTAAGAGGGCAAATCCTGGAAGTCAAGATAACAAACGCAATTTCAATTCCACTTTCTTTTTTGCATGAGCATTTTTGGTAATCTTCTTAATTGCACAGTCATTGAAATTGCCTTGCTGTGTGCACAGAAAGGTGGGGATATCTTAGGAAAAGGAGATGAATCAGTAGAACCGAAAGAGTTAGATCCACTGCATAGATCTCCAGTACTTCCCCTGGTCAAAGGAGCTCTTACCTGGTGGAGATGAAAAAGATACAATTTCAAAGGCCTCCTGAAGCAATAAAAAGGCAGGATTGAAAAAGTTGTATATTAGAACAGAATATTTTCTCCATTGTGCATTAAGATTTATTTGCTTTGTCTTGCAATGTGATGTCTGCTGAAGGAAAGCAGTAGAAGCGATAGGGATTAGTTGCTTTACCACGTCATTAAAGCTGTGTGCTCCACGTCGTTGTCTGATCCATGGCATTGCTTTGTCAAGTTTTTTAATTTCGTTAACTCTTCGTAAGCATATAGTAAGTCTTGGTCCTGTATCCAAAGGTCAGTAGAAAGACTAAACAAATATTTAAATGTACATTCATCAAAAATGGAACCTCATTAGCCTAATTCTGCACAATAATTGTCCTGCAAATGTATGTAATAGTCATAATTTTGTGGAAGTAGTAACACAGTTTTAAATAGTTACGTCATTCCTGTATTTGTTCTGTTCTTAATCTATTGTCTTTAAAATATGTGCAGAAATAGATAAAGGATGTGTAAGATTTTTTTCTTTGGATTATATGCAAGTTGCTGTTTTATAGGATCACATAGAAGTACATGTGAAGAGCACAAAAGGACCCATTGACGTGCATCTGTGTGAGGTGGAAAAAGAGAATCCAGGTACCAACACTTGTGAAGATATGGATACTTTCACTTATGAAACTGTTCATCCTGATGAAGGTAACATCCTTGTTTTACAATTTTTCCACATGTAGTATATTTTTTTAAGATGCTCATACCATTCTGATTAAGTTGTAAGCTGAACTATTGAACAAGTGTAATTTTCTGAGCATAGTTTGTGGGCCAAGGGCCAAGATGTGTGGGAGTGAGTATAGGAAGTGCCTGGAAGAGAAGTCTCTGCTGTTGTGTCACCTCCCAGCACCAGGAGGTCAGAGAGTCAGGCCACATGCATATCCAGCAAGGCACTCTTGTTCCCTGACCTTTCCTTCCTTCGCCCCTTGCTGGTTTCCTGTCAGAGCTGTGCTCCGTGCATGGAGCGCTGTGTGTCAGTTCTCAGCTGCTGCACTGTGGAGCCCAGCTCAGCTGAGATTGTTGCCATGAGAGTTACCATGCTGTTTTGAACGAGATTGTGCTGCTGCTCATTCCTGCCCTAAGGGAGGGCAGATAGAAGAGGGGATGTAGTATTTTAATCTCCTAAAACAACACTGGATGCAATATAGAGTCTGAAGAACCCTAGTGCTACAGGATGTTGTGGCTTAAAAATAAATGTGGCAGGAATTGCAGTAGCTCAGAACACAAAGAAGTTATTTTTAGCAGTGCTGCTTTATTGTTGAAGGGAAGAGTTTTTCATCCTAGGCATTTTTTTTACTTTATTTTGCTTGTGAAATAACTCAGAATTGTATTTTCTGCAGTGACAGTAATCATATTCCTTTTTTACTTTCCTTTCAAAGTGAGATCTCCGATGGAAGAGAAAAAACCATTTGAGATGGTAAATTAATTACAACACAAACATCTAATACAGAATGTAAATGTCTGTGTTATAGGGCTTTTGCAAAGCTGCTTGGATCTGCACACTTCGTAACCTGAAATGTTGCAAAGTGTTTTAAAAAGCCAGCAGTGGATTGGTTGAGTGCTTTCACAGGATTGCTAATCTTCCCAATTGAAAAGACAACATTTTCTGGAGTTGCTTTTAGGATCTTTGTTTTCTTAATTGCATGTGACCTACAGAACTTTGGGAAAATGGTGTTTTTACCTTATAATTTTAATTGACAGAAAACATGGATAATAAATTACTTCCAAGAAGGAAGGTTGGAAAACTTTCTGGAACACCACAATCTGTGTGAGAATGTATAAAATGAAGAAATGCACTTTTCAGTTCTGAGGCTGCACTACTAAGCAGGATTGTCAAATACGAGTGTAACAAAGAGCTGGTGTATTGGAAGCCTGTGTTATAAACGACAAGATGTAAATATCCTGAGAGTTATGCCTTACACTGTGTAGGTGCTGTTTGCGTCCAGCTCTACATGAACTGTGGTATCAACACAGAAGTGAAATAACTGGGCTTTGTGTACATACTTGTATCATTTCTAGGTAGTTACTGATGTAGATTTATTGAGATGGTTTGCATTTCTGCCTTTGTACAGCAAAGAAATAAAATAAGCTTACAAAAATATGTAATAGTCTAATGAAACGTTGGGTTGCCTTTGCTGCAATTCACTGGGTGACTACAAATATTTTAAGCTATGTGAAGATTTAAAATCTGTTTTACATGGTGCTGTCAGATAACACTTAGATCTGGATCTTGTGATGCCACAGTACTGTAGCAGTTTTCAGAAGAATGATCAAAGCTTTAGCCGAGTATCGTGACATCTTTGTGGCTCAGCTTGCAAAAATATGTAAAATACTTAAAGAATGTGACTATATTCATCCATGTTTTGTGTCCATAAAACAAAGCTGTGGAATTTGGATACTGGATTTTCTAAGGGAGTGAACTGTCACTGTACAAATGCCATGCTTGGGCTCACTTCATCCCAGTATCAGAAATGTGCACCAGATGTTTCTGTAGAGGTGGGGTGGATGGGGGGTGGGTTGGCAGGTTTGGTTTTAAGTGGGACGTCCAGGTCCTTGTTTTCCTGATCACACAGTACTGACAACTATACATTTACTCACAAGTGAGAACAACAAAGCTAATAAAGCCCTGGATGTTTTAGCCAGCAACTGTACAGCTATTTTAGACAGATGCAGTGAAATTAAATGCTCTGTGTTCTTCAGTACAAATAATGTGGGGCAGGTGATACTGATGAGCTTAAATATACCTAAATACAGATTGAGAGTTAATTCAGTTTCCCACAAGGTTCACTAATTCTGCAAAATGCATTGTAGCATACTATGCAAATCGGAAAGTAATTTTGACTTCTTATGTATGTCCTACCAACTTCCAGCTCCAGAATACAGGACTTCAGTATAGCATACTGTTTTTCTGTCACTATGAAATTCAAACTACAGGCTGAGCTGTTATAATAATAAATAAAAACAAAGTGACAGCACACTTAATACATAGAACACAGTAAAAATGAGGAAGGTGATCCTCCAGTGAAGCTGGGAGTGAGGGTTAAAACTAAGAAAGCATTTTTTTGCACAGGACAATTGTCCTTTTCCTTCAGTGGCTGGTTTCTTTTCAGATGCCAAACTCTCTTTTTGATGTTTCTGTTTTGGTGGGTAGGGAAGTCTGTGCTGAAGAGAAGCATTGATTCCCCCTACACTAGTTCAACAACTCAGGACAATGTTTGCCATAAAATGTGTAAAAATTTTCAACAGTAATAACTAATTATGAATGCTGTATGTTGGGGTGGGTTTTTGTTATGTGATCATAAAATCCTCAAATGGTTGGGGTTGGATGGGACGTTAAAGATCACGTAGTGCCACTCCCCCGCTTTGGGCAGGGATGCCTTCCCCTACATCACACAATCATTTACGTTGGAAAGAACTCCAAGACCATCAACCTTTGACAAAACACCACACTGTCAACTAGGATCATAGCACTGAGCATCAGTTCCAGTTGTTCCTTGAACTCCTTCAAGGGATGGTGACTCTACCACCTCCCTGGGCAGCCTGTTCTAGTGCTTCTCAGTTCTTTCAGTGAAGAAACTCTTCCTGATGTCCAACCTCAACCTCCCCTGGTGCAGCTTGGGGCCATTTACCCTTATCCTGGTTGCTCAAAGCCCCATCCAGACTGGCCTTGAACACTTCCAGAGATGATAATGCATCCACAGCTTCTCTTGGCAACCTGTTCCAGTGCCTCACCACCCTCATTGTAAAGAATTTCTTCCTAATATTTAGGAAGACATCTAAACCTACCCTCTTACTCCTACCCATTACTTACCTTATCTGTAGAGTAAGGAAATATATTTTTACAAAATAACCATCTTAAACATGTTAAGGAAGTCTCTTCAACAGCAGAACAGTTCATTTAAATGAAACATGAGGATTTTTCTGATTTTACAGGTCTTCTAGCTGTATAATTAATTTTTTAATCGCACAATTGCCACAGTGAAATGGGAGAAGCTGTAATATGACAATTGTTAAGTACATCTGTTGTTTTAATAGTGCACCTTCAGTGGAACGAATGGACCTTTGAAGATTAAACCACTGTTGTTACTACTTGGTTACATACAGTGTTACCCATTGGTGATGCTGGAAAACAATGTACTGTATAAGCTCAGTGCACTAACTAGCTGAAAAGATTCAGCCTTGACTTGAAAAATTCCTGAGTGATGCTGAACTTACACACAAGTTACAAACTCACTTGTAAATGTGACTGGACCTAACTCTGAATTTGTATAATAATGCTTGATTTTTTTCTGAGAGATTATTTTTGTTGGGTCCATATCTGTCCATTTTCTGTATATTTGTATGTGTAAGCAGCTCTCTTGGCTATTTGAGGACTCTAATAAATTAAAAGGCTCTAATAATCTTTTTGTTTTCCCTTCAGTAAGAATGGCTAAGCATCTAAATGCATTAATCAGCAACAGCAACGGCC
Source organism: Monarcha castaneiventris obscurior (assembly GCA_026261815.1). NCBI lineage: Eukaryota > Metazoa > Chordata > Aves > Passeriformes > Monarchidae > Monarcha > Monarcha castaneiventris. The sequence goes on along the minus strand of JAMPIT010000624.1, from coordinate 23,807,333 downwards.
AGGATCCATAATTATGAAATGCCTAGTTTTGCTGACTCTGTAATTGAAACAAGTGCTGCAGGTTGCCAGTTCAGCCCTTATTTGGTGTGGGAAATCACTTGTCAGAGTTTTCAGATGTGAACTGCAGTTTTAAATACTGTGATTTTTAAAGAAGAGAGGAGATTCCTGCAAATTATTGTCTGTTAGAAAGCACTTGAAAGCCAGCAGATTTCTTCATTTTGAATAATCTTTTTGGTGTGTGTGAAGAGCCTTGTTTATAAGCATAATTAAACATTGACTGCAAAACTCACTTTAGTTCATCCTTGTCAGTGGCAAAGTTTGCCTGCTGGCCCGGCCATGGGCTGCTCCCATGCTGAGGCTGGCTGCAAGCTCTGAACCCTTGTGTTTCGTGATCCTGGTGCAGGGGCTGGCCCTGGCACCCTGCTGAGACCTCAGTAACTGCTGAAGGGTTTATCTGGAACACGCATCTGATATTTTTGGGTCCACTTCTGATCTGCCAGGGGTAACTTGTGAGAAATGTATTGAGTCTAAAATCGTATAAGCTACACTTGGTTGTATAGGTTATATAAATCTACACAAGGCTTCTCACATAGATGTTTACTTAAGGATTGTGATACTCATTTGTCAAAAAGCGTGATCTCTGTTCTGGAGGAAAGCCTAATGATGTTTGCAGAGAAAGGGTGGCCTGGTTCTGCCCATGTAAGGCATCCGTGATTCCTTCCCTCCCTGCCACCCCCCTGCAGGCGGACAGCGGGCGATCTGAGGGCCAGGAGCACCATGTGGACATGGGCTGATGGAAGCTTCTCACCATGTGATCCATGAATGAGGTGGTGTTTGCAATTGCTTCTGGATGGGGTTATAGAAGACAATCCTAGAAGCTGTAACAGCAAATTCAAAAATCAAAGCTCAGCACATCACAACTCTTATTCTTCTGTTGACTTGTATCAGGCCACACTGTGGTGGTGCATTCCCCCCACCCCGGCCACATGGTGATCTCAGAAAGGCTCATTAGGCCTCAGCCTTGACAAACAGCAGGTGGCTGAGCTCCTCTTGAGCTTATCAGAAACACTCTCCCAGGAACTTGTGCTGTCTAACAAGCTCCTGTGTTTTAATGAACAGCCTTGGAAACTTATTTTTGTTGCCTGAATAACAATCTAAGTGGAGTAATAGTTTTGTTATCAAACTTTCAAAGAAAGTTACCAACCTGAATTTCTGCCAGGATGGCAAATTCCTATGACTAAAGCCAACTTTCTTGCAACCCTATAAACAGCAGTCCACAGTGAGACCCTTGGAGCTCTCCTGGACCACAGTGCACTGTGACCAACATCTCCCTCTCAGGGCCAGTGAACTCTCAAGTTTGCGGCACTCGGAGGATCGCCAAACAGTGACGGATCCTGGACTGATACACCGATTCCTCAAGGCTCAACCACTGAGAAGATGCAAAGGCATCTGACATGAGTACTTCCCTGAACTTGAGGGAATTTTTCACAGGCATATACCTACTACAGAATTTTCATGTTTGCATGCATGCTGTGAGACACTGAACTTTTAAGGGATAATGACTCAATATTTTATCCATTTGTGGAGACACCGGGGTGCTTTGTTGAAGCCTGGTTTGGAGGTGGAAGAGGTGAGGTTTTGGATGTGCAGTAGTTAACCTCTGCTCTGATAAGACTGAGGGTGGATGATGTGCTATGAGTGAGACACGACACAGATCCTGTGGAGATGGGATGGTGCCTGCTGTCATGCTAAGGCGCTCTCCCTTGCACAAACCACGGGGTTGTAAGGCTCACTCAGTGGGGCTCCCTCCTCCTTCCCCCAGGAAAGTACCGGGACATTCATGTGTGGGCTGGTGGTGTTCGTCTCTGCTGATGGGCCATAATTGACTCAACTGCTGGTGTGATGGGCAGCGTTGTCTTAGATGATGCCGAGGACATAATCCCGTGATCCACATTACACCATCCAATGTGAAGCTCCCTGCCCTGCAGGAGGTACCTGGGCATTCCCACCTGAACCTGAGTGAATATAAACCCAATAGATGTTGTGTTCTGCAGATTATCCTGGGGGTTTTTCCCTACCACTTCTTCAGGACTTCCCTCACCACCCAAAGGAACCAACCTGCAATCACCACTTCAACCAAGACTGTGGAACAACCAAGTCTCATCACGGGGCCTATCTTCACACTCTTGCCCTCTCTCTCTCCTTTCTTTTCCCCTGCACATGTCTTTGGGTGAGGTGGTTGTGCTTTCATATTGCAACACTTTCATGTTATGTTGCTACAGATAATAACAACCAAAATGGCTACACACATTTTCATCTGCAACCAAATTGTTCCATAATAAACCCTACATGTATATATTTACAGACACTGATAATTCAGTGTCATTTCACTTTAATCCATCCCAAGGGATCTATTAGCAAGAACCTGGGCTACCCTCACCTTCTGCAATGGGTCATACCACATATGAGTGTGAATATGACATAGCAAATGTACTAGGAATGTTCTCCTAGATTCTTAAGTACTTTCAATTTGTAGTAAGTCAGGCCTGTAGGTAAGTTGTGATATATTAAATTCTGTATGAATCTATTGCTAAATTGTTTAGCTTCAGGTATCTATTAAGTACTGTTAAGTTTAAGTGTTCCTAAGATTAAGTGCTGTTAGGTTTGGTTAAGATTAAGTGCTGTTAGGCCTTTAGGGATAAGCTCTTGCTGAAGTCCTGGCTCAGTTTAGCTCGAGGGTCCACTATGAACCTTGTGGCCCAACAGGAGGGTCTTCTGTATTCCTTTTTATCCTTATCCTTATATGTTCCTATCCTTTTCTCTTCCCCCTTCTCCCCCCAGACTACATGTAGATACTTTTGGGTTTATTTTTGTTTGGATTGATTGATTTTGGATTTTTGTTTCCTTTTCCTCGATCTCATCTAGCAAGTAGTAGAGTGAACCTGGCCAGCAAACTTTGTTGTGCTGTTGCTTTTATGTTAAACTTGTTTTTGCTGAATCACTTTGCCAATGATGCTTTAAGCGACCTTAAAACACTCATTTGTGACGTATTTCAGAACATCATTCGAAAAGAAAACTTGACACTTCAAGAGAAAACTTCATTAATATAAAACTTGCAAGAAGCTATTCAGTTAAACAGTTAGCTATTTAGCGATTCAGCTAGTTTTGTTTTCAGTCTCTTGTAGATCCTGATGCAAATCCAGCACAGAACTGCCTTTAGACAATGCAATATTCTTTTTCAGACAGATAACAATTTCGATGTTGTAGCTGTCATTTTCTAAGCAATTCTTCCCCCTCCCCCCTGCCATTTACAGCCATAAAAATGTCCCAAGCAGGTTACAAGCATAGTTACTGCTTCTCTAACATGAAGCCTAGGCACGTATGAAAAATGAAACAAGAACTGATAAAATTCTTGCAAATTTGGAAGGTGTCAGATCAGATAGAAAGTTTCATAAAGCTCAGAAAGGGAAGGGCTGTTCTTATATATATTTTAATTACAAGACACACTAATTTTTAAAAGGCTTGCTGGCTCCTAAATCTAGGATAACATTTGAGTGCACAAACTGTGACCTTGACATTAGAAGAGTTCAATTCCAAATCTGAAAATAAAAGTTACCTGTCAGAAGAAGAGTTCAGTTCCAAATCTGAAAATAAAAGTTACCTGTCAGAAAAAAAGTTCAAAGTGCAGTAAAAACGTTTCAGAATTTATTTGGGTAATAAAGTTTTAAAGGGGATTCTACTAAATATTGCAAGTGGTAAAATTTTAGTGTGGCACCTGGAATGAGGGAAGGCATTAATGCCACTTTGAAAAGGACATGTAGTGGATATGTCTCATGTTGTTATTGGTAAGATCCATCCTTGCAAACTGGTCTTCTGCCATTCTCCTCTGCTAAGCTGTACTCTGCCTCTGCTCTTGTTCTGGAGTGCCCAGAAAATAAATTGTATGTAGAATGAATGAGTGAACCAATGAATGAATGAAGTTACTCCCATTTTCCCAGGATGAGAATTATGAACCTTCAGATCATCTCTTCCCTGACCATACTGCAGCTCCTTGAGTGCTGTGAGTAACACCAGACACTCTGCTGCTAGCTGGGCACTCAAGGATCAAACCAAGCTTCCCAAAAGTTAGTTGTGATCTTTTCACAATCCCTAAAACACCTACAAAAATGGGCAATATCTACACACTGCCTCCATCCCATACACTAAAGCAAGTTGCACAAAATTCAGTCAGGAGCTGAGAACTGTGATTTACTTGATAATGCTACTCCCCACAGATCATCAAAGAACCTTTTTACCAAGCAATGTTCTCACCATCAGTGCCAGTAATACTTTGTGTAAGAAACAATTCCTTATGAAAAAATCTCCCTGGTCTTAGAAACAGCTTCAACCTCAAATGCCCAGCAATGTGTGTGAGCCTTCAGGCTGACAAGAAGCTATTGGAGGTGATGATTTCTATATTTATTCAGCTGAAGAGAAAACAAACACATTTGAAATTATGCAAAATTATCCTGTCCTGGAAAAATATTCATGAGGGAAATATAGAGATATAGGATTAATTCTTCCTGTGATTAGAGGTTAAAATAAAGCAAAGTAAAAGCTAAATACTGTGAAAACACTAGCATTTACTTTCTTCTGAGATAAAAAAAGACTTAATTGCAGATATATCTTAAAGACCTGAATAAAGGAATTAAAATAAATGCCAATCTTTCAAACTGCCAAAGCTGACACATTGATTGTCAGACTCCATGAAGAGATTAGTAGTTTTGATTTGTTTGGAAAGTATCAAAAACATTGACAACTCTGGGCCACTGAGAAGCACAAAAGGCAAATGTGGATTAGTGTGTATTTACTGCTTAATTATATGTTTCTCCCAGTCTGAAATACTCTAGACTGTATTAAAAACTCACTGCAGATTGAAGCTCAAGAATCCTACTTCTTTTCAAAAAGGTATTAAATTTGTGACATTAGATGATGATTAGACTCTTATTTAAAACAAGTATCTTCCAATCAAGATATACTTTATTCCCCATCATATAAAATGCTGTTCCTTTATACATGGAGAAGGTATAAACTGCTTGGAAAGAAGGGGTTGGAAGGTTGTCCAGATATTGTCTGTATTCTATGTATGTGTCTCTGAGGATCAGTTGCCTGGAAATGAAAACAAGACAACAGTAATTGTTTACATAGATGTCGCCTAAAAACTTCTCAGGCATTTATGCTCTCTGCTGACTGTATGCCAATTGCCTATCTCTTAAATTGACACATGGAGCTATTTTGGGGGCATAAGGAGGGAAGTCTGCAAAACAGCATTTATGATTTGGAGGGAAAAAGACACAGAACTACAGGGGAAAAAAAATCTCCCTAACGCAACTTAAAAAGCTTTTTACCACCTTTGAAATCAAAACCTGATCAGGATGGTGTGTGTTCACTTGATTGCTTCCAATCAGTTTAACAAAAT